>JAKKPZ010000020.1:0-660000 GCA_022814885.1 Ditylenchus destructor | reverse complement strand
AAAATTTTTAAAAAAATTTTTTTTTTCCTTTTAAAAAATTTTTTTTTTTAAACCCCAAAAAAAATTTTCCCCCAAAAACCAAATTTCCTTTTTTTTTTTTTTCCCCAAAAAATTTTTAAAAAAAAAAGGAAAAAACCAAATTTTTTGGGGAAATTTTTTTAAAAAATTTAAAATTTTTTTAAAAAATTTTTTTAAAAAACTTTTTTTTTAAACCCCCTTTTTAAAAAAAAAAAACCCTTTTAAAAAAATTTTTTTAAATTTTTTTTTTTTTTTTCTTTATTTAAAAAAGGAAAAAATTTCCCCCCCATTTTTTTTCCCCCCCAAAAAATTTTTGGGGGAAAAGGGGGAAAAAAACCTTTTTTAAAAAAAAAAACTTGGAAAAAAAGGGGGAAAAAAAAAATTTTTTAAAAAATTTTTTTAAAAAATTTTTTTTTCCCCCCGTTTAAAACCTTTTTTGGGGGGGCCCTTTTTTTTTTTTTTTCAAAATTTTCCTTTTTTTCCCCCCAAAAAAAAAGGCACCCCCTTTTTTTTTTTTTTTAAAAAAGGAAATTTTTGGGCCCTTTAAAAAATTTTTTTTTTTCCCAAAAAACCTTTTTTTTTAAAAAAAAATTTTTGGGGGTCAAAGGGTTTTTTTTTAATTTTGGGGGTTTTAATTTTCCTTTGAAAAAACCCCCCGGGGGGAAAAATTTTTTTTTTAAAAGGGGAAAAAAAAAAAAAAAAAAAATTTTTTAAAATTTTTTTTAAAAACCTTTTTTTTTTAATTTAAAAAAATTTTTTTTTTGGGTTTTTTTTTAAAAAAGGGGAAAGGGGAAAAAAAGCCCAAAGGGGGAATTTTTAAAAAAAAAAAAAAGGGGTTTTTAATTTTTTAAAAAAAATTTCAGGGGAATCAAATTTAAAAATTTCCCGGGGGGGGGGCCTTTTAAAAAAATTTTTTTTAAAAAATTTGGGCCCCCAAAAAACCAAAAAAAATTTTTTTTTGGGGGGAAAATTTTTTTTTTTTTTGGGGGGGTTTCCCCCAATTTTTTAAAGTTGGGGGAAAAAGGGCTTTTTTTTTTTAAAAAAAAAATTTTTTAAATTTTTTAAAAAAAAAAAGGGGGCCCAAAATTTTTTGGGGTTTTTTTTTATTTCCCAAAAAAAGGGGGAAAATTTTTTTTTAAAAAAAAAAGGGGGTTTTTCCCCTTTTTTTATTTCCCAAAAAAAAAAACCCAAAAAGGGCCCGGGGGGGTTTTTTTTAAAATTTTTTTTTTTTTAAAAAGGGGAAAAAAAAATTTTAAAATTTTAAAAAAAAAAAAAATTTTTAAAAAACCCCCCCTTTTGGGGGGAAAAAAGGGGGGGGGGCCCCCAAAAAAAGGGGGGGGGAAAAAAATTTTTTAAAATTTTTTTTTTTTTTTTTTTTTGGTTTTTTTTTTCCCCCAAAAAAAAAAAAAAAAATTTTTAAAAAAAAAATTTTTTTTGGGGGCCCCAAAAAAAAAAAAAAAAAACCCCAAAAAAGAAAAAAACCAAAAAAACCCCCCCCCAAAAAAGGGAAAAAACCCCCATTTTCCCCCCCCCAAAAAAAAAAAAAAAAACCCCCCCCAAAAAAAAAATTTTTTTTTTCCCAAAAAATTTTTTAAAAAACCAAAAAGAAAAAAAGGGGGTTACAAATTTTGAAAAACCCCAAAAAAAAGGGGGGTTTTTCGGGGGGGAAAAAAAGGGGGTTTTTTTTTTGGGGGGGGTTTTTTTTTTTGGGGGGGCCCCTTTTTTAAAATTTTTTTTTTTAAAAAATTTTTTTTTTAAAAATTTTTTAAACCTTTTTGGGGCCCCCCTTTTTTTTTTTTTTGGATTTTTTTTACGGAAAAAAACCTTTTTTAAAAAAAAAAAAAAAAAAAAAAAAAAAAAGGGAAATTTTTTTTTTTTTTCCCCCAAAAAAGGGGAACCTTTTAAAAATTTCCTTTTAAAAAAATTTCCCAAAAAACCCTTTTGGGGGTTTTTTTTCCCCCCCATTTTTTTTTTTTCCTTTTCCCCCAAAAAAAAAAATTAAAAAATTTTTTTCCCTTTTTTGGGGGGAAAAAAAAAGGCCCCCGGTTTTGTTGGGTTTTTTTCCCCCGGGGTTTTTTTGGGGGGGGGTTTTTTTTTTTAGGGGGGTTTTTTTGGGGGGGAAATTTTTTCCCCCCCCCCCCCTTTTCCCCATTTTTTTTAAAAATTTTTTTTCCCTTTTTTCCCCCCCCCTAAAAAATTTTGGGGGGGGCCCCCCAAACCCCCTTTTTTTTTTTCCCTTTTTTTTCCCAAAATTTTTGGGGGGGAAAAATTTTTCCGGGTTTTTTTCCCGAAAATTTTTTTTTAAAAAAAAAAAAGGGAAATTTTTTTTTTTTTGGGGAAAAATTTTTTTTTCCCCCCCTTTTTTTTTTTCCCCCCCCCCTTCCCCCCCTTTTTTTTTTCCCCCCCCCGGGCCCAAACCCCCCCCGGGGGTGGGTTTTTGGGGAAAAGGGGCCCCCCCAAAAAGGGGGGGGGGAAAAAAAGGGGGGGAAAAGGGGTTTTTAAAAAAACCCCCCCCTTTTTTTTTCCCCAAAAAAAAAAAAAAAAAAAACCGGGCCCCCCCTTTCCCAAAAAACAAAATTTTTTTCCCCCCCAAAAAAAAAAAAAATTTTAAAAATTTTTTTTTAAATTTTTTTAAAAAAGGGCCCCGGGGCCCCCCAAAAAAAAAAAAAAGGGGGGGGTTTAAATTTAAAAAAAGGGGAAATTTTAAAAATTTTGGGGCCGGGCCTTTGCCCCCGGGGGGGGGTTTTTTTAAAAAAAAAAACCCCTTTTTTTCCCCCCAAAAAACCCCCCCCGGGGGGGCCCAAACCCCCCCCCCCAAAAAAATTTTTTTTTGGGAATTTTTAAAAAATTTTTTTTTAAAAAACCCCAACACGGGGGAAGGAAAAGAAAGGTTTCCCCCGGGTTTTTGGGGGGTTTTTCCAAAAAACCCCGGGGGGCCCCCCCGGGCCCAAAGGGGGCCCCCGGGGGGGCCCCCCCCGGGGGGTTTTTTTAGGGGTTTTTGGGCCCTTTGGGGGCCGGGGAAATTTTTTTGGGAAATTTAAATTTTTCCCCCAAAAAAATTTTTTTAATTTTTTTTTTAAATTTTTTTTAAAAAAAAAATTTTTTTTTTTTTTTTAAAAAAAAAAAAATTTTTTTTAAATTTTTTAAAAAAAAAAAAAAAATTTTGGGTTTTTTTTGGGGGGAAAAAGAAAAATTCCTTTTTTTAAATTTTGGGTTTTTTTTTTAAAAATTGGTTAACCCGGGGGTTTTTGGGGCAAAATTTTTCCCCTTTTTAAAAATTTTTTTTTTTTAAAAAAAGGGGGTTTTTTTTTTGGGGGGAAAAATTTAAAAAAAATTTAAAAATTTTTTTTTTTAAAAATTTTTTTGGGGAAAAAATTTTTTAAACCCCAAAAAAAAGAAAAAAAATTTTTAAAAATTTAAAAAAAAAAAATATTTTGGAAACCCATTTTTTCCCCCCTTTTTAAAAATTTTAAAAAAAAAAAAAAACCCAAAAAAATTTTTTTTAAAAAAAAAAAAAAAAAAAGGGGTTTTTAAAAAAAAAAAATTTTTAAAAAAAAGGGCCCAAAAATTTTTTTTTAAAAAGGGTTTTTAAAAAATTTTTTTCCCCCCCCCCCCCCCCCCCTTTTTTTTTTTTTGGGAAAACCCCCTTTCCCCCCCTTTAAATTTCCCCCCCCCCCCTTCCTTTTAAAAAAAACCCCTTTTGGGCAAAAAAGGGGGGGGGGGTTCCCCCAAAACCCAAAAAAAAAAAATTTTTGGGGTTGGGTTTTTTTAAAAAAAAAAAAAAAAATTAAAAATTTTTTAAAAAAATTTTTAAAAATTTTTTAAATTTTTTTTAAAGGTTTTTTTTAAAATTCCCAAAAATTTTTTGATTTTTAAAAGGCCCCCTTGGGGGGGTTTTAAAAAAAAAATTGGGGGGGGGGAAAAAAATTTGGGCCCCCCAAAAAAAAAGGGGGGGGGGCCCCCCAATTTTTCCCGGGCCCAAAAAAAAGGGGGGGAAAAACCCCCCGGGGCCCGGGCCAACCAAAGGGGGGTTTTTGGGGCCCCCCCTTTGGGGGGGGGGTTCCAAAAGGGAAAAAACCTTTTTTTTTAAATTTTTTGAAAAAATTTTCCCCAAATTTTTTTTTAAAAAAAAAAAAAAAAATTTTTAAAATTTTTTGGGGCCAAAAAATTTTTTTTTTAAAAATGGGAAAAAAAGGGGGGGGGGTTTTTGGGGGGTTTTTTTTTTGGTTTTTTTAAAAAAAAGGGGGGGGGCCCCCTTTAAAAGGGGCCCGGGGGCCCCTTTCCCCAAAAAATTTTTTGGGGGGGGGTTTTTTGGGGTTTTTTTCCCCCCTTTAAAAAGGGGGGGGGGAAAAGGGGGGGTTTTTTTAAAAATTTTGGGGGAAAACCCTTTTTTTAAAAAATTTTTTTCCCTTTTTTAAAATTTTTTTTTGGGGGGGGGTTTTGGGGTTTTTTTGGGAAAACCCCTTTTGGGAAAATTTTTTCCCCCCAAAGGGGGGGGCCCCCCCCCGGGCCCCCAAAAAAACCCCCCAAAACCAAAATTTTGGGGAAAATTTCACCTTTTAATTTAAATTTTTTGGGGGAAAAATTTTTTTAAAAAAGGGGGGTTTTTTTTTGGGCCCAAAAAATTTTTTTTTCCCCCTTTTTTTTTAAATTTTTCCCCCCAAATTTCCCCCCTTTGGGGGGGAAAGGGGTTTTTTTTTTTGGGGGTTTTTGGGGGGGGGGGGGGTTTTTGGGGGGCCCCCCAAAATTTCCCCCCCGGGGAAAAGGGGGGGCCCCCGGGGGGTTTTCCCCCTTTTTTTTACCCCCAAAAAAAAATTTTTTTTTTAAAATTTTTTTAAAAATTCCCAAAAATTTTTTTCCCCCTTTTTTGGGGGCCCCCGGGGGGGGTTTCCCAAAAAACCCCCCCCCCCCAAAATTTTGTTGGGTTAAAAAAAGGGGGGAAAAAAAAAAAAGGGGGGGGGGGAAAAAAACCCCGGGGAAAAAAGGGGGGGAATTTTAAAAAAACCCAAAAACCCGGGGTTTTAACCCCCAAAAAGGGGTTTTCCCCCCGGGGCCCCCCCCCCCCCCTTTTTTTTTTTTTTAAAAATTTTTTTAAAAAAGGGGGGGGGAAAAAAATTTTAAAAACCCCCCAAAAAAAATTTTTTTTTTTAAAAATTAAAAATTTTTTTTCCAAAAAATTTAAAGGGGCCCCAAAAAATTTTTTCCCCCTTTTTTGGAAAAAAAGTTTCCCCCAAAAAAATTTTTGGGTTTTTTTTAAAAAAAGGGGGTTTTTAAAAATTTTAAAAAAAAAAAAAAAAAGGGGAAAAAAAAAAAAGGGGGGTTTTTTTTGGGGGCCCTTTTTTGAGAAAAAAAATTTTTTTTTTTTTTTAATTTTTTTAAAAAAAAAAAAAAGGGTTTTTTTTTAAAAAAGGGGGTTTTTTCCCCCCTTTTTTTTTTTAAAAAATTTATTTTAAATTTTTAAAAAAAATTTTTTTTTAAAAAAAAAAAAAAAAAATTTTTTTTTTTACCCAAAAATTTTTTTAAAAATTAAAAAAAAAAAAATTTTTTTTTTTTTCCCCCCCCTTTTTCCAAAAAAAACCCAAAAAAAACAAAAAAAATTTGGAAGGGAAAAATTCCCGGTAAAAAATTTAAAAGGCCCCTAAAAAAGGAAACTTACCAGGAATCAGCCAGAGTAGTGTTGACTGACCCCACTCAAAATCCGTAAAAACAATATATGGAAAATGGACAAGCATGCCGGAGAATTTACTTTGAATACGAGTAATTTTCATCCTACTAGTATCCATTTCCTCCCGATATTTCTAGCCAAGAGCATGTATCTGTTACGGCCAATTTTGGAAATTGGTAACATATCTACTCTTATGCTACTGTGTATAAAGGCTACTGTGAATGTTATTTGTTAAGTTTACAAATTATAATAATTCTTCGTCAAATCTTGCCAAAAACTTTCTCTTTCCTCTGAAATACCGGAGCAGAATTGGAGATAGGCAGGGTTTATATCCCTTTCGCTTCTTGGATTGATAGATTTCCTGCGCAAAGGTATGCCTCTCTCGCTGGTCAGCATGATCTCTCTTTATATGGAAATCCTCGTCGGTGATTTTCTCTGTTTGAAAAGTCTAACAGCAAACTTGATGCTGAAATTGGAATTATTGACAGTTTGGAGTCGCGTCTCGCAGCGCAGATCAATCAATTAAATGACTGGCGATGACTGGTCACTGCGTTCTTCCTTACCTTTCACTTTCGATACTGAATTTTATTTTTCTATTTTTCATTTCAATTAAGCTGTGCAATGGTCAACGGCTGTCGGATGTGCAAGGTAGGTTAGAGATAAGTTACCTGTCGTCATATAATTTCAAAATTTGAAACAATTTTCGTAATTATTTAATATTAAAATTATTTTGTCCTTTAATAATGCACCCTTCCCATATTTGGTCGTCATTTGCAGCGTTACAACTTTACAGATTGATTACAAACATCTGAAAATGTAAAATTTTCCTCAAACAGTGCTTAAAACCTAATCAGTATTTATTGTATTATTTTTAGATGAAGAAGCCCTCTCGCAAAGTTCTGGACGAATAATTAATGACATACTCGAGATATTCGTTCCGGCCAAAGACAATGAGGTGAAAGGTGAATCGAAATCGACACCCTCACTGCCATATGGATTCAATCGGCTTCTCGCAAGAGGAGCGACGGACTCTGACCCGGTTGGAGGTTCCAGAAGGAGACCATTGGGTGACCCAATCGAGATAACTAAAGCTCCCACTGAGGTAGCGGGCCCATGGGCCAATTTAGCCAGAGACGTTATGGGCCTTTTTCGACCGGAAATATCAACGACACCAAAACCGACTGTCACGACACAGGCATCGTTCATATATGGCTTGTACAATCAGGTTGGTTTTTTAAGTTGGGTTTTTTAATCAAAATTTCTTGTATCACAATGTGTTTGTTTTATTTACGTGCTTCCTCATATGCTTTTTCTTCTTATAGCTTTTTTCTTTGTAAAATTAGTTTTTTAAACTTTTCTCATATTGTGTACCTGCCCATTTTGTACCCGTCAGAAATGGTGTTTCAATGTGGAACCGACCGCGAGCTTTTCACCCGGGACTTTCGTCCCGCTATTTGAGCTCAGCTTCGGCATTGGGTAGTAATAACACTTCCTGGAATAATGCCCATTTTGGACACGGAAATTTCCAGAACACTTAAAGTGGTGCTACGTCAAAACTGAAACCAATCTCGGAATCAGCATAGTCGAAAATCCGGGGTGCATGAAATAAACTGCAACATCTAAACACCATTTGTGGACAGGTATACGATCTGCAATTGTCCGGGTATACAACAGGGTGGTGCGCAATGTTTGGAGTGCATTTGTATACTTATCTTCTAGAGCTAAATCGACATAAAATAGTGAAATTTCAGTTTGCACCTCAAGTACCTGGCTTCATCAATCCGTTAATACCAGCACCTGCCAGCAATGATCCTCCATCTACCCAATCGACTCCCTCATTCTTGGGTTTCACGTTACCAACATTTACTCCACCAACTCAAACGCCACCGTCTCATGCGTTGGCTCCCCTGTTTCCATTTCTCGCTCCAACAACGACAACGCCACAACCGTTTTTAGATCGACTCACTTCCTTATTTAAAAAGAATGAACAGCCTCGAGGACCGCAACTTGATACAGGAAATTTCGACAGATTGGTGATTCGAGAAAAAGATAACGAGCCGAGTGGTGATTTGTTAGCAGCTTTGGTTGGTGATAAGTGGAGAGAAAAAGGTATGTGTTTGTTTGTACCTTACGTGATCATTTGAATATATTGTCATAGGCGTCCAATGGCACAACGGAAACATTCGGTTTGTGGATAAGAAAGGCAGTAATTTGCTGGGAAGCGAAGTTTCTGTGCACGACAGATCTGTTGATATTCCTGTACAAAGGTTAGTTTAAATGGGAAAGGTCTCTTATCGTTATCTATTCAATTTTATTCCGTATACTTTCAAATCCTTTGAAAGCATATAACTAAAATATTCAGGTGGTTCGACATGGCTAACAATTTTGTCAGCAGACATCAGAATCCTTACGAATAATGGATTGGTATTAATTGAATTTGCATAAGAAATGTTCGGCCGTTGGCTGCAGTGCTCAATAAAAATGCATATTAAAATGTTGTATTCCTTAAATTAATTTGTATGACTAAAATGACGCTTACTTGAATAAAATGTGATTTGTGTGACATACAAAATGTATATATAATGTATATCATAAGTTAAAACGTAAGATGATTAAAATTTAAATTGATGTTTGAATAATATCGCAGAAAACTTTATTGCACAAAAAGGCTTGTTGAATTGTTAAAAGGAGATCTAATCCCAGGAATCCATATTGCTTAGAACGTGTGCTAATACCCCAAAAATTGCTGCTGTGTAGTCGATATCGCCCTCTTTGAAAATTGACAAATAGTCGGCCTGTGTATGGTGGAAGTAGAAATAATATTCAATCCCTGTAAGTGATAATTCGATATCGATATGAACATTAATATGTATTTCACCTTTTTCTGAAACATAATTCACCGACGGCACTCCATCGTTTGCCCAAAACACTACATCACCCTAAATTAAAATATCATGAGCTGAAAATAATGAATGTAAACATTTTCCATTATTTTTAAACACCCGACTTTTTCTAATATGCAAAGTTACCAATCGACGTAAATAATAAAATTGATTCGAAATAGAAAATTTGTTTGGTGAATAGGTTGACAACGGGATGACGGGTCCATCGTGGATGGACCCGTCGTATTCACTTGTCCGCGTTAATTCAAACTTATTTCGCATTTTCTCTAATACTTCTAAGTATTAAATCTCACCTGAAAGTTACCATCCAATCTACCTGATACTGACAGAGGAATACCGTACGCATTGAGCAGCCTGACGATTTCCTGGATACGATTTCGCTAAAAGTAAAAATGTATGTGGGATTAATTTTTGCTAGTATACATGTTTTTCCGAGCCCATAAATGTGAGCTGCGACCCATATGTTGTAGGCCGGAATGCACCCTGATCTGTTTCCGAAACGAAGAAAAATTTCTCGTTGGAATTGTTTTTATGTCTCTCGTAATAGGCGTTTGCTCCTAGCTCTCCTTGCTCTTCGGCCGTCCAAAATACACCGCGAATTGTCCTAAAAATGAAACAATTTTTCACGTGCTATTTGTACGCTTGTTCAATTTTGGTCTCTTTCAAACTTCAGTTCATTCGATTATGGATTTTCATAAGGTGAGGCCACGTAAATATCATAGAGTACCACGATTATACAACACATATTTTATTTCCTTATTCTCGAACGAACTAATCTGTAAAAAATATTTAGTAATAAATGCCAACCGTTTTGGGATAAAAACGTCGTCAGTTTTGCCCAACTTGAGTATAGCGTACATGGCTTGCCAAACAGCTGCAATTCCTCCGCCGTCGTCCAATGCGCCCTGTCCAACATCCCAAGTGTCCATGTGGCCAGACAGCAAAATGATCTCTTCAGGCCACTCGGAGCCTGAAGATAAATTTTCACATTTTATTATAGCATAATAAAATGTTGCAAAAAGCATATTTTTTCCAAAATGTTTGGCGATGAATGGTAACGATTCGATTCAAGATCACCAAGGCGATTGATAAATACGGTATGATCAACATTTAATGGAGTGTAAAACAAGAAGTGTGATATTACCTGTAATTTCGAAAATAGTGTTCCTTGACGTCACTTCCCCTACAGTATCAGATAGAGTATTTATACGAATAACCATATTTTTGTTTCTTTTGCTCAACCTTTCGAGTAATTCCGCTTCTTCTAATGTAATACAAAGTGCAGGAATAGATGAATCTAAAAAGATACAAATTTAAGTTGAATTAAAACCCCAATGACATTATTGTGCCTTTATTTACTTTTATTTTTTTGGAATTTGAAATTGGTATTGGAAGAAAAATTTTAACTATTTTTAACCGGAATAAAAATTATTTTCTTTTAAATAAAACCGTCACGTGTTTAATTATCAGAATAGAAACAGATACATTTATTGAGTTACATACAAATTCGGCTTACTTGGCGCCCCACTGCCGGTATGCGGAGAAGACAACGAGAATGGGCTGACAGACTTGATGAGTACACCCACAGCGCCTCTAGCTTCAACATTACTGGCTGATCGCCGATATCTGGTTGTTTGTCCGTAGCCAAGCCATTGCTGGCAGAACACCACAATCTTTCCGCTCACATTAAGCGACTATAATTATCCGTTATAATTTGCATTTTTAACAATGTTATTACTCACGTCTAACTGATCGAGGTCAGTCAACACCACAACTGGAGCTGTCACATCCGCAGGCTTTGTCCCGGCTACGGCCAGTGCGTTGAGTTTTAACTTTCTCGGCTCTGTAATATGGTTTTATGCGATATTTATGATGTCTGTTTTGAAAAATTCAAAACGCAATTTTCCGGATATATGACAGTGTAAATCATTTATACAAAGTCGTTCTTGTCAGTTATCTGTATAGTATGTAAGATCGTTTACGTATGAGTGTGACAGCATCTGGACCACGGACCCAATGCGGCAAATTTTCGACTGTCTCGGTGTGTACATTTTGAAAACCATCATCAGTGAGTCGGCTGACAGTAAAATCTATTGCACTGAAAGATAAATCTCATCGCTGAACAAAATTATTTAAAACTAACCCCTCTAAAGCTTTTGTGCCCAAATGGCGATGTCCGAAATCGTCCACTAAGGGCTCAAGCCATTCCAATCCTTTATTCTTGCCATCACCTTTCACCAAGTAGTCGATTAGCCGATGCGAACTCTCTTTGAACTGGAATAGGAACTATTATTAAATATGCACAAAAATATGTTAGCGTGCGCGCAAATGGAGGTGTGTTTCGGAAAATTTTAATAACATTCATTTCAATGACATTATTTCGCGCCATTATTATTTTATATTATTTTGAGAAAGAAAAATTAATTGGTCTCTGAAGTTTGATCGTTATTGTGGTTATAATACTATCTTAAAATTAAACTTACCTCCTTGGCTATCGCTTTTGGTGATCCGTTTACAAAGACTAATAGTGAAATAATAATTTGCAACAACAGCAGACGACGTAAATGCGAACAACAATTTGTAGAAATAGTAAAAATAGACATCGGCCTAAAATAAATTCCTTTCAATCGAACGAATGATCTTTCCTATGCATCGAATGCGAGAATGGTCATTAGGGAAAGGTGAACTGCATAACTTTGCAGGTAGTTTTATTCCGTCTCCAGTAATGTCCACTAAATGGAATAAAATTGGGCTAAGCGAAAAATGGAGGACAGGGAAATCCTTAAATTTCCATCGCAGACATTAGCTTTCTTTCATCAGTCATTTATCGAACTTTTTCTACAGCAGTTGTCACTTGTGACATTGGAAGAAAGGGGAGTATGTTCGATTTTGCGAAATAATAATTAGAGATAAACAACACCTTAAAATGTGAAATATTTAATCTATATTCGGAATTCAAAAGGAAAATCTCTGACATCCAAGAAATAAGCATTTTATAGAGTATTCGTGCTAGCGATATTTTACCCAAAAGAACTGAACCATTTTCATTCTTCGACTTTGATTTTGAACAGCGATATTTCTCAAAAGGCGATTTTAACGAATGCAAGGTCGTTTTGATGGATGCAAATATGGGTATGATCAGTTTTAAATTAATTCAGCCAAGAAAATTAAACATATAGAATAATGATTTCTATGACTCTTACGACACTACTCTTACGATAAAACAGCATAATTAGATAATATTTATATTTTGATATAATTTTAATATCTGTATAAGTATTCATTGCGGTTTCATACTTCAGATCAAGTTTCACGTAGCCATTCTGGATAGTTAGGGGTCACTTGGTTTTGCAGGCTGTGCCAAAAATGCCCGAAACCGGTGTCAATCGCCTCCATTTCATGAGAGAAGTCCGAAAAACACAAAATTAGGGTGGAGAAATGCAACTAGAGCTTTTTATGCCCTGGGGCGTTTTTCGAAATCCATGATACCCCCTATGGTTCCAAAAAATCCAAAAAAAAATTTTTTTGAATTTTTTGGAACCATAGGGGGGGTATCATGGCTTTAGGCGCTGTGGCCCCTTAGGCGCTGTGCACGCACCAATCGGACTTAGTCTAGGCCCCCCTTTAGGCGAACAGGCCCTTAGGCTGCTGTACAGACTCCACCGAACTTAGGCTTGGGGCCTAGGCTGCTGTGCAGGATTAGGCTTGGATATATGCCCTGAGGCCATATATCATGAAATGGTGTGATCCAATCTTGAAAATTCCTTCGGATTCGTGATCAGCGTGGTCGAAAACATATTTAGACACATAATTAGACGTTTTTAGGCAAAATTGCGAAAAAAAATTTTTTTGGATTTTTTGGAACCATAGGGGGGGTATCATGGATTTCGAAAAACGCCCCAGGGCATAAAAAGCTCTAGTTGCATTTCTCCACCCTAATTTTGTGTTTTTCGGCCTTCTCTCATGAAATGGAGGCGATTGACACCGGTTTCGGGCATTTTTGGCACAGCCTGCAAAACCAAGCGTAGCCGATAGTTATGTCCCCTAAAGTCGACTGTAGACTAAGACATATATCTCCAGAAGAAATAGCTCAACTATAACAGTTGGCAATAGAAGTGCAGAGTAATTAGGCCGTATTTCGACTCCTTATAACTACAATATATGTTTTTTATTAGAGTTCTTCTTTAAACTCTTTTTCGTTCTCCTGATTAATAAGAAATAAATTCATGATAGAACAATAAAGACCGGAATTCTTTCATATTTTGATAATTGCGCAGTGCAGATATTTTTTCATACCGCCACTACGTTGTCACAAAATGTTACTTGAAAAAAAATTGTAGTGACCCACATCTAGACCTTTGGCAGGAAGAAGCATGGTTTTATACACAGCAAAGAATGACTAATTATTCTCGACAATTCTAACACCATCCATATAAAGCACACATTTTATTTATTCACGAGGTTTAAGTCAATAAATTGCAATGTCACGTAATTATTGTCCGGATAAAACAAAGTGCAAGATGGAAGGAAGTATGAGCAAGACGCAGCTGCAAAGGCTGGTATCCGAAAGGTCTACGTAACAGGGCCCATATGTCCACGTTCGATCATAATCTGCTGAAGAGGTGGATAAACTATAGACAATCGACAACCACTATACTTTGGATGGGCTTTCAGCAAAGTGGAAGGCCAAGCAGAGCCGCGCAACAAAACCAGCTTAGACATGTCGTTCAAACAATATAAAAACACAACTTGGCTTTCAATAGAAAAGATATCTGTGCGATGTGCGCACTTCACTGAGAACAGGACCTCCAAATGCAACAGAATAATTTTATACGTGTTAATTGAGTGCTTTGCTCAATAAAAGGCATAATAAAATAAAAATGTCACCAAATATTGCGCATCATGGTTTTGCTCAAATCTTAAAAAGGCTTTCTTATTTCTAGAACAAAAATTAAAAACCACATAATTTCACCTTTTTGTAACAAAATGCCTTATCATTCTTCCAATATTCCAGCGGATCGTTTTCGACTTTTTCTTGAGCTTGCGCGCAATACCCATTTCTTTACAATTTATCAACTACAAATTAAAGTGGTTACTAAACAGACCAACGATAAACAAAACTACACACACAAAATGTTGGAATGTAAAAGCAAACAAGGCAAAAAAGTTAGCAGCAAGAACAAAGCAAAGACATTTGGAAAACGCCTATGATCTACATTTGAGCGCGCAGGTTGCTTTATTTTTATTTTACAAGGGAAATTGAAATAGCACAGCAGGGAAAATCTTGTGATAATATGTCTTATTATGCGCGCTCAAAAACAAATATTCGTTAAAAATTTGTCAAAATTTTCGCCGGGCCGTGTCCTATCCGTCTGCTTATTAGACTTTCGGTTTCGGTGGCCCATTTTACCGAAAGCGAAACCGAAACCAAAATTCAGGTTCCGGTTTCTTTCGGTATTATTTCACGAACCGATATTTCATGAACCGAAACCGAAATTCTTTTGGCTTTCGAAACCGAAACCTGAATTTCGGTTTCGTCCGATCTCTAACCAGGACATTCATAGTACAGTGTTTTATAAAATAAAATCGACAATTTTTATAAAAATTAGTAATATAACCTTCTTTTCCAGATCATACAAAGAACTATATACACTATATACTAATAAACAACTACTAATAACAAATACTAGAAAATAAACCTTTCAAGTGAGAATGAATGTGGGTTAAATTTTTGTGTTAATCTCGACAACAGGGCATTATGGTCTATAATACTTTTATGTAGACTTAAAAGGAGGCCGAATGAATTTAACTGTTGACAAAGTCGGTTCCTCCCACAAAACACATTTAGTATATAAAAGTTATTGTAGAATGCCGCGCGATGATGTGTGTAACTGACAACGGGATTAAAGATCAGTCTTAGATTTTCGTACCCAAATAAAATTAAGTTTCTCATACAGCGAGAAAAGAGCATACTATTAGAGATCACTATGATTCATAAATAGTATTCGGAAGTTTGTATTCGAATTTCAAATGTACGTCACTCAATTTATTTATAATAGTGTTTTTGGAACGACTACCATAATACATGTAATTACTCCCCCGGGGGAGTAATTTTTCAAACATCAAATTTCGAAGCCACTCCAAATTCCGAAGCCATTTTTCTCCAATTTTTTGAGGGCAAACTATTTTTAAAACTAGCTAAACACATGTAACTCGACGAGATCTACACGAATATGCACTCAGTTTTGGTTAAGGTGGCAAGGGCTCCAAGCGGGGTCAACCAGGGAGTGAAAATCCATACAGGGGGCGTAATTATAGAGAGGGGAGTAATTACAGGTATTACGGTATCTTTATTTCCGTATTCAATTGCTTTATGCTACAGGTTATTCGTCTGAGCCTTTATTAAGGCATAAACGTAAGCCTAAAGCTGTAGTAGCACTATCAAAAAACAAGTGCTTCTTGTCAAAGCTAAATGTATCTCACCACTTGAGCTTGAAAAAAGACCTAAAATATAGCGCTGCAACCTGATAGCGTGATTCCTCTCATAATCCGCCACATTTTGTTAGCGTTCGTTTTTTGTGTACCTATGAGCGGTAAGCTCCAGTGAACAAAGCGGCTCCAAAAGGTGAGGTTGCTTTGCTTTGAAAAATGAATTTTTCCTTCACAACAAAGTTTTTACATTTTTCTTCAGCGTTAAAGTTTAAAATAATTAGCAAAAAATTAGTTTATTTCAATGACTGGTCTCAAATATGTTTAGGAAACTCTGCAGGCTGAACCAGACGACCAGAAGCAAGAAATTGATACAAGTATTTATTACGGTTTGGTATTGACGAAGTAAACCATTAATTTCGCATTCTTTACATATTTCTTAAATAATTTCGCGCATGACAAAACGAGCACAAGACAATTATAGGGTGACAAATAATTTCATATACCACTTTACAACAGTGCATATTTGTTTTAGAATGGATGGATGACCATGAGTGTTTGGTATCATTTTGTCTGCTTTCATTTGATATATGACTTTATATATCACATTACAAAATTTAAAAAATTTTACACAACGTTTGCAACCACCTCATTTGAAAAGGTCGAATATTATATGTGAATATTATATGGGCGCCACTAGCGCTACACCCCCCCCTCCCCCTCGAACCTCCCACTCGAACCTGTAACGGCTGGTGCCTGGTGCCTAACCACTTAGCACTGAGCCAAAAAAAAGGGGACAAAACCTTACATACGGCCATGCTCGGACGCACGGAGTAACAGGGCTAGCTTACTGGGGGGATAACGAAATCCGACATGATGACAAATCATATCTACCAGTATATCATGTTTTTGGCCGTAAGCTCTTTATGACCACAAGGCCAAAACAGACTAAACGTTACTGATTTACAATTTCTTAAAAGATTTGCAAAGGCCGGGGTATATACAAATTGTCAGAGGCAAAAGAGACTAAACAGCGACTGTTAGCCTGAACTTCATATGATCTCTGTCCATAATTTCATGATATTTGTCAATACTTTATTATTACCTTTTTGTTTAATATGCGCTCTTTACAAAGTAACGATTTCAATGTTGCGGCGCTGTGCTTGAACGAGGCAATTCCGTGGCAGAATTGCTTGAACGTCAGCTTCGAATGAGATTCGACTGAAATAAGAAATTAAACTTTCACTTGTTAACAGTAATAAATAAAAAATTACTTTGTCTTTTTCTCGATGCAATCTTTAAGTCCTGCTTTATTCTGCTGATGCAACCATCCGAGTTCCTCGCATCTTTTATCGTGCTCAGCTGTCAACTGAAAGAAAATGTAAAGTGTCCTTCGTGAAGTGCCGGGATTGAAAATAACAGATCAGATTCGAGTTCAGCATTTTGGAAGATGCTGAAACGTTTTCACGTTTAGGCCTTAGTCGAATCAATGATCTGTGGAGGAAAATCGGAAATTTTGTGTGGAAGCCGTTCACAAAGAATCTGCATAATAAATAGCTTACCTGATCTTTCTCGACTAGCCAAGGCGCATTCTGATATATTGAATTGCCAAATCTCGTGGCCAGCGACTCAACCTCGTTATAAGTCGTGTCGATACATTGTAAATTATCCTAAAGAGTTTTGTATTTTAACGTATAGCTTTAACTTTTTTAGCTTGAATAAAGTACTAAAGAAAACTTTCAAAAGCATTTAGAAATCACAAATACCGACATCACCCCATGTGGATTAACGGAGGAATGAAAACTTTCAAAAGCATTTAGAAATCACAAATACCGACATCACCCCATGTGGATTAACGGAGGAATGAAAAAGAAGTAGTTTAGTTAAGTTAAAGAAATTTAACCAAACCAAAAAATTACAATTGCAAACATACAAACCTCACAGAGAGACCTCAGGGAGGAAATACACATTTCGTTTTGGGCGACAGTGCTGTGAAATCTAAATCGAGGATGCATTCAGGGCCCGACCGTCATATAGGTAAATCCGGTAATTACCGGGAGGTCAGCTTTTGGAACAAGCACTCCTAAGAATGCCTCAAAAGTAAGTTCACAAAAAACAAAAGGGTCCCCCCTTTTGTTTTTGAAAAGTACCGGGGGGGGGGTCAAAAATTCTCACCGTCGGTCACTGGATGCATTTTACATTTATGAGACAGGAGGAACTCACGTCAAGCAATTAGACTGAAGCACTTCTAACGTCCGCAACGACTGATCGGCCAGCATCTCGACAAGTTCGTTCTGAGACTTTTCGTGCGATAATTGGAGCTCACTTTGTTTAATCTTTTCGTCGTAGGCTGAAAACGATGTGAATAAATTCTCAAATGCTCAAAAGTATCGAAAAGCAAGCAATTAAATGATTCTTCTTATAGAAATGTTCCCCGATATTTTTGAAGTCTTTCAGTTTTTCCAACAAATTGCATAGCACTTCAAGAAATGGTGGACCGTAATACCTGCAATTTTTGCTTTAGCGATGGTAATGTTCCATTCCAAGGATTTCTTCATCATCAATTCACGGATATCATCCATTGACTCAGTTTCATTTGTGTTTGCCATGGTTGACAAAAATCTAAAGAAGAAAAGTTTCACTGCTTAAACATAAACACAACTTTTGTGGAGAAGCATTGATAAATTTTAGTAAAAATTCAGCGATCGATTACGAGGAGGAAGAGATGCAGCGACATCATTAACAAAGAAATGAACCCAATCTCAAAATTATTGGTTGTATGCATAAAATCTGACATAACAAAGATGGGAGATACACAACGCTCGAATCAGCTCGAAATGACGCTTAAAGTTTTGGGTTCAAATTTGAGTTCGGATATGAAAGCCTTTTTGAGCCCAAGTTTAGCTTATGACAATCACATTTCATGACAAACATCAGATCATAATTTACCCAAGTACGTTAGAGCACACTCTAATTTTTTAAAGAACACATAATATTGAATTCTGTCATTTTTGGATATGTTCAGAGAGATTACAAAACGGGCTGAAATTAGTTTTTACAAGATAAAAGATAAAGTTAATTTTTACAAGATTGCGGCGAAGCCGCAATCTTGTAAAAATTAACTTTAACTGTACGCGCGTAGTCTGCATCTGCGGCGCTTCGCGCACCGCCATCAGCGGTCATAGTTAGGTTGTTCCTAAGCGTAATTAGAACAAAAAATATTTCCGGAAACTTTCCTTTGTAGATGGGGAAGCTAACCTGCGGCTTTCGCCGCAGAGGTATGCGTGCTGGAAATAGGACATCTCGCCAAAAGGATTTTTCGCCAAAAGGATTTTTTGCCAAAAGGATTTTTCGCCAAAGCCCTATAAAAAGGATTTTTCGCCAAATCCTTATAAAACGGATTTTTCGCCAAAAGGATTTTTCGCCAAATCCTTATAAAAAGGATTTTTTGCCAAATCCTTATAAAACGGATTTTTCGCCAACTATTTTCGCCAAATCTTTTTAAAGTAGACGTTTATTCATAATATGTTAACAAAAAAGGAATAAATATGCATAAAAGTTGTTAGAATTCGAAATTTGCAGCAGCCAAAACTGTGATTACTTGCTGTTCTTTGATCACATTGCGCTTTCGTCGTCCACGGCTGTAGTATCCACTTGTTTGTCGACGTCAATGAGCTGGAGTGCTAAATAGTCGCTTAATGACGGATGGTGATTTAGATCCTTCTAAAATTTAATTTAATTATTATATTTTAGTTAGAATTTTTATTCTAAAAATTTTAGTTTTCAATGTGTGAAGCTTTTAATGTTTAACTCTTACCGCAAAATATTTGTGTGATACCTCCATTCCATTATTGAATAATCAAGAAAAAACCTACCGGCGGCCCATCTTGTCCAAAGCCTCGTCTGCTCCCATTCGCTCAAAGACCTCGTCGTCAACATTCGCCCGCCCCTGTGCTCTTAAACGGAAAGGCTTTGCTCGAGGATTTGCTTGAATTTGCTCTTTCATGGCCTGTCTGTTTGCTTCGGCCTGCTGACGGGATGGAGCAGCGCAGTGGTTGTGGTCGTTCGGGCCCAAAAATCCGGTCAAATTTTCCATGTCCTCCAAGAAAAGCGTAGCTTTGCAGGTTCTCTGTTCACATCGGAACCATTTTCCATTCTTTAGAGTTCGAAGAAAACGAAATTCTAAACATGGAAAATGTTTTCTTTGTTATTTTTATTATTACAGTTTAAAACCAAGCAGTTTTTACAAAAAGGAAGCAAAATTCGAATAGATATTATTTAGTGGAACATTATGGAAAATCTTACCATGGTACCATAAACAGGTTCCTCCGCGAATTGTCGTTCCTCGCTGGAATTGCACCGGCTCTCTGTTTTCTTGGTCGTCGCTTGCGGCACTGTCCTCTTCCAGAATGCTCTCATCTGCTGTTGGGAGTCGAGCACGTTTTTGAGCTTTCTGCAACTGCTGAAGTTGTTCCCGTGCGGATGCCATAAATCTGTAATATAAATGATTTAAAACGAGAAAAAGGATAAAATAAATGTCAGTTCAGAAGTTGTACAATTATATAGCGTGAAAAGAATTAAATTTACTTGTCTATCTCAGATAAAATCTTAAATAAACGGACGAAAAAATTATTCGATTTGGAATCTAGAATCTATTGGAATAACTGCATATTTGCTCTGACCATTCATTAGAAGAAAAAGAAGCCTTGCAGGCAGGCCTTGCTGTTCACAAGGGAACCATTATTTATAAGGATTTGGCGAAAAATCCTTTTGGCGAAAAATCCGTTTGGCGAAAAATCCGTTTTATAAGGATTTGGCAAAAAATCCTTTTTATAAGGATTTGGCGAAAAATCCTTTTGGCGAAAAATCCGTTTTATAAGGATTTGGCGAAAAATCCTTTTTATAGGGCTTGGCGAAAAATCCTTTTGTCCCTCAGGCGCCCCCAAATTCCAAGGGAGAAGGTCGGGCGCGTGCAGCGCGCCCGACCACGATGTCGCGGGGTTTCAAGTAATTTAAAATTCCAGGATCTTGCGATCCTGGAAAACTCGAAAAATTCCTGATAGGTTCCGGCTGGGTGATGGCCCATTTTGCATGGCTCATCGAGAGCTGTCGTTTGCGCTATCACACGCCGCATATGGTGCGGAGCGTGATGAGTCGGATTCCATGGGGCTCGTGACGGAGACACTGCGGTTTAGGTAAGAGTGGATTTCCATGACTCTTACGACACTACTCTTACGATAAAACAGCATAATTAGATAATATTTATATGTTGATATAATTTTAATATCTGTACAGGCGCAATTTTTTTCCTGTTTTTGGGGTGATATCGAAAATCAGATTACAGATTTGGAATCAGCGTAAAAAGTTACACTACCAGGCAAACGCATATGTTCGTGCAAAAAGATCCTTATCAGTGATTTTGAATTGCCGGCACTGCGGTCGTTGAATGGAAGGCGGAGGCCCTCTCTCTTCGGCCGAACGAAGAGACGAGAGACAAGCAGAGAGTTTAATTTGTTGCTAGTGTGCGGCGCACCCTCTGCTTGTCTCTCGTCTCTTCGTTCGGCCGAAGAGAGAGGGCCTCCGCCTTCCATTCAACGACCGCAGTGCCGGCAATTCAAAATCACTGATAAGGATCTTTTTGCACGAACATATGCGCTCTCCTGGTATTAGAAATGCTATTTGCAGAAAAAAAATTCCTAGAGCTGCAACCTTATAACATGATTCCTCTCATAGTCCCCCACATTTTTAACTTAGGTTAAATTATGTTCTTTATTTTTTGTTTTTCAGGTTTTTTAGAAGTTATTTAATTGATATATATTGATACACTCCCGAATATCTGTGCACTCTTAGCAGATCAATTCCACCACAATAATGATTGTGCAACTTTTTTGTATCTAAATTTCTTTTTTTGCGTCTAATTTATTTTGGGTCATTCTTGGTCGTTTTGGTCGAGATTTAGTACCCTTTATTGGTTTTCGATCCTGCTGAATCTGAATTTAACATTATTTTTGACATAGGGGATTATTTTAAATTTTATGTAATAACTAGGGATCGGCGCACTCTCTCGTCGCATTTTTGGCGAATATCGGCAATTTTTCAAATTTTTTCAAGGAAGTTGGAAAATCTAAAGAAACGTTAACCTAGATAATTTAGTTGTCTAAAAAGGGGCAAAAAATCCCGATGACGTCACTTTGTAAACAACAGAGAAAAATCAATTCTTCCAACATACACTTTTTGGTTAGAGAAAAAAATCGAGCTTTTGCTATTCGAGCTTTTGTTAATAACGTTGTTATTTTGTTGCAAACCGAGAATGTCCCAAATCAAAAGAGTCTAGGTAAAAATCCCCCCCCCGGTAGAAATCCCCCCCCCCCCGGTAGAAATCCCCCCCGGTAGAAATCCCCCCCGTTTTTCAAAATTCTCATATTATCACCCCTAGAGGTATTTTTTAGCGGGGAATCCAATTTTTTGGTTCTTTTTTATGTAAAGTGCATCTTTTAGGCAAATAGAGACCATTTTTGAACTACTTGTGTCTGAATGCAGTGTCGATAAATGATTTCACTTTACCAGGTGGCGAACGAAAATCGTGCAAAAAGATCGTTATCTCATTTTTAAATTTTGAATTTTGCCGGCTATGCGGCCGCGGCTGGAACGTTCTCTTCATTGAGAGAGAGAAATAACCAAAGAGAGAGTGTGACTTTGGTTAATTCATACTCTCTCTTTGGTTATTTCAGCCGCGGCCGCATAGCCGGCAAAATTCAAAATTTAAAAATGAGATAACGATCTTTTTGCACGATTTTCGTTCGCCACCTGGTACTGTTTTGTAATAGCAAAATCCTTTTTTAACGCAGCTGCGTATAGTTTTGTGCTAACAATGATTCACAAGGCGGGCAAATGCCCATAAGACCGCTGTGAAAGAATTTTCTAGACATAAGTTTTGTGCTCATTGAATGCGCTATTTTATTCATTGTAAAGAGAGCGGACTACTTCTTCACTAGATGTTCTTCACAATTTGTTATATCGCCGTTTACCAATTTAACGCTTTGATTAACGCTTTGATTAATTATTCGTTTTATGGAATCAGTGAATTTTAAGTATCCTGATTCCGATTTTAAGAGTTTTAGATGATTCCTGCAAGAATTCTGATTCCTGTTACCAACTGGGCGACAACCAACAAAGGCGGGCAGGAGGCTATTTTCGAGAGCCAGTCGCACCCCGGCATATCCTACCGTTTCGTGTCGGACGGCAACCCCAACAGCTCCCTGACAGGTCCCAAGCGACATTGTCAGCTTTTGCTTTGATGACCAAAAAGGACAGTCAGGCGTATGCAAAGCTTTTTGATGAGATCTCGTCGACACTGTTCGTCTTGTTTGGCTCAACGGGCTGCGAAAAGGTTGGTTTAATTAGCAATTATTTTATAATTTTATAATCAAAAAATACATCAAAATTAATCTCTTAAAAATATTAAAAATTAATTGGGCTCTCAATAGGACTAACTTTTACAGGTCTGGCACTTCGACCACGAACTGGCTGCAATTACCTCGTGCCAAGAGGAATTCAAGGACAAAGTAACTTCGTGTTACTTCCATTTCACGAAGAATTGTCTGACTCGCGCAGCAAACCTCGGGCTCAATCAGCGGCTAAAGAAAGACCCCGCACTGCGAAAATGGCTCCGAACACTCATCGGTGGTGTTCATCTCAAGCTCGCTCATCAACAAGCGTTATGGGATTATTTGCTGCAACATCCGCCGCAGATTCGGGAATACGCCGCAATTGCAAGCTTCGTGCTTTATTTCCAAGGACAGTGGAACACAGAGGCATCTCGCCAGCTCCTGAACCAATACGAAAATGATGGGCCTCGTACCACAAACTTTTCGGAAGGCTGGAACAATACGCTGCGGAATCAATTCGGCTCACTTCACCCTGGACTTGGAGAATTTTTGCAGGTAAGTAAAGTTTTGAGTGCAAGTTTTGAGTTGAATTTGGAATTTGAAAATTAAATTCGTAAATTTAAAACAACAATAAAGCAAAATATGACAGATTGCAGTTCCGTTTCCTATACAAAAAATTTTCAGTCTATGCAAAAGGAACTGTACCGACAGTCAGTTGAAAGCGAGCGCCTTCTAAGAGGCCAACCGATTCGGCTCCGCCGGCGAAAGTACCGAGAGGCCGAAGCCAAATTCGCCGAAGTACGTCAGGAATATCGCGCTGTCCTTGAGGCCAATATTCTCCTAGAGGAACATATCGAACAAGACGAAATTCAGACAGTGCTCATCCCTTTCGCCCGCAAGATGGCTTTCTGCTGTGCGACGTTCATTGACGCTGAAACTCTTCTCGAGCGTTCGGCGGTTGAAGAAGAACTGCAACCGGGTCAAGAATTGGAAGCATCAAACGAAGAAAATAGTCAAAACAGTGATCTTTCTGCATTTTTTGCCAATGAAGAGTGAAATTGCTTGTATAAATATTGCTTTCTCAATAAAAAAATTTCAATAAAATGCTCTTTATTTGCCTAAAAGATGCACTTTACATAAAAAAGAACCAAAAAATTGGATTCCCCGCTAAAAAATACCTCTAGGGGTGATAATATGAGAATTGAAAAACGGGGGGGGGATTTTTACCGGGGGGATTTCTACCGGGGGGATTTCTTCCGGGGGGGGGGGATTTCTTCCGGGGGGGGGATTTTTACCGGTTCCCAAATCAAAAGTTGTGTAACTTCGGCTGCTCTACCATTCTGTCAAAAAAGTTTTCATCTTGATTGGAAAAAACATCTACTTTTTGCAAAAGCTCGGTTTAAAGCTCGGTTACGAAATAACCGAGCTTTTGGAAAAAGTAGATGTTTTTTCCATTGACGTTGAAAACTTTTTTTGACAGAATGGTAGAGCAGCCGAAGTTACACAACTTTTGATTTGGGACATTCTCGGTTTGCAACAAAATAACAACGTTATTAACAAAAGCTCGAATAGCAAAAGCTCGATTTTTTTCTCTAACAAAAAAGTGTATGTTGGGAGAATTTATTTTTCTCTGTTGTTTACAAAGTGACGTCATCGGGATTTTTTGCCCCTTTTTAGACAACTAAATTATCTAGGTTAACGTTTCTTTAGATTTTCCACCTTCCTTTAAAAAATTTGAAAAATTGCCGATATTCGCCAAAAATGCGACGAGAGAGTGCGCCGATCCCTAGTAATAACAAATAATAGTAAATAATTTATTTCGTGCTAAATTAAAGTATTTTCTGTCAGCTATACCGTCAATTTTAGGATGCAAGCACAGGATTACCTCGTTCAGCTTGGATGGTCGTCTGAAATGCGATCCGAAGAGAAAAATATCGAGAGTTTGGGAATTGTAAATTGTTTGATCGAATTAAATTCAGGGCACTGAAATCATGTGTTTTCTTTCACAACAAAGTTTTTACATTTTTCTTCAGCGTTAAAGTTTAAAATAATTAGCAAAAAATTAGTTTATTTCAATGACTGGTCTCAAATATGTTTAGGAAACTCTGCAGGCTGAACCAGACGACCAGAAGCAAGAAATTGATACAAGTATTTATTACGGTTTGGTATTGACGAAGTAAACCATTAATTTCGCATTCTTTACATATTTCTTAAATAATTTCGCGCATGACAAAACGAGCACAAGACAATTATTTGCTTAAAGGCGACCTGATACCCGATATTTACTTTTAATAACTATCACATAATTCCTCTCGATAAATATTTTGTTTGTATCACACAAAATGATGACAATAAAAAGAGCTAATTTTGACCAATATTAGGAGAAAGGAACCACCCAGCAAGAAGGTAGAGAGCAAGAGGTCCCCCGAACAAATATATATCGCAGACAGACTTCCTGCATAAATCTACTCTGTCCCTTGCTCTTGAAAATCGTACATTGTAATCTATCAAATAGTCTCGGTATCAAGGGCTTGTGAAAAGTAGAAAGGAGGCCGATCAAAAGATTTAACTGGTCATAAAATATAACTTCCTTTTGATCAAATGTTATGTACATAGAGTGCTAGTCTTCTATTGTACTTTAGTATTTATACGCTCTTTTAAAGTTTTTGGCCGAGAAAATATTGGTCTTTAAAAAACATTCCAGTGTGACCCGTTAGATATAACAGAGCATAGCCACAATAATTAAAATAATATGTGGGAAAACGGGTTTCTGTCATAGCTTTCACTATCTTTCCTTCAAATACAAATGTATTAATTGAGCGAATCCTCTACATTTTATCTTATGTTTTAAATATATATCACTCTTAAAGAATGTTTAAACTATTTTCCCCGATGAATAGTAGTGTCATTTTACGAATGACACAAACTTGGCCTGTTAAAAATTTAATCACTTTTATAATTTAGTACAAATTAAAACCATGGTGAACCTGTCTTTACAAAAGAGACCTGAATTGCACCGCAATTCATTCACTTGTGCAACAACGGTCTTGTTAATGGGAAAACTTGAATTTCGCGTTCAATAGTGATTTTCTAACATGCTCTGAATTGTTTAAATTTCGAACGTTTTGCTCCTAACTTTGTTCACATGAACACATTTCTATCATCCGTGCAGTTACAAATCACTTTAATTTCCATAAATGAACGTACTTTTCTTCTAAACAATTTTAGGCATAAATTCCTCAGAGGAAAAAATACCACTCGTTAGAATATCATTTTAGACTTTGTATCGCTTAACCAAGGGTTATAATAGCAAAATATTTGATGAAACAGATTGATGAAATGACTTTTTGGGTCACTTTTCACTATGTTGGCCACAAATCTGATTTTACTCATTGTATGTCAACTTTTTCTCTGGTTTATAATGACACAATACAATTTCAGAATTCGCGCCAAAAAGTACCCATTCTATCCCGATTTCATCAGATTTTGATGAAACCTGATGAAATCGGGATAGAGGGGTACTTTTTGGCACGAGTTCAAAATTGTATTGGGTCATTATAAACTAGAGTAGCATAAATTTTATATAATGCTAGTTGAATGTACCCCGAAACTCCTTTTAACCACCTTTCAAGAAATTCGCCCTTCATTTTAACCATTTCCGGACATTTTCCAGATACCCCTTAATTAAAGCGCTGTTTCTGTTGACTGTCCGTCCAGAATGCTCAGATCTCGCGAAAAGTTAGGACCGCGTCGCGAAAAAAATTTGAAAATTTGAATTCGCGCCAAAATACAAAAACGTGTTTTTAGGGGTATTGGCCAGTGAAAGTGGTGTTTTTATGTTCCCAGTCGCTGCGGCGTATGCCGCGGCCCGTCCCTCGTCATTTAATAAACAACCGAACATTCTTGCTTTTTATGCTCTTTTATGTATTTGCTAAAATTTAGCATGCCTATTCATAGTTTACTTTAGGAAATATTTCGGTGTTGGTGTCACTTTAATGTTACCCCACCGATGTCCCTCAGAAGCAGACTCTCCAAGCCAGATTGAACTAAAGACAGCTACAGAAAAGTCAAATTCTGAATCCGGATTGGATACAAAGCCTTTTCTCGCTTCAAACCCAGCTACTATCGACGGCTATGTCAAAGAGTGCGATGACGGTAGCGACAACGACGATAGTGCAAGTAAGCTCGACTCTGACTCTAATTGGCACGAAGATTGGTGCTCAATTGGACTCTTACTTTACCTCTATATGTTACAGGTATCTTCTCACTTTCGGAACTTGAAATCATGTCACGGATGACTTAATTTATTAGAATTGCACTGACTATTCATCATTACTTTTGTTATATTTAGGGATGTTTATATACCAGGCATAAAATTAAATGTATAAGTAATCGATTTGTCTAAATTATTAACAATATACTAGTGACAACGCCGCGGCTTACGCCGCGCCCAAGCAAAAACCGTATAAGCAAAAGCCCTATAAAGCTGCACGGCTGCCCGCCGCACTATGGACTTAAGTTCACGTCTGGCCCGAGAAGTCAAAACTAAGCGCATATTCGTGATCATCGTATTCAAAATCCCTCGTGTACAAAAAAATGACCTCGTGAGAGACCTGGTGAGAATAACCCGGTCTCGTGAGAATGGATGCCGAATCTGAGACCAGATCCGGATTTAGCACCATCGAAAACCCCGGGTGCAAAAAATCAATCCAGTAGATGTTTTGGATAAGAAAATGTCAATTTTTGGGCAAAATGTGACTTTTTCCCATAAAAACTTACCCATGGTACCTAAATGGAAAGTGTAAAAAGCAGTATTGCCTCGCGAATCGTACGGAAACAAAAAAGCATAATTTCCAAAGCCCTTAAAAACACGTTTTGTGTTTTGGCGCGGATTCAAATTATCAAATTTTTGGTGACCCGGTCCTAACTTTTCGGCCTCTTAACTGTTGGGCATATCTCTAATTGTCCGTGTGAATGTTGTCAATAAAAAAGATTTACTGAATTTTACGGCTTTTGAAACTTGTAATTAAGTACGTAAAACTTCTTTATATGCAATAACAGTAATAATTTTAGGGAGTTCCCATCGGATTAATCACCGCGATTCCGCTAATTCTGCAGACCAAGGGTGTCACATACTCGGATCAAGCAATTTTTTCTTTTGCAACTTGGCCATTCAGGTACTTTTCTGGTTCGGAAATTTTGACCCCGAAAATATATCGGACTATTTTTTAAATTTTTGTTATAAATGATATATTTTTAGCTAAAACTTCGCTTGACTTATGTGGTACCAACTACACTGGATGTAATAATATTAAAAACTCCTTCGGAATGTGTAGATTGCTTTCTAATAGACAAAAAATTAAGTAAAGCTTGCATCATAAAATTAAATAGTAATATGCACAAATTTTTATATTTTGCAGGAATTTGTATAGAAAATTATTGTTTTATTTATTGTTCAATATCGCACATTGAACGAATTGGGACGTGATTCAAAGTATTTCGAAATTATTTTTCAGTATAAAACTTTTATGGGCGCCTATTGTTGATGCAGTGTATTGCAAACGACTTGGTAGAAGGAAATCATGGATGGTACCGTGCCAATACTTGATCGGGGTCTTTCTTCTTGTAATCTCATTCTTTTCCTCCGAAATTCTCGGCACTGAAGGAGAGGAAGGTAAAGAATTTTTATTGCATTCAACTTTACCTCTTTTTGTTTTCAGTATCGAAGCCTCCGAATGTTGGCTTGCTGATGACGATTTTCTTGTTATTGAATTTTCTCGCGGCAACACAGGATATTGCTGTCGATGGATGGGCACTCACCATGCTTAAGAGGTTACTCTCGAATTCATTTTAAATAACAAACTATATAATACTACTAGGCTTTTTTCCAGCGCCTTCGGCGCTGGAAAAAAACCTAGGTAGGGCGCTCCGCGCCCGACCTCGCGGCCTTCGGCCGCTTGAAGGGTACGATGCGGGAGTCTGATTACCATGGCTCCAGCCCCTTCGGGGCTGGAGCCATCCTCGCGTTCTTGGGATAGGGTCAGTCAGGCGTTAGGGTGCGGTCGACCGTCGCGGCCTTCGGCCGCTCCAACCCCTACGTTCTTGGGGCCGACCCTTCCTTCTTGGCTCAGTCCAGAATTCTTGGGGTTAGCGTTCTTGGGGCAATCCAGCGTTCTTACTCCAGTCCAGCCTTCTGGGGGCAGTCCAGCGTTCTTGGGGCAATCCAGCTGGGGTGAGTGTTAGCCACTACTGCTGTCAGCAAGTCCAGCATTTTGGATCAGGGGCCGTCCAGCGCTCTTAGTCCAGTCCAGCCTTCTTCTAGAAATTTTGGACACACGGACAAAATAAGCACTGGATAGAATCGACTTTCCAGAAATTCGGGACATACCGACAAAAATTCGGGACATACCGACAAAATAAGCACTGGATAGAATGGCCCTTCCAGAAATTCGGGACATACCGACAAAATAAACACTGAATAGAATAGCCCTTCCAGAAATTCGGGACATACCGACAAAAATTCGTGAATTCAGGTACATTTTAGGTACATTTTGTCTACGTTTTAGCTAAATTTTGACCTCAAATTCGGATTCCCCGCTAAAAATTACCCAAAAAAGGTACATTTAGAAAATAAGCACCCCTAAGAATGCAGGTGCTGAACTCCCGAGAAAAGACAGCACTGAAATACTAGGTAAAAGGATTATAATTCACACGACGATCTCGGAATTATTCTATTCCAGAATCCTCGGTGAACACCAAATCATAACTTTTGGTTATGAATACATAATGTACCAAAAAATCAAAGATCATTCATTTGGCTAATTTTTGTGCACTAATTTTGCCAGCAGTAGTAGTGCTTAATTATTGCAGGAAAAACGTCGGATTCGCATCAACTTGCAACGTCGTGGGACAGACAGCTGGCACTTTTCTTGGTAACGTCGTCTTTCTCACTCTGCAATCCAAACATTTTGCAAATAAATGGATCCGATCAACGCCTTCCGATAAAGGACTAGTAGGATTTGATGGTCTGTTTCCTTTATTTTACCAAAGGTTTTACACGTAATTCAGGATTTGTATTCTTCTGGGGATTGGTTTTCCTTCTGGTTTGAATTTGTAATAACTTAACCTCAGCCTTAAACCAACCAGTTTCAGTCCACGACATTGATCCTTATTTTCAAACGGGAGACAACTTATAGCGCTGACATTGGTCGAGTAGGGTTCGAAAAACATTTCTTTTCGCTCCACTGAATACATTTCAGCCAAACAGAACTCGACGCCTCACACTCGTCAGATGACACGAATCTCGGTGTTCTTGAAACATATATGGTTCTAGCCAAAATACTTTGCTTGACGCCGATAATCTGGTTCGCTACTATTCTATTAACCGGAAAGGTATTACTAGTCTAAATACTTACATGCAAGCCAATATTTTAAGATTGCATTTGCTGCAACGGATGGAATCACGGATCTGAAATTGATCAATGCCGGTATAACGACCGACAAAATTGCTAGTCGCCTTATATTTTTAACTCCCTTACAGGTATTGTTCTAACACTTGTGTACACGTAAAGCTAACGTACGAGTAAATATGGGTTGTGAAACACAGACTTTTATCCAACAATTAATATTCCATTATAAAAACTGAAAGTTTCCTGTTGAAAATTAACTCATTAATAAATGAAAGAGAAATTTTAATTAAATGTTAACTGCCATTTTGACAGATTATTCTACCGTGGATCTTAAGTAAAAAGACTGCAAGTTCTCGGCCATTGAATGTATATTTATGGTCATATCCATACAGGTATACGAAATCATTTCATTTGCGGCTTTTTACATAATCATCTCACTCAACAGGATTCTTGTGGGAATCGCAATTGCCGGCTTTGTGTATTGGACTCCTTCATTCCGCGAAGAAAATGGCGAATACCCTTATTTGTACTACGTTATTTGGATCTTGATTTACCATTTCCAGCAGGTATTTTTAAATGGTTTTATTTTAACGTCCTTTACTTTAATACTTAGGCTGCGCATTACTGCATTTTTCTGTCCACGATGGCGTTCTTCGCTCAAATTTCCGACCCCCGAGTCGGAGGCACCTATATGACTCTTCTCAATACATTAAACAATCTTGGGGGGAACTGGCCCGTTACTTTATTCCTAAAACTAACTGATTGGTTTAACAAAAAGAATTGTATACGTCAAGGAACTAAAATGTAAGTAAAATTTTTATTTTATATGTAGCAGAAATTTTGAACGAAATATTCTTGCTATTGTAAAGTTTATAATCGACATAAGTTTCTTCTTCTCACATAACTCGCATCTTGGTCATGCACATAGAATTTAATTTCTGTATTTTGCAGTTTATATTACCAATTTATAACTAAACTTTAGATTACTGTACTCATGTACCGCTAAAGGTGATGAATCTTCTTGTATAGCAAATGGAAATGTTTGCGAATGGGTGGTAGACGGATATTATATTTCTGTCGGGATATGTTCCGTTTTTGGTCTCATATGGTATGTTTATAAATTTAAACGTAAATACCGTAAACATGGTAATTTTAAATTAAGGTATTTCCTGTTGTACCGCCGCATACACAGAATCCAGAAGTTGTCGCGCTCAAGCTGGAAGGTCAACTTCAAAATAATTAAATAGGTTTGACAAAGAAACGTAAACTTGTGAATATTATAAATTGTGCAGTTGCATTAATTAAACGCTATTGCAGTTGTAATAAATTCCTTCGCAATTTAGATTACGCTACCATTTCGTGGGTTACAGATAGATTCTTTTACAAAAGCATTTCAAATTAAGGATTATTGATGTCTTTGGCAATTTCAGGATGTGCTTGCTGTAGTGACTGTCGTAATTGTTTTAGAAAATATACACAAACAAATTATGGTGATTTCATCATGATTAGTTTGTGTTTATTGATCGTCTCCAAAAATGTCATATTGACCAAAAATCGATCTTTCGGCCAAAATGACCATTTTTAGGGCAAAATTGCTAATAGAGAGGAAAAAATGAATTACATACTCAGAACCCTCGGGAATAATTGATATTATCTCATCTACATCAGATTTGAGCTAAGTGGCCAAAAAGTGGCCTAGGTGACAGTGGCCTGAGTGTGGCAAGTTCGTTATAGTGGCATCGTTGTAGTTTAAAAGGGCTGGTCGAGATTACTGCTAGCCCAAGGGCTTTGCTATGAAGTGGATCATTTTGATGGAGGCGGCGTGTTGCTAAATGCTGGTTCGAGGATGTTGAGTGATGACAAATGCGCAAAAATTGTATAACTATCGATCAAAAAAAAGTGGCTTTATGGCTCTTTTTGGCTATCATTATTATTTTTTTATTGTCGCTAAGATCTTTTAACTTATTTTCTTGTTACGTCTGCCTTGCGTCTATAAAAAGTGTTCTAAATTCGTTTTTCTTTTTTTTAGACGTATCTTTTAGTGCAGGTGGTCACAAGTTTAAATTAAGACTCTGGCATATCCTATGTTCCCTATGTTCTACTCTCTCATTTTAATGAGACCGCCCTCGGTCTTATTAAAAATATATATTTCTGAATAGTTTAAAAAGGGGCCCTAAGACCAAATTAAGTGCTCATTCAAGTACATATCAGTGATAAAATTTTGCAGCAAAGAGAATTTAAATGGCAAGTGAACAACAGTTATTAATAGTGAAATACCATCAAAAAATATATGTAGGAAATGAGAAATATTGTAAAATTTCGGTCCTGGATGTGGAATGCAGTGTGGCTTTGGTGGTAGCTGAATTCTGGCCTGAAAATTAACAGAGTTATTAAAAAAATGCATACCTGTTTGCGGCGGAGGATTCACCGGTGTCTGAAATATAGGAAAGTTAGGAGAATTATAAAAAGAACCTGGAATTGTGGGTGCCTGAAAGCGAAGATTATTATTATTGGTAAAGAATTGGAGTGGACGTGTTGACGAAGGTTGTTGGAAATTAAATACTGGGCCTTGTGGTGCAATTATACGGAACAATAACTGATCATTTTGGACTGGAGTTAATTTTTGGGCTTGTTCTAAATATTTGTTCCAAATATTCCCTAAGGTCATTAGTTGAAAATCGCCTATTATAATGAGACCATGTTTGGCTCGTGAAAGAGCCACAGTGGCTTGTTCATCATTTAAAATAAATCTGAGGTCTGGATCCTCAGCATTAGAAAAAGGTTTAAATGTTTTTGTTAAGACTAAAATGACTATGTCTGACTCGTCGCCTTGAAATTCGGCTACAGATTTAACTAAATGAGAATACCGAGTGCCTAATTGGTTGGCAATTTGAGTTTTTTGGTATGTATAGAGGCATAAAATAACGATGTTATTGAGAGAAGAACAATGCAATTTGACAAAAATTGCTCGAAATATTGAGATAGATGCATGAGTGTGGAGAGAATTGGCCCAACTTTTGGTATAAAAATCCTGTATTTCTTCTCCTCGGAGATGCCATAAAACTAAAGGTATATTAGGAGTTGGGAGCCATGAAAATTTGTTGAGCAGGAGAGAGCGATCACTATCATTTATGGAACAGCGAAGTTTATTTTCATAAATTGATGTACTAAGAAGATGAGTTAGGGAACTGTGACCTCTATAGGACTCTTCTAATTCAACTTTGTTGCAGGTCGTTTTGTCTAATGCTTGGAGGGCGCTTAAATAGCCGTGGCTAACCACGTATTGAGGCAGATTTTTGGTATAGCTTTGTATTTGCTTTAAGTCCCCAGCAAGTAAGGCTTTTTGCAAGGAGGGACAGTTGACTAAAACACTCAAAATTCCCATCTGGTGTGCTTTGCCAGCCTCATCAAAAATAATGTGAGAGATTTGACTAAGCATTTTAGGGGCAAGCTCAGCTATAGATAAAGTCATAAATAATACTAAAGGACGACTTTTACTCGAAACAATATGACCAACATGCTTTTCATTGGTGTGCGATTGCTTTTGTTTTATTTTAGTTGCGTAATTTTTGCGGTAATGTATGTCAGACTCTGGCAAACCTTTAAGCTTATGTTGCTTTCGCAAATCTTGAATGGCCTTAACTAAAAGGATTGATTCATATGGGCGGTAAAGTTCGGAGTACCGCTTTTTGGCACTGTCTGCAACCAACAAAAGAGCTACTGCACGATCTGAGTCAGTCTTATTTAATACAAGCCTTTTTCCAGGGCCTTCGGCCCTGGAAAAAGACTTGGAGCGTGTACAGCGGGAGATTGGGTTCGTCATCGCTTCGCGCACCGCCATCAGCGGTCAGATTGGGTTGTTCGGAAGTAAGGGTTGTTCGGGAGTAGAGCAGCATGAGACTATTTCGGGCCTGCGGCCCTCAACAGCTGTTGTTCGGGAGTAAGGGTTGTTCGGGAGTAGAGCAGCATGAGACTATTTCGGGCCTGCGGCCCTCAACAACTGTTGTTCGGAAGTAAGGGTTGTTCGGGAGTAGAGCAGCATGAGACTATTTCGGGCCTGCGGCCCTCAACAGCTGTTGTTCGGGAGTAAGGGTTGTTCGGGAGTAGAGCAGCATGAGACTATTTCGGGCCTGCGGCCCTCAACAACTGTTGTTCGGAAGTAAGGGTTGTTCGGGAGTAGAGCAGCATGAGACTATTTCGGGCCTGCGGCCCTCAACAACTGTTGTTCGGGAGTAAGGGTTGTTCGGGAGTAGAGCAGCATGAGACTATTTCGGGCCTGCGGCCCTCACTCGCGGCCTTCGGCCGCTCGAACTGAGTTTGAAAAGTTGAAAAAAAATTTTGAAAAAAATTTTCTGAAAAAATTTTTTTCGTACCCCGGGGGTACCCCGATAATTTTTTTGACCCCGGATTCGGATTCAGCGCCCCAAAAAACCCCCGGGTGCAAGAAATTAGCTTCGGAAACACTTCTAGGCGCTAAATGGCTTATATAAGCCATTTTCTTCTAGAACCTTCTAGAAGCAAAGGTCGGTCACGGGACCCAGTTTTTCCATCCCTACAGGTCGAGAACTATCCATAGACACCAAGATCTCCGAAAACGGATTGGCGCAGCGGGAGTTATGGAGTTGGAGAGAGTTACGGCCAAAAGAAGGCCATGTAAGCTTCTAGAACATTCTAGAAAGTTCCAAAGAAAATTCTGATGCCAGATTCGGACTCAGTGGGGTCGATTTATTATGTAGGGACAAAATTTGGGCCTCTCCCCAGCTTCCATGTGCTAAATGGCTTATATAAGCCATTTTCTTCTAGAACCTTCTAGAAGAAAAGGTCGGTCACGGGACCCGGTTTCTGGTTGCCTACAGCTCGAGAGCTATCCATAGACACCAAGATCTCCGAATATGGATTGGCGCAGCGGGAGTTATGGGTGTCGAGAGATGCACGACCTGCAATACTAAGGGTAGGATTTCAGTTTTGTATTTTATTAACTGCGGAAGAGTTTTGGCAATGGCGGCTTGTAACGAAATATTTGAGGGGCAAAATATTCCTACTTGCGAATCTATACCTCTTTTTAATGCTTCAGCAACAACAACACCGCACTCATAAGTTTTGCCAGTGCCAGAGGGAGCTTTTTGCAAAATTGTTCCTGGATGGTTATTCAAAAACAGTAAGGCAGCTTCGTTCTGTTTCTGATTTAAATTTTCGCTAACTAGTTTTAAATTCGGATCAAAAGTTAGATTACCCGAGACCTGTCCTAAAAATTCTCCGACAAGACGTTGCCTAGGGGAATCCTCAGTGAGTACTTTTATCAAAGTATTTTGTTTGAAAATTTCCTGGCGGGTTTCACTAAGGCTTTGAGAAGAGGGAATGACGGTCAATTTTAACACATTTTCTAATGTTACTTTGTTATTTATGGCGTTACGGCCTTGAAAATCAAAGTTTAAATAAATCCTGATTATTCCTAGATTAGAATGCCATGAAACATCGGTGACGGTGGCGCAGGCAGAAATAGTAGTATTACAAAGAGAGCGGGCAATTACTATAGCATCAGGCGTCCAAATTTCATTAAAATATTTTAGGAAGCCTTCTTCATAGGCAGAAGGAGCAATTTCAAAATAAGCTTCTTCACTTGGAGTATTGGGAACCTATTTATTTTCTCGACTTCGCTCCATTTACTTCCTACCGCATCTACATAATCTTGAAATCTTTTGGACCAAATCGAAAATGATACAGTACTGTCCCCATTAAAAGACATTAAATTAGTCATGGACGGGCCCAAAGATAACATGAAAAGCGAATGATTCTCTTCCTCTGTATCACCTTTATCTTCAAAGTCTATTTTCCTTCCTTGTTCAAGATTTGGACTTGACAGAGGATCTTTGAAAGTTACATTTTTATACTGATCTATCCCGTTTTCAACCTCAATTTCACCTAGAATTTTGCTAATTTGCCCAAAGGCCATGCGAAAGTTAACATTGATCTCACCAAAGGCTTGATTTACTCAAGATTCTAAGCTATTGGTTCCATCTATTAATTTGTCATCGGTTCTATGCAAATGTCTAAATGTTCTGTTAATCTCCTCTGTGAATAGGCCTAGAGATTGATAGAGCGTTTCGATATCCTCAAAAGTCACCATGGATTTTTTGTTTTTGTTCGAGAATGGGTACAGAGGCTTTGCAATTTCTGGGTAAACTTTGCCTTCGGAGCTGACTCCCGGACTATGGTCTGGGCCATCTGCCCCAAGTTTAGACATTTCTTTCCTAGAAAATTCAAATCCTCTGTACATTTCGATATCTGTCCAAGGACAACAACAAGTAAATTATTATAATGAGCACCAATAAACACAAGTAATGCTCACAATAAATCACAGGTCCACTCTATCCTTTTCGGGGACCCAACAAACTATTTCACAGCTTTCGTGGGCTATGACCTAAGGAACACCCTCTCAGGTTTTATCGCACTGCAATTCTTGCCAGTGACTTGGGGAACCTCTGTCCAAATACTCTATTTAGTTTCTTCCCAAGTTTTAACCACAGGCCTTAGAACAAAATTTATTTGCTAAGGTATGAAAAACTGTCACCCAGGCGTCCCCGGGGCTCTCTAGCGTAACTCGGAAGGTAAACTAAAAGGACTGGACTCGCTGCTACCAGTAATTTTGGGATGTTTCTGTGTGCACTCAGATAAACCCCTAAGTTGTCCCTAACGATCTCAGTCTGTTTTAGTTTACTTTCTTGACTCTGGTAAAGTGAATTCTAGAGAGCAGAATAATTTATTTCTCGTAACGTAAACCAGAATGAATTTTCTTGGATCGCCGGCTTTCACCGGCTCTCCCAAAAGAGATAAAACCAAAGATAACATTCTTTTAAACATAAACAAGGTAATAATGTGATCGTGAGAGTTTCAACATAAATGTTCTTTGGACAAAGTATGATAATTAAATAATGCAGATAGAATTATTTAGTTATGAAAGTTAAACTCATGAGCACTTAATTTACGGCCTAGGCCGGATTCCCAAGTCCTAACTTTACACTATTAAGCAGCCGGAACACGGCGGGGCTAAGAAAGCTATGGGCATGTAAAATCCCGAAAATTCAACCTTCACGTGGTTATCGGAGTTATGCAAATCTAAGAGGAAATTGCACCAGTATCTCAGACAAAAAACTACTTTACAGATTTTGATCGCCAAAGGCAATCCCCTTAGCTTTTTTCTTTTAGGTTCACTGAAATAGGCTTAATTTGTTAGTGAAAAATAACAGATTCTTCACTTCGTTCTGCGCGATAATGTCGATTTATGGTACAGAAACATGACTCCAGATACTTTGCCGCAAAGTTTAAAACGTACTGCGAGAAGGACAATCGCCGCATTCAGTCATTGGCCAGTCTTATACTCCTAGAAATATTTCTAGTAAACATTTACCGTATTTCGTCTAAAATAATATTTTTAGTTCACTATAAAAACTTTTAAAATTCTCTGGCTGGTTTGTTGGCATTGAATAATTTATTTACACACATTTTTGCTTTAGTTGAATGACTTACCAATAAACACCGAAGGTTTCGTAACGTCAATTGAAACAGGTCCCTCTGTTCGAGAATTAGAGACCCTTATCGAATCAGTACACGAAGTGATAAATTCGCTCAGGTCCAAAGATACAGAACATGGTTATATTTCAAAAAGTTGTTAACTATTGGATTAAATTTACAAAAACAATTGCAGCGGAGACATTCAAACAACAAATAGCAAGTCTTGAATTTACCCAAACCCTCACAAAGCAGCGGATGGTCATGCTAGCGAATCAACCTGAACTTGTAATCACCAAACAGGCGAGTGTTAATTTGCAGTTTTGTTGTTAACACTGGATTGATATGAGAATTGTGATGAGAACATTATACATTTATTAAAACGTAATGGGTGTGAGTATGTTATATAATTTGACGAATGAGAAATGTAATGTCAATGTACAATAAACATATTACAGGTAACGTTTTTACTTTCTACCAGTGGTACTGAAACCCTTCTTGTCGCCACTTTCGTCATTCAGAGACACATGCTTTGAGCTGCGCTGATCCTCTGTGCTATTTTCTTCTACCGTTTCCAATTGCTTCTTGCTTTGTACGAACGTGTTCTTCAGCATATCTGGACTGACAAGAGTACTGCGAATATCTCCTTCCAGCATCGATTCACGACATCGGTAATATCCACTGGCCCGTCTTGGCGTAGCGCTCGATTGCTCTTGCTTTATCAATTCAGCTGCAGGCGGTAAATCTTCTAGGTCTTCATATTCAATAATGCGTCTAACTGGCGTGCTGCCTGAAAATGTTGAACTTGAAACTCTTGTTTGGATATTCAGGCTTATTATAATAAAGCAACAATCTACTATCACTAATTGTTATCCATAATTTCCACAACCCGAAAATAGTTCAATCCAAGTTAGTGACGATTTTCCTGACTCGGTCACGTGACCGAGTCAGGAATTTTTGTCCTTCCGTTCCCCTTTTGGAGGGTCCAAAGCATATTTTAGTCCTTCCGCCCCCTTTTTTGAGCCCCCCCCCAATTATATTCTAATTAAACATCACCATTGAATTCCCAGCATACCTGTTTTTTGAATTCGCTGAAATTCCTGATGCGCAAATCGCTCAATAGCATTTTGAGACTCAATTAAGTTCGAAGTTAACGCATCAGCCGCTTTTTGAATGGACTCCTTCTATAATGTATATATTAAAACGAAGCCAGCTATACATGACTATCTACCTGTTCGTCCACAATGGAAGACGCCGCATTCATTTTCTCAACCATTGCGTCTACTGCTTCTTTGAAGATTTGCTTTAACTGCTCACTACACATAGCACGCACACTGTTCTGTAACAACAATTAACATATAGCAAACATTGTATTAACTGACAAAAAACAAAACCTGAATCTCCATCTTCGCTTTACTGATGCTATGAATGCATTCTGAGGCGAAATTGCCCAAAAGATGATCATTTAAAGCCGATATGTCTCGATGCTGATCCAATCGATCGTGTAAAACAGTCAAATCTCCGTGATAGATGGCACACTTTTCTTGAAGCTATAATGAAAATATAACTAGATAAATTACAAAAAAGTTATAAGATGTACATCAAAAGCCTGCGATCGAAGCTTGGTGAATGAGTTTTCCGATTGCAGCAGAGCTTTATTTGCAGCACTCGCAATATCATTCGTCTCAGCCAATTCCTATAACAAAAATTAAAGTTTTTAGAACACGAATTTTTAAGCTAGACTTGCTTATACTAGATACATTTTTAAGGTAAAAATTGCTTACCTTATGTAATTCTTCTAGTTCATGTTTCCGAATTTCCAATTTTCCCAATGCTTTTTGGCAGCTCATATAAACGCGTTGGTAATGCTCATCCATCATTGCTAGATCTTCAGACAGCTTCTTAACTTGATAAAGGTACGCGTCAAGTCGTCCTATAATGTAAATTAATTACATTATATACTAGATACGTTACTGAACGGGTTTTGAATATAAACCTTGCATAATTTTTGTGTTAATCTCGTATGTTGAAACTATTATTGATTAAAATACCTGTGTAAGTTCTTTTATAATTCCGTAAAACAGGTATCATTTTTAGTAGGTTATCCAATCAAATGATTTATAATACTAGAACTTTCTAGCATATTAAACGTTTTATGGAACATCATAGTATGCACTAACAATTTTAGCCCAAACTTGCTAGCTAACTCACCCTCTAATTCTTCTATTTTCGCCGAATATTCGTCTTGTTGTTCGATCAGATAGCTAAAATATAATTATTAGAATTATCAACAAATAAAATGTAAACAGAACTCACTCATAATTTTCTTTGTCCATGTATACACCTTGTTTTTCACGCATTGCAACCAAATCACGCCGCAGGCGTTCGATTTCCTCGTTATACTCCTCAAAAATTAAACTTATTATAGAAGAATATCTACATAGGTTTTCAAATAGCCAATCCTTGTTTTTACAACACCGAAAACCCCATTTTTCTTTATTTGAGTAATTTATTATTAAATTGGGTGTTAGGTTGGCATCTTTTAGCAATAGCTCGCATTTGTGTTTAGGGATTGTGTTACCTTGAGCAAAGCTTTTCGCGTGATTTTCTGATTGACTTCAGGATTGTTCTTGATGTTCTTCGCACGCTGCGCATATTCCAAGGTATTCACGGATTCCTAAACAAAACATGGAACACGATATAAAATAGTTATAAGTATACAAATAATATTTATAATGCTTCAAAAGAGGAATTCAACATACCTCATAATTCGATGAAGCTGGAGACATGGTTGCAATAATGGTGGTGATCTAAATGCGCTGAATTTATGAACACTAGAAATGAAATTACAAGTACCGTTTTGCCACCAAGTGAGTCTTGTAAAATTCGCGTTAATTTGCTTTCACTAAAATGCATCCATTATTACGTGGAAAGTAAAATGCGAGCCACTAAAAACAAACCGGTAAGGAATGTGTGGCGCATTCGCTGTCAAAGCATTGATGACACGGCCAAGCGCAAGCAAGCTGACATTTATGTTACCTACAATGAAAAAGTAAAATGCATAAATCATAAAGACACATACCCGCTTCGCGAGCCCTCATCTCTGTTGCACCAGAACGTCCAATATTCTCTGATCCTGCCAAGTCCACCAAATTTAGCTTTCCTTGTCTCAACAGCTCTTCGCCGGCCAAGCAACCTGGTTCGCGCATCATGACATTAACAGTGAAAACGGAGTGAGAACGGCTAGAACGTAAAAATAATATAAAAACACAATGACTTAGTAAATAAAAAACGTCACTACTGTAAACTTTAAAATTACTTCAAACATATGCACATATATTTTGTGTCTGTTGCATATATATGCGTTATTTGCGGAAAAACTTAAATACAGTGCTATATCGTATGAAAAAATTTTTTAAAAATCCCTAAATACTAAGCGGCAGCATCTGTAGTAGTCTGGAACGCCCAAAGGAGACTTTCACTTCGGCACCTTTCCGTGGACAGACCGGGGCGAGTGATAGCTCATTTGAAAGCCCTGAGGCTGTAGGTCCCCCGAAAAATATCAGACCCAAAATTTGAATATTTGAATTCGCGCCAAAACCGAAAAACGTGTTTTAAAGGGTTTTGACCTGGGGAAGTGATGTTTTTTATGTTCCCAATCGATTTATGAGGCGATTCTGGACAACTTTGCTTTTTACACTTTTTCGTTTGGCGCATTTTTGAAAAAAAGCCACTTTTTGGCCAAAAAATCGGTTTTTTTGATGCAATGTGTCTACGGGTCTGATTTTTGGCACCCGGGGGTTTTCGGATGCGCTGATCACGAATCTGACGTCAGATTCGAGATTTGAATATTTGAATTCGCGCCAAAACCGAAAAACGTGTTTTTAAGGGTTTTGACCTGGGGAAGTTACTAACGGGCGGGATGTTGCTAAAGGGCGGGATGTTACTAACGGCGGGATGTTGCTTGGTACAACTTCTACTCCCGAACAACCAATTCTGACCGCTGATGGCGGTGCGCGAAGCGATGAAGAACCCAATCTCCCGCTGTGCACACTCCCGCTTCCTAGCTGAGAGGGGCCGCGAAGCGGCCAATCTCAGCTAGTAATATATATGAAAGCATACACTCTAACTTAGAAGCTATTTACCTAGAATTCATATTCATCATTGTAGAAGCAGTGCGGCGTTTTTCGGCACCTCTTGCGAGAATTTTGTATACTTCGTCACGATCTTTTACGGTGATTTCCTCCATTCCCACTATAGTGACTCCCTTAAAAATGTCTAAGTAATTAATAGGACTAAATTCCGCGTAAAACCTTGTTGTTGTCGTCAAATATGCGAAGAGACTCCTGTTGCGCTGCTTTGCTTGTGCTCAAAAGATCGAAGATTTGCTCGTTATACCTGAAAGGACATGTAATTTCGATTAATGATTTAGTAAAAGGGACTAACATCTCCACATAGCTGACGCGTACGGTATAATAGTCCAACTCCTGAACATATGGAACTGAGTTTATTAAGAGGAATTACAACGAATTAAAGGATAGTGAATATTATATATTTTATTATACGCAAGTTCAACTCAGATCTAACCATATTACGCCAACGAGAGAATTCATATAGATTTTTCTGATAACGGTTTTAAACGTACTCTTTTGTTACCAAATTATTTAGACTGTGACACTATAGTACTTTCCTTATTATAAATTTAGTACCATCGTAGAATTAATAGTCAAAGGGTAGATCTAGTAATAATTAAACTAACTTGATCTCCGAGTTCGCTGAATATATGATGTAATGCTCTGGGAATAATTCCTGAAGTCGGATCATTGTCCCAAGTATACTCATTAGACTCGGCGTGACGTCCTTCCATCGTATAAGTCTTTCCACTTCCAGTTTGGCCATACCTAAAATAGGTAATTGTTAAATCACTATAAATAAGTAGATATGCAAGAAACATTGAAGAGTATTTTAGGCATAGTGTTAAACATGATACCTCTCAGGGATTTACCTAATTTAAGGGTTTGTGACTAATGTATTAGTTTCTCTTTGATTTTCCCAAACAGGGATCAGGGTTCAAGCACATACGAATTCCAGGGATCTTAGTGATCACTTAGTTGATCACTTTCCTACAGAAATCAGGGATTCGAGAAACATTATCTCTCGAAATTGGCGGAAGTGGTCAAATGAGAGATCTGCGGCAGGACCGTAAAGAGCTAATGCAACGGGGAAATAAGGAGACAAGGGGACGTTATGCAAAGTTGACCAATGGGTCGTTTTGCACAATACTTAAACAGTGGAAAGAGGGGATCGGGATCAGTCGGACCGATCGAGATCAGTCGGCCAGCCAGGATCAGTCGGATCAGGCAGGATCAGCCGGGCCAGTCAGGATTAGTCGGATGGGTCTGCCAGCCCACAGGGAGCGGCGGTCTTGTCTTGGGCCGATTGATAAGGGATTGGCCATTAACTTGGGTAACAGGGAAAGCAAGGGATAAGCTAGATAATAGCAGTGCAAAAGCACACCCAAAAATGGAAGTTTGACTCGGGGATTGACTTTGTGCACATTACTATTAGTTTGTATTTACTGCCTTGTTTAATAAAAGTTAAATTATACTGCGCGCTGTACACTAAATATTGATAAACTTGTAAGGGCTAGCACGCATTTCTAACTATAGGACATAACTAGAAAAGTTCAAATGTAATATTAAATATATTTGAAAGATATGCATTCGTTCACGATTATGTTATCCACCTTTATAGAAACCACTTCGTACTTTCAGCGAGATTTTTTGTGATATATTAAATAAGTAGGCATCACTTACGCGAAGACCGTGCAATTGTAACCATTCAGCACTTCTTTCACAAGCGATTCAACTGATTCCTTGTAAATTTTCATCTGGGAGGATTCCGGTCCATACACCTGTAAAATAAAAAAAATTATACAAATGAGGATATAAATGAAAACTATACCGTATCAAAGGGTCCAAATGAACGCGATAACTCCTTGTCAGAAAGGATTGACTTCATTTGAACGGTCTTGCTCACTGAATCGCATAGTGATACATTCTTATTTTTCATTTCGATCTCTGTATCAGACAAAGGCCTAAAATTAAAAGGCTGTTTATACTTACACTATAACAATTGTAAAAAACATGAAACATGAAATATTAAATATAGTAAATCAGATACGCTGTGAGGATTCTACTGAGGATGTCCCAACCTTTCAGCCAGTGGCGCAGCCAGGATTTTTTTTTGGGGGGGGGGGGTACGTTTCAGTGGAAATGGCCATTTTGGGGGGGGGAGTACCGCGTGGAGGGCGCGACCGACTTCGTCGGTGATTTCGTCTGATCAGACTTCGTCTGATCAGCCGATGGAGTGGATTTCGACAGTCTTCAAGAAATCCTAGATCGCCGTTTTGACGTTCAACAATCGGAGCTCCCAATATCATAAGCAGTAGGTATTCTTTCTTAGGCGGACATAGCAAATGGAGAAGAGCAGACAAACGGAAGCAATAGTCCATGGTGCCTCGAGAGTAACCTTCGCTTCCTAGCTGAGATGGGGGCGCGAAGCGCCCCCCCCCCATCTCAGCTAGTTCTTAATACCCATTCTATTTATATTTTATTCACAGAAATAACATTTTAAAATGACAAATATTCTTTTTATTTCTTACCTGACACGTACCACGACGTTCACATTTTTCTTCTTCCGGTTTCCTTTCTTCCCGCCATCACCGAGTTTGTTGCTTGGCTTCATGATAAGTTGCTGCAATTTCTAAATTTTTATGTTTAGAATAATAGTGCACTCGCCATAATGTAAGATTTTATCTTCTCACACTTATTTCAAAGTGGAAATATCAGTAACGACATGTTCCATAAAGCCAAGTACTATAATATGTTATTCAACTAGACGGAAAAAAGTAATTAAAGCGCCCCGAGGTTGATTAAATCAGAAGGAAAGTTAAATATGAGGTTAATAATCCATATAAAATACTAGAAGTCAAAACAAAATATTCGAAATTGAGAGACGGGCTAAATTGTTCAACATATCCAGAAGGATGGTAAAACAAAAGTTCGTAATTGTTAGATTATTATTCGATATATAGTAAACTCTTGCTTCGCGAGTAAGTACAGGCTTATTTATTGCTGTGGTTTTGGCGACTGTTGACATAGAGATATTATTGATACATCGCTTGATATTCCTATTGCATTTTAGAGACTAAAGCAGTAGTTAAAATCTGGCTTTATAAATACAAGAGGGTGGCATCACACTAAATATAGGAGTACTACCAAATTAAAGCAATGTAAAGTAGAAATGGAAATAAAATCTCCATCAACAAAAAGCAGAGCATAAAGAATGTGCTCGGCGGGTAAAGTGGAATAAACTAGAACATTCGGTTTCTATCTATTTATACTACGATAATTGTGATTTCTGCTTTTAAATCCAACGAACACTCAAAAGATTTGACTCCAAAGAGAAATGTTCGCACAATTTCTAATCACTAAAATCTCTTGTTGTACCATGTGTCACTTGTTGTATCGCCGCATAAACAAAATCCAGAAGTTGTCGCGCTCAGACTTCAAAATAATTAAATAGGTTTGACAAAGAAACGTGAACTTTGTGTGAATATTATAAATTATGCAGTTGCATTAATTAAACGCTATTGCAGTTGTAATAAATACTTTCGCAGTTTAGATTACGCTACCATTTCGTGGGTTACAGATAGATTCTTTTACAAAAGCATTTCAAATTAAGGATTATTGATGCCTTTGGCAATTTCAGGATGTGCTTGCTGTAGTGACTGTCGTAATTGTTTTAGAAAATATACACAAACAAATTATGGTGATTTCATCATGATTAGTTTGTGTTTATTGATCGTCTCCAAAAATGTCATATTGACCAAAAATCGATCTTTCGGCCAAAATGACCATTTTTAGGGCAAAATTGCTAATAGAGAGGAAAAAATGAATTACATACTCAGAACCCTCGGGAATAATTGATATTATCTCATCTACATCAGATTTGAGCTAAGTGGCCAAAAAGGGAGAAATACGCACTTGGGGTGACCAATTTGGGGAGCGAGATTGGTGGGCAAAAAAGTGGGTAAAAATGGATTTCGCCGAACGGAATTAAACATTTCTACAAACATTACAGGGAATACGCTCGGTTTATTTTAAATAGTTATTACTACAGTACCTAAATGTATGAACAAATTTTGTCCAACTGTTATTGTGAACTTTCACGATTTAACGGCCATGGTTTGGCGATTTGAAAAGTAGTGTTCTTGAATATTACATTAAAAAATTTGCTAAACCAGTTTTTTAATCTAAAGCGCTACAATTAAATTGTGAAATATCAGCTTGTATATAAGTTGTAAAATACGTAATTTTATTTAATTTACACAAAATAAAAACATCTAATTTTATTTGCGAATCTAGTGAGCTTTATTCCACCTTTTAATGTTCATGACTCCAGCTTGTATGTCCCTTCTTGTAGAGACTGTAACCCTCTTCGAGTGCAATGACGGCCGCCGCCGTCGCAATGCCCGGTAGAAATCCCGAACCAGAGACCTAAACATATGCTATGGTATAAGGTACAAAAACAGTATAATTTACTTTCCAAAGCCACTGTGGCCACGTGTTCACAAATCCTGCGCCAGGTTTATACAAATGCACGTAATTCCTGAAAACTTTGTTGACGTATGTGATGAATAGGTTACTTTGAATTTCGTTATTATAAAATTTAAAACCACTCCACCAATTATAATTTTATTAAATTCTTTTGCAAATTTCGAAATAAAATTTATTTCACTAGAATAAACATTTCTGCAAAACCAAAAATAGTTGTAAATTCGCTATTTGACCACAAATAATATGCTAATCAAGCGACGGTAACCAAAATTTAAGGATCAGGAGTAATTGTCCCTGTAGTATCGCGTGACATAAAAGGCATATAATATATTCATGACGGGTGAAAAATACCTGACGAAGGGATCCTTCAAACCAAGGCGCGCGAGACGGTTTTGATGCTCTACAAGATGGGGACACTCTTGCCAATTGTTATATACTGTATATTTCGGAATTTCATAAGGCTCTCCATGATGCCCTCCACCCATGTTTTAGCTTACTGAGACGGCAAAACGGCAGAAGTATCCTGAAACATAAAATGAGTCAAAATATATGTTCATCGAAACTTGCACATTCAAAGCAAAACAAAAATGGCAACGTCAACCTGGGAAATCAACTTGACAATCGTTTAAGAATATAACCGAACAAACTGAGAAAATTATGGATGTTTATTGGATTCTTCGCCTTATCAATGGAATTCGAAAGAGAAAAACTTAATTACTATTAACAATGAGTTTCGGTTAGATATCGGTCTTCGTTTTGAGCATGTTCTTCATAAAATTATAATCAGAACAAAACGCCAAAATAATATTAGGACAAGTACAGATTTAAAATGTTGTAATGGCGTGTACTTATTCGTACGAATGTCCGCTTTTCGGCCAATTTCCATTTTATCTTTTCGTGAAATTATGGTTTCCCGCAAAAGGGACTAGAAATATATACTTTCGACATGAACCATTTGCAGTACAACCCACCCGCTTGAAAATTGCTTTGGTTGCGGATTTAAACTTAGCCTTTGATCTTTTGTCTTTTAGGACTCTTTCTATCCCTTTGTGTTAAACTCAGACTCTAGAGTCCCGAATTTTTGGAATTGTGTGTCTTATTTCGTTTTTTCTATATTCTAATGTTTATTTGCAGAGCGATGGTCACGGATACGCTAAAGGCATCACTCTCTTACTTTTTCCAGTTCGTGATTTGGGTAATTTTTGTGCTCAGCAAAGATCTAAGGATATTCACAACACGACTAATTCGAGGAACATACAAATGGTACAAAAGTGCAGCTTGCTTAGACGGACATGTTCAACAGAAGGAGTTAAAAGCAAGGAAAATTTCGAGGCCAAAGGCTGTGCCCAGACATCTTGCCGTCATGTTTCTGGACCCACCGGTCATTAATTTTGTGAGTGTTTTCATTCAGATTTAGCTTTTACATTTGGATGGATTATTATATTTTTTGGTTATGGATCCGTAATGTACTCTTTATTTATTACTTCAAAGTCAGATTATAATTACAATAATCCTTTTTGGCAATATTAGCCAATATTAGCAAAATTATAAATCTCAATGATAAAACAAGATATTATCTTGACATAGATATGTATTGATTCCTCATTTCAATTAAAATAAGCGCTTAATTTAGAAACTTATTGCACATTTGGTGAAATACTCGGACGAATATAATATCAAATGCATCTCTCTGTATGATCCATGGTCCATAATCCATAGCAACCAATGTAAATTATCACGTTATTTGACGAAAAATAATCGACTACAAACAAAAATATCTGATGAATGCAGCGAAAAACATCCAAGAATCAACGGTGACGTAACACTGCAGGAAAATGGAATCAAAGTTATATTGCTAGGGGATATGCACGGAAAGCAATCTCTAGTCAATGCATGTAAAGCAGTATGTATTTTAACTTATTATGAAATATCCCATAAAATTTAGTCTTAAGTTATCCTTTTATGCTAAATACTACTTTTTTAAAATCTAAAATTCATAGTTTTCGCGATAACTTTTACCTAAAAATTGTAAGAAAAAATGATTAACGCAAAATAAGTTACTGATTATTCATTTATTAAGACGTATGACTATTAATTTCTGTCCAATCCATTGAGTTTTAAAAATACACTGTGGTTAACTTAAATAACGGAAACCCGTCACGATTATTTTCTATGCATTTAGCTATCAACGGCGAAGTCCGAAATTATTCCACAGGATGTCACAGAAGCATTATCAGAAGAAATGATATTCGAGCCGGATTTTCTAGTGAAAATTGGTCCGCCGCATTTTTGTCTGGCAGGCTATCCTCCATTTTCGCTCAGAGTCGCCGAAATGTGTGAAGTGCAGCGGTTTGAATCTACCGACTCAATCCAAGAAAATGAATTTTGTTCATTACTCGAAAGATACTTATGTCGTGATCGCCGTCTCGGTAGATAATATTTTTCTTGGTTTTCATATTTGTCTATAACGTGCAAAATGCACAATTTCTTTGTTACTTTTGCCTTTTTCATGATTCAAGTTATGTTTATGTTTGTTATTAAGTTTCTGACTCAGAAAAATTCAGAACACGATAATAACGTGATTCATGCGCATATGAATATAGGGTCACATATAAAGCTTTTTGGAAAATTAACTTGTGTCATGTAAACGCTTTTGTTATATCTTCTCTTGCCTTCTCCATTTATATTGTCTGCATATTTATTATCGCTATATTTCTAAAAATTAACCTAATATTTCTTGCGTGTCCAAAAATTCCGCTTTTACCCAATAAGGGAACATTGAGATATTAGCAACGTTTCAAGAAGGTTTCGGAAGCTAACTTTGTTCTATTATGCTATCAGAGAGGTCTCATTCTAAAAATTAATTGTCTACGTAAAATATATTCTAGTACCTAAAATTCACTTTGTGACATATCATACAGGTGTTTACTTAATTTTGCTTTATTGTTTATGTGATTCTGCCTATTTTCTATGCTAATAATATGCTTCTGGTTATCCGTTCTTAAAATTGTATTGCTAATTTCTGAAATCTTTCATGCAAAAGCTAATTACCTATGCAATCAAATTATTGTCCTTTAAAGATATGTAATCAAAATTTCTATGATATTATTTTTTGTAAAATCGCGTTCAGATAATTAATTCAAATTATAGAACATTTCTGATTACATGACAATCCAGTCTGCCATTCAATTTTTCATTTTCGAGACATAAGAAAAGTCGCCTGGCGACGTAAACTCTACAAATTGGTTTTCCTGTTTTTTAGCCTACCATATCCTATAAATATATTTTTATCCCCTAAATTCACAATTCGCCCAAATAACAGCGCAGCCTCAGTTTTAACATATCTGATGTTGAATGTCAATTTTACTTATGAAAGTATTTATAAATTCACAATAATTGTGATTTTAATATAAAATCGATTGCTTAACAATTTTCTGATAATTGTGATTGTTTCATTTATACTTTTATAGGCCAATACTGTTATTGTTCTTCAGTTTTTATATGTTACAAATATTTATTGTTCAATAATTTTACCACTTCCTTGTTAATTGTTGAGGTCGCAAATAAAAATTATAAGTTACCGCAAAGCATAATTTTAGCGACATTGAAAGTACCGGTACGTGACATTTGTCAAGTTTGACATTTGTCTAATTTGACAAATGTCAAATTTGATGTGTCCGTGAAAGTACTCAGTTCCAGCTGTCCATATTTACTTCATAATTGATTACAAATTGGGCCACATGGTTTGCTGCGTCACAAGACAGTGTCCATTTCTGACGGCTAAGCTTTCTATTAAAAATGATACACATGCATTCTTTGCACTCCCGTTTCTAGTTTGTAGTTTGTGTGCTGAGAAAGACTAGTTGCCTCTTATATACCGGAAAACCCAAAGGAAAGAACAGATCGAAAAAATAAATGACGAGTTGCGCTTTGATTTATTCGCTTTCGGTCAAATTATTCATTGAACATTTTTGAATGACCATAAAAATTGCGAATAAAATATGACTATGAATAAAGGTTCGAAAAAAGTTTGATGTTAAGATGTGGCGCTCATTCAAAACGGATTTCTTTCTTTTCTCCCACAAAGTCTTGAGTATTTTCTTTGTCGCATCACACAATACAGCTGCCTCCGATTTTCTCCCAAATTGAATGAGTGGAATGTGCGGTTTGTTTGAACAATTGTGGCTGGCTCGATATTTTTCTTGACCTTTCAATCCCGCGCATTTCCTTTCCAAATTGTTTTGTGTTGAGTAATCGTTATGAATATTTTTTATGTTAAATATATGCTTATATTATGTTTCATGCTACAGGAAGTTCGAAATGATGCCATCAATTTTTAAAATGCATCCATTTGTTAACTCGTTTAAAAATTTAAATAACCAAACATCAAGAGCTTTTTTCCAACGACAATTTCACGATTTACTTGACAGACCATTTTTTCTCATTTTCATGCTTCCTTCCATACATGGAGTAGCTTTCGATCAATTATAATGTTATCGTTCTGCTGAATATACATAAACTAATACTTTCCTTTCAGTTGCAATATACGTCAATTTTGTAGCGTCATTCCATTTCTTGTACCGATTTATTTTTCGTAACCTGCTCATACTGAAATGGGCTTACTAACCAAGGGCACTCCTCTGTCTTGGGATGAGACGGTGCCATACGTGGAATATATCAAGGTAGCTTTATTTCTCTATAATCTACAGCTAATCATATTTAGGTCTACAAATACTGAACGAATCATCCATTTTAATTTATTATGAATTTTTTCCACTTCTGTACTGTACAATCTTTCCAGCTACCAAAAAGCATATCCTTCATAGATAGAACATTTCTGACAGAAAATATAGCAAAAATTTGGATTTTGAAAAGTCTGACATTGTGAATAATGGGAATTTGAGAATTAACTTTGTTTTACGTATCACCAATAAAAATATCATTTGTATTTAGAAGCATGGTATTGCTCAATTCATTAACTTGTATAGCCGCTTACGCTCTCGCCAGCCGGATTACTTACGATGGGGCGACGAAATTGAATATACAATTGTCAAATTTGATCATGAGAACAACAAGGTATCTTTTCATTCCGTCCGGCTTTTAAGCAACTACATAGAAATTTATATTTAGTTCGTATATTTGAAAACTTATTTTAGGTTCGCGTAAGTCTACGAGCTGATGATCTGCTTAAACGGCTCCAAGCCCAGGAAGAGGTGAATAATATGATTGGTACCGAGAACCGGGCACTGTGGAGACCGGAATTTGCCGCTTATATGGTTGAGGGCACTCCAGGAGTCCCATACGGAGGTTAGTCTTTATTAGAAAATTATTATATTCTCTAACTAAATTTATATTAGGCTTAATGTCATGCTTCAACGTCGTCGAAAGTAACATGTTGCTAAGAAGAGCGGAAGCTTCGCAATTGTTACGACAGAACGAGTCTCTGCTTTCATTGAGTTTTCCTGCACTAGGTACACCGAATTTCACTGATCCACCGGCCGAACCACGGCCAGATGATCCAGAAGGAGCAGGAAGATCCATTTTCTTTCCTGATGAGGCTATTTATTCGGGACACCCAAGGTAATATATTAGACAATTATGACTCTAATTTTCGCACATTTCTGAAATCATTTCATATGTTGATAAAATTTGTAGAGTCGTTACTTCTCAATTTAATCACTATATTGTCTAAATTATTCCAGACATATGTTATAAAATAGAACTAGTTAGAAATCATGTTAAAAATTATCCACATACGTTTGATAAAATTAATATATGCTATTACTTTTCAGATTCCGTAATCTGGTGCGAAACATTCGTCAAAGGAGAGGTCAACGAGTTGTCATAAATGTCCCAATCTTTCGGGACGTTAATACCCCAAATCCATTTACGGTTCCGTTAGGATCTCTTATTGAATGCGATATTGTAAAATATGTTTCAGGAAAATTTTACTGAGTCAGAAGCAAGACAAGAAGCGCTTCCTGACCATATTTATATGGATCATATGGGTTTCGGAATGGGTAAGCTTACATTTTTTGTATTTATAAAATTTAAAAATGTTAAGGATTGTGTTGTTTGCAAATGACATTTCAAGCCGTTAATGTGGATGAAGCAAAGTGGTTATACGATCAGCTCACACCAATTACACCAATTTTGGTCGCACTGAGTGCAGCTACGCCGATATTCCGCTCATATTTAGCTGATGTGGACTCGAGGCTAGTTTTGTTAATTAGAGAGGTTCTACTTAACATAAAAAATGAAATAAAGTTATATCTTGACTTAAAAATATGTGGCAAACAAGAAGTTTTCAAGACCTGCCAAAACTAACGTTATAATATCTCACAAGGGGTGCTCATTATGAGATGCGCTGATTGAGAGTAATATTGCATTTTCCCAAAGCATAGCTGTGTTAACCCTTCATTGCCGGAGCCATAGACAAAAGCAGAATGCCTTCATTACCATTAGCTTTCCTTTTGGTGAGCTGTCTTTATCAAAATCATGATGGCTGCCATTGTTTATTTCTTTTTTCTATGTGATCATTTACAGACACACTCTTTGTATGAATAATGAACACTCATTCGTTTCTTTCTTTTTGTGAAGTCTTTAGCAAATCAAAAGCGTATCCGAACGGATACACTCGGCAATGAAGGGTTAAAGCGTTGGAAACTTTATTACACTTGAGATATTAACACAGGTTATCTATATTTTCTGTTCCTTCGCGTTTGCGAGAATTAGTGTTACCTCACCGCACATAATTGATTGCTGGGTGATATTTATGAAGGTTTCCTTGCAGATAGTTCTTAGATATTTCTAGATCTGTTACAGTCAACCCTCGATAACATGCGCGCCTCGGGACCGGACCCGGAGCGCATGTTATCGAGGGACGCATGTTATCGACGGTTGGGTATTTTGAAAATTTAAGTCAATTTTAAATTGGCGCCAAAATGTTTGACCAAAATTTGAATTTTTTACAGTATTTTTGACAAATTTTTTTAATATTTGCCAAAAATTTGGTAAAAATAGCGAAATTTGTGAAAAACATTCAAATTCGCGCCCAAAAATTTCAAATTCGCGCCAAAAAATTTGAATCTGCGGCAAAAAATTTCGAATTTTTTCGAAAATTTGTGAAAATTTTTCGGAACAAAAGGGGGTCCCTATGAATTTTTCGCGCGCCGCCTGCCGCTGGCGCGCATGTTATCGGGGGGATTTAAAGGGAAAATCGTCGGGACCGGGACCAGAGGCGCATGTTACTGAGGGACGCATGTTATCGAGGTGCATGTTATCGAGGTGCATGTTATCGAGGGTTGACTGTATAACGAAATTATGATTGCTGTTACGTGAAATTACTATTTTGGTTACATCTTATGTTTTCGTTCAGATGTGTTTTCGTCAAACATTCATTTAAAAGTCTATATTTCTTAAAGCACATAACGCTTGTTAACGATTTTTTGATTTTAGATGGAACATAATTTCTCGGGTCAGTAACTTTTACTATAATGTTTGACGTCTTATGTACCTAACATCTTATCTGTTTAACTTCTTTATTTATACCCAACAACATAATTTACGTAATACATTTAGAGTGTCGATGATCGAACTCGAGAAGAAAGAAGCTTACAGCCAATGAAAAACAACAAATTTGTTATTAACAAAAGCCGCTACGACACAACTGGTAATTTTGTGGAAATTATCCAAAACAGTAATGTATTCGTTTTTTAGACTGTTACATAAATGATTCCTCGAGCATTTACAATGACATTCCGTTGCAATATGACGAGTCACTTTACCAGCAATTAATCGATGGAAAAGTCGAGGAGACTCTGGCCAAGCATATAGCGCACATGTTTATTAGAGACCCGCTCCAAGTAAGTTTGTATTAGTTAAAAGCTTATGTTTCTTACGCTTAGCTTGAAATTAACAGAAATTAATAAGAAGCTTGAAAGAATTAAAACGAATTTTTATTTAGTTGTGCCTTCAGTTACTTATATTCAAACATAGCATGTTTCTATTTACGTATTGTGTAAAACGTGGTTATTATCATTATGCTGTCTAATTTTGGCCCTGAATGCTAAGATAAATAGATATATTTTATGTTGTACTTGATGGTCGTCTTTGTACTTATTATATTTCTTAGATTCAGCATATTTCCAGGTATTCAAAGAACGCATCGAGCAAGATGACAGCAGATCAACTGAACACTTTGAGACCATCCAATCGTCAAACTGGATGAATATGAGATTTAAACCGCCACCACCGGATGCTCCAGAGATTGGGTGGCGGGTAGAATTCCGGCCTACAGAAGTGCAGTTAACGGATTTTGAGAACGCAGCATATTGTTGTTTTGTAGTGCTACTGACAAGGTGAATTTTATAGAAAAAATGTAAAATTTTATTGCGAAAAAAGTGACGCACTTCGCGGCTATATTTGAGAGCCCATCATATTGCAACATTGAAACATTTACAATTATTGTCTAAACCTTTATATAATTGTTGACAAATATTTCTTTTATTTTAGTACAGTCAAACCTCGTTAAAGCCTCCCTCTGGGACTGGGCCCAGAGGGGGGCTTTAACCGGGATGGGTATTTAAGCGGGGAAATTTTTCCCAAAGGTAAAAATGACTCAAAAACGCCTCTAAATGGTGTTTTGTGATTTTTTGCTGTTTTTGCCATTTTATACACTTTTTCATTAAAATTTCATTATTTTACCTTAATTTTTACATTTAATTTGAAGAAAAATTGAAGGAAAAATTTGCAAATTTGGGAAAATTTTCATGTGGCACCCCCTATGCTTTTTCTCCCGACTTTCCCCTTATGCGGGGAAAATCCTGTGTATTTTTTCATTTGGGGCCCGTTCCAAACCCAAAGGGGGCTCTAAGCGGAGAGGGGCTTTATCCGGAGGCTTTAACGAGATTTGACTATATCTCATTTTAAACTTATTTACTTTATCTATTTTAACTGTTTTTATACTAGTTATCTTTAGAGTTATCGTTTCCTACAAATTGACGTTCCTCATACCGATTTCAAAAGTGGACGAGAATATGAAGCGGTCTCAGACACGTGACGCAGTGCTCAATCAGAAGTTCTATTTTCGCCCGAAACTCGTCACGTGCAATACTCCGAGCGAATGCACTGCTCCAAGACATGATGATACAGAAAATGGTATAAACAAGACATCAACTGTGAATATGGTCGAAATGACGGCCAATGAAATTATCAACGGTAAAGTAAAATTCGATTATTTAAATACGTGGTAATTGTAAAATCGATAAATTAACAATAACCCAAACATGGCATCAGACCGGGTTTTCGCCCGATCCGGTCCGCTGAATTCGTAGCTTGGTTCGGTTTACCCCCTTTTTTCTCTGGTCCGGTTTTTCCACTAGAAATGCATGTTTTTCATTTTTGCTCGGTCGATTTTGCAGTTCCTCCGGTTTGGTGCCCGAACTTTGTGTCATGTTTGCAAGAACCTTAACAAATGATATAATTGAATTAATTATCAAAATATATTTAGGCGATGGCAAAGATTTTCCTGGATTGGTTCCACTGATCAGACAGTTTTTGGACGGTGCTGATGTGGACGTTGATACTCGGTGCACTATTACACAATACCTGACTTTTATTCAGGTTAGTTGTTTTTGTTGTTTATTTTGTCGGTATTGCTAAATGTGGGTTTTATACCATAGAATCGTAAAAGATTAATATATATTTCATTTTATGAAAAAGGGTAAAGAAAAAGAAATAAAAAAGATGTGGGTAGGAGAGGAATTTAAATAATAATTTCCTTCCAGCATGTTCGCGTTAACCAATTTTTCTTATTTTAGAAACGCGCCTCTGGCGAGATTCAAACACTTGCTCACTGGATGCGTAACTTTGTCCAGGCTCATGGTCAATACAAGAGTGACTCTCATGTCAATGACAAGATTGTTTACGATATGTTGAAATTGGTGAGTATTTAATGTCACCAATTATTATATTATTACTCACTAATATATGCTAACGTCTAGATGGACGAAATATCGAAGGGTGAAAGACATTGCGAGAAACTTCTAGGGTCGTTTCGTTCGAAAACCGACCAAAAAATCCCATCAGCAGTGCGACGCGCCGAAGAAGAGTTAATTATGGCATGTGCAAAGAAAAAGGCTAATCAATAGATTTAATTTATTGTTTGTATTAAATAATTGTGTTCTATCGGGCTGCTTTTCCTTTCCGGTTGTTTCGATTTCACGAGAGTTCACATCGCTTTTTTGTTATATTTACGTTGATGTTCTGTTGACAAAAATTAATTTAAACGCATTACGTTCCATAATCAGCCATAATTTTTTATAAAGTGTCATAGTAGAAATAGAATAAATTTACATGGAAACGATGTTAATGCTTACAAAAAGTCAATGCACAATAATGTTGCTAATATTACCGTTATATATATCAAATATTAACAGGAAAATGTCCTTTATTAAGCCGACATGACACACATTTCTATATTTTAAACGACCTTATTTTTTATACACTAGCTATGTCCTATAGAAATCCGTCCTGTTCAAATATTCAGTTTATATTATTCGCATTTCACTTCTAAACTTATGTTACCAAATAAAATATTATATAACTAAAAAGTTGTCATTGTAAAACGTAAATAACGGTTTACTAATTGTAAAGGTAGTTTTACATTACTGTCTCATTGAAATTAAGTTGCTGAAGACACGTAAAGATCTCGGTTTTCTACAGAAAAATTATACTACACAATTTGATGTTCCGATCAGCTATCAAGTAAGTTGTTTTGTCTTTAATATGAGTGAAAATTATTATGAATGGAAATACAAATCATTTATTTGAGGCATTTCGTTGTACAATTATCGTTTTAAATCTTCGAAAAAAGCAAATAAGTGGCAAACTGGACAATAAAATCATAAGTGAAATATGACAATTTGAGCATTCAAGACAAATAAACAAAATTACCTATAATAAAATACGTTCTTATTCGTCATTATTCGCTGACTTCGCAAACTCATTCATCGACCAACCATTGGCACGTTCCAAGTATGGGATGTCACCAAATGTCTTTCTGTCCTAAGTGAGCGTATATACGAGCATATCCCGTGATGTCAAGATGTTCCTCGCCCGCCCTTCACAATGACCTCCACTTGATCCTCTGGCGAAGTTTGTGACACGGGCAGTAAGCTCGAGCTTGTCTTCCTCCTATCACTTTCCTCACTGTACACACTTCCTGGCTGAAGACTTGTGCATCTCGACTCCTAAAAGTCAATCAAGTTGTTCGTGAAATGTTTAACCATATTTTTTGTAAAAGTCTATAAGGTTACAATATAGTGCGAGTTATTTTGGAGCAAATTGCGTTTTTAACGGAACGATATATGAGTGATTAATGGTACAAAAGAGCTTATACAAATGCAAAACTCAGGTTGACGTGAATGAGCACTGGGATATTATCCGTACTAGCGCGCTAACGCGCGCTAGCGCGCGGGGAGTCTATATCAGTATGCCTTTTCTGTTCTAACTTCACACACATTCCAAGGGGGAAGGTCGGGCGCTCCGCGCCCGACCACAGGACTGGCTCGCCACCTGCGGTGTCTCGCAAACCCAGATTCAGTCTGAGTTTGACTCAGTCTGAAATAAGCACTGGATAGAATGCACCTCCTGAAAAAACCGTGACGGACACGACAAATAAGCACTGGATAGCATGCCCCTCCTGAAAAAACCGTGACGGACACGAAAATTAAGCACTGGATAGAATGGCCCTCCTGAATGGTACTATCTAGTTTGATTTCTATTTTATAATGAAATAACGATAGCTAACCTCAGGAATTGGGTCAAACAGAGCAGCTCCACTTCCCACATATTTATATGACTGACCAGGGCCCATCACCTGTTGTAGCAAGAATACGCTCGGGTTGGCGGACACCAGCGATGGGTTCACGAATGATTTGCTCGCGCTCCTGACCCTCTCACGAGCCAGTCTGACTTTCTCCTCCCGACTGTTATACTGATCCAATTTCGTTGATTTGAACATGCAGCAGCATAAATGCCGTTGGATAAAGTCTCGGAAGAGCTGAAAATTCAAATTGTGCAAAAGCCAAAAATTACTGCATAAAAATACCTGTGGTGAAGCGCACAATATAATGACTATCATCCATCCGAATAGCACGGCTAGACCCAAGAAAAATATATTGTTTTCAGTTCCGTCCGCGAAATTCATCCTGTGACGTAACACATACGATCTGAAAGTGAAATTTAAACACACTCGTTTAATATTTATGGAATACAACCAATCTCGAATATTTTAATAAAGTATAATTCTAACGAGTTAACTGACAATATGAAATGAATATGAATGGTTGTCTTTTAAGTTGCACCGTAATAAAAAAAAATCTCTAATCCAAGGTAATTCAAAATGCTATTATAGTTTCTTATTTAGCAAAGCGAACACTTAATTAACCATGGATGGATACGTGATCGTTGGCGAGAGTAACAAAGCGGGCCCAACTTCCTTAATTTGGTGTCAAAGCTGACTTTGGAAAGGAAACCAATGCAAGGTTGGGTGAATGTTTTTTTTTATCTTTTTCGCTTGAGGAAGGAAAAGTTGGTCTTCTGACTGGCGTAAGGAATTATTTATCGGCGGGCGTACGAGTTAGCAAAGCTTTCCAAGTTGGTTCTGGCGGCGAAAAGCAACGGAATAGTCACCTGTTAGGCTATTACACCCACGACCTTCGGCTGTATTAAAAGGTTCACGCATTAAAAGTCAGATATGATTGACGTCAGGACAACAAAACGCTGCAATAAAGTGCAAATACCTATTTTACTAAGTCTTGACTTTGAACCTCAAGGCTCTTAGTCACCAATTAGACTTGACTTCGAAATGCTCAGAAAAGTATCGGACTCGTATCAAAATTTTCCTATTTCTATTTCATAAGCATGTTTTACTCTGCAAACAAAATAAAAATACATTCATTCGCGAATTCCGACTTCCTAACTTCTCAGGTAAAATAAATCTCGCACTCCATTCAACCCTTTCCCGCAATTAAATACGTATGTCGAGCAAAAGCCTGCATTTCGCAGAAATTATTACGGCGAAAGTACACACGTCAGAGAAAAAGCGAGTGAAAAGGTCGGAGGAAAATTCATTGGGATATCAAAAGAACAGCACTTTAAATTTTATTTACAGGAAACCACATCATTCTTATCTTGTAAATTCTTTCTAAACAAGATCTTCCTTTCTTCATACAAATAATACATGAGCACCATGTTGCGTTTAAGAGAATGCAAAGTAAAACTGACTAGCATGTTAAAAAAGAAGCACATATTAAAATTGATATATGCGCTTTGGGCAATAGGTTTGGTAGGAAAATATTTATGCAAAACTGTTTACACACTTACAGCTTATGCAAGTGTCCTTTAAGCCACAAAATATAAACAATGAAATGAGTGATGGGATAAAAACGAGACGAGGAGGCGTAACCTTTCCCGCTAGAGCGCAAAAACGATAACGAATTAAAGACCGTTTTCGCGCTAGCCTACAACATTTATAAAATATAAAGTTATGGAATGCTAAATGCGAACAGAAATGGTAAATATGTAAAGAGCGCGTAAAATATCACTAAATGAGAGCCCAAGCTGCCAGTCGAATGCCAATAAAAAATGGGTTGGGTCGCAGGATTGAGGGCACACACACTCATGGGGTTATATCTTTCCTGGCCTGCTTAAGTCCCCATCCTAGCATCGGCGCGTGCAGCAAATTAAGTGTCTTGTGGGCCTTGGTCCAGCGCCACCCAACCCATACGGGACTAGGTGGGGCTTACCTAATCCCAAAAGGCCGGTTTTCTTGGGCCAGGCGCCACCTAGCCGCCGACTTTTCTCAGAATATATGAATTGCTAAGCCAATTTGGCTGCTCAATTGACTGCGAAATGGCTCAGCTGTTGAGGCAAATTATGCGTGACCAAGGTGGTCCTGGCCGGTGTCTGGTGTGCGTGTTCGCCGAAATCGAACAATAATGGGTTTTGTTGTGACATAAAAGGTGAGCAGGAAAGTCGGGATTGGAAAATGTTTATGTTAAATAAATTTGTGGATTGAAAAGGAAATAGCAAAGGGCAAGCGGTTCTATGCTTTTAGCAAATATTTCACTTCAGAAGCAAAATTGTACCTTCCATTTGGCTTGGAGAAATAAAGTTGGCAGGATATAAGCGGATTTACACAGAGCAAGTTTTTCGAGCCCGAACAATGGTCTAAAATATTGGCAACAGAGGAACGTAGGCTATTTTTACATCTCTAAAGATGGATTTCTCGCATTGTTACACATTCTTTTCGATGCCAAAATGAAACCAATGAGTCCCCAGGGAAGGAAAAACGAACATCCCGACATGTTGAAAGGCGCGAACAAATCCGAAGGGGGAGGCGTCTTCCAATGCGCCTCCATTTCGCTTTTTCAGCCTCAATCCAGGGGCGCACCCAGGATTTTTTTTTGGGGGGGGGGTACGTTTCAGTGGAAATGGCCATTTTGGGGGGCACCGTGTGGAGGGCGCGACCGACTTTTGGATTTTGGGGGTGGGGGGGGGGGGGTACCGGACCAAATTTTTGCCAAAATTTGCACTGATTTACACTCATTTTTTCAAATTTTCCCATTTTGGGGGGGGGGGGTACGTACCCCCGGTACCCCCCCTGGGTGCGCCTCTGCCTCAATCGCCGATATGAAGGTTAAAAATGCGAATGTGACATAACATCGGTACATCCCGCAATTAATCATATAATATTATCACAAGAGAATCCGTTATTAACTGATCAAAAAAGTTGCAATAATAAATGCAAACAAATGCAATGATAAACCAATCTGAAAAAAATCGGCTGAACAAATAAATGCAAATTGCCGCCAACTCATCGGAGAATTGTTTCTTTCTACGCATTCCTTTTTCCAGTGACAATTTCTCGTATAATAAAGTCATTTATTAATCGTAGAGCGAGAATTGTTTTGACAAAAGGTCAGAAAAATGAAACTTGTTTTAAGATTTGGCGTATTCCAAGTGTTTTAAAATAATTTTCTTAACTACTTCGCGCTCGGTTTTTGGCCTTTCATTTTAACTTGGATTCAATTTTACTTTGTTTCAAATTAAAAACCCAAAACTATAATAATAATTCGATAATTACAAATTTATAGCTATTGAAAAATATTATAAAATTTGAGTTTTAAAATAAATAATTCACTAATGTACCATTGTTGCACTATATATCTTTATAAAACTATCAATGACCAGCTGAAAAGTCAGTCCTAAGGGTTGCCAACTTTCTAGTGAGGGGCAAGCGATTGGCATGATGTAAAATTCATTTTTGTAGTAAAAGCTTCGAATAATACTTATTTTTATTTATTTTATTAGTTTTGACTTTGTTACATTATCCGAAATTTCAATAATTCGTATTTTTGCAAACAGAAAACGTTTACAAAAAAATTCCAACATTGCTTTCGATGTAAGCTAATTTGAGTAAATGCGATTAGGTTTGTGAGAAGACGAATGAATGAGCTCGGTGGAGTCTCGCGGTGAACGGGAGTGAATGGGTTGGAAAATGAGAGTGGCACATGACCCGACCCAAACCCACAAACACGTGAACTCGAATAATGAACAATAAGATATTCAGAAATGCTGCACCAAGAATAAGCAAAAATGAAGCTGCAACGTAGGACCTTGTAAAATTGGCATAAACTATTTATGACAAAAATGTAAAACCCGATCCCGATTTCACGTGGAAGTAAAATAGGGAAGAACAGGACTATAAGGTATAATTGTGAATATTTAAACTTTTTAATGTAAAATTCCAAAAATATTTGAACTATAATGAATTATACATCATCTACAATTTCAGGGAAGCGTTTCCATTGAAGATATCATTTCAACCACTGACACCTGGCCAAAATGACTGAAGGGCATGGAGACGAACCAAAGCAACTTTGCAAAGATCGTGCATTACGAACATTGGATTCTGTGATAAAAGGTTGTCATTGATTTGTGTTGTACTATTATAATAAGTTATTTAAACATTAACGTTATTAACACTTCAAACTGGGCGGATTACCCTCACGTCCTAGTAACACATAAACGTATTTGCCCTTTTAGTTTCAGAGATTTATTTGATGCAGTTTTAGAAATTTCGTATTCACCTGTTCGTGTTAGCTCTTCTTTCGATGTATTAGAAGCTTCTACGAAATTGGTCAGAGCTGCATGGCAATTGCGACAAAAGCATACTTGTGTGAAATATTCTGGTAGCATCGACGACTCTTCAACAATAAAGTTTGATGATAGAAACGAATCAACAAAACAGTCCTGGCACAGATTACAGCTCTTCGCTCAAGTAATTTTCAATTAACATCAAGCTACTAACGTAGGACAGATCGTTTTATTTAATTTTCATAGTAAATTTTGAAATAATTTGGTAAACAATCCACTAGCGCAGCCAGGGGGTACCGGGGGTACGTAGCCCCCCCAAATGGGAAAATTTGAAAAAATGAGTGTAAATCAGTGCAAATTCGGGCAAAAATCGGTCCGATACCCCCAAAATCCAAAAATGGGGTGTCCCAATAATCCGGTACCACCCCAAAATGGCACTAAAACTAAAAATTCCACTAAAACGTACCCAAAAAAATCCTGGCTGCGCCACTGTAACAATCCATTTGAAGCATTCATTTTTTACTTACTACCTTCACTTAAAAAAAGATGTAAGTATAGGGCATATTTAGAAAACGTTTGATTGAAATTTAAAATGCTCCAATGAATTTGATTACAGTTTTGCAAAAACACTGCGGATATTTTATCGAAGGCATTAAATTGGGCTAAGTCTCTGGCAGACCTTTCCACTTCAAACGATTGCGTCACCGAATTTATAGGTAAATCCAATGTCATTTCAATAATATGTCTCATCTGTTGCTTAAGCGCACCAATTTGAGCGGTTGTCCTTCATTTTATGGCAGAACCATGCGCTTCCTCCAAACTGCTCTGTTGTAAGTCACATAAATGTCTTCAGAGTTCTAATGCTTTCTTTTCAGCATCACAATTTTCCGCCTAAAATGAAGTCCATCGATTCCAGAAATATGCGAAACGTGTGCAATATTCCCAAGGTGGTAAAAGCTAGAGCAGCAGTCCGCGTGGATATGGCTGGTGGATGGAGCGACACTCCGCCATTTACGTATCAGTGCAAAGACCCGCCGGCGGCTGTGCTCAATGTTGCGATCAAGACAAATTCAGAGGTTCCGTATTTGTTTGGCAATCATTCAATCCTTTAGCTGAATGAAAATATAATTCATACCAATAAGTAGTGATAGATATAAATAACGATAGAATATATTTTTCAGAAGCCAATCGAAAGCTCGTGTTGTTGGTTGAATTCTCCACAATTTGAAGGTATTTACATACAGCTCTCTCCATTCAAACCTTCAAAGTCTGGCGAACAGCTACGTGATCAACCAATCATTCACTATAAGTATGCTCAAGACATTTTCGAGAACAGTGATCGTCCATCCCAGCCAGGTACGTAAAAGAATAGAAAATATCATATGCCGGTTTTCTCTAGGAAAAGTTCTACATTGTTTATTTTTCAATCATATCCCTAACGGGACCTTAATGATGCCTTAAATATTTTCCGTTTTTAGGCTCACTAATTTGTGCAATAGTCGTTAGCAGTTCGCTTGTGAAGAAATACAGAAACGGTGAAGAAATATCCCACAAATTTAATTTCAAAGGAAATGGTAGAGCGGTGTTAATTCAAGCAACATCAAAGTTACCGCATGGATCGGGTTGGTTTGTTTATATAAACTTGTTTTTTATTTACAATTGTTGATAACAAAAAATTTAATTATTCAACATATTTTTCATTTTATCAAGGATGTTTTTACTAATATAACTTGGATAAAATCGGTTTTCAGGGATGGGAACAAGCAGTATTCTTGCTGGAACACTATTGGCATGTTTATGGCGAATGCAAGGAAAACAGTTTACGGAGTCAGACTTAATTCAAACAGTAAAAATTGTATTTACGCACAGCAAAAATTATAAAAAGTTCAGGTGCTAAAAGTGGAACAACTGCACACATCAGGTGGAGGTTGGCAGGATCAGGTTGGTGGACTTGTGCCAGGAGGTTTCAAGCTTGGCACTGTTTGCGAAGATAGTAAAAACGAACGAAGTGGAAAATACAAACAAATTATATGGAGGAAAATTGTGCCTACGAAAGAATTTGCGAAAGCTTTTGAGAATACATTGATTTTAGTGTATACGGGCACTACGCGCTTGGCCAAAAATTTGTTACAGGTAGAGTTACATTTACGGATTCCAATGATATTGAAGTTCAAAATTGGAGCGGTAAACTTTAAATCTAAGGAAATTTTTGATAAATTTCTTATCAACCTCTAAAGATTGAGTTAGTATGCGTTTAGAAATTGTCCCGGTTAACATCGAAAGCATAGGATTCGCCTGAATTAATTTGAAAGAACGAAAATTGAATCAAATAACTAATCTACCGTAAATCCTCTAATAAGTCCCCCGGGGGACTTATTGTTTCGTAAGGGTTTTCAAAAAAATTTTCAAATTTCAAAGTCAATTTTCTCCGATATTTTCAATGACAAAGTTTTGGCATTGGGGGTTTTTCTTACGTAACTCGTCAAGATCTACACGAATATGCACTTAGTTTTGGTCGGGCGAGACCGCAAGGACGTTTGGCATTCTGTTTGAGGGGGGACTTATTTGAGGGGAGGGACTTAATTGAGGGGAGGGACTTATTAGAGGATTTACGGTAAATAAGGAGCTTGATGTCGGAATCGGCGTTTTTGTTCACGTGTTTTGTTTTAATTATTTGTTTTATATGCAAATATTTGAGTTCAGTCTGCATAGAAAAAATATTTTCAGTGAAGCATTGTTTAACTTTTGCACAATTTAAGTAAAGTTTTGATAATGCATTTTATTTCTTAATTTATTCCATATTTAGGGAGTTATTTTGCGATGGCTGAGGGGTGATGACGACATTCGAAAAGTGGTAAAGGAATTGGCAACTGATGCAAACGAAGCTGCAGGGATATTGCAAAAAGGTATGTTAATTTAAATTTATTTAATGGATTTAATTTAGCGATTTCGGTTGTTTGTGTTTATAAATGTATTGTGCGATTTTTTATTTTCCCTTCTCATCAGAAATTTTGCTTTTCCATGCCAACACTTCAGTTTTTCGGGAAGCATAGCTACTTAATTTGTTCATTAAATTATTGATTAGATTGTCTGTCTATTTGACGTTATGGACGACAAAATTGAACAAGACACGCTTGTAACAACAATAAGTCCTAATATATTTTGACATGTTTTAGGCCATTTTCCTTTAAACCAATGTACGCACTATAATGAACTGAAGAAAGTACTTGCGTCAAATACTGAAACTCCGATAGTATCGGATCTTCGTGCACAGTTGTATGAAGTGGGCTTAAGTTTAACGTCCTGGGTCGCTGGCGCGGGAGGCGGTGGATTTTTGTATGTTTGGCTAGCGCAGGATAAGACTGTCAACGACGTGCGGACATTTCTCTCTTCCGACAATGTAAAATATTTGTCACATTAAGACCTGATTAAATATGTATTTTCAGAAATGGAAGGGCATGTATGTTTCTTCTGTGCAGATAGATTATAATCCTTTGGAAATAGAAGACGTTTTTTAGCACAACACAAATACTATTTTGTCAAGATATAAAATACGATACAGACTTTTTTCGAATGTATCGATCACTTATTGTAGATAACAATGCCAACAGTTCATACCTATTTCTATTTCAAGATTAAGGAAGTTCATCACAAGATATAATAATATATAATATTTTGAGATTGGTAATCTTTTAAGTCATAAAATTGAGCATTGACCGCAAATCTATCAAATTGTGTAGACGAAAAAGTACAGGCTTAATTTTTCTACTTATCAAATCTTGCCGTATTCCATTTACATGTTTCTTGTCAATTCGCCTATATTTGTTAACTTGTTTTCTGTGTTTTCACTTAGTATTCGTTTTATATTACTTAATTTTAAAAATTTATTTTCAATTTGGAATTTAACAAGTAAAGAGCCCACGGCTTCGCCGCGGACCACGCCCTGGGCCAAATCCGGGATTTTCCGGAAGCCATAAATACAGGTACTCGCAAATGTTCCCAGAGAGACCGGTACCAATCGTCTTGTCTCGCCGAGAGGAAGCGATTGAGCAATCACACGCCCGGATCCGAGCAACGATAAGAAAGTTTCCTTTGTAAAACCCCAAAAACTGGAAATCATGTTTTCTCAATTTTTCGTGGCGGGACTACCCCAATTCTGACATTGATAACCTCCTAAAATCATGGGTTTTTGAGGGGTACTCGCGAGTTTGGGGTCCGGGAGTGTAGAAAAGTGGGAGAATTCTGTTGAGAGCTGACTTACACAGTGCGTCTTATTATCAAAGATTATCTCCATCTTCAGCATAATTGCCTATTATTATCCTCAGTCATAATGTGATATTCTCCTGATCTTTCAAAAATCTTCTCAAATCAGATATACATGTAATGTTTTGCATGATTAAATAAACTCATAATACAATGTTTAATAATAATTGAAGCATTTTTTTGCAAGATATATCTCAAGGATGCCGCATTGACAACAAATACTTATCAGTTTTAAGAATATGCTGGGTAACGATGAAATCACAGTCGAAGAGTACAACGGCATTCCAGTGCGACGTTATGATCATAGTCCGCAGTTTTATAACTCGGAGGAAATCTGCGAAACATTTGGAGAGTATTCATCTTCGTTAACAGAATTGTTGCCATCATGCCCATATACAAGTTCAAACACTTCGAAGCTCAATATAACTGAGTTTTTCAAACGATTCAAAGGATTGTTCAACGAAGTGTTCTTACCGCAAGGTTATCCACACACTGTTACTGCAGATTATGTGCAATACCAAATATGGGATACAGCACAGGTAAGCGACGGAAATTTGTATGATGCTCCTCTAAAGATCTAGATATGTAGGCGTCCTTTTCGAAATTAATACTTTTCGTTTAGGCTTTTGCTAGCTCATTAACAGGCAGTTTGGCAACATCAGCTGTGTTGAAAGGTGTAGGAGTCGGCAGTGGGGTACGTTGATTTAGTATTGTCGTTTACATGATGATGAATGATGTTTAGTCCGCATCTGTACTCGCTGCATCTATAACCTGGCTTCTGAAAGATGGGACTGGAATGGTAGGCCGAATAATATTTGCATGGGCGAAAGGCACACGACTCGATTCAGGTTTGGTTTTATGTATCTTTGTAATCAACTAGGCAGCGTGAGCCGCTTTCGGCGGCTGTAGCGAGAGCCTGAATCAGTGAAACCTGTATCAGGGCTTCGCGTCATGGAATCACCCTATGTCATGTCACCTTACATGACATAGGGTCATGTCATGTCACCTTGCCCTAAGGCAATCCCGTAACTTTGAATACAATGGTAGGATCCGTGTGCTTTAAAAACTACGTCATATAAGTAGGGATCGGACTTTCGGCTTATCGGGGGGGGAACTGGTTATCGGGGGGGGGAAATTTCCATATATATTTTATATAGCAAAAATCAATAGGGGACCCTATTGATTTTAATTTATTTTTGACATACATTGTGAAAAATCAATAGGGTACCCCCTATGAATTTTTTTTTTATTTCGAAAAAATTTCCAAAAAAATTTTTTTCTCAAAAATCCATAGGGGGGGACCCTATTGATTGAAATTTTTTTACTTACAATTTGTGAAAAATCGATAGGTCCCCCCTGTTGAATTTTCGGATGGAAAATATTTTTTTTCGCAAAATACCATAGGGGGGACCCTATGGTATGAAAAATTATTTTTCTGAAAAATTTGTCAAAAAAATCAATAGGGTCCCCCTATTGATTTTTTGGCAAAAATATTTTAAAAATATTTTTTTTCGCAAAATACCATAGGGGGTACCCTATGGTATGAAAAATTTTTTTTCCTGAAAAATTTGTCAAAAAAATCAATAGGGTCCCCCCTATTGATTTTTTGCTATATAAAAATGTATGAAAATTTCCCCCCTACTCGCCGAGTCCGTTTGAATTTTATTTTTCCCGCCAATTTTTTTTGTTGTCAAAAACTTGTGTTTTTGCTGTTTTTTACTAGTATTTCGTATTTTTACTATAAATAGACAAAATTTAGACGGTTTGGTCTATTTTTTAGCGATTTTTAGATTTTTGAAGAAATTTTACATGCAAAGTAAAATTTTACCTGTATTTTTCCAAAAATTTTTAGTATGAATATAACCGGTAGATGGGTGCCATATTTCTATTTCTTCGGCAATTTTTCTAACAAAATTTTCTATGAAAAATAGGCGAAACTTTTTGAGATGTTGCCGGACAAAATGCCACCTAAAATTTCGCCGGGATAAAATCGCGCCGCAGGCGAAAAAAATTTTAAAAATGTAAGATATAAGAGAAAAATCAAAGAAAAAATAGCGGTTAGAGAAAATTTTCTTTCAAAATTTTCAATATTGAGGCAAAAGTTTCAAAATTTTTACCTCGGCCGCGCCCTATCGGGCACAGCCGAGGGCATTCTTAGGGGGGTGCATAAAGATTGCGGAATGCTTGCTGTAGCTCTGCTATACCATATTTGGTCGCATTAAAAAAGTGAGCAGAAAATTATGAAGGCAAATAAATAGGCATGGAAATCCGTAGGCCGAAATTTTGGGAAAAATGGCGACTTATAATGGAAAAAGGAAGAAAAAATAGCGCCGCAGGCGAAAATTTTGAGAAAAATAAGGCTATCTGCAAAAAAGGACATTGAAAATTTTGTATATTCTTCAAAAAAGTTCAAAAATTTCGCTCGGCCGCGCCCAATGGGCACGGCCGAAAATAACCGAGTCCGAGTCCGTCGGACTCGGACCCCCTTTTGCCGAGTCCCAATCCGAGTCCGGACTCGGACTCGTCAGATTTCCATTCACACCGAGTCCGAGTCCGTTTTGGACTCGGACTCGGAAAGACTCGGACTCGCCGATGCCTACATATAAGTCGACCCTAATAAGCAACTTCCCCAAGTTACTTTCCCCGCCAGCATGGGAAAGTAAAAAGACGACATCGGATAACCACGGATTAGAGGTATGGCATTTGTTATCGTTTTAGAATGCAAAAAGTGGCGCTTAGTCGCTGATGTTCTCAACGATATCGCATTTTTCGTTGACTTGCTTGCGCCTCATTTCTCCGCAGCTCTGTTCGCTCCATGCGCATGTGTTTCTTCCCTTTTGCGATCAATAGTTGGCGTTTCCGGAGGAGCCACGAGAACAGCTATTGTGCGCCACCAGGTAACCGACAAAAAACAAAATTTCATGTTCCTTTTCAAATCACACTCGTTTATGCTAAATTTTGACTTAATTTCACAAAATTAAAATTTTACTGAAAATTCGCTTTTACTTTAGAATTATTTGAGAATAACTCTAAGTATTAAATAAAATAAGCTAAAATAACTATATTAAATAATAATCATCTTCTTAATCATATACCCATTGTGAAAATGAGGTTTCGTCACGACATACAAAAGTTTTGTTAATGTATGCATTTCGAGGATATTAGCAGAAACAAATATTTCAAAAAAGCATTTCTCAGTAAGATTTTCAAATTTCTAGGCCCGACGAGATAATTTAGCCGATGTTGCAGCCAAAGATGGCAGCCAAGAAACGTTAGTGAATGTGATTTCTTTGTGTGTTAGCCTGATCCTTTTGCCACTTGTGGATGGAAAACCAGTCATAATATGGGCGTTATTTATTATTTTCACAATTGCGCATTTGTTCTCAAATTACCGGGCAGTATGTTCGCTGCAATTGGACACATTGAACCAAGCTCGGTTTATTTTGTGTGTAAGGTGAGGCTAATTTTCATTCTAATTGTCAGAGGGAAACTATTTGGGAAAATTATTATTATTAAGTTTTCGGTGTAAAAAGTTGATCACTATTTTGCATGTAAACTCCTGGGAAAATGTTAGATTATATTTTATTTCATAAGTGTGTGACTCCGCAAAGCATACTCAGTCGAGCATTTCGATGCTCATAATAAAACTTGAGTATCTAACTGTAATATTTCAAACATCAAATTAAAACACGTCAACCGGTTTATTTGCAGGAAATTTGTAACCACTGGTCAAGTACTTTCCATAATTGAATGCAATAAAATGGAGCCGCTGATTGGTCAGAAATGTCCTGCACGATCCTTTGGATGCGAATTGAGGTCTATACCCCGTACATCTCCGAACACAGTTGGACATCGAGAACCTCATGGAAAATGGCTGTATGCATTTGATAAGCGTCGGCTCAAAGGATGGGCGGCATTTTCTGCCGGAGTGACGCAGGAGGATATCTTTAGCGGGATTTTCCAGTTGGAGTATTTCGTTGCCAATAAATTGTAGGTTAATCAAGATAATTGATTTAATCAATCGTTTGTCTTTATATTTTACACTTTTATGAAACGAATGTTTTCAGTCAAACACTCCCGGCTGACTTCATAAGCCAAAAAGAAAATTTATTCCGAGACGCAATGACGTTAGCGGGATGGCAACTGCACACTCACCAGCTCGCAGTGGACGAATGGAGATATCGCCTGGCTTCCGACAAAGCAAAGAACGTGTGAATTTTGTATTATTTACAGTACACAAAATTTTGTCTCGCTTTAAGCCATAATTGTTCCACATTTGAGATTCGTTCTTAACTGTGGCTATCTAGTCTCAAAATCATGAAAGTGCATTCCTGTTTTTTCGCCATTGTAGTTTATGTTTTGTAAATGCAAACAATAATGTGTAATAAAATTCTTTATTTTAACTGCATGAGTTTATCTTTTCACATAGCGTTCAGCAATGGGACACATTTAAAGCACCTATTCATTGATGGCATCCATATAAATGCCGGTGTTTAGGCTTCTCAACTTGAAATCGTTTGAATATATATGAAAATGTACGTAAATGTCAATCTAACGTTCTATACATAAACAATCACTCGAATAAAGTATTCTTTGAGAAGCCTATCCACGCAAATTTTGATGAAAATAAATATCGCAAACACTATATAATACATTTTAGAATGCAAAACAATTATTTCTACAACAATTTCTCTGTGATAAAATAGTTATGAACTATTTTTTCAGAAATCTTGCTTTAATATAAATGCAGTGCAAAAACAAAACAGAAAGGAGTTTATAGTGTTTACGATATTTGAAGAATTATAAGAACCTAACAAAACTGTTCGATGATTTGTAAATGACATAAAGCAAATTCGGTGTTTGTGTACCATATTTTTGTGCTAATAATAATAATCAGAAAGGAAAGCATTTCAAAAACAAAAGGAAAATAGACATTCACATTTAACTCGTTGATGTTGCATGGAAAATTACAGTAACCTTTTCTTTATATCTGCGAATCTTCAAAAATGTACTTGGACAGGCAGAAAGCTTAATTCCAAAACAATGACAGAACGTTTGCATGGCTCTCAAATTTACAGAAAAATAACAAGTGTTGACTTTTAAATTAGAATTCTCTGGATCAGCTCAAATTATCGACGATGATCGCCTAAAATTTGTCTCTATGGAAATGTGTAAAATTCGAGAACCACGCTTTATGCGGACTCATGTGACAAAGTAATGAGACAACTAACAACAAAGTAATGAAACAACTACTTTCGTACAAAGCAATATCAAAAGCATAGAGCATTGACCCGATTGATGGCGTCAAATAGTTTGACAAAAAATACAATTACTGTCAAAAATGAATAGAAATCTGAATATAAAGAAGCAAATACACAATAGTGAGTCATCATTGGAGGCAAAACGGTGAACAGTCAACTGAATAAATGAATTTCGTAGAAAAAAATTTGTTAACCCTTCATTGCCGAGTGTATCCGATCGGATACGCGTTTCATTTGCTAAAGACTTCACAAAAAGAAAGAAACGAATGAGTGTTCATTATTCATACAAAGAGTGTGTCTGTAAAAAGGTTACATAGAAAAGAGACATAAACAATGGCAGCCATCATGATTTTGATAAAGACAGCTCACCAAAAGGAAAGCTAATGGTAATGCAGACATTCTGCCTTTTGTCTATGTCTCCGGCAATGAAGGGTTAAAATCGTTCGTGCAAAGCCCAAAATAAAAATTTTTCGCATTCACTAAAACTCTTTTATTCAATCGACCACTCGTTATATTATTTCTCATAATTAAAGCTATCCCGAAAACTGAATCAAAAGCAGAAATATCTTAGCAAAATTGAGAGAACCTCAAATATTGAGCAAAGATGAAACCAAAGTCCGGCGGAGCTGTTCTGTCACTGACGTAAAGACATCAGGCCTCCAGTGGCCTTAGTCCGGCCAACTCGGGATTTGTGATACGAGCGAGTATTGAACCCACTAATTTTTAGATTTCCTGGCCTTCAACGAGTGTGACAGCGGCCGCTACAGTCGTGCAAGCAGACGAACTCCTACTCCGGTCGTGATGTATTCCACCTTCGGTCGCCAGTTGACTTCTTGATGTTTTTGAGTCTCGGCGGCTGGTCCGGCCTACCAGTTTACTAGCTTCCCGCATGTCTGGAGGCACAGCTGAGGCATCGGCACTTCCGTGGGCTGAGGTGGCGTTTGATGACGAAGATGACGCTGCTGGGTCTAGCTTGACGATTGCATCGTCAGGCTCATCAATTCGCGCTAGATACCACTCTCGATTATCTTCAAGTTGGTCGAGAATGTGCTGAGCATCAGGGTATACCAACTCCGCCCATGTCTCGAATAGAGGGTGAACAATGTAATCGATGAATCCCACCTAGAATATCGGTATAATTAGTCCTTTTATAATTTAGTTATATGAAAGAATTTGAAAATTTTTCATATGGTGATTTTTTAAAGAAGCAAAAGTATCATTTGATTCACTCAACTTTTATGTCAAACGGTATTCATCCACCAAAGTATTTACTTTTAATCTAAAGCTAAAGTGAAAAGCTATATTAAGCTTACCTGTGATTTTTCAATGGTCACGTTTCCTCGGTCGCACATGGGACTCACTTCAAGGCCCAGTTCTTTTTCCTTATCACCTTGTCTCCAATATTCCTCGAGAATACGCTCATTCCAATTCCTGTACAGTTCAATTGGTTTAGTTGGGTTAGACAGGTCCGCTAGATGGATCATTGATTGGAGAACCTAAAAAATTAAATTTTGTCAACGTACACAAACAAGAAAATTGTATCGTACCTGTATCCTGTCATTGTATTTATCGAGTGTTAGAACCGAGGAACCAGACACTTTCTTCGCCTCGACCATGGTTTTAAGATCAGCCAAAAGAGTCATGTGTTTGGACATGTCCGTAGCCAGTACCTAAATTTAATTTTCATGATAATAGCTAAAGCGCGAAAATGAAGTTTACCATTTCAATAACGATCTTCCGGAAAGATTGCCTCTGTTTTTTGTTCAAGCCCACCAAAAAATCGCAGTTTGATTCTTGGAGGAGCTTAAATGCAACTGCCAAATGATGTTGTTCTAACACTGACTCGTCGTTGTACATAATGGCCAATTCATTGTCTAAAATAAATTTTAAGTTCAGTTCAGTTACGGAAGAGTGCTTCGGTAGGTTTGAGCCCTACTCCGTTTTGTGCAAAATATTGACCATTTAAAAAGTTGGCTTTTGGAATATAAGAAAATGGAAAAAGGACTGTATAACAATAAAGTAGACTAGTCACAGTGGGGCATGTATCCAATAAGCGTGTCTAGCAAAAGTAAAAATGGAAATTAAAACTTATAAGATCACCAAAAATGACAACAATGTTTTTTGGGTCAAGAACATTCCAGAACAGGGAAGGATTAAATATTGGTGTAAAATTTGTTATTATGAATAAAATAAATTATTGCCAATTTTCATCCATATAATGCTAACTTACTTGTGTTGATAAGGTATTGGTTGCTGTAACCCGGGTGATCCACATCGTGGATAGCAGAAGCAATAATCGCAGCCAAAATTTCCAAATCAGAGAAAACACCCTAAAAGATTAAATTTAGAACACAAAATATAAGTTAGAAAAACTATTGATTATCTTAATTCTGGAAGGATTTTGAGCCCCTTTATTTGTTTGTAAAAAAACAGGATTATGCATTGCAAAATTTTTCATGCATAAATTTATGGGCACAAATTTTCAAAGATCTTGGGCTAATTAAACTCGTAAGAAGTTTGGTTTTACCGCAAATTGCGGTCCACGAAAATGACCTCGTTACAGCTCGGACATATATGCGCCACGACTAAGATTATACTCCTATAATAAGTCCTGAACGTATAGCGAAATCAAATTTTTCCTCTCTTCTATTCTTTATCACTACGGCAGCAATAACAGTTTTAATCAATAACATACATATTCAAAACGGCCCAGTAATTATTTCCAAAAAGAATTTCATCCATTCGAGAAAAACTTATCTTGTTAATAAAATAGAAAATCAAAATTTATACCTCCAAAGCAGGTGATGATATTAGCACGTGAATCGATTGAGCGACATCCGCCCCGTGGATTTGGTTGTGGTACGGGTTATCCCTGTAATGGTGCTCCAAATGCAACAGATAAGTGACAAAAATGCCCGGTGGGATGTCGAATTGCTTTAGTAGGCCACGCTGGCGCAATAGAGTGTAAGTGACCGTAGTGAGCGAATGCCTCTTCGACAACTCGTGCAGTTTGAAAATGTTTACACCCCATTCGTTTATCTGAAAGTGAAATTTTATAAACATACTCTTGATTATCCCAATTTTTGAAGTACATTTTCACCTTGTGTAAGGATATATAAATTTTTGTCTCTCAGATTACTTATTCTTCCAAACTTCACACAGTAAAATTATTTGAAATCAAATAATTTATTTTCCCTCAAGCCTGCAGTAAAATACTAAATAGACTCGACCAATTATGTGTGTAATGGTCGCGGCACCTGTTCTTCCTTACTGCTTATATGTTTCGTTTTTGCATGCCTCATAAATCTTCCCGTTGACGTCAACATCGGCTTTGGACGACTCTTTTTAATCAAAAAAAGTGAGATGAATGATCCTAGGAAATGATTTTATCCCAATTAAAGTTAACGTCGACAAATTCTTTTCCTGTGGCAATATTCCTACGGAAAATACATAAATGCTAATCACCACTTAACCAATGTCATATCCAAGCAAACAAGGAACTTACTTTCAAGAAAACGGCAGAACATACTTTAAAACATTGAATTCATTAAGAAAGTGTAACATTATTATAATTTTTTGTGAAATGTCTAATTTCTATTTGATTGTCATAAGTGTTGGCTGCTGAGATGCGAGTACATAATTTTTGAATTATATTATTCATTAGTTCATATCAATATATGAAGCACTCACTAAATTTCAGTAAGATTGATAATTTAATACAAAAATGAATAAATTGAAATTCTAACGGGTAAAATGCAATCCCAAGAGACTAATTTAAGTTTACTTTTCTTAAATGAAATTATTGACGTCAAAGAAAACTAAATTAACAATTAGACGTGTAATTTGCGAAAGCTTATAACGGTCTCCTAGATGTGAAATTAAATTGCTGAGTTGCAGAGATAATTATTTGAGTAATAATATTTGGAACTACAAAAGGATTATGGGACATAACGTACGACTTCTCAGAGCAGAAAATAAATTTCAGTATTGGCCAAGAATGTCACTGTTAAAGTTACATTCTTTCGCCAAAACAGTACTGTCAGTTAAAACTTAACCCACCCTTTGCATGTAGACCTCGATCTCTTTTTGACAGTTGACGCCGTACTCCGGCGGGATGTGGTGTGGGTGATGTCCAATGACTCCGGCTCGTAGCCGCCGAACTCTAAACATTCAAATAGTTTAATGTTAATAATTATTTCGCAAATATTCAAACGTGAGATTTGCTGCTTAGTTTGGATTTAATCGAATTTAATTAGCTAAAGTAACATAAAAACAGTGATTTTTCAATTCTATCGATATTAACCGGAAATTTAGACAGGCGAATATTCTTGTAAAATCCTATGTTGCTTACGCATAATGCGATCATGTTACAGCACGGAAATGTGTAAAAATTGTTCACGAACATTGCTTTGTTATGTGCTCGCTAATTAAGATTAAAAACTAGGCTGTCAAATAATATCATGTCGCTAACTTAAACTATGTAATTTTACTTTGGATGATATTAATGGGTCAATAGAAAAGCTAACGAATCCGAAATTTTAAGAACTTGAAAAAGGGTCTACAAAAATTGTTTAGTTTACTAATAGTAAAATAGATATCTGAACAATTCTGCGGTATTTGCAAATGTTCATAGAAAGCGGGCTTTTGGGGGAAACGATGTAAGCAATAAAAAATGAAAATGTTGCTCACCCAGTAATTCTCGACATTGCAGCCGTTTTTGCTTTATTGAACAGCGAGAACTGCGAGGCGACAGGAGGTGAGGATGAACTCGCGCTGGCAAAATGGGCACTACTTCCACCGGCCATCATACCCCCGCGCTTCTGAAATAAATAGAGCGTTAGCTTGCAACACACTACAATTTTGAGACAATTTGTTTATAGAGTTCGCGTAATGGTCCGAAGCTGGAATTACAATTTTTTGTTATTAGGTAATCGACGCTGAGATTATTAAAGCAATCTCTGTCGCTCGTACACAAAGCATTTAATTTTGGTTGGGGGGAGATCAAACATCTGACTTAATATGATAAAGGTCATCAAATTCTTTATTATCATGCGCTTTTCTAATATTTTAGAAATAGAAATTAGACACAGTTCAAGAGTCTTACATCTTAAAAGCAATGGAGGATTCTTTACCCTCCTATTCCTTACGTAAGATTTCACATACAAATTTTTTCGCGAGGCTTGAGACTTTTCCGGAGTTCCGGAGAAACCCTTTCTGGTTTCGTAACTTACAGAACGCATTCGGAGCGTAAAATGAACCATCAAAATTTAACTATAGTAAAATTCAAAAATATCGAAAATAACCTTAGACACTTTATACATCAAACTCTCCCAAAAGATTACTACACACGCCAGAATTTTGCTAAAATTCATGCAAAATTTAACAACACCACGATTAAATCCTGCGTGAAATAGAAACCGTCAGGATGTGGGAAATGCATTCGATAATTATAAACGAGCACAATTTGCTACTTCCTTCAAATTAATTACGTCGCTCGATGGCTGCCGTAGCAAGATCTTATGCGGCAATTGAGTCAACCCCGGAGGCCTTAAGCTTTTTAATAATTTATCGAGCAAAAATGATGGCTAATAATTTTTCCTGCGCAGCTGCGTGGTTGCGAGCCTAAGTGCTCGTTCGCAACGAGGAAATTGCGACGACCGTTTCCGGTGTTCTCCTCATGTGCCTATTAATTTTTCATATTAATCCCAACCGAAAGCCTTGAAAATGGTCCTATAGCAAAAAGTGCAAAGAATGAGGTAAGATGACAGACTAGACGGATAACATTTAAAAGAAATGAGCGTTTTCTGAGATTATGCCTTCATCACAATTTCTCGAACGGGGAGTACTTTGATTCAAACTGGCTTTGGAAAGTGTAAAGGATTCACTTTGGTTTATGCGTTATAAATCGAGAGGTCTTGACGTGATAAGCTTCTTTGGGCCAAAGCATGTGATTAGCCAAAATGTAGCCGCTTTTGATACTTTTGATTGACTCTCGCACATTTTGTAACAAAATATTGCTAGGAATTAGGAACGCAGTGGAGATTATTTCCATACGCACCAAATTATAAATTTAGTTTAGTGTTCCATTTATTCGACAAAAATTATAGACATGATACTTTTGGGGAATTATTGAACTTTATAAAACAGTTGAAAAAAGATATATATCAAATGACTTGCGAAAATTAAACGGAAGTCCGCAGAATCAATTTGTATTACCAAAAAAGTGAGTGATTAAGTTTGGTTCTAATTCACTTTCATTTGTTGATTGCTCTGCCCAATTTTTAACCCCATATATCACCTTCAATTGAGGCTTATACGAAATGACAGAAGTCTAATTTTCCTACACTTTCAGAAATTAAATTCAAACCTCGTTGAAATGGTCTTGTTGTCTGGCCATGGCCCCGTCGTCATTATTTTCATCTTCGTCGCGATCTTCCATGTACGTATTGATTAGGAATTTGGAAATTTGTGTGCCCGATTTTGAAGTCTCTGCGAATTGACTCAATTCCTTGTTTAACAGCTTTCGGAACTGAAAATAATGAATGTTCTAGTCGTATGGCCCTGACAAAGGTGTAAAGCTATGAGGATTTTGTAAATTGTGTGCTCGCTTTCATTACACAATCTTGAAGCAAATATGGATGTCACCTCATTGTACCGAACAACATTTTGAGGTATACATCGCTGAAATATCGTTTAAAATAAACTCACTTTACTAGAGGCCATTTCAGTGACCGACCGATGGATTTGTATGGCTTCCAGTTGATCCAAGCACCAATCTAATTCATCCAGTGTCTCCTGAGCACACTGCTGCACCGGTTCGGGGAGAGCAGTTACTGTCGCCTGTCCCGGCGAGGCCATCGCTGCTGCTTGTTGCCACAAGGTAGAAGTTGCGTTTGAGAAAGGTAAGCCACCTCCACTTCGGCGTTGGCCTGTAACACCGGCTGAAGACGGGGGCATTCCCGAAGTACTGGGCTGTGGCTGAGCATTTGCAATCGCCGCGAGATTTGACCTCACATTCCGGAGAGATGCCAGAAGTTGTGCGAAAGGAGTCACAATGAAATCGTCGCCATGTCTTAATTAAGAGAGAAACGTTATTTGAAAATTTAATTGAGGTTCGAATTATTAAAGGCTTTTTAATTTTCATAAATAACTTAGGTTTACATGAGTAATATGACATTGCTTTCCTGGATCTTTTTTTATGAAATAACGTCAGCCAGGAATTTATTATTATTAACTCCTATTCAATTTTTTCTTGCATTTCCTTTTAGGAATGACATTTTACGTGGATTATATATTATTTACCTTTTTTGAAATGTGTTGCGGGGTATAACGGAAATTAGAAACGTAAAATTTTTCCGCACACAACGCAATTTCCTACAGGAGGGAAAATATAGCTTCGACATTTGAAACTATTTTAAGATGTTCAACACTTTACCATTTCCTTAAAATTGTTTATTCGCAAAACTGACAGCTGTAAATTTTGAAATAATATTTTAAACAGCTAATTTTTATCAACGGTAAACGTTTTTATAAAATGAATTTTTAAGCTCATTATTATTTAGCAAGATTACCATCGGGTTTATAATCAGTACTAAATGTCATCGCTTAAAGTAATACCTAAGGCTTATCTCAATAATTTTTATTTCTGCATTGATTTTAATTTAGTGAAAAGTTTCAATTTTAGTTTTAAAACTTCCGGCTTAGTTTCGTATTTCAGAATTTTTATATTCTCAACTGTTTTATTTTGCCAATTCTGTTAAAAGAACCCAATTGTTGTCACTCATACACCACACTGCATACAACTGTTCATTTTTTCTTCTCCTGTGATCGATTGGCCCCGTTTGAATCCCCATTCACTCTTTCCACTTTGCTTTTTTGCCCCGTAAATCCAACAAAACAACTCGGGAGCATAAATCAATACTAGTCAATTTTTCTCGGAGAATTCAGTAGATCGCTGCCAATCTAAGCCCACGGGAAGGATGCTGTGCCGGCGACTTGGAAATGCCTCTGGGCGAAAACAATGGGGTTCTATGTGGTCGCCTAATCCGAAAGTGTCCTCACATAAGGTTGTACCCTTCTATTCTATGGGCATGCATGGATTCCAAATGAGGTCCAAAAGAGATGGGCCCGACTTCTTCCTGCTTGTTTTTTGTCTCAGAATTGTTGCTCACTTTTCCCGCTTTGTTCCCAATGGCACACTAGCGACGTTTGCATCCATCAGTCGCTGCCGTACGACCCGATAGCTAGAGACTCATAACAACTTTTGCTGGAAAATCGATAGTTTTCGCGTAAAACTCTTTTCTATCGGCATATGCCTCAAGGAACAAGAAATTCAGGAATTTATCCAAACACAAAAGCTAGGTTGAAAAGCAGTTCTGTTACTTTTATGCAAAATTCAATTTTATAACTGCTTTTGAAAAATATTTGGGAATTTATTCTGATAAATGTATACAAACAGTATACTTTACGATAATCTTAAGTTTATATTATAATGCTAGGCACTTTTTTCGAATTACCCTTCAAATTCCAGTGGGTGCAAAATTTCATTATGATAGTCGAAAAAATTACTTTGGCAAAACGTTTTCTCAACTTATATAAAGCGTTAATATTTAAAATCTTGCACTGCTTCTGCCGAACGAACTCATTTCCTTGTTGGACTCACAGCGGAAACCCAATCAAAAATGCAAAACACATTTTTTACGTAAGCTGTCGCTCTGTGACATAAATAAATGCTCAGGAATTACTAGTCAGAGAACGCTTATTCCCAAAATCAATACCTCACGATTATTGACGTTGGCAGAATTTTCTCATAAAAAATTAAAGCAATTTTAACGGGACTCCGTAATCAAAATTCGGCGGTCAGAAAAGGCCATAAAATTTATCGCCAGTTTTGATAAAACAAACAGCGCTCATTTCTAGTAAGCATATTTGCACTCAAAATATTCTAAAGGCTCACTGTGGATCACTGGAGGCTACACTAGACGCTCTCGACACCGGCCTGCCTAATAAAGAGCCTGCACCGAAAAATGGCTCTCGCTCTTCGGCTCGGTACAGAAACGATTCTCTCCTGGCATGCATACCTCCGGTTTGACTGGCCATCAGACCAAGATGGTGATGTCCTGACGTTGACAGGGATGAAGGCAACCCGGACCTACCCGGTACACTGCCGAGTTGAACAGAGGTGCTTGGACCAGCCGGAACTCGCCGCATTCCGCCTCGAGAATTGGTCTGAGGTGATCCACTAGATGATAGATGCCCGAAAGCTATCCTATTAGAAGGCGGAGTGGACGGCGAGTGTTCTCGCAGAGGATTCTGGCCTGATTCATTTTCTTCTTCGTTTAAAATAGCGGATTCTGCCACTGACGTTTTTGCCGAAGCCCTTTGGGATTGACTTGTTGAGCTGAAAGCACCCCCCAAATTATTTTCAACTGACCCGACATTTGAGGTTTGAGTTTGGGTATTGGGGTGAGACTGGGTCCCACCAGAGCGTTTTGCCGCTCGGGTCGGGGTTTGGCTATGGCGTTGGAAAAAGGTGTGCAGGTGGAGGTCCTGCCCACGCCTGCGCAAAAGTCCGAGTGCTGCCGAAGGCAAAGTGGATCGCTTTTTCGTCGGAACCGTGTGCTGTCCCGGGTTGCTTGTCGACGGAGCGGCTGCGATGTTGGAGGTTGAGTTCGAGGTGCTCGGTGGCCCGCTTTCTCGGCCCCCTCCGCCGGAGAGCCCGAAGTGGACAATGGCGACGGCTGGGATTGGGGTAATTGGAGAATGTGTGCTGTATCAGTAATAATTGGTGGTCGACACTTTGGGGCGGGCCCGCGCTTGGGCCGCACCGCCCTTCGCGATTAGAAGTACTAACGATATCCAATAGTGACGAATGAGAAATAAAGATAGGTCAAATTAAGCCGTTAAGCTGCGTCTGACTCAGGCAAGAAATACCGGGCGGTTAGACAATGAAAGTGCCAAAATGCAGCAGGCACACGCCGCCTAGAGAACCCATAAATATAATCGACATTAAACGACAAGGTAGTCATTAAAATAGTAAAACAAAAGAACGGAACTGAATGCGTCAAGTAACAATGAATGGCAATAAAAACAGAAAGAGCGAAGAGTAATAATTTGACTCAAATTTTGTCACAATTTAATAATGACCAATTTTGGATGATTGTTAACGTTAGTATTTTTAATCTAAGAGTGCGCTTAATAATGTTTGGAGAAATTTGTCTCAGAATTACCGTTACCAAAGTATAGGAGGTTTCTATGCATAAAATGCGCAAAAGAAGTTGAAATATTTTTAACAAAGGAAACTATTTTCGGATTATAATTTAATTTTAAAATTCAAAAATGTGTACAAAAAAGAATAAAAATGCGATTAAAATTTTCAATCTGAAATACATCTCAAATTTTCAGTCGGTATCATCCCAAAAGGCACGTTTTTGTAACATAAAATTGCAAAGCAAACATAAAAAGACATGTGCATAAGAATGATTGCACTCGGAAATACCGTGAATCACAACGGTTGCGTCAAACTTGGGCTAATGGGTTCGCAGAGAAAGATTTGGCATGGATTAAATGAGAAGGGGTGACCGTTCGCATGTTTCCAACTGATTTAGGACATATGTATGCATAGCATCCGGTGGGGGATTATGGCTTAATTGGCTTTCATTTAATTTCACCTTATCGGTTGTGCGTGACACGCGAGAAGGATGGGGGCGAAAACCCGCCCGGACCTAACACCGTATTTTTTCTGTCGCATACCTTTTCGCCCACAACTTGGCCGTGTGTGAGAGTTCTAAAATGAAAGGTGAGCGAACAAGGAATGGAAAAAAGGGATAAGGCCGAATAAATTGATTTAATCTCGAGTGTCAAGAGCGTGGGAAACACCTCTGCATATAAATGCTGTCCAAATCGCATATTAAACACCACTAGAATTATAATGAAGCCGTAGGCTTGAACGTGTGTGTTTGTATGTATGATGCGAGATCCCAACGGTGGCTTCCCGACTAGTTGTCGGATATGTAAGAAAAATGCGGGGAGAACATAATTTGGCTTTGCGTCCCAGGAAGAATCCATTGGACTACTGAGGCAGAAGCGTTATTCGGCAAGAGCTGGAGGGGGTTGAAGGTGAGAAGAGCGGACAACATTTTTGGCCCCACTGAGGGCCTAGCGGAGGGGATAAGCCCTTCGGCTCTCTCGGATCTTCTATGAAGAAAAAGGAAGATGTCTCCTGTTGGGCGCCCTAGCCCAGCCTCGAGTTGTTTAGAACAGCGCCTGTCCAAGCTTGGATATGGGTTGGCCTGATGCTGGATATCCAAAAAAGAAAGCTCGAGTTGTATGGCAGAGCGAGAGAGATCATTTTGGACATGCTTTCTCATCTGTCTAACAGTCTCTACTCTCTTAAGCAAAACATAAACTAAAGAGGGCCCTCATGCAGTCACCCGGCCGGACAGTTGTTGTTTAACTAGAGCTCGGCTGCCACATTCGCATACATGCGTCTCTGCTTAACTAGACCCACTATTAACCTACTTTCTCTGACACTAACTGGCCACGTTGAAACATACGCCGTTTTCGTCATTATAAAGCACTCTCCCCCATCCAGCTTCACATTTTTGGGATTAGTTAGAGAACAAAATCAAAGAAAAGTCAAATGTGGCGGTAGGGGTAAAGTACACGACCGGAGCCGAGGCCGCACCCAACCTCATCATATTTGTGAGCTTAGCCGCCCAGCCATTGGAAGGAGGGCTGTCCCAACGCTTCTCGCCGCCCGTTAGTTCGCATCGAAGACGTCACTGGCCATTCATTTTGCATACACACAACAAGGCAACAACTGTTCCCCCAGTCCCTAAAGATTGGCAGCTTTGAGGCGGCGACTGTTAAAAGTTATCTTAAACATTATATTGGTAATGGGGTAAATTAAGCAACTTGATGGGCGTAGTGTGATAAGATTGGGTCAAAGCGTTGAAAAAGAAAGTAAAAAGAAGTGAATGTTTCAGTAAATGAGTCTCGTATTTTTCACGTATTTTTGGACAGAAACACATTTTGAGACAGTAAAGCAAAAAATGGTCAAAGAGCTTTCAACAAATCGCCCTTTTTATTCCTTTTACTAAAAATATAAGTGCATATTCACTCAATTGTTGATATTAGTAATTGTTAGAAACAAGAACTAATATTTTAATGTCGTTAATTATTATAATGCAATATTCGAATTAAAAGCCGGATACTTCCTGAGTACTTCAATAGAAAATTGTTGCTTAAACAATTTAGCGAAAACTGAGACTGTGAATGCAATGCCGCTTTTGCAGGTTTCGTGGGTGCAATACTATCTTTAGAGGTAACTTGATATCTTCAAAGAAAGAGTCAAATAGCCTGAAACCGTCTGCTTCCTTTGAAAATTCCATTAGTGTAAATTTCAGGAATCAAACTTTTTCTCCATTATGAGTCATTGAATAAAAAAGTTTTAAAAGTGTTAGATTGCAAAGAAATTTCACGACCTATAAGATTGTATCTGACACTGTGTTAAATTAAGATGTTTTTATTAATTTGAAGACAAAAGTTATAAAAAATTAAAAAGGCCGAGATAGGACTAGAACAGATAATGAATTTGATGAAGCAAACATTATGTTATTTAGTTTACAGGATATATTAATTCGGAACCACTTGCGAAAAGTTTTACACAAGGAATGCCACGTTCAAATATGTACACAAACAGTACCCGACAGTGAGAATTTTTGAACCCCCGGTAATTTTTTCAAAGTGCATTCTTAGGGGTGCATTTTTTAAAATTTTAAAATTTTCTTTTGGTCCCCCCTTTTGTTTTTCACCGTTCTGAAACCTTAACCCCGGGTAATTACCAGTTTTACTATGACCGTCGGGCCCTGTACACAAATCGCTTGAAAAAATTGAATAAAGCACATCGACTTTATGTACCATAAGTTCATGGATGTTATTTCCGAGGCTACAAATTTATTCATTCCTAAGACCAAAATAGTTAGTCCAATTTCACGTTTACCAATTTACATCCAGAATCTTTTCGACTATCGGAAAAAACTTTGGGCTAAAATATCTCATCCTGGAATAAGAGAGAAATTTATAAAAGCTTCAAATGATATTGACTATCATACAAAGAGATTTCTCAAAAATAGAGAGAAAACTAGAATTTCCAACTTTAAGACACGCTTTAAGCATGTAGGCGCATTCCTTAAAACAAAATCGAGTTTAACACCTACTCTTTTCGACGAAAAAGAAGAACCAATTTTTTCAAACCAGAAAAAAGCAGAAATTTTTGGAGATCAATTTTCATCAGTATTTACCACCGCTAAATTACAAATCGAAGACATTCAATGTCAAAACTTTGGCGAATTTAGCTTCATACCGATTACTTACTCTAAAGTCCTTCAACTTCTTTTGAAAGTCAAAAACATGAACAACACGTCTCCGGACGAAATTCCGAATATTTTTCTTAAGAATTGCGCTTACACGCTTAGCTATCCAATTTATTACATTTTCTCTTATTCCATGATGACAGGGCAGATCCCACATTTTTGGAAAGAATCAATAGTTCATCCGATCCCAAAAATTTCCAAGCCTTCAAAAGCAGAAGAATTTAGACCAATTTCGTTATTATGTTCCACGGGAAAAATAATGGAAGAATTAATAGCCTCAGAAATCACATCATTTATAGAGCACAAAAAGATTTTACCGCACTCCCAACACGGTTTTAGAAAGGCAAGATCGGTTACCACCCAACTTTTAGAAGTTGTGGATGACCTTTCATTTGCTTCTGAACAAAAATTTCCTGTAGACATGATTTACTTTGATCTAGCCAAAGCTTTTGATTCTATTCCTCACAACCGTTTAATTCGCAAATTAGAATCTATAGGCATCAAGGGCCCTCTTTTAAAATGGATACAGAATTATTTATCGGATAGATTTTTCAAAGTCAGGGTTGGTTCATCTTTTTCGCAAGAACTCTCTCAAACAAGCGGTGTTCCACAAGGATCCGTCCTTGGTCCACTTTTGTTTCTCATCTACGTTTCTGATCTCCCAAAACTTTGTGAAACAGAAGGAGTTATCTGTAAACTTTTCGCCGACGACCTAAAAGCTTACCACATTTTTCGATCAAATTACGACTCAAACAGTTCACTCCAAACATTTATTACCAGATTTTCTAACTATTGCGAATTAAACGGACTCAAAATTGCGGTAAAAAAGTGCTCTATACTACATTTAGGAAAGAAGAATCAGAATTTATCATATAGTCTGCAAAACTGCGAAATTCCTTGTATAAATCCTAGTACCACAGTGCGAGACTTAGGTGTTTATTTCTCAGCTAACCTCAAATTCGGAGAACACATAGAGATTATTTGTCGAAAAGCCCAAAAGGCTTCTTTCGCTCTCTTAAAAGGACTTAAATCTAGTGACCCAAAATTCTTAGTTGACATGTTTACAACATACGTTAGACCGATCTTAGAATTTGCCTCTCCAGTATGGAACCCTCATTTTAAAAAGGACATTCAAAAAATTGAGAAAATACAAAAACGCTTCTTTGAACTGGTCTATAAACGAACTCAATATTTTAGAAAGAATTTAGAATTTCCATCATATGATCAATTATTAGTTCTATTCAAACAGGAATCTTTAGAAGATAGAAGGCTAAAAGCCGACCTAAAAATGTTCCATGACATAATTCATGAGAAAATTTCTATCAGACATAACAACTCTTTTTACTTTGAGAAAACTATTACTAGAGGTGATTTATATAAGATAAAAACAAATCAATGTTCTACTAACGTCCGGGCCCATTATTTCTTTATCCGTACTGCTAGGCTATACAGTAAATTACCAACTCATATTCGGAAAACATCCCCCAACGAATTTCACAATTTAATTAGTACAAAAGAAATCCAAGAAATCTTCCCCCCTAAATGAACTTGGCTTGTCATACACTATAATTATTGAGATATGTTGTCTTCGCTTGATATGATTACTTGTTCTTTATCACTTGTTGCATTATGACATTTAAATTGTTGACTTTATTGTATATACCCATCGCTCCAAGATGAGCAAATAAATTATTATTATTATAATGTTTTTAACCTGATAAAATTGATAACTTGATGAAGATTGGGAAGATGATATGCTTGCGTTACAGCCTTTAGAAATCCTACTATGAAAATTTTCGATACTAAGTGATTTGCTTACATTTGAAGAGTAAAATAATATAGTTAAATAAAAATTTCCTATACTTTTGCTTAAACTATAATTTCGGGGACGCATGTCAATACCAACGTAATTTCCGGAACTCTCCTAACTATAAGTACAGAGAAGATACTCGGGAGCTAGCTACTATTGGCTTCATTTTCGAGGTGTTAATTATAATAACCGTGACTTTTATAATAAGAGTAGTTGCCATATGGCTTCGGTGAAAAAACTTTGAACGGAAGCAAAAATTTTAAATAAATATAATAAATTTTTGAGTGATGGAAAAATTTAAAATACCGCAGTTATGAACAAAGTAACATAAAAGGGACACTTGACAGTTTTGTTAAAAACGGTCTGTGTTTGACGGACTTTTTATAACCTCCGCACCCATTTTTGTGAGGAAATTGATAAATTTCGTCTTTGATTTGTGGCCGAAAAGGCACAAAATAGCAATTGGATCAAAGACAATGACACCGACAATTGCTATGGTCAATTGTAAATGTTTACATGAAAACAATAAATGAGAAAACAATCATTCTTAGCTCATTAACTAGTGCCGCTCTTCGATGAGAGTGGGATCAATACTTATTCTCTGTGACGCCGATATTCTCCCGCCTCTCTTAGCAATACACGCAATGAGAAGTTCGAACTGGGCAAATTCCAATGGCTTCATCGGCTCACTCACCCCACAAGTTCAGAGAGCGATTCATTGGGAATTGTTCGGGTCATTGGGCCAAAGCAGCTGAGCACAAGCAGCGGCGGATGTCACAACACGTCACTGACATTGTGAGAGCTCTGCCGACGTAATGGCTCCTCGGGGAGGAATGATCACAGTTCCAAGGAAGGAAAGATATTGATTTGGTCGAATAGTAGCAAGCATGCGACGGTCAATGGCATGCAGCTGTTACGTCAAAGATAAGGAAAATATTGTTTGCAAAAAATGGTTTTGCATTCCAAGTGCTCTGATCGCATGGGCCAAGTCGGGATTAAGCAGTGCTCTGACACACCCTTCTTTCGCATTTGGTATCAGTTGATCGAGATTTACAGGCACGCTTTTTGGTATTAGTCATACAGAGGATGAAAATATATACGAAACACTATCGTCATGACTCGTTTTAAGATTAAGTTGAAAATAGTGTTTGGATAATTGATAGTAAATATTGACTGAATCATTTCATATTTGTGGTAATTTTTGCATACGAGAAGCTTTCCTGCAGAATTATGTCGAGAAAAAAAAACTTCATAAATTTCAGGTAAGTGGGAGAGTGATCGATGTAAATACACCGTATTTCTAAAATGAATGACAACAATTTTGTTACAAGACAAATAGGTCTCTATCGGGAAGTGCTGCCATCATATGGGCGACAGGTCACGAGCCGATGGAGTTTTCTGCCAAAAACCAAATACCCGTGTCATCACATTCACATAATATCCAATCAAAGACGGTAAGCATCGTACGTGGCAACTATTATCTCGAATCTTTTCTTCACAGAATTTATGTCACAAAGTCCGTCAGTGATGATTATTAGCATTTTTCTGTAGATTCTAGTAACTTTTCCCTTTTTTGTTTCCGGAATTTTGGAAAAGGACATTTATCAGAGAAACTTTGCAATGTGTATTGTATGGTATTTCTATGAAAGCAGAATCCTATTTGCAAAATTAATTGATGAGAGAATTTTGAGCATTTAGGAGAAAAAACTCACTGTCTGCCGACAAACCAAATTGTGTGGCGCCGATTTGTGGCCGGAAAGTGATTTGAACTTTTTTGACCGCCACTGCAATGATTAGAAGATGGCGGCTCGAGCGATCTTTTCGGGGGCAAGACAGCCGGGGCCGGAAGGGTGGCGACACCGGCTGATGTGTGATTGTTGTTCGATGGCATCACCCACGGCAAATAATGATGTGAAATAGTTAAAGTGAAGGCAAACGCTTAATTAGAAAGCTGTTAAATTTATTCAGAAATGCGCGACTCAATTCACAAAATTCTCGGCGAAAGACAATAGTTTATGGGAAAATTAAATTACTTCTTTAAATAAAAAATTAAGAAAACCCACACAAATGGAAAAATATGTGTTACTTTTCATGTTTTATATATCGAAAATTCTTCACAAAAACACTCTAACTTATGCAAAAGTTGAACACAGCTATGAAAGGACCGGTACAAATATGATTTCGTGCTGTTGAATGAATTTTTGCCTTTTCTCGAACTGCTGTTAAAAATGAAGCGCTGCAGAAGTGCATTCAAGTCACTCAATCCAATTTCCGATTTGCTAAGTTCCATTCTTTTGTTCGATTTTTTATCAAATTTAGTTCAAAGGGCGGTATTGAGGACGTCGGGATAATTTCATATGAATTTCCACATTTTCTGGACCAAGATTGGGCCAAGGTCAATACTACAAGTCACAGCCGGCGCGTGTCACGCAAAGGGAACGGGATGGGAAGTAATTGTTTATTAATTGTTTCTTTACATTAATTTCCGGCGGGAAAAAGGGACTCGCCTGGGACTTTGGATGGCGCACGTCTGCAGCCACAGGCCAATTTTGTGTAAAAATTTACAATGCGAAAGTTGGCGTTGTAGTCTTTAAAAGTCTGTCAAGGTGCACTCAATATTTAACACCGAAAACGTGAAATAATGCGCTTGCTTATGGCGAATAATCACAATTGTCAAAACATATTTTGGAAAAATAAAAGCAAATTTCGCTTGAGGCTATAAAAATTTAAACATGAGCTATCATTCGAAGTTGACAAAAGTATCCTTTCCGTCAAAATATTTTTCATATAGCAAAAATTCTAACGATCGTCGAAGTTTCATTCAAATTTGTGAACAAAATACAAACTGTAAAAACAATTGTGAATTTACCAGCGAAATGCTAGTTTCAAGAAATTTTAAGCACAATTTCAGACAAAATATACCGCATATCAAACAAAAACTTTCGCCAAAACATTCATAAGCCTGCTACTTTATAAGCCGATTCCAAAGGTTTTACGAATGATAAGCAGTGACCTAATGGGAGCGGAAAAGAGCAAAATTTCCTCCTAATTTTTTGACTTAGAATGTATTATAGAACGACGCTTCGAGTTTGAAGACACACACTTTCAAGTTTGAAGATTCCGGCAATAATGAGCCATATTGATGTCATTACGTAGAGGGCACTTTCGGAATCGCGACAGAACACAATTCCCTGAGCTGTTTTGCATGGGACGGGAGGGCTTTCTAATAACGAACTTAGGCGAGCCTAAGACCGCGTCTTTTCTGCTAACACAGCCATATGGATTCTACGAGATTGGTTTTGTGGGAAATTAAATCGGTACAATTGGCCATTGATACGTTTTGAGTGGAAATCTGGGTCGACAAATTGCACCACCTGGCTTAACTGATCATTTGTTCCTAGGACTAAAAATTGGTAGTAGAGCAATTGTATGAAAGTGTTAGATAGTGGATATAAACTACGATGCTTATAATAATCTTTAAATGTAAAAATATTTTGCGAAGGGAGTATCTTTTAAGAAATGGGGTAAAAAATATTTTACCAGTTATAAGTTCGCTACATTTTTTAACTCCAGCCATAAAGTGAGCCATAATCTCCTATTCAGGCTGAATATTTTTTCTCACCTTTTGGGATTAGCTATGAAAACTAGCGTGAATGAAGTCAAACCACAAACATAAAAAAGCGGAATCTCTTCTTCACACACCAAAAAGGGAAACGAAAGGGCGGACAATGGACAAATACTCATTGTGTGTGGGCAAAAACGGAGAGGGTCGGGACTGCCCAATTGAATTTCAAAATCGAGGCTAGTCAGACCTCCACGTATGGGCGCAAGACTGTTGCGCTGTGGCTTGGGAGGAGGACAGGGCGGTATTGAGGCAAGATCTGATGTGGCTAACACCACCTTGGCTGCTTCAATCTGCGTATGGTTTGTCAAATCATTGGGGACGAAATCTGGGGATTTAGTGTTAGAATCGATCGATGTTTGATAGCGCATTTAGGGACGTTATGCGACAATTATGCGCGCAATATTTTCGGATTTTAGTAATTGACAGTGGTTTGGGTCCGAATCTCATATTTTTATAAATGGGAATTTGGGCTCTAAAGTTACATTCATTGTGAGAAATAAATTTCTTTTCTAATATTATTTACTTTTTTTCTTCTTTATCGATCGAGAGGATAGGATAGTTTTCAGGTGAGAGCGATGATCCTGCTCCGCCCAACTTGCAAAGGTGTTGATTTAAGCAAGGTGCGCAAGGGTTCGTTTCTAGCAAGAGATTTGGATACTAAACTCACTGTCTGAGACGACGCACATGGGAGAGGGTTCCCTTTCTAATTATATTTTTCGTCTTTCATTTCGGGGTTGAATACATAAAAGTTTCAGCTATCCGATGTCTTTGTTTATTTCTTTTGATACTCTCTTTTGGCTGAAATGTTTGGCACAGAGTTCCGAAGTAAATATTTTCCAGGAGAATGAAAAAATGAGATATATATTTTGCACTTAATAAATTATTTAAACAAAATGTTTTTCGGAGAAGGCTCCGTGCGAAAATTCAAAATGACAAAAACTATTCAAAGTGCACTATTACACCAAAATTCCATATATGGAGCTAAGTGATTCTGTGCGGTTATATTCTTACAAAAATTGCAAGTCAAAAATGTAGTTATGAATATGAAAAAATCATGTTCCAAATAAGCTAATTTAACTATGAAAAAATAACTAATTACATATATAATTAGGATTGCAAAAAAGACGATTACACTAATCTATGTAACTTTAGTTACATAGATTTAAGCTTCGGTAAAAAGTTAAAGATATAGGAAATTTTTTAATTAATATGACCAATTTTTGTAGGAAACCTCGTAACTTTATTTTACGCCTTTTCAATCTTGTCCAAAAAATTTTATTGTTGCTCATTTGGAATGTGTCCAAACAACGGAATTACTGCTATTGCATTTGGGGACAGCGGTTCGCTCAAATGCCTCCATTCAAAATAACGACTTTCCTTCCTCGTATGGAAGTAAAATGGAACAATGAGAACAGTAATGCTGGATTATAAATGGGATTAGCTTTAAATTACTACGTTATTTTGTAACATGAGATTGAATCCAACATGGAGAAAAATTGTATTGGAATATCAGTAATGATATTTGCTAAAAGCGAATAACGACTAAAAATTTGTTAGGAGGGCTAAATTGACAAAATTCCTCATTCGTGTGGCCAATATCTGAATTCCAATTGGAACATGTAAAGATTTAGCAGTATAATAGAACGGAAAATGGCTTCCAAATTGTTGGTTTTGTTTGCAAATGGGCACTTTGAGGTAAGTAAGGTGGAAAGAAATTTTGAGGAGGGCGCGGCTCCCAGCGTCATTTTTCAATTTGTGCCGCAGGGTCGGAAAGTGAAAACAAAGGAGGAACAAATAATTCGACTCGCAGGCCAATTTCATTTTGGCCGCAGACAACGGCGGAGTGGCCTGACTACCGACTCGATTCAACCGGCATTACTTCGGGTTTTCGTGCAAAACGAGCGTCATACCGAGAAAACGAGCAGACTGCTTGATGTATCTATCGTTGTTATTATTTGCACCCTTCACCGACAAATGCCAAAACCAATCACAAAACCCATTCCATTAAATGTCACATTTCACATCAAATCTCATTTCGCATCGATATTTGACCCATTATTTCTCGCAAAAGCAGTTTGGCTTGTAGGAATTTAAAATTTGTTATCTAAATATTATGCTCCAAAAATATTCTTTCACATTTTCCCACCGATTTCAGAAAAAAAAAACGACTGAAATTTTCATCAAAAATCTCTGAGCAAGGTAATGTTCTGAAATATATTGCATAAATGCCCAATTCTCTCAAAGTACAAAAACATAAGCCACTTGTCAGTAAACTCCTAACTCACGTTTTTGAAGCACTTTAATATTAACATTTAATCAGCGTTAGAAATATGACTTTTTAGAATTTGGCGTTCAAAAATTGGTTGCAATATTTACAGATTGCTTGGCACATAAATATATGAAAGTCGTTAACATTGTTTTATTAGATTCTAATCCTTCTTAGGTATTGTAATAACTTTCACTAAATTTGAAAATTAAAGTATTCAGGTGGTTTGTAGTATTACGCAAAATTAATAATAAGAAAAGTAATGTGTTGCGTTCTTGCGAACAGAGACAATAGGGCCTCCACATAAAGGCCACTGGACTTATGTGGCAAGACTTACTCGGGAGGTGCCCGAGGTGATACACCGGTTCCAGCTGGCCGTCAAATTTCTTTTTGGATAACTTTGTAGGGCCTCGTCCACAAAGCTTAAGTTTTTGCCATCAGGATGCCCTTCTGAGTTTTTTTCAAAAAACGCTAATGGTCGAAAATCACATATTTCTCAGGCAAAATGGCGCCAATTCAAACCATATTTTTGGATTTTTAATGTTTTTGCAGCTTTTACTTCGGGATTTCTTTGGGATTTTGTTATTTATGTGTTCCTCAGTCATTGTATTTTATTTGTACAAATTTTCTGAATAAAATTGACATACATAAAAGACAATTTGATAGTAAAACTAACAGAAGAGAACCAAAATTGCATGCATAGTAAGCAGACAAGGAAGACTCACCGATAGCGGTAAACATGATGGATAGGAATTTACCCCATCTTGTGGGCATTCGAACGGTACCAAGCTTTTTTTGCCCTTACGTTGCGAAAAAAAAAGTTTGCCTGATACGGAAGATTGGAATTTTACAAGGAAAATGCGAAAAAATCCGACTTCAGAGGCCGTTTTCGGGCGTTTTTGTCTATGAAAGTGGCAAAAATAATGTCATATTCGTATTCCCCGTAACTTTTTGGGTAAGATAGCACATTTTTCAGAATTTTTTGAGAAAAAAATTTTTACGATTTTTCACCCGGTAGCAAAAAATCGTAAAAAATTTTTTTTCTCAAAAAATTCTGAAAAATGTGCTATCTTACCCAAAAAGTTACGGGGAATACGAATATGACATTATTTTTGCCACTTTCATAGACAAAAACGCCCGAAAACGGCCTCTGAAGTCGGATTTTTTCGCATTTTCCTTGTAAAATTCCAATCTTCCGTATCAGGCAAACTTTTTTTTCGCAACGTAAGGGCAAAAAAAGCTTGGTACCGTTCGAATGCCCACAAGATGGGGTAAATTCCTATCCATCATGTTTACCGCTATCGGTGAGTCTTCCTTGTCTGCTTACTATGCATGCAATTTTGGTTCTCTTCTGTTAGTTTTACTATCAAATTGTCTTTTATGTATGTCAATTTTATTCAGAAAATTTGTACAAATAAAATACAATGACTGAGGAACACATAAATAACAAAATTCCAAAGAAATCCCGAAGTAAAAGCTGCAAAAACATTAAAAATCCAAAAATATGGTTTGAATTGGCGCCATTTTGCCTGAGAAATACGTGATTTTCGACCATTAGCGTTTTTTGAAAAAAACTCAGAAGAGCATCCTGATGGCAAAAACTTAAGCTTTGTGGACGAGGCCCTACAAAGTTATCCAAAAAGAAATTTGACGGCCAGCTGGAACCGGTGTATCACCTCGGGCACCTCCCGAGTTAGTCCTCCCTTCCCATGTGCCATGCTAATTCGATTAATTGATAGTGGTGAAACCGAACACGTAAAACAGCCCCATTCAGCAATAAAATGAAGATTGCTCTCCGTATTGGAAACGACTCATGAACTGACTCATTGGCAACGTCGGTGAGAAAAACGTGAGTTGGTTAAAATATGCTTCCGCGATGAGGAATGTTTATAGATAACAAATTGAAATTAATTAGATCAAAGTATGAAGATATTTTCTGAGCACTTCACAGTGTGGGTGAGAATAAGTAATAGACGGAATGAGTATGAGATATTTGATTGATCAAAGATTGTGGGAAATTTGTTCCAAATTATGTGTTGCCATTAAACTATAGCTGATTCCGGCTTCTATCTGTAGTTGTCGATTAAATTAAACGCAGCGGCACATTCCAACGCCATAGCCAAACCCCAAGGATAAAGGTGGACACATGGTGGGGAAATTCGATAAATGCAAAGGAAGGCTTCATCGAAGCTTTATCGAAGTTTTCTAGTAAGCGCGAATCGCCGGCCACTATTTCCTGCTGTTTCCCAGCTGCGCGCATTCGTTTCCCTCGTTGGAAAGACAACAACGAATGCGCGCAGCTGGGAAACAGCAGGAAATAGTGGCCGGCGATTCGCGCTTACTAGAAAACTTCGATAAAGCTTCGATGAAGCCTTCCTTTGCATTTATCGAATTTCCCCACCATGGGTGGACAGGAATTATTAAAGAGTTAAAAACAAAGATTATTTGTAATCATCCTATTCATGAATTACCAAATAAAATCTCATAATGTCTAAAATATTTCATTTTTAGTTATAGTGTTAAGCGTAATTGAACTCAATCATAATCTAAAACATATATCTTCCTTTAACGCTTGAAATTCCCTAATGCTTTAAATTCCTTAAAGTGCCAAAATCAGGCAAGAAACACTTTTTAGAAGTATGAGACTTTATAATGCATTTTTAAAACGAAAACAAAACAAACCACTCTGGGATGGTGGGCTGTGTATGATGAGTTGCTAGGATGGTCCATGCACGATACTGGCGCCAGGCCGACCGTCTTGCGCCCGCTCCTGCGGTCGGGGCTGGTGCAGTGGTGGACGGCGGTGGAGGCGCTGCAGCTTGCACTGTGGTCATTATGTCTTGCGCCTCTTGAGGTGGCTGGCTCAGCCGGCCTCTCCGTTTGCTGCTCCGTCGACGAATCCACTCAGCCACTGCTGCACTCTGATCTGGCGGTATTGGAAAGTGATTTAAGTGGCAGAGATTAATATAGTTTAAAAGAGGTAATCACGAATATGTGCGAAATATGCAGGTATTCCTGAAAAGTTTATTTTAATGCCTTAACATTTAATACGAAGCACATTCATACAGAGGCCGTCTACTTGCTGGTGGGATAAAAAATTTTTGATTCAACGAAATTCACATTTTAAGTTGGAGATGAGACGTAAATCGGACGGTTCCAAAAATGATGAATATCGTTCAAATACGGTTTTTCAGCTATAATTATAGGTTTGCAATGGCGACAGTGCACAGAATACGGCTCAGTATTATTCATTCTATATACAAAATTACGCAATTCGAGCGTAAGTAAAAAATTACGTGAGTCAAACTGGTAAAATCTTTAAGCAAAACGTAATTGAAGTCTATGCTTATGCTGTAGTGCGTTGACGGGACATGATAATTATTGCCTTGGACACTGTTTATAAGAGGTGCCAGCTAACGCATCATCACATGAATATTTCTTGGAGAACTTGTCTGGTGGCAAATATCTATATTACAAATTTGGATTAAAGTATTATTACAAAACAAACTACTTTTAGTTAAACAAAAATAATACAAAATTACATTTATCGTACCAAATTCGTGAAATTAGCCCAAGTACTATAAATATGCTCCACTGCCACACTTTCCTCCTTCGAAAAGGACAACCGAGAGTTAGATTGAATTTGGAGACAAAGAATATATTTCAATCTGAAAATCCTATAAAATTCTGAAATTGACGCCAGGTTTGTGGCAAAAACCATTGAAAGTGAAATTGGATTGCAAATGGGAATCTGGGCGAATACCAATGTGGTGCCCAGTGAATGGGATGGGACACAGGTCCAGGTCCCTTGCTGTGTCCCTCATTTCCCCTCCATATAATTTCGCTCATTCAATACCCTCTTGAATTCAAACCAATAATTATTAGATGGAATATGAAAACAAAAAGCTTGCAAGATTTTCTCGAATGCGTCACCGGTGAACAGACAGATTACTCTTCGACAGTCAAAACATATGAAAAACTAGGAAGGGCCAAATCACAACTATTTGTTTCAATAGCTGAGCTCTAACCCTTTCGATAAACACAGCAAAGGGCAATTCGGGCTGGGCAAAGGATTAAAGTTAGGTGAATCTATACAGACATTCAATGTGTCTTTCCGTTTTAACAACGTTTTGCACTTGATCCGGTTCATAGATAACGACGATCAATTCACGCTGAGAGGCGCGGATTATTGACAGTGCTTGGCAGAGAGTAATGTAAGAAAAATGGTACAAAATGTCACTTATTTATTTATTGAATCTGAATACATCATTTTTAAAGCGTGAACTTTTAGCATTGGAATTATTTTAGCTCTCATTACAACATGTGTAATTGATGAAGAATGAGAACGTTCATGATTTAAATTCACAGTGAAGTTGTAATAATAATCTGACTATAGGGAAAGATCAATCATCGCTGAGATTTTACGAGAAAGGATTGAGAGTAGAAGTATTGGCTTCAATTTCTTTTCACAATTAAAATTAGAAGGCAACCGAAAATAAAAAAAGCAAAAATCAATGAAAAACAAAACTTCTAACCTCAGTCTATTGCAGTCTTTATTGTTCATATCAAATGACTAACGCAAAATACTACAGGAAATTCTCTGCATAAAGTCAAAACGGCATCAAGTGCTACTTTTTGTTAATCTTTGATTGGGAACCGTCGAATGCAAGGGGAGTAAAGAGTCTAATGAATGGCCCTAAAGAAAGGTGGAAATTCGAGAATTAGAGTTTCCTCTCGGTTTCTTTGTGCTAGAGGTTCTTCCTCGAATGATGCAACGACAAGCAGCTGAGCTGTTCAGCTATTCGTCATGAAAACTGCCAACAATTAGCTCCTCTTTACCCGCCCATAAATTTTAACTTGACACCGTTAAATAATCGCAGCCCAAGCAAATTTTTAACTTGCGTTGCATAAATCTCATAAATTGGCATATCGTTCATATAATATCTCTCTGCTTCTCTACCAGTGATATTCTATCACACCCATAGATATCATGGCCATGTCATGAGGTATGATATTGACAAAAACATACATAGAGACGAGATAAAAGCTACGTATCTAAAAAAGTATAATCATTTAAATCTAGCAGTTTGAAGATTTAGCACATGTCTTCCACTCAGTTAGCTTGAGTGTAAAGAGGAATTCCGGCTCAAGGTCCACTGGTCTTTTGTCTCGCCCCCACGGGCAGGCTATAATGAATTCACGGCCATTTTATTGCTAGTCCGCGCGCCGCTGCATAAAATAAACATAGAGTCGGTCAGCGTTTTGACGAATTCCCGAAAAAGCCCAGAAAACACTGCTCTAGAACCGATGCGGAGACACTAAGGTCCACGAAAATAATGAAGTGACTTAGAACGGAGAAAACTTGGCTTGGGAATGCCTTTTACGGGGAGTTGCCTGAAGCTTTTGTTTTATTCTTGAAGGGTCAATCGAGAGTAATCAGCAGAGAATATGTGAACCTCGGCGCTTTCAAACAAAATTGAGTTATTTAGGTAGAAACATTTATTAAGTGTCTATCAAAGTGTCTATAAGAGAAAATTGGCTTTATATCATAACTGATGAAGTTAAAGATTGAGAAGATATAACAAATTAAGTACGAAATATCAATGTAAAACCAAAGAACTTTCTTGCAAGAAACAAAAGGCATAAAATGTATCTGCTCGAGCGAATGACAAGTAATCCCGAATGGCTATTGAAACGTTTCCGTGAAAATATTAGAGAAGAGCCACGGGAGAAGGAACGCCCACATCCCGATTTCATCAAATTTGGCTATATATGGCTATCTATAGCATGCTGGACGCAATGACACCCATCAAAATGAATGGAAACTTTTCTTTGGACTTAGCGAAAATAACGGGAAGCTGTTTTCAGTAATGCCTAAGTTCGAGAAATCTAACAGGTTCGGTTATTTTACATATTAATCACTGTTTATAATATAGTTTGCGAAACAGTTTAATTTACGCTTTTCCCGACTCATCGGACCAAGACTCTTATTGTAGGATCACTTGGCTTTTAAGCATCTATTAAAATTATCTGTATAATTTAAGCGAAAACGGACAAAGATATTACATATGCCGTAATTTAGGAGCAATTATTCCCGTTTAACACTTGTGTTTATTGGTTTATATTTCCTAATTCAAAATTTTAAATTGGGCCAAAGTCCAATAATTTAAGACTTTTTATACAATGCAACATCCATTTGCGTTACACACCCGGGAAAGGGCATCCGACGCAGTAGATGATGGGAATTAATGAGGAGACTCCGAGAATTTATAAAGAAGAAAAAGAAAATGGCAGTAGGAGCTTGCAAATACAAGAAATTTGTTAGTGAAGAGATGTCCCAACTGCGAAGAAGCCTTTTATGTGTTCCTAATTATTTGGTCGGAGAGCGACTAATCCCGGCAAGCATTGCCTCAACACGTGCCAATATATGAGCATTCACTCCAGAATGTCGTAATAAATAACAAAAAGAAGACGTCAACAAGCTGTTGAGTAGAACTTTGCCTGTCCGGGATTAATAAAAGAATCATTACAGTAATAAAAGGGTCTCAGCGAATAGTGGACATTTTTCCTCTGCATCACATGGGCAAATCCCATGGCTAGGAGTGGTGCATGTTTTTCTCGATCATCGACCCTTATACGGATTTTGATATAAAATTCTTTCACCCGACCGGAATTAAACCACAACTTTCGTCGTTGAATCCAAGTCGTTATGCCCCTGCGCTATACAGGCACAGTTACGGGGTATCTTTACTTTGGCATTTTATCATTATTCTATTTCAGATTTTACTCTTAAGTTGCTTTGGAATGGAGTTATTGCTTTGGAAAGATTATTAAACGGGCTGTCAGTTTGCAAAATGACGTGATGTGATTTGTCTGTCACATCTTTAGTGCAAACTATAGTAACAAATTCGCGTTTGAAATCGCGGCAAAATTATATAAACTTGCTTTGTCTTTTCAACAATTTGTTTGATATTAATATTCATCGAGTCATTTTAATATTTAAATCGGTCCGTCAATAACTGACTTTTAATTGTTAAAAGAACATATTTTCCTTTACAGATAAACATGAATCGGCTAATATTGCAAGAGACCATGAGAGATAAATCAACAAGTTTGTTGCGAGTTATTGTTAGTTCAGTTCTGCGGTCATCGGAAAGAACAAAGACGACTGACATTTTACCGAAAAAAGACGTGGACGCCATAAGCAAAGCGGCGCAAGCGGAGATAAGCAGCCCAAAAGAGGAGAAGAATTATTTATTGGCCGAATTTTTCGATAAAAAAGTTAATTTTGGCCTAACTGAATTGCGAGCAAAAGAGCGACCAGGTCGATCGTGGACAATAGACGAACTGCGCTTGAAAAGTAACTCTGATTTGCATAAGTTGTGGTGAGTGTCTGTAATAAAATAAACATAATTTAAACCTTTGCTTTCAGGTATGTGCTATTGAAGGAACGGAATATGCTGCTCACTATGAAAGAGGCTTACGTTGCTCGCGCGAGAATATTTCCTAATCCTGAACGTTTAGACCGAGTTGAAGAGGTATTTCACAACTTTTGATAAAATATGGAAATTTTCATGAGTTTCGATTGAATCAATTCAATCAAAAAATTTCAAATAAAATTTTGATTAACAAAGAAGCATACGAACTGTCATTTTTTGGCAGAGGAAATTGCCGATTTTGTTTGTGCTTTTTATATTACTGGCCAAGGGTTATGGGCAAAAACGGTCTCGGCAAAAACGGTCTCGTCAAAAACGGTCTCGGCAAAAACGGTCTCGGCAAAAACGGTCTCGTCGAAAACGGTCTCGGCAAAAATTGTCTCGTCAAAAACGGTCTTGACAAAAACGTTCTCGTCAAAAACGGTCTTGACAAAAACGGTCTCGTCAAAAACGGTCTCAAACAAATTTCATTGCCAAAATGGTCGCCTAGTTGTTATTTCTAACGTAGAATTATATTTCATTCGCTAGTAATAAAATTTTATTCATAGACGACTATTCTTAGACTTCTTTGCCGCATGTCTATAATATAACAATTAAAATTAGTGGATCTAAATATTAATTCCAAATTAAGTCTAAATGTGCCTAATTCTAAATGTCGAAAAGTCCAATTGTGCCGACATCCAAATGTGGCCAAAACATAGGTAAAGACCATGGTAAAATAGACATATTGGGATGGATCAGATATTGGGATGGATCAGATTTAAGCCTAAGACATGAATAATGGCTCAAACTGAAGCTTAGGCTCAGGCCTACACAATGAGTCTGGGTCAAAATACCCCCCCCCCGGGTTTGAGCCATTATTCATGTCTTAGGCTTAAATCTGATCTGATGCGCCCGTCCGTCCCAATATGTCTATTTTACCATGGTCTTTACCTATGTTTTGGACACATTTGGACGTCGGCACAATTGGACCTTTCGACATTTAGAATTAGGCACATTTAGACTTCTTCTTTCCTGATGCTGAACAGAGCCTCCTCTAATAGGGAAATGTGTTGACTGTGAAAATTTTTACTCTAATAAGGCCCTACTCAAATTTTTTTACCAATCTCTAGAGGAGACCCCTGCCGAGTAATCCCCCTCATTAAAAATTTTTAGCGGCCTCTTTTAATTCCTTTGGTATGCAATTATGTTTTGGCGCAAATTCAAATCGCCATTTGCGCGTACGGAACACTTTTCTACACCATTTTATAATGAATACATTTTATTCTAGAGTATGAAAAATTTGGAGACTGTTGTGCACGAAAGAAATGATGCATATCTGCGTTTGGAAACTGGAGAAGGAGCAAGTCCTCCAATGCGACGAGTCACTTCATTTGCCGGATTTACTTATGAGTAAGTGTTAAAATAACATTTTGTTAGGCGTAGAACATTTTATGGTATTTCTTTGGTAATATCAATTTTTTATACCACAGCACTAAAATATTATGGACGCGATATAATTTTTGAGTCATGCAAGAGACATGAATGCGAATACATTGTGTATGCAATAGAAAATCATAAAATTTTTGCTTTCTTACGGGAGAAAAAGGAAGTATTTGTTATGAAATTAATTTAGGATTATTAATTTTAATCTCTCCCACCATTTGTGCAACAATTTCTTTTATAATATCGCAATCCTGGATAAGTTGTTTAAATATATAAATTTTTCTTCGTCTAATAAATAGCAAACATGTAACGTTACAACTAGCAATATTTTAAAACTTCTTGTATATAATTAGGAATATTGATTGGATAAAATCTCATTAATATTAGGCAACCAGCAAAAGAGCACTACGAGCCAACAGAAGTCACAGGAGACAAAGAATATGAAGTGCCCTATCTCGACGATGATGCCTATCTCATGCAAAAGTTATGGCACGAGAAACAATATTTGAAAAAAGAAATTGAAATACACGACAAATATATGGACAAGCTGATGACCGAAGATCACGTCAAGTACAGACAAGGCCTTCGACGCAGATTCGATAGAGTGGAACACATGCCAAAATATATAGCGGCTGAGAAAAAACCTGCTACCTGCTCTAATTAGACAATGTATAGATGAACCATATTTGTTGTTTGTTAAATAAAGGCGAAAACTTATTTCGTAAATGCAATTTTGGATATTACCAGTTATCTTGCTTAAAAGGGTATTAATAAAACCGTTAGCTACAAATATATTTACTTTCCAGCGCTACAGATGTCTGAAGAACCAACACCTGATCCACCAAGTCTTGACCAGCGTATTGAGAAGTTGGCTGAGGCTGACAGAAAGGTATATGACGCATTGGAGTACGCCAAAGATATTCTACAGGTAGGGTTTCTTTTTTGAAAATTAATCACAGTTCTAGTTTTCAGCATTACGACAAAGATAGGCAGGTAAGCTATATTGTTTCAAATATAAAAACGTTGCTTTTATTATAATAATGAAAGTGACGAATGATATCACCTAATTAGTATTTGGCTGTATCGTGGTAATGCGACAATTTTTAGAGTGCATTCTTAGGGGTGCTTATTTCATTTTCAAAGGTGTATTCTTAAGGGGTGCTTTAGTTTTTAAATGTACCTAACAAGGGTAGCTTTTTGCGGGGAATCCGAAGTTGAGGACTAAATTTACCTATATGACCTAAATTTACCTAAACATTTTTGGACTGCATAAGCAGGTGTGCTTATTTTGTATGAATCCGGTATTCTCTCCTGGAGCGACTGAAGGCCGCGACGGTTGTACAACGCAACCCTGGTAAAATACCGGCAAAAAATCAAGTGCCGAAGGCGCTCCCTATGGCTAGTATATTTTATTCCATTGTGTTGGTTTCATTATCTTACACGACGGCGCCACTCCCTTATAAGCGGCTCAAAAAGTGTGAAACCCGAAATACAGCCAAAAATCAAATTTCCTCTTATGAAAGATTTTTTTGCCAGGAAGCAAGTTCAGGTGTTGCTCTATCATACCTGGTGAGTGAAATATTCATCCGATAATTTAAAATTAAGATTTTGGGCTTCAAAGTTGGTACACTTCGCGTTTTTCAGTGTTAAATGGGTCAACTTTGAGACCCCAGATTTTAATTTTAAATTATCGGATGATTATTTCACTTGTACAGAATGGTCGAGAAATACCTCAAATTTTACTTTTTCATAAAAAATCTTGGACAAGAGGAAATTTGCGCCGATTACGACATTTTTTAGATTTTTTTGCCCAAAAATACCCATTTTCGTGTATTTTGCTGAAAATGTGAAGTAGAACGTTCGAAATGGACCGGGATTTTTGGTACTTACCCTATTTCGGCTACGGAGAATCCGAATTTGACCTCAGATCGGGGGTGGTCCCGCCACGAAAGTTGGGAAAATTGCATTTTTTGACGATTTTGAGCGAAAATTAGCACATAATGGTGCCAGAAAATTAGTATTGATGGTATTTCATTTTACAGTTCCAAATTTTTAATCAATTGTGGTCCGGTAAACAAGAATTCGTGGTTATTTTTAAGAAAATTCGGTATTTTCGCGAGCAAAAAAATGATTGACGGACCTGGGGTTCGAACTTGAGACGAAAAAATCGTCCGAAAATGGCCATTTTTGACGTGATATGAAAAAAATAATTGCAGATTCGGAATCAGCGCATCGAATTACCCCTAAAAAACACTGATTGCAGAAAATTTTTCCACATTTTCAAAAAATCGATTTTTTTCAAAATCCATGTGGTACCCCCTATGGTGAAAAATGGCCAAAAAATGAAATTTTTTTGGAATGTCAGCAAAATGTGTTTTTAGGGGTATTTTGATGCGCTGAGTCCGAATCTGCAATTATTTTTAACGTAACGCGTCAAAAATGGTCATTTTTGGGCCATTTTTTACCAAAAATGCGATTTTCCCAACTTTCGTGGCGGGACCAGGCAAAATCTGAGCCCGGATTTGAACTCCCCGGGGTCGATTTAGGGGGGTAGGTGTCGACCAGAAAATCCGGGGGGAGGGTTTCACACATTTTGAGTCGCCCGGCGCCGTTGTGCTTAGTAGATACACTAATATGTCCTTAATTGAATTAGCTCACAGATATCACGCCAGAAAATGGATGAACTGTACAAGAAATACGAACGATGCGTTGATGACATACACGGTAAATTTGATAAAAATTATTCTGTTTGAGAATCGATATGAGCAATTAGTTAGAAAGATATTCGAAACAAATGTATAAGTTATTGTTTTTGCGCGTTCGGTTATTTTTGTTTCTATGTAATCTACTATTTTTATTTGTTTCCGGAATCGAATATATTGTGGTATTGTATAAACCAAAAGTTTTGATAAATTTCTTCCAATAAACATAACTTATTTACTCACTTTAGGAATTGTGAGCAATCAACTGACGTATATTGAACAGATGTGTGTTGGTAAACCTTTCATTTAGCTTTCTACAATAGTTTTTACGGAATTAAATTCAGGTGCCGAACATCAAGGTTCTACTTTTGCGATCCAACAGCAATCAGAACTGGCCAAAGCTCGCATGGATGTCCTTTTGCGAAGTGAACAAAATGGGATCTCTGACAATGAACCGTCCACAATGGATCAAACATAAAGCAAGGACTAAATTTGGAAAACTAAAACATTTCTTTCATTAACGGTTTGTATGACGTATTCTGATCTCAATTGAATTTTAAGTAAATATCAATTTTTCTTTAACGAACCAAAGTTTACCAAAGGTTTTTACCTAGCACTGATATTATATCACTGACACTGCATCACTGACTATTACCACTCATAATTGTGTAATTTGATATGAAACACAAAGGGGTGACTTGTTCGCTGGTAATTTGGTTCCGAAATCCTATGGAGTCATAGAAGTCCCGTTTGTGGGCAGATCCTATCGAAGCACAAACAGGTAAGGTATTCGTTTGCTTGAGTCCAGATTCTCGAGACAATCACATAAAGTTAGTATATTCTGAATTATCAAATAAAAGATTATATTTAAAACTTTTATTAAATTAAAAGAAATTTTACATAAAGCAACATATTGGGCAAGATATTTTACTTTCTAGTTCGGCGTTCTTTTTCAAACATTGTGTGATTGTCGTCACTTTGGGATCTTTGCTCGTCGCTTGTTGTCCTTATTCCAAATACGACTTAAGCTTGGCTGAAAAATATTGGCATTAATTTTAATAATTTAGATATTAGATTGTGGCAGCTAAAGTAAATTATGGTTTGTAACAAAACAGAAACACAGAACTTATAGATAAATGTACTTACCAAGACAAACGAAATGACATAATTATATAGAATTTGAATAATGTTGTGGTACTCAGGTATATTCTTTTTCTCTACCAATTGTCCGACCTGAAAATATGTTTATACACATAAATAGGATAGGTTAATTAATTTTATAAGGCGCTCTCAATTACGTGCTATGAAATTGACAGTATAACTTGATTCAACAGGGAATTTTGAAGCAATACCTACTTAATTAGGTCCAGGTAAAAATCTGGATCTAGTATTTCCTTCAATTCGAAAAGGTTAAGACAAACCACTTACACCATATTGATTATGTGCCTTATAATTTAGGTGGCGAGAACGACTAGAATCACTAAGAAATTTGTCGGTTACGAGTGAAGTTCCAGAAGTCTAAAATCCATTATAACAGAAATTATTTTCATATTAGTATGAAATTTTAAGTCTTCGCTGAGACTTAAACTTGCTCCGAACAAATAGAATACTCTATTCATAAGTTGGAGGCATTTCGGTCACTCATTTCACGTACTTTAAAATAAAACAAAGTTCATTCAGAAGATACTATAGAACCTATTGACGTCACAATCTATCAAGTTCTTCCGTTAAAATAAAAATTACTGTTGACGAGAGATCGTTTCTATGCTTATGATAAGAATAGTGATGCTCCAGTATGCTGTGGGATACTGTAGAATCCTCACTATTCTCGCTTATTTTATCACTTGTACATAAACGGCAAACTGATGATTCAGATGCACTTGGTGTGTCGGAAGTCTCGGATTTCTTCAATATCACGTTAATTGTTGGTCTGTCATATTCCCGCTGAATTTGAATAGTCAATATTACGTCGTCATTGCTGCAGTCAAAGAACTCGTCGACCGTTGATGCAAGAACCTTGGGTGAAAATTAAACATTAACAGTGGGACGTTAAGCATTGACGAAAATAACCTCTTTTATGAGCTCCTGTTGTTCACGTATTTCATCGCCCCGTTTTTTGACTGGTGCAACACCTTTAAACGGAGGAATTTCGTCTGCTTGTGTGAAAGCACAGAAGGCCGCATGATCAATTTGATTAAAAATCATATGGTCAGCATTTGATATGAATCTGTCGTCGAGACTGATAGGCGTAGCGAGATCGTTTGTTTCTGCATGTAAGCGCTTCGGATGCGCCGTTCGGATCTGGAATGAAAGTTAATATAATCTGAATAAAGTACAGTATGTCGCTTTCCATAATAATATTAAATTGTTATGGAGGAGTTAGAGACGATAATCGAAATCCAACTAAAGTGGAGAGCATTCGTTTATCAAACAAATCGAACTAGTAATTTTAGCACTTATGGTAGATCATTTAAATTCTCCATGATAACGGGTAGCACATATATATTAAACTAACTTTACGCGCATCCTGCAAATAGTGCTCAAAAGATTTTTCACTGGTTGGAGAAATGTTGTAATTAGCAGATGCACTGGTTTCGCTAATAGTTCGAAGGAAGCCGGCGTCAAAGGTTCGTATGTCTTCTTTATACGAAAAGGGGCTGGAACGTTCCCGGATGGATGGAGATGCTGGAGAAATTGGTGGCTGGAAAATAAAATTATTTTTGTGACCGTAATAGGTAGTGATTGAATTGTATAACAATAATATATTTATTATTTTCACACTTACTTTAGCTGCTGTAGATCGAAGCGATGATCCACGTGAATTAGAGAATTCTTCTTCGCCTGCGTTTTTTAGCTCTATTCGTTGTGACTCTAAAATACTTTATTTAACAATCTTACTAGCTTGGTAGAATCCGCTTAAATTTCTCCTTTCTCAAAAATGTTTTAAAAATTAGTTTTTTTTTTCTCAAAAATTTACTTGAGCTTAAGAAATATCTGCGGGCCATTTAATTCTTCTAAACAGATTTCTGCACAATAATTGTACCGGGAATTCTGCCGCGTAAATGAGTGCCGATATAGCGCATGGTACAATGGAAGAAATATCTATAAGGGATACATACCGCTAAGAGTAGCTGTTGGAGTTGACGTTGGAATATCAACAGGTGGCAGTCGTGATTTTCTTTTCTTTCTTCGAGACGACTTTACAGTTCCGGCTTTGTCAGGAGCCATGAAAAAAGCACTATGCTAAACCAATAACCAGCTGGACCTAGATATCGAAAAACTTAGTTGAAACAGTCTATATTAAATAAAACACGTTGAATGAAATATGTATTTAGTAATTATATTTCAGCCAAAAATCAATGAACAAAGAGCAGTCGGGCAGATAGAATAAAGACCGACGGGCAGAAATAAAAATTTGAAACACAGAAGCCATCTCTCAGGAAAACATTATCATCGCTTTTTTCTCTGTGATAGTTTATGTAAAACTTGTGGATGCTCGATGGCATTTTTGTTAATAAGGCACCATTTGTAGAAAAAGTATAAATGAAGAAATTTGTGTTTTTGAGCTTTGAGTATCGACAAATTGACGGCGTTTCAATTCACTTTTAAAATATTTATCGGAACTGAAAAAACTGGATATTATAATCATTAGAGCGGTAATTTTTTCATTATTGCTTATTTTCTTTGTCATCGTTTTGGTCCTAATTTACTGATTTTGTAAAATTTATAATTTATAAGTTATTGATACAATAGATCCAAGGCAGAAAATTAGTTTCTGGTTAGTATGAGTCAAGAGAAAGAAAAATTAGCTCCAGAAAAAGATGAAATTTGAAAATTATAAAATCACCAGTTTCACTACGCCCAAATTAGGACCTTACAAAAAATCATCTTTTATCAACTTTATTACAATCAAGATGCAAAATACAAAAATAAATCGTAAGCAACAACCGTTAACAACGATTTATATCTAGCAAATATGGTAATAATTATTAGTTTCTTTCATATACTCCTCACTCCCTTGACAATTTTGCTGTTCTAAGAGAATTCCTGAAATAAAGTGTTACACTCCCTAGCACCAACTACCACTTAAACATACCGCGCTTCCCTAGCAAGATTAGTTTCTTCAATGTTTTTTTTGAGCTCAGTTACGATATTTTCCAAAATTTTTGTTTTGTTGGCGGATAGTGCGACATGCTCTTCGCTAAAAATAAGAAATGTAATAGTTTTGCTGTTATTGAGTTCTTACATTTTTGGACCATAGCGAACAAGTTCATTGAGATATTCGTCCGGTAAGTTGCTGCTGAAAATGAGATCATACGAATGTAGCACCCTAAGAATGAAGGGAAGGTATCATAACTGATGACCTCACATATCAAAATTATTAGCTCATATATTTTTTATCCCACTTAACATATTAATAACTAAGAGAAACAAGTCAATGAGTCATTAATTATAATACCTTACCTATGATTGTTTTTATATTGGGGATAATCGGCAAAGCTTCCGAGCAAAATTACGGACAATTAGTGCAGAAAAATTATTAATTTGGTAGCATAAAATTATTTACAAATAAAGTATTGTGAAATGATTAATCAAAAGATTTTTGTTAATATACCTGATACCATCATTGCTCGCATCAGACTTCCCATGAGCATCACTGGAGCAAAAACAGCATTAAAATGATAATAAAATTTTGAAATGAAATTTAAACCTCGTTGTTGGCCGATGGTCAATCTTGTTTGGGGTCGTAGAACGGGCCACTTTGTCTAGCGTTTTAAAGCGAATTGTTTTAATAGGAATGTCCTCGGGAGCAGCAGAATTTCGAATATTGATTCTTGATGTATCGCTTATGGCTTCGCTTCCAGAGCCTTTATGTGTGCCATTGCTGAAGTAAACATATATGAAACAGAAGACAAAATATTTATTTAATTGAATATAACAAACCTTTGACATGTTTGATCAATTGATATGTTCGGAGTTGTCGAGCTAATCGCAGTTTTGGAAGCTCTGAAATAAAAACTTCTAATAAATCCAATTCAGATTTTGTCAAATTAATTTTAATTCTTGTTGGCTGTTTCAAATTTCCTTGAGAATTGCCATATTTGTACAGGACAACATTAATTTTGTGGGTATTTTCCGAAAGGCGAATTTCGCAGGAATTCAGGAAATAATGACACCATAAAAATAAAACGAGAAAAGCATAGAAAGCTTGAATTGTATGACGAACCTTTCATCCGATTTCTTCATCGCTTTGTTTGCGGTAGTGGAACGAAAATTGTTGACGGCAGGTTTGGAGAGAAAATCAATGTTAGGAACATATGCTTCGATGGTCCTGTTCAATACCGACGAATGTTTCATATTTTTTTCTTTAGCCGACTTTGTCCGGCTAATCTTCGATGATGCGTTTGCATGCTCGGCCGACTTCTTCTTGTCACTATTGGCGAAATTTTCTCTAAATTGTTGTTTTAAACCAAAACACCTTTGGCGAACACTATTCAACATTTTTCTGTTATTAGATGAAACTACCTTCGAGCTGGCAATGGATATGTTACGGTTAATTTTGGAAATCGGGTAATTCCGGAATTAACCGGTTAATTTTGGAAATTCCCAAATTAACCGATTTTGCCGGTTAATTCCGGAATTAACCGGTTAATTTTCCAATTCTCAAATTAACCGGTTAATTCTGGAATTATCCTGCACACTTGGTTAATTTTGGAAAATGGTGTTTAAAACGGGACATAACATAAATTTTATTGACTTTTTCAAAAAATTCACAATTATTAATGTTTGTTATCACATGGCATTGAGCTGTGGCATTTGCTGTTACACTTAAGATTGGATTTGAAACATTTGCAGCGGGTTGAGTTGCATTTATGTTTCCATCCGCACTTGAAAGTTCCTTGCCCGGATCCCATCGCAGAGGAATTTGCAGCTGTGCGCAGACTGACCGTCTTCTCAGGAACGTTTTCCAATGACAGGAAAGCTTCGCGGCATATTTGTAATAATTTTTTGTCGATATAACATAAAAGCGCCTATGAGTGTTATATACCGATGGATAGCGCATTACTTTCTCCGTTAGAGTGCCACTAACTTCTTTTTCAAGTATAGAAAAAATTGTTTAATTATAATGGCCCAAGTGAAATACACCCAAAATGTAAATTTTTGGTTATTTTGAGCAAATTTCATCGACAAAATACCTGAAATTTTGGTAGTGCACAAACCAATGGCATTGCGGCTTTTGTAGACAAGGTTTAGCTCAAGAGATATGAGCGCTCAAAGTTATAAACGCTCAAAGACATAAACCGAAAAAATCGGAAAAATCAAAATTTTCAATTTTCTGATGGAAAGGTTTCAAATCTAATCTTAAGTGTAACAGCAAATGCCACAGCTCAATGCCATGTGATAACAAACATTAATAATTGTGAATTTTTTGAAAAAGTCAATAAAATTTATGTTATGTCCCGTTTTAAACACCATTTTCCAAAATTAACCAAGTGTGCAGGATAATTCCGGAATTACCCGGCAAAATCGGTTAATTTGGGAATTTCCAAAATTAACCGGTTATTTCCGGAATTACCCGATTTCCAAAATTAACCGTAACAGATACATATCTTTCGGCGAAGAGTAACGTCGTAAGTGCAAAGTAAATAACCAAATGCGAGCATTGAACTTATACCATTAGAGGAATTTACAGTTAAATGCAAATGTAAACTTACACAGAAATGACCCGCTCACTGGAATAAGCACGAATATTATTTTTCTGCAGCTGAAAGAAAAAAGTAAAGGTTTGTTGTCAAAAAGGCAAATATTTACCGCAATTCCTTCTTGTGAATTTTTCGGCGGAAGAGGTGCGTATAATTCAGCAATGCCTTTTCCCTCGGCTAAACAATAAAAGCAGACAATGTCTAAAATGGTTAATCAAAGCAAAATTACCTGGGTTTTCGGTTTGTTTATGGCGTCTATACTTTTGAGTGACTTCTCTAGCGATGAAAGCCATTTTGACTTCTTTAACACCTGACTATATTTTACAGCGATGTATTGAACAGCTGAAGAAATATATATGAAACAATTACAGTTTACTAGGACAACTTAGTAGTTGTACATAGGACAATCATTTATTACAATAGCGACCAACAATCAGCACGTATTATACGGCTCTAGTTGAGCTTTCGCACATTCCTACTTTGAAAATTTCAAGTTGAAGTGTTGAAAGTGTAAGCAAGGAATTTTCCACAATAAGAATACACTAAGAAACGGGGTACTTGTCGGTTATCTATGTACCACTTTTACAAAATTTCGAAATTTTATTAAATCATCACAAAAATCATTCTCAGACGTAGAAAAGAACATAGAAAAGAATTTTTTACCAACCTTAACTTTGCGACCTCGGTTATACTTTCTAGTGATGAGGAATGATTTTGTGATGATCCACTCTACCTAAGCGGCTGCCGTGTGTGTGTGTGTGTGTGTCCCACAACCGATGGACACCTTTTCGATGCTGCCGGACCCCAGGCTCGCGGCTACCCCCCCTAAATCGGCCACGCTGAGTCGAATGGCACAAGCCGTTTTCACGTTTTTTCACGTGAAACGTGAGTTACGTGAGTCACGTGGGGTCACGTAAAAGGGCAACTTTCTTAGCCGTGCTCGGATCGGGCCGAGTGATAGCTCAAAATGCTCCCCAGCTCAAGGGAAGACGATTGGTACCAAAATCAGCCCGATCCCGGCACGGCTCGCAAAGATACAGGTGCGCGAAATCCTGGAATTCCTGGATTTTGGCCACATGGCAACTTTCTTAGCCGTGCTCGGATCGGGCCGAGTGATAGCTCAAAATGCTCCCCAGCTCAAGGGAAGACGATTGGTACCAAAATCAGCCCGATCCCGGCACGGCTCGCAAAGATACAGGTGCGCGAAATCCTGGAATTCCTGGATTTTGGCCACATGGCAACTTTCTTAGCCGTGCTCGGATCGGGCCGAGTGATAGCTCAAAATGCTCCCCAGCTCAAGGGAAGACGATTGGTACCAAAATCAGCCCGATCCCGGCACGGCTCGCAAAGATACAGGTGCGCGAAATCCTGGAATTCCTGGATTTTGGCCACATGGCAACTTTCTTAGCCGTGCTCGGATCGGGCCGAGTGATAGCTCAAAATGCTCCCCAGCTCAAGGGAAGACGATTGGTACCAAAATCAGCCCGATCCCGGCACGGCTCGCAAAGATACAGGTGCGCGAAATCCTGGAATTCCTGGATTTCGGTCATTTCGCGCAGCCCAGAACTTTCTTAGCCGTGCTCGGATCGGGCCGAGTCATACATCAATCGACAGCTCTCAGCCTGCCAAACAAACTGGGCTATGACCCAGCCCGATCCGAGCACGGCTAAGGTAGACACAGGTGCGCGGAATCCTGGAATTTCAGGATTTCGATCTCGATTTCTAGAGGGTACTAGATATGATGCGCCGCGCCTTCGGCGCGTTCATGGTTTTAGCGCAACGTTGGGGACTAGACATCAGTTTGCAAGAAATTAATTTCCAGATAAAACTCTCGAGGGCGCCGCTTTCACCCCTGTTTTTGTACCTAATTTTGGCATATTTAATGTTGTTTCAACCTGTGCCTTTCGTATTATATCGGGTGAGAGCTTTCTATCCTGATACTCATAGCTCTCACCCGATAGAATACGAAATGTGCAGTTTTAACACCATAAATTGGGTACTACTACCTGTAAGTCTTAACCCGAAAATGTATTAACCGCACAAAAAGCGGCGCCCTCGAGAGTTTTATCTGGAAATTAATTTCTTGCAAACTGATGTCTAGTCCCCAACGTTGCGCTAAAACCATGAACGCGCCGAAGGCGCGGCGCATCATATCTAGTTTAATAAAATTTCGAAATTTTGTAAAAGTGGTACATAGATAACCGACAAGTACCCTTATTTTGAAACCTGAAATTTTCGTAATCTGAATTCGATTTTCATTTAAAAAATCATAACTAGGGGGGGTATAAGGATTTACTGGATTCGTATGCTAAGCCTTTGTATATTAATATGCGCTGACGCGCATATAGCTGCTTCTAGACGCCCATAAATGGCCATCATGATTTGGGCTGTATGTGCATCCAAGGTCCAAAATGGTTTCACCTTAGGTTACACTGTTCGTGATAGTGTCGGGGTGTGTGTCATGTCCAGGTCCTTGCGGTGCCGCGAGGACCTAGACCAGACCCGACACACATCCGACTCTACGCACTACAGGTCGGGTTGTACGTGCACGAAGCGCGCGCTTCGAGCGCACACAACGCCCGCGCGCTAGGCGCATGTACGCACGACGCGCTTCGATACCCATAGCTTCGACATACAATATGTGTGTGTGTGTCGGGTCCTCGCGGCGCTTGCTGGACCAGACTTGCACAGGCCAGACCCGACACACACCCACCTGACTATCACGCACACCGACAACCTATAACCTATGGCTACCCATAGCGGTATCTGACGGCTGGATATGATTTGTGACATTTGGGAAATCAAATATAGTAAATGGTTTCTTGTAAGGGTGATGTAATTTATACCACCTCTAATCTATATAAGTAAACTAAGTAATTTCCGCAAAACAGAAATATTGCCTCCAACTCACACCTCTCTCCCTGAGTAGTCTGTTTCAGCTGAAAAAATGGATAATTTTCCTAATGCGTATTCACTTTCGTCTGCATGAATCATTAAATTACGCAATTCTATGTGCTGAAATTTATTTTGAAATAGATAACAGAGTGAAAAAGCTAGATAAATTTCACCATGACAGAAAATACGGAATATATTTTTAATTTCCATTTTATCGACATTTTCAACGAAAAACGTTTTGATGTTGTTAACAATAATTGTTGACTACAAACATTTGTCCCACTGAACAACTTTTGAGGAAAAAAACTCTAGCATTCCAGGAAAGGCTCATATCCACCTTTTTGAATGCTGACACAGAAAAGGCTAAAACCCTAAAAGGCATCATAGGTGATTTCCAGTCGAATAAGGTACAAATTGCCAGGACCGTTAGGATTAAGGAGCAGTAGTGTAGTACCGAAAGAGCTAAAATCCATGAATTTTTGCGTAGTTATAGTCATGGTGGGGAAATTCGATAAATGCAAAGGAAGGCTTCATCGAAGCTTTCCTCGCCGGCCACTATTTTCTGCTGTTTCCCAGCTGCGCGCATTCGTTGTTGTCTTTCCAACGCGGGAAACGAATGCGCGCAGCTGGGAAACAGCAGGAAACTAGTGGCCGGCGATTCGCGCTTACTAGAAAACTTCGATAAAGCTTCGATGAAGCCTTCCTTTGCATTTATCGAATTTCCCCACCATGGTTATAGTACGGAAGATGTAAAAATTTCTCTATTTGGTGAATTTCAGCAATCGAAGTTTGACCTCCCGACAAGTTTTCGAACCGCTGATTTCAAATCCGAGGTCGATTTCGATCGTGAATGAACGCTTTGGCGAGATTATGCCAATGCGAAGTGCTGGCACCATTCTGGTTAAGAATGCCAAAATGTTACCATTGTAGACTTTGTTTCATCATTTGTTACTTCATCATACATACAGCACCTGGCTAAAAAATTGATTCAATCTGGCATAAAATACATATTCGAGCAGGCAGTATTTTTAAGGCTTTGCATTTCCAAACTTCTGAGTTAATGCATGATGGGGAAATTCGGCTAATTCAAAGGAAGGCTTTGCAGAAGCTTTGCAGAAATTTATTGCAGACCGATCCGCTTGGGACTACCGATTATTTGAAATTTTAGAAAAAAATTGAAAAGGTAGGCTTACGTTTCAGCGATGGCGTTCGTGGGAAATAACCAAGCACAGTGGAATGAGCGCAAGGCTATTTCCCACTGCCTCGCTTCATCTCTTTCTATCTCTGGCACCACTCCAACTTATGATTGAATCTGCCCGCATAGAAGGTATAAGAACGAACGCCATCGCTGAAACGTAAGCCTACCTTTTCAATTTTTTTCTAAAAATTTCAAATAAGCGGTAGTCCCAAGCGGATCGGTCTGCAAAGCGGATCGGTTCTGCAAAGCCTTCCTTTGAATTAGCCGAATTTCCCCACCATGGTTAATGTCAATTAGATAGCATCACGGAGTAAGTTTGCTCATCCTGTAATTGACTTCGGACGTGTCCTTCCTTACTTTCACTTCGCAATCAGTATTATTATAACCTGTGCTTGTGGTAAGGCCTAGGTTAAAGTATAGCTTTTCTCCCTTAAATAATTTTTAATCCAACACGTATTTTTAGAAAATGGAAATTCGTCGGAAATTTCGACCAAATGTTAAATAATCCAAAAATGTTGAAATTAATTTGGTAAAACAACACTCATATCTTTAAAATATGGATAATGTCAGAAGTATATTTAAACTTTGCTCGCTCTCTTGACAATGTCTGGATTTTGCTATTGAAGATGCCGTCGCCGGTTGGAATTGATCGATTGTTGGTACTCATTACTGCATAAAAGGCAGGAGATAAAATGTCTGGCGTTTTGAAAATTTGACTGGCGCACTTTTGGAGAATAGTTACGAAATTCATTTATACGAATTGTGCCAAAGACTGTGCAAAATAAACGCCGGGAAACCATTTTAATTTATCGATTAAAATGATTCTTTTGCGCATTTTATCTACAAAACTTTGTGACAAAATTGAAATGAGTCATTTGTGTAATAAACATATATTTACATATTTCCGTTATATAATGCACTAAGAATTGACCTATAATAATTTAAAACATTTCATTGATGTTTAACACTCCAAAAAATCTCTAAAATTTCTGTTGTGGTTATTATTAATGTTGCGGAAGTGTTCTTTCCCCAACCTTCATATTGTCTGAGAACTTTATATCATTATCGGAACAAATTGAGTCGGATGAAACTTATTCACATATGAGCGCTTTCACTGTAAAATGTTCTCTGAAAGCATTTCAATCTTGTATCGTTTATGTAAAAATATTTGTCGCTTCCGTTGCATTTCGTTCATCGATTTGAACTTTGACATTCCAAGAACTTCTTTAAATAGCAAAAATTTAGGTAGCAAATTTTATTATCTATTACGAATTTTCCTCTGTTCAGTGCAAATGCCGCCAAAGTTTGACCCCGCAGAGATTAAAATAGGTAACGATATTCTTTAATACATTTGATGATTGCATTATTTATTGGATTATTGCATAATTATAATATAAAATTATTATAAACAATTGAAATAAATTGAGTAACATTTGGTTTTATGAGATATTTACTTGGTTATACAAGATTACAGTTAAACTTCCAGAAGAAAAGTAAGATTTCTGCAAAACGTGGTAAAAATGTAACGTATTACATTTTGTGAAAAATTACTTTAAAGGACCATTAGCTGATCTTTTCTGTATTATAAAGGTACTGTTCTGGCTCTTTGTAGGCACCAAATTTTCGTGAAAGCTTTCGTAAAACCATATATTTGTTCCATTTATTTTGTGCCGATTACTATGCACCAACATAACGCTATGTAAAATTTTAGTGTATTTGCGCTGCATTGGTGGAGAAATCGGTGCAACATCTGCTTTAGCTCCAAAAGTCGGTCCGCTTGGTTTGGTAAGCTTTAAAACTTAACGAAAATATCTTAATCGCTGAAAATTTTTTATGTTTGCAAGCTGGACTTGATCAGAGCCATTATATACTAAACTTCTATATAGTTAACTGATCGGATCAAACACTTATTCATATGCAAAACTTTAGTTAACATTTTTAGTCTCCAAAGAAAATCGGCGAGGACATTGCGAAAGCCACATCAGACTGGAAAGGGCTAAAAGTGACATGCAAATTGACTATCCAAAACCGTATGATTGCCTCTGGCAGTAAATTTGTTAATAATCAAGTATTAATACAGGTGTTGCTAAAATCGACGTCGTTCCTTCAGCCGCCTCGCTGATTGTCAAGGAATTAAAAGAACCGCCTCGCGACCGGAAGAAAATCAAAAACGGTAATGTTTGGCGGATTGAGAGGGTTTTAGTTGCGGTTTTATAAATAATTAAGTTTCAAATTATATTAAGCAACATAATATGGCAGGCTTAAGATTGAGTTTCACGCAATTAGATAAGAATAAATTTTATAAAGATTTTTGTGAAATAATCCATTAGATTTTTCGACAATTCTTTGTTAGCTTAATACATCTGTTCGATAAAAAGAGAACCACTAATGGATGACATAGGTCAAATTAATATATCTGTCTTTAAACTTTTTAAACAATTTTCAGAATAACAATCTGTATATTTACTTAACTCGCTGTTAATTGATAGTTTTACTTTATTCCAGAAAACCAATAGGCATTCTAGAATCTTTAAGCTTCCTGTAGTGATAATATTTAGTCTTGTTTAATAAATATTTATCCCCACAGTAACTTAAACTTGCCAGAATTTTATCTAATGCGAGGCCGTACGTCGTTTTTGCGTAACAGAAGATAGCATCTTACGAACGAGGAACTTATAACGTTAATTAGGAATAATTCAATTTATTGTTACTCTTGCATTGAACTTTATAAATGAAATAAGGAAGTGGAATACTTCATTGTATATAGTCAAGATTAGTTGAGTTCTTGATATCCAATCATGCAAAGTTTGAATTATATTTTATACGGTGTACGAACATTTTTGATTTGTAATTATATTTACAGTTATTTAAGAAAATGGAATAAAGAAATGAGCGTAAGAGTTACGCATTTTGTGGTTTTACTTGTTCCTGTGTATCATTGCGATGTTTAAAACAAACATTATTCTTCCTTCAACTTTTCTCTTAATTTATGAATCCGATAAAGAAATAAAGTATATCATGTTCGTAAAAATATGTGCTTCTGTTCCTTTGAATCAACGATAACAACGTTTTATTTGAAAACTGTACTTTACTATTTTACCTTGCTTTTCAGTGCGACATGCTGGTGATCTTTCGGTGGAGCAGATCATTAATATTGGTAATCAGAACAATTATTTATAACCAGTATCATATTAAAACATTGTTATAGCTCGCCAGATGAGACACCGTTCCATCGCCAAGAAACTCGAGGGTACTGTAAAGGAGATTTTGGGTATGTACTATGTTATTATACAATTAGGACAGTTGGCGTATGGATTTATATTTAGGCACTGCTCAGTCTATTGGATGCACTGTCGATGGCCAACATCCGCATGACATCGTCGACGGAATTCGTGCGGGCGAAATCGTGATTCCAGAAGAATAGGCGTGGGAAATTTTAGCCAACTTTTATTACATCCGCATTATTTTTGTTACTTTGACGTTTTTATGGCTGTTATAAATGATGGCTCTCAATAAATATTCATTTCTAGCAAAATAACATTCATTTCCCCAGCATTGTATTCAAAAGTATTCAAGCTGAGGAATTAAATTGCAATATAACACTGTATTGGGCGAGCAATAGGCTCAGCGCCGATCTGAGAGCTTGTACCGGATATTTTCCGGGCTAATTATTTGCGGTAAAAAGTGATATTACAGGAATAAACGAAACATTCTTGTTATATAAAATATTAGATCTAGAAATCATAAATCAAATTCAATATATGAGAATACAGCCGACCCTCGCTACACCTTCCCTCGATATACTGCATTAAATATAACACAAAAATAGTTTGTTTGAGTTTCAAAACCAGCAAATAATAGACGCATATCACGTTTACCTGTATACAATGATTGCTGTTTCTTTCTTAAAATAAATTTATCATTTGTAACTTAAGAATTATATGAATGCATAAAATGATGTTATTTTAGCATTAAAACCAATTACTCACAAAACTACCAAAAAATTTGCGAATTAAGTTTTGATGTATGCAATGTGATTTTATATTTCGACAACTTACAGACGGGATCAGGACTGTGGAGGATTAGCTCTGCCGCTCTGTCTGACTGGAAAAGGGTGGCGCCGACCCGCTGGTGTGGGTTGGCTGGAGGGTTATATTGGTGCTGCTTTCTGTTCCCTTCTTCTCTGATAGGGTTAACTGCAGCTAGACTGTGAGACTGCTATCTCTTCTTCTCCAAGCCACCACAAGGACACTTCGCCCCCGGACACTTCGCGTACCCTTACGGACAGCACAAAGTACCTCAAATACCTTTACATTTAAAATTAAAAGATATACCGTAAATCCTCCAATAAGCCCCCTCAATTAAGTCCCCCCTCAAATAAGTCCCCCCTCTGGACCCCTTACGAAAAAATAAGTCCCCGGGGGACTTATTGGAGGTTTTACGGTATTTGCACTAAGGTCGTGTTTTTGCTTGTAATTTTCTGCCCAATATTTTCCGCATAGCTCAATAGGTTGGAATGCTTTGTATATGGAAAGCATTAGCAGGTAAGCCGTGTGCCACTGGTCGGTGACCCCATAAATGGACACAGAGCAAGGAAAAGGCCTCTGTGACCCTTTGTCATTCAAAGAGTGGTTGGTGACCTTTATGTGAGATGAGATAGGGCCGTGTACATTGTGTGTATCTCACCTGCATTACCTCTCGCTTCTTTATGCAGTAGACTAACTCTGTTACTTGTGACAATCCAACGTTATCTTTTATTTTAGTTTTACTTATATGTATTTAATTTATGTATTTATATTTATTGTTATACTTTAAAAAATTCGTAGAAACATATTTGATAAACATGTTATAAAACTCTCAACCCTTAAAGTAGTAAATGGAAACTAGGTTGAACTGACGATTCCAAAATCTAGTCATAAAACTCTCTGTATTAACTAAACACGAAAAAGGGCAGGAAATACTTTTATTGTTATTTTTCATTACCAATTTTTCTCAAGTATAATTAAAATAAAAAGTAGATCCAACCCATCTCTATTCTCCGATTATAGATCGATAATATAACCTAAAAATTTAGTTAATATTTTTAGCTACCCTTAAAAATACGGGTTGTAAAAACGTTACGAAAATGATTGCAATGAAAATGTGTATATTGACCATTGGAAGCGAATGCTGCGCAAATGTTATGTTTTGCTCTTGCAATAGTGTGAGGATAACACACAAACGTTTAACTCAATATGCTCGAGAAAGCCGTTTGAATTGGCGCTTTTATAAAGAGACATCTCTTGTTGGTCACTACGAGAGCGGACAGGTGAAAGGTGTGCATGAGTCAGCTGTCCAGTACCGCAGCAAAAGTTTGCGGATTATGTGATTAACCTCTGATTTTCTGTTTAATTACCATTAGTTTTATTTTACAAATTGCGTAATAATCTACTTTTTGTCCAGCATGCATTCAGGATTTTGTGTAAAACCTGGATGAAAATTAATTTGTGCTGGAGGTCTCATAGAGCAATTGCTATGTTCAGCAAACTGATTATTAGTCAAAAAATAATTTTTCGAATTGGTATTACCTGACATTACATTTAGCAATTACCTTTGTACTGAATTTGTTTAACTTGTACTCTTATATCGCTCATGAGTTATGATTATTACTATTATGTAAATTCTTAAATTTTCAGAGCTCTCGCTTGCTTGAGGGCCACGTTCTGGCTGACCCATGCTTCACAAGAAGAATTCGCTAGAGAAGGGACTCGTGTCATCGTCACCAGCTTCATCGAATGGATTTCACCCACCCCGTGGAGGAGGTATTCAGAGAGTTTTCGATGAATACCATCCTTTCAGCGCGACTCAGCATCCGCCAAAAGACGGCTGCTTATCACGTGTGCCATACTCCTCTCTGATGGCCTTTGTGATGTGTTTCATAGGAGTCGTGCTTTTTGCGATAATGATGGTGTGGTCCTTCAACGCATCTGTGGAGCAAGTCAGACGTGCTCTCAATATAACGGATATTCCTTGGCTCGATAAGGTTTGTGAATGTTTGACCGAAGTTATTTTTCTAAATGGCCTTATAAGTCAGAATGATTTTCTGAAGCAGCATAAGATGTTTTTAATAATATTTTTGCTAAAACTAGTTTGAAACAAATTTTATTAGAACATGTAATAATCGGGTCCCTCTAAGTTGATACGTGCGTGTCCTTCCCCCCCCCAATAGAATAACCCACTTTTTGGGGGTCCCGGACCCCAAACTCGCGAGTACCACCCAAAAACCCATGATTTTAGGGGGGGTTATCAATGTCAGATTTGGGGTGGTCCCGCCACGAAAAGCGAGAAAACGCCATTTTTTCAGCTTTTGGGGGGTTTTTACAAAGGAAACTTTTCGGGATCAGCTCCTTTCTGGACGCATGATACGTCAAAATGCTCCCCTTAGAATTCTAAGAACGAATCTGCAAAAAAAATCCCGTGCAGATAACATGAATTTCAAATTTTGGCCAAAAACGTGCCAAAAATGGCACTTTTTGCGCTACAAAGAAAAGTTTTCGGGATTAGCTCCTTTCTGGACGCACGATACGTCAAAATGCTCCCCAGACAATGCCAAGAAAGAATCTGCAAAAAAAATCCCGTGCAGATAACATGAATTTCAAATTTTGGCCAAAAACGTGCCAAAAATGGCACTTTTTGCGCTACAAAGAAAAGTTTTCGGGATTAGCTCCTTTCTGGACGCACGATACGTCAAAATGCTCCCCAGACAATGCCAAGAAAGAATCTGCAAAAAAAATCCCGTGCAGATAACATGAATTTCAAATTTTGGCCAAAAACGTGCCAAAAATGGCACTTATTGCGCTACAAAGAAAAGTTTTCGGGATCAGCTCCTTTCTGGACGCACGATACGTCAAAATGCTCCCCAGACAATGCCAAGAACGAATCTGCAAAAAAAATCCCGTGCAGATAACATGAATTTCAAATTTTGGCCAAAAACGTGCCAAAAATGGCACTTTTTGCGCTACAAAGAAAAGTTTTCGGGATCAGCTCCTTTCTGGACGCACGATACGTCAAAATGCTCCCCAGACAATGCCAAGAACGAATCTGCAAAAAAAATCCCGTGCAGATAACATGAATTTCAAATTTTGGCCAAAAACGTGCCAAAAATGGCACTTTTTGCGCTACAAAGAAAAGTTTTCGGGATCAGCTCCTTTCTGGACGCACGATACGTCAAAATGCTCCCCAGACAATGCCAAGAACGAATCTGCAAAAAAAATCCCGTGCAGATAACATGAATTTCAAATTTTGGCCAAAAACATGCCAAAAATGGCACTTTTTGCGCTACAAAGAAAAGTTTTCGGGATCAGCTCCTTTCTGGACGCACGATACGTCAAAATGCTCCCCAGACAATGCCAAGAACGAATCTGCAAAAAAAATCCCGTGCAGATAACATGAATTTCAAATTTTGGCCAAAAACATGCCAAAAATGGCACTTTTTGCGCTACAAAGAAAAGTTTTCGGGATCAGCTCCTTTCTGGACGCACGATACGTCAAAATGCTCCCCAGACAATGCCAAGAACGAATCTGCAAAAAAAATCCCGTGCAGATAACATGGTGGATATGGGCGGGGCACCGCCAAGCGGCGGAGCCGCGGGTGCAGTCCTATGGAATTTTATACTCTAAAAAGCGCCACACGCTTTGATAAAATTTTATTGGACGAAATGAAACACTTGACATTTTACCATAGACATATCTGCGATCAAGTTATATTTACTCAAAACTCCAATTTCTGTTAATTTCAGGTGCATATTCTTTTCGTGATTACGGCCCTTTTGATGGTCACCGTCGCTTTGGTTTTGCTATGCATTGGCATTCTCAGCACAGGATCCACGCGCGAAGAAGTGTATAAGCGAGAAAGCGCTCGGCAAGGTGGACGTATTTCATGCGTAGTGGCCATTCTCCTATCATATTTTCTAACTATTCTCTGGCTGGGTATTGTTGCTATCACTGCGGTTCTCAGTTTTGTGTACTATATCTTCGGAGAATTGTGCGCTTCTTTGCATGCCTACACAGAAAATGATTGCCTGGATTTCAACGTGCTTCGGCCAATAGTCAAAGAAATCAGTGAATCGGTACGTATGAAACAATTATATTTATGTTTTCTGAAGACAATCTTGAAAATGCTGAGAGTCAACAATGTCTGATTACTAAGGAAATTTTTAGAATTTTTTAAATCTAAAGCTTAGAAAGGAATAAATATATGCCATGTGTACGCTTGATAATTTATACTCAATTACAGACATTAACGCTCTGCGGTGGCAATGTCCAGCAATTTTGTGCCGTAACGAACACAGTCCTTGTATGGTATGTCGTTTTTGGAGTGTCCAATTTATAACCCAAAATCCTATACTAGTATTTGGCTTCTGTGTCGTGTTAGGGGACAATTTTTGGAAATGCATTCTTAGGGGTGCATATTTTTCGTCTCTGTCCAAAAAGGGTAGCTTTTATTATAACAGTAATTTTCTGCGGGGCATCCGAATTTGAGTTCTAAATATATAGCTGAGCATTGATATAGCATGAGCTTTAGATGTAGCTGTTTAAAATAATGAAACAAACTATTTCAATTTGCTAAAATATAAAAATATATAAAAGCGGTTTTAACCTTTTTCGCAAAAAAGGGTGCGCGAATTTGATGCAACTTCGCGTTACGGGTACACCTCAAATACAGAGGTAGAGCTAAGAGATAAAAAAATCGAGCACTGAGAACACGCTAATTGCAAGTGCCGAAGGCACTCCCCCCATGGCTAGTATAAATCTTAAGTGATAAATCAATTGTAACTTCAACTTCTTTGTAAAATTGGGCCTAATATTAAACTTGGCAAACCAGTTTCGTTTTGGAAATATGGGGAATATATCAGACGAGCCCAGGATTCCTAAGCATGGGCTTAACCCTTCATTGCCGAGTTTATCCGATTGGATACGCTCTTGATTTGCTAAAGACTTCATAAAAAGAAAGAAACGAATGAGTGTTTATTACTCATACAAAGGGTGTGTCTGTAAATAGATCACATAGAAAAGAGAAATAAACAATATCGGCCATCATGATTTTGAGAAAGACAGCTCACCAAAAGGAAAGCCAATGGTAACGCAGACATTCTGCCTTTTGTCTATGGTTCCGGCAATGAAGGGTTAAAGGTGCGAAATGAAAATTGCTTACTATGGTAGGGTGTGAATCCTGTCCCCACCGATTTAACTTTCATGCAAGACATTACATAAGCTTGAGATGAGTTATTGACTATGATAAATGTGCAACCTAAAAATCTGGTTCAGAAGTGAGAATAACTCGTCATTTTTCTGGCACGATATTTTCTGGAAATAAAAATTTAGGTATGTGTTCGGCTTTATTGGCAGTATGATTGTTTGTCTCGGCCTAGTGCAGTTTATTGCAAGTAATGCTGCCAACTATGCTCACGTGAATAGTGAACAACGTTACTCTGAACTCAATGAAGTTTTGATGAGCGAAACTGGCGGATACCCTCTGAGCCGAGTCAACAGTGGATTAGGAAACTCCAATAAAGGGCTAGATGACCCAATGCAATTTCATGTGGACCATCATCCGCAATACAACCCAATGCCTCAGATTCACGCACCTATTGGAACAATGCAAAGACGTCCTCTTCCAAATATAGCACTTCCCGGATATCAGCATTCCGTTCGAATGAGAAACGACGCTTATCAAGGTTTTGGAGGAGACCCATTTCCACAACCCGCGGGAGTTCGTCACAACCCGAACGGTGGTGCATTTTCCAATGTGAGGCGAAATTCATATCATAATTCGCTGAATGGCAGCAGTGGATGGATAAATACAATGTATTAAGTATATATGTAGGTATCGCTCATTAGGTAACTTAGTGAATTAGTTTCGAAATTAACTTTCATGTTATCATAGACATTTTTTATAGTTTAGGCCACTTAGATGGCTATAGAATTAGGCCAAAACCACCCCATCCAACTTTCCTTTTTGTTAAAACTATGTTCACATTTAAGCTATGAACGATAGCTCAATTGAAGTTTAAATTCGGAAACCTAGTAGCGAGTCAGTGTCACTCTCGTGTCCCGTCGCCGGAGAAGGCATGACTGAGCCTTAACCCTAATCATTATAACAGTTATTAATCTAAAGCCTAGGATTATTTTAATCAATCACTTAAAACATAAGGGTTAGTTTATTTATGACAAATATGAAAGTTGGTTGGGGTGTTTTCGTCGCTTTTCTTTAGGGGGGTGGGGGGGGTATTGGCCCGGAACCCCACTTCGTTATTAGTGTGAATTTGAAACCAAAATTTAAATGTTCAAGCACCTTATTTTGTTCAAAATTAAATGTTTGAAATGCTGCAATTGTCCCAAATAGGTCATTCTCTATAATCACTTATAAAAAATAAATCACAAATATGTATATTCCTTTATTTTGATTAAGATTTCCTACCCATTTTTACTAATTTACATTTCAATTTAATTACATGATTAATGCTTTCGATCACTTTAATTAATTTCTGCCGTATTTCACTTTCTCATTGCCTAACTTTAACAATAATCTCAGGACAGATATATGCCACTTACATTTATATATTCTTATCGTATTCAGGGTTGTTATTAATTATGCATTTTATTTCAGATCATAACTCATATAAATAAAAACTTCTGAAAGTATTCCAAAAAATTTCCTCCAGAATAAAAATAAGGATTGAAAAATAGGCGTTGTTATTGTTGTCTGATACTGCACTTACTATGAGCCCAGATAATGTGCATTAAATTTTGTAATTGTGTCGTAAATTAGTTAAAGTTTGTCGCAATTTCTTTAATGTTGTACCTTTTTATTAATTGTGTCCATTTTATCTAAATAAGTACTTTGTGAATTGAAATAAAGATTAATACATTCTCTTTAATTTATTGTTTTATGCGTTCGATTCCAATTAATTAATTGTTCTATTAACCAAAACATGCTATATCAACGCCTGCATTTTAGAATATAATTTCATTCGCGTCGTCAGAAAAATATTCGGTTTTCACCATTTGCTAGGTACCGACACTCTGGATTAAGGATTAAAGGTTGGATATTTAATTTTATACTGTTATTTTTTCATCTTCCGACACCAAGAAACATGATACTTTTCTTCAATATTTCATAATTCTCAAATTTTAAACATTTTCGACGAGATAATATTTAAACATTCACTTTTCTTAGAAAAACTTTTTCAACTCAACAATTTAGTTACTCTTGAAATTATTTCAATGCGTCAGCAAACGCATTTTCGCCACATATTTCATCAAAGGTCCGTTCCAAAGTATTATTTCCCTCTATGCACTTAATCCTTTTTTAATTTACACAATTCTTTTATGGAAACTGCGCCAATGTTTATCCCGTGGTTTTCGCCATTTGCTCACTAATGCGTTAGATTTGTTTACACCGAAAATCATATCAAAACTGATATTGTTTATTTATTCCTCCGCCCGTGGCAATCCCGACCTTGCTACTGATATATAAATTGTGTCATCGGCAAAATAAACACAGACGTAAAATTGTATAAGTGATGATTGAAATTTGATACTGAGTTTTGGAGGCTGGGACAACGCCCATCCAACATTCCGGATTTTCAACTCAACACAAAATTTGTGCAATCATGTCTTATTTTGCTGCCCATATAGCATTTTTTGTGTCATCGTAACTAAACTCTGTCGCTCGGGTTTGAATATACTTTCATATGTCTAATTTATTTCTGATACATTTTTTACAATGTTTCCTTGCTGATATATTCATTACACAACCACAACTTTTGTAATACTGAGAATAGTTTTTCAAGTCAATTGCTTTTTATTCAGTCCTCGTCTGCATTACTATCTCACTTTGCTTCGTTGCCTCGAAAATTCTTGTTAACTGTTTTTGCCACATCAAAAAATCCACTTTAAACTTTTCAACTCCCATTTTACAGTCATCTATTCAAAGTATTTACAGTTCATTTATATGTATGTCCTTGTGCTCCATTTGCAAAACATTTCCTGCAAATTCTGTCGAAACGCTATGATTTTATTTTAAAACTATATAACCATTTAAGTATCATACTTTCAAATATTAATTTTGTTATATTTCACTTTCATTGTTTGCATCAAAAACTTCGGCCAAATTTCAATTATATTAGCTTTTATGATGAAAATCGGTGGATGCCTTTTCGCGGAGCATGCCTAACGATTATGTATTTGTATATATATGCCTTTATGCATTTGTGTGTGCATAATAAATTCAAATAATAACGGCGCCCATCTGCAAATGTTTCTCATATTGGTTATGAGAAACATGAGGGGAAAGTGCTGAGTAATGCGTAAGTGAGTGTGAGAGGGAGAGGATAAGTTGGCCTTCTGTGCATTGAATTACACTGGATTGCTATGGAGAAGGCTATTAAATTTCAATTTATAAGAATGCTCAATTTACGAGTGGAGGTGATTCATACACACGGCTTTGAAAGGTTTCGATTAAGGAATTCGATTACTCTGTCTTCGGACTATAGTATTACAGTGTTTGAAAGCATAGTTTATGCTACAAACGAGAATGTTTTAGCGTTTAAATATAAATTTGAGTACTGTAGAATTTTAATTATTCAGAATTTTTTGTGAATATAATTATGATTTAGACGTTTAGAATTAGGGTCGGAACGCCAAAATTTAATATATTAAGGTAAAAATCGTTCTATCCATTCTAATTATTTATTTTCTGATACTTATGATATTGCAACACTTTAACTTAATTATTGCGCGACATTCAATGTTCAAAATCAACCTCCATCTCGATGCCACCAACTTTGCATTCGCGAAGCTATTAATCACAGCCATTTTTTGGAGATCTCACCTGGTGGTGTCAGGCCCTTCATAACACGATATATCCCACTCATTATTTGAAGTCACCTCCATTCTGCATTGATTATCGGCCGGCTGATCTTCATCGGAGCCTAAACGCAGCGACGAACATATAAGAGGAAAATGACGAGCAAGCAGAGCGATGACCTCTCTCTCGCGTGTTCAAAAAACGTGCGCGCACCTTTCCATTGGAAAATTGGGAGCAATTAATCAGGTTACGGGCACCTTTCTTCACAAAATCGAACACCCAATTTTTTAATCAGACTTACTCCCAAAACCCATCCCAGCCGATCCAATTTGTTCCCTATTCTGCATTATTACCCAAAATGGAGCATGAATGAAAGTTAATAGGCTCACAAATGGACTTCCCCCCTTTCGCTCATTTTCTAAATGTGTTCCCGGAATCAATTTCTATTATACTCTATTTATGGAAAGCTAGATGTGCCACAGTTTTGTGCGCTTGTGAATATTCTGGTGGGCAGGGCGAGAACACACAGTTGCCTACTGAACACTGGAGATAAACACATTATTGCTTTCTCTCAAAATGTAAGCGTTAATCTTCGTTTTGTTTTCATAGTGTCATTTTTCTCTCTTGCTTTTATATATTTGTTTCTTTTGTCTCCATAAGGCGGGCTAAGAAAAGGGAAATGGTGACGCACTCTGTCGTTTTTTATTAAAAAAACGCACGCCAAGAGAGAAACCTTCTCGTTTCTTTATTGCAACAGCTTTCGCAAATTCCCTCATTCAAAGTGTACCTCGACAAGACTGTCGCCAGTGGGCGACCCATCTAGCCAATATATACGCCCGAGACGCACATATTCTCCAATGCAAATGGAAATGTTTATAGAGCCGCCTCTTTATTGCTCCAACTGATGTAGCTTTAAACGAAATTCCTTTTACGGCGGCAGGCCGGTGGGTCAGTCGACCAATGAATTGAATTGTAAATATTTGCAGAAAGGGCGCCGCTCAATTGGTTTGACTGTCATAGTATAGTAGCATCTTGCAACCAGCAAGTGTTTCCTAGCGATAAACAAAAAGAAAGTGGCTTAGTCATTGACTTTGACCACTCACAGCCGTTTGAGTCAATCCCCCCAGTAAGCTAGCCCGGTCATCCGTCCGTAACATGGCCGTTAGACCACTTCCAGCGGGTATATCTGGGCAAGTGATAGCTTAAAATGTTCGTATAGACCAGCTGAGTATGTTTTTAGCAAAATTTAGACTAAATGTGGACTAAATTTAGACAAAATTTTTTAGACAAAATTTACCAAAGGTCATTTTTTCTCATGATTTCAGGGTTGTCTGTTTGCGTGTGTCAGGTTTTGTCCCCCTTTTTTGGGGAAGGCATTTTCAGGGTTGTCTGTTTGCGTGTGTCAGGTTTTGTCCCCCTTTTTTGGGGAAGGCATTTTCAGGGTTGTCTGTTTGCGTGTGTCAGGTTTTGTCCCCCTTTTTTGGGGAAGGCATTTTCAGGGTTGTCTGTTTGCGTGTGTCAGGTTTTGTCCCCCTTTTTTGGGGAAGGCATTTTCAGGGTTGTCTGTTTGCGTGTGTCAGGTTTTGTCCCCCTTTTTTGGGGAAGGCATTTTCAGGGTTGTCTGTTTGCGTGTGTCAGGTTTTGTCCCCCTTTTTGGGGGGGGGCAAAACCGCCCGCCGGGCCCCTTACCTCGGCCCGGCGGGCGAGGCCCGCAGGGCCGAGGTAAGGGGCGCTGGGAATACTGCTTGAGGGCCTGTGTGTAAGGTTTTTTCCTGTCACGCTTTTTCTGGAAGGCATTCTTAGGGGTCCCTGTTCCCGTATGTAAGGTTTTTCCTGTCACGCTTTTTCTGGAAGGCATTCTTAGGGGTCCCTGTTCCCGTATGTAAGGTTTTTTCCTGTCACGCTTTTTCTGGAAGGCAAGGTTTTTGCTCATCTGAATTTTCAGATGAGCCAGTCCTGTGGTCGGGCGCGGAGCGCCCGACCTTCCCCCTTGGAATGTGAGGGAACTTAGAACGTATGGGTAAACATATAGACAAAATGTTTAATCGGACATAGATAGAGGCTGCGCCCGGCCGAGCGGCGCGAAGCGCCGCGAGGGCGGGCGCAGCCGAGTGAGGGCCGCAGGCCCGACTGTAATGGGCGCGACGGGCATACTGATACACCCTAACCTAAGGGCGGGCGAGGCCCGCAGGGCCGAGGTAAGGGGCGCTGGGAATACTGCTTGAGGGCCGAAGGCCCGAAATAGTCTCATGCAGCTCTACTACGGCCGCAGGCCCGACTGTAATGGGCGCGTCACTTTTTTATTTGTCATCGTTTTACAACTTCAAGTCTAGATCAGATCTGTCCTTATGCACATTGAAATAGACTTTAAAAAAGAATCACTTAAGTAAAATGTCTAACTTAAAAACCTTACAAACAAAAATCGGTGTTCAGAGAAAACAAACACTGCTGTACAGCCCACCCATCGCTATAGTCGGATTTCCATTTTGCGTTCCATTTTCCGCAAATATCTGCGCAGCACCCCATAAGTGCACACACATGCGATCTTCTCTTCTTTGCACAATGACTGGCGCAAAAAATGGAAAGCGAGGAGAAATTCGTACAGTTCCCCGAAGAATGAAGGATTAATTCCAGACTTATATAACAAAAAACAATAGTTTTAATTTTGCCTAGTGACCGGACGGTCGCGCCACATTAACTCTTTTATGAACTTCGCTGTTTTTAGTGCAGTTTTATGGCAAAGAAGAAATAAAATGACATCTTAAAAGAAAAGAAAATTACGCGCATCATACACCAATAAATTTTAAATACGGACTAAAAATTCACTCGAACTGAAAAGTTCTCATTACACCAAAACAGAACCTCCTTAAGTAGAAACTTCCTAGATAGGCTTTGACGTAACGAATCAATGACAAAAAGAACAAATTTTTGTCACATAATTGACATTTTATAATTTTTGAAAAGACAAGACGTGAAAATATGATTAACAGAAATTTCAATCACTCACAGACAATACAAACATTGAGACATTTGTAGGCATTATATACAATAGTAGTTGTGAGTTTTATTTAGGGAAAAAGGTCTCTCGGTGCGCACTAAGTCGAATTCAATGGACTTGCACCCTTCACTCAAAGTTCGAGTGATAATTGGTCGATTGGTGGATGCGAATGGAGCACAACAACATTCCCTCCTTGCCTTTTACTCAATTTGGATGTTTTAATTGAAAGAAGTCGCGGGGAGGGCCCCAAGGAACTATTCTTTGTGCGGTCTTGCGCTTGGGACTTTCGGCCGTCCAATTAATGCACTCGCCTGAGCTGAACACATCCACACTCGCCACAAATGAGCTTGCTTCCGTCGTCACCCAAACAACGTCATGGACATATACGAGACATGTTGAGACTGCATAGGGATGGTATAGCGCCAAAAGTAGGCACAATGAGAGAAAGCGGCATACAAATGTAGACAAAGAATGTTAGGTAAATGAATTTGAGAAAGACAGTGCTTTTAAGCACATTTTAACAAAATAATTATGTAATAGGAAAACATAAATTTGATAAACACCGGGATCTGAAACTGACAGTTATCCGGAACTTTCCGAAAATCGTCTCTGCTTTCCTCAAAGCAATATTTAGAAACATGTTTTGTTTTGATATCATATTTTACACATCCGTGCTTTAAATGCGAAATTCCGACATCTTTAACGGAAACCATTGCTTGTCCTTTTCACGTTTAGAACAATATTTCTGAAATAAGTGAGCGTCGCGGCGCTTCGCGCCGCTCGGCCGGGCGCAGCCGAGTGAGGGCCGCAGGCCCGACTGTAATGGGCGCGACGGGCATACTGATACACCCTAACCTAAGGGCGGGCGAGGCCCGCAGGGCCGAGGTAAGGGGCGCTGGGAATACTGCTTGAGGGCCGAAGGCCCGAAATAGTCTCATGCAGCTCTACTCCCGAACAACAGCGGAGGGCATACTGATGGCGGTGCGCGAAGCGATGACGAACCCAATCTCCCGCTGTGCACGCTAACCGCTTCCTAGCGAAGTGAGGGCCGCGAAGCGGCCCCACTTCGCTAGTATTTATTATTTCAGAAATATTGTTCTAAACGTGAAAAGGACAAGCAATGGTTTCCGATAAAGATGTCGGAATTTCGCATTTAAAGCACGGATGTGTAAAATATGATATCAAAACAAAACATGTTTCTAAATATTGCTTTGAGGAAAGCAGAGACGATTTTCGGAAAGTTCCGGATAACTGTCAGTTTCAGATCCCGGTGTTTATCAAATTTATGTTTTCCTATTACATAATTATTTTGTTAAAATGTGCTTAAAAGCACTGTCTTTCTCAAATTCATTTACCTAACATTCTTTGTCTACATTTGTATGCCGCTTTCTCTCATTGTGCCTACTTTTGGCGCTATACCATCCCTATGCAGTCTCAACATGTCTCGTATATGTCCATGACGCTCTTTGGGTGACGACGGAAGCAAGCTCATTTGTGGCGAGTGTGGATGTGTTCAGCTCAGGCGAGTGCATTAATTGGACGGCCGAAAGTCCCAAGCGCAAGACCGCACAAAGAATAGTTCCTTGGGGCCCTCCCCGCGACTTCTTTCAATTATAACATCCAAATTGAGTAAAAGGCAAGGAGGGAATGTTGTTGTGCTCCATTCGCATCCACCAATCGACCAATTATCACTCGAACTTTGAGTGAAGGGTGCAAGTCTATTGAATTCGACTTAGTGCGCACCGAGAGACCTTTTTCCCTAAATAAAACTCACAACTACTATTGTATATAATGCCTACAAATGTCTCAATGTTTGTATTGTCTGTGAGTGATTGAAATTTCTGTTAATCATATTTTCACGTCTTGTCTTTTCAAAAATTATAAAATGTCAATTATGTGACAAAAATTTGTTCTTTTTGTCATTGATTCGTTACGTCAAAGCCTATCTAGGAAGTTTCTACTTAAGGAGGTTCTGTTTTGGTGTAATGAGAACTTTTCAGTTCGAGTGAATTTTTAGTCCGTATTTAAAATTTATTGGTGTATGATGCGCGTAATTTTCTTTTCTTTTAAGATGTCATTTTATTTCTTCTTTGCCATAAAACTGCACTAAAAACAGCGAAGTTCATAAAAGAGTTAATGTGGCGCGACCGTCCGGTCACTAGGCAAAATTAAAACTTTATTGTTTTTTGTTATATAAGTCTGGAATTAATCCTTCATTCTTCGGGGAACTGTACGAATTTCTCCTCGCTTTCCATTTTTTGCGCCAGTCATTGTGCAAAGAAGAGAAGATCGCATGTGTGTGCACTTATGGGGTGCTGCGCAGATATTTGCGGAAAATGGAACGCAAAATGGAAATCCGACTATAGCGATGGGTGGGCTGTACAGCAGTGTTTGTTTTCTCTGAACACCGATTTTTGTTTGTAAGGCTTTTAAGTTAGACATTTTACTTAAGCGATTCTTTTTTAAAGTCTATTTCAATGTGCATAAAGGACAGATCTGATCTAGACTTGAAGTTGTAAAACGATGACAAATGAAAAAGTGACGCGCGCGCGAATTCAAATGGACGTTTTGGATTGATTTTTTCGCTATATATCGCCAGGATCGTCTCAGACACCCATGTTACTTTTGTAAAAGGTGTTCAGCTCATCGAGCTGTACACGATAGTATACTTTTTTGCAGGGGGTACCCTATGTGTGTTAACCCCCCCCAAAATTTCCATTTGAATTCGCGCGCGAATTTTATGACGCCTCTTTTTGACGCAACTCCTATTTTGCTGTCCCAACTTCAAGTCTAGCTCAGATCTGTCCTTTACTCTATACTATCGTCGGTAAAAGAAAGAAATATGCATTGTTGGAATTTTTAAATAATAACCAATTAATGGCTTTCGTTTCCAAAGTCAACCTTTCAGCAAAAGTACGTCCTACTTTATTTAACTGAAAATTGTTTTGAGCAACGAATGCCAAAATTTGTGTGAAAAGGTTCTCGAAATTTTCGCCATATTCCAGTAGTTTCACTTGCCGCACGTGTACTAATGTAATCCTTTCATGATCATACATGAATGGGACGGGAAAATATTTACAAAACGATTTAATCCAACTTTCGTGTTTATTTTGACATTTGTCGCCGAATGAGTGACACAATTTTTATTGACTCAGCTCCCACGTTTGCCGCGACATTGCTAACTTTTTTCTTCGAACAAATACAGGGTCCGCCTCCTAATGCTACTACATTATATAAATAACATCCTTTTATTTTCTCAGCCATAAACCACCTCTTTCCCACTTGGATTATTTCCGGAACATAGAATGCGATTGATTGTATTCTTGTTCCAATTTCTGAATGCCTTCCTGGATCACATAAAAAGTAATCTTCATCAGGACACGGGAATTACCAAAGGAACCATTTCGATAACAGAAAGCGATCGTGTGCTGACCACTCATGTATTACCACCCTGTGTTATCACTGCCTGACACCACTCCGGAGTCCGGACGTGCGGCGATTGAACAAAAGAGAGCCGAACAGTCATGTGCTTGAAATTATTTATGGGACTAACTGGCCATTGGCCGGCCTTTCTGACTGGAACTCGCGCAGCGGGGAAACCAGTCTGCCGTCGCGCTCTCTGCATCCAAAATATATATCTCTGGATAATCCCATTGATGAAAAAGTGGAGCCGGTCGTGTTAATACGGGCATAGACACAGAGACAGAACCGGCTGTTTTCCCTCGTATCGATCCACCTCACAAATGTATGTGCTCTCCGGCCGATCGTTGTAAGTGCGCGGTTGATTGAAATTGTTCATCGCTCTCCGCGAAAAAGCCCTCTCCATCGTCATGGTTATATTTATTTTTGATTATTCATATATATTTTAGGGCCCATCAACTTTGACACAAAATTGGATAAATGGCTTTGCATGATGATGTTTACTTTTATTGATCGCCCGTAAATTTACGTTTAGCTTACATAGTTGTGGGTCCTTAGAAGTGGGTTCTTTAACGCCAAAAATGGGAACAATATAAACATTAGATTGTCGAATTTATTCAGTATTCTCTATGCTTACTATAAGAATTCCGACGCATTAATCGCGTGTCGTTAAACCTTTTGCTTTGGTATGGTAATTAAGGTAAAACTGGAAAGCAAATCGTTGCATTTACATCATAGTAGTATTTTTTTCAGTAAACGATTCAAATCTGGAACTTGGACTTTGCGAATCATTAATATGTTCACATTTAAAATGACCATTGGACCTTTTAGCAAAATCATAAGAATTTTCACATGCTTACACAAATATTAAATTATTCGATTTTAATTTTTAATCCGCTGTTCCATAAGACGTGTGAAATTACACCTGTCTTACATGAGTTTTAATGTATTAATATCAAGCGTGAGCATAAAAATAGCGAGTCCGGGGACTCCATTTATCCCATTTTTGCCGTTTCCTTTCTCATTCCTGCAGGTCTTGATCAATAGCGGCCGATCAGGCGTTCATTGTTCGCTGTTGTAGAGCCGGGCTTGGTGTCTTTTCTGCTCCCATCACACTCTAAATAAAATGCGCAATGAACGCTAATCTCGAAATCCTACGAATGCTACATCCCCTTTACTCTATTATTCACTCCACATTCGCTACTTTCCGATCGAATAAATACGTTTGGCGAGGAAAATACTTCTGGCAGCAGACACGCAGAGAAAAATATAATGCAAACAAACACTAGCAAGGAGGAATGTCTTTTAAGAATTGTGAGTGACGAAGGGAATAATCGAAACAATGATACAGGAATAAAAGCGTGTTTTTACTGAGTATTGCTCATCCACCTATATCTCCCTTGGCTGCGTTACTTTTTATTCGTGTCTCGTTTTATGTTCGTTGTGGATGAATCATATTATGATCGTTTCCAAGAGTGCAATAGAGCACTTGTTTTTAAATATGGCATAATTTTTTGTCTTTAGCGATTTTATACATCAAAATATTATAGTAAAGTGTTCCTTTGCTATTAAGAATTTAAATTAGTGCTGTAATAATTATATAGAACGAGAGAATGAATAAACCGTACACCTTATCTTGTGATAAAAACAAGATGAAAAAGAGAGTTTTTATCGAAACGTATTTACTTCCAATAAATTCTGATTGAATTCGTAAGAATTGATATTAATTTCGCGCATGCTAAATTAGTCATCTTAACATTTATGAAACATTATGCTAATATTAAAGTGAACTTGTCCGAAATCCTCATTGCTAGCGGCAATATTTGACTTTGAAAATTTATAATCAATTATCCGGTTGATTGCAACCCTCAGCTGCTCGTGTGACCTTGATGCGCATTTTCTTTTTTCCGACTTCCTCGATTCATTTGCTCCCCATTCCTTTTGCGACATCACATCGCGACAAGAGATATCAGTCGGAGACACGCATTTCCATCTTATGATTTCTATTTCTGATTCAACATTTACACATCCATTTCCGACACCTCCCCCAACCCCTCTCCCTCACCTTGTTATTAATAAGGACGACGAGACGGTGCGAGTACTATGGACTAAACACATGTGATTTGTACGTGAACCGACCGATCTGGCGGTAGCCATCCGAAGGTTGCCCTCCTCGAATTACTTTCATTTCCGTCTCTTAAATTCTTTTGGGACTGGCTGCGAATTGGCAGTCAGCACCAATGCCTGTTTATTTTGCCTGCAGGCTCCTGCGATTGACTACCTCTGGGCTCCCTCTGGAGTCTGCCAGGTCTTTTGAGCCTCTTGTGGGTATCTCTGCCCCTCTTTCCATCCGCACCATAGTTCAATGTCCACTTCCAGCCCACACCTCGATTTCTCCCTAATCTCAGCCGGCCTTTTTTCCGCAGCCCAGCCAGCGGGCGTACGTGTGCGGCCCGTCATATGTTGCTGGTGCTCGGGCGGCTGAGGTCTGCACTGGTCGTGTGATTGACCCAAAAAGTGACGGGGCGATCTCCGTGCGATCTCCATCATGTGTCTTCTCTGCGTGTGCGGATTGTCTAATTGTTCCCTCTACCCCTAAGCCATGGACAGGTCTTTTCTCCTTATCATAAATTTCACTTTTCTTACATCATTGTAAATCTTGAATCACTTCATAGGCTGATTTCATTTAAAATATTTCCTTTTGGTTGAGGTTTTATCTGATTTTAGAAATAGTGCATTGATAGTTTCCTATTCATTGAGACGGAAATCAGGTTTCACTCCGTATATCTTATTCATTTATATAAGGAAGGCGATGCAGATTTTTAAAATATTTTTGATAAATTTAAGGTCTTCAATTTTCGAGCTTCTTTAGGTAGTTTGTCAACTCAATTTTTATACTAAATGACACTTGAATATGAACATAGCAATAAAGATAATTTTGACTGGTGCCTAAAACAAAGCTATCTAATTTGTAATGATTTCAAAAAATTTTATAACAAACAACACTTATTAATACTCAGTTTAGTTTACTTTTTGTTTATGATTGAGGAAAGTAAACGTCAAAGATAAGCGTTAATTTATTATCTTGGCACCAGTGTTGTATTTATAAATTTTATCAGTAATGTTTGTCTCTTTCCCATATTAATCATCGTGACATAAATTCTCGAACCAACCGCTCTCCCATCTAATCGGGCATTTCCCGAAACGGCCGATGATGTCCACCCTTTCCCACGCTTTTTCACTTTTCCAACCCCAGTAGTCAATATTTTGCCGCATAGCTCGGGAAATGTTATCTTTACAACAATCCATTGTCATAATCATTAATATGACTCGATTTAGAGTTTGGAAGAATAATCGCATAATTCGAATTCCTTATATTACAATGGTGGCCCAGCAAAAAATCAAAGATAGCTCTTTGGATTGCGCCGGTGAGATTTCTGCAGCGGCCTCAACGGCGAAAGGTATTCACACATTTTTCGTCCGATATTAATTGAAGGATTAAATAAATTTATTCAAATTTCATTTCATATATGGGTGAGATTGCCGAATGGGCAGCAGTACTTTAAGATCAGCAGCTAATGCTGCCCATCAAATTTGGCGGAAATTTTAAAATAAGTTATTCATAACTCACGTTTCACTGAGTAAACACCAAATCTGATATTGCTAACCCCCTCTAGAATCGTATTTTAGAGGGGGTTAGTAATATCAGAATTTGAGTTTACTCACGTGAAACGTGTGTTATGAATAACTTATTTTCAAATTTCCGCCAAATTTGATGTGCAGCATTAGCTGCTGATCTTAAAGTACTGCTGCCCATTCGGCAGTCTCACCCATAGCGTACGTTAAATTTATATTTGTATTACAAGTTAACTCAAAATTTTATGAAAAGCATTTAAAAATTTAGCTATATATTCAAAAAAGTCTAATCTAACTTTTAAAAGACATCCAAAATTACTAGTAACTAAAATTCGATAGCGAGTATTTTACTAGTATAACGATCTAAAATTTACAAATCTTCCCGAAATTTGTTGTTTTAAAATAAATAAATAAATTATTTTAAAACCAATAGGCGATAATTTTCAGGTAATCCAGGCTCACCAAAATCCCGGCTAGCCAAACTCAAACGTTCTTCTACCAAAGCGCCAAAAGCGAGCACAGCCAACAATGACCCGTTCCGATTTCAGGGCCCCGGTGTTGATTTCAAAGGCAAATTGATTGGAGAGCGCGATGTGACTGACGCGCGAGGAGATGCTGTGTGTGCTGAAGCAATGGTCCGTTTTTATTCAAACATTTACTACAGAAATAACAAACAATTTAACAGTTTTTAAATTTAGCGTCTTGCGAAGGCGAGTGTTAAATCAGCTGGCTCTCACAAGCAACGTATCATATTGAACATATCTATTGAAGGTCTCAAAATCAGGGACGAGAAAAGCGGGGTATGTATAGTTTACAATCTCTATTCAATAAAGCTTTCATTGTCAATTTAATTTGTGATGCTTTAGGTCGGCAATAGTTTCTTTCATAAAATTAGAAGACCCAAAATTTGTATGCTTTTGCAGATTTCGAATTGAATTTGGTTATGAAATTACTCAAGTTTGGGTACATAAGGGTATCAAAAGAAACATAGCTAGAGGCATAAAAATCATAATAATGAGACGGATATTGTGAAATTACTATTGTACGTATAGGTATAATGTAGTACTGATATAAACACTGATTAAAATTGATTTAAAGATCCTAAGATAGGTTTACCTCTTATCGTAATCCATAATTACAAACTTTTTTAGTCGGTGTTCTACAATTTTCCTGTCGCCAAGATCTCGTTTGTGGCTCGCGACACAACGGATGCTCGAGCTTTCAGCTTCATTTTTGGCTCAGCCGACGGAAAATACAAATTTTATGGGATTAAAACCGCACAAACCGCTGACCACGCTGTGCTCTCCATTCGTGATATGTTCCAGGTGGTATTCGAAATGAAGAAGAAACAAGTGGTTGAAATGAAACAGAAGCAAGAAGAGCAAGAGAATATGGAGGTAAGATATTTTATTCTGTCCTGTTTTCACTGATCTAACATCGATTTTGAGGTTTTTGCGGAAGCGATTGATAAATTTGATATTTTTATTGCAGAAGTAAACAGAATTAGAACCGACTACAGAGAATAGAAAATAATTTTTCCAATCTCATTTTGTGGCTGTAATTATAAAACACGAAAATAATTTTGTGATCGTAATAGTTGTTTCAACAAATAAATATTCCATTTTTCCTAGAACTTGATTTTATTACTGAAAAGCAAATGAAAATCGAATTTTAAGAATTTCCAGCGCGAATCTACGGAAAATGGATGTCGGATAGAGGATGGTGTCGCTGTAGCAGACCTTCTCGACCTTGAATCCGAATTACAAAATCTCGAACAAGGATTCAATCAACTACGCAACATCCCTTCTATGCCAGAAGACGACGCATTCGCTTCTTTGCACTCAAGTAATGGAACCAGCACAGGAGCGATTGTGGATCCATTCGGTGATTCGTTTAACCCCAATCCAGCTCCACAAATTTTCAGCCCTCCCTCTCTCGTACCAACAGTGACCGAATGGCCGTCGAATGGCACACCAACATTCAATGGTAACGGAGTTGCGCCGTTGGTAAATGGAAACGGTATTGATCAGCACTTCGTATCCAATGGACACAACATTCAGCAAACGTATTCAGTTAGTTGTTTTAATGTATGCACTCATTATAGAATGAACTTGGTTAAAAAATTTTTAGTTGGAATATTTTGGTGTTTAAAACGTGAAAATACAAAATAAAATGCTGTGTAAAGACAAGATGGTTTCAATGGAAGTGAAAATTCACGATTTGGTAAAATTTCACTGTAATGATGACGACTGTTTTTAAAAGTACTTCTTAATCGTTTTACGTTTCTTATGTGTATTGTAAAGTGATACACAACAAAACGGATTCCGTTTATTGTTTAGAAATAAATTAAGCTACATGTTGAACTGGATATAACTTTTAGTGTTAAGATTATAAGCTAATGTTTTGTATCGTTTGATTAAAGCTCATTTTTAGGGTACAAATCCATTCGCGAATCCTTCGCCAGTGTTTCTCAATGGTAACGGGGGAATAGTGGTAGATCCATTCGACACACAATCCGCACATCGAGTAATAAATGGCGTCAATACGACCCATTCTTACGGGATACTGCATCCGACCCCAGCAGTGCAGACGCCGCCCACATTACCCGCACCTGTGATCCTATGTGCCAGCACAGAGGCTTCAGTGAATTGGGGAATCACGCATAAGGAGAACAAAGCACCGAATGGTACCGATAACGGATTTCTCGCCAATTTTAATCATTGCAACGGACACACTAATGGGTGAGTAATTTTGCTTTAAAAAAAGTCGCCTTTATATAATAATATATATATATAATAATATACTACAGCTGTGAGCGGTAGCTTTTCCTGAAATTTTAAAATACAATTATTATTAATACACAATTGTTAGTAACATCATTTTGCATTCATAATTTAAATTATCACACTTTTTCTAGTCATTTCTCACAAAAAACCTTTAAAATATGAATAGTTTTTCAAGCACAAGAATTATTCATAGGGGAATTTGGGAGAATAAATTTGGCAAGTCATGTACAGGTAACATTTTTCTCCTCTTTAATCGGGTTAAAATCAGTTGCGGTCTGAAAAGGATCCATACGTGTAAATGCTACGGGTTTTGGATATTGGAAGAGCGACCTCTTTGTTAGTGACTCATAAGTTTAGAGACCGGTTTTCGTCACAGAATTGAGTGAAAGTTGATGTAGGGAAAGTTAGGCAGAGAAATTACATTTGAGAGGGATGATTGCAACATACCTCCGACAAAAGTTGCGTATCTTGATTATACGAGTTTGATAAAATTGTTCATTTTAAAGACAAATTAGTAATTGTGTACACAAAATAAGTAAAACATTCACTAAAAGCAAAAACATTATCGATGGTTGCTTTATTTTTATGTGAAAGTAATGAATGATTTCATACGTTTGAGCAAAAATCGATGGCGGTGATATATCATATAATTATTACAACTTTCTTGGCTTAGCATAAAACATTAATATTAAATAACGAATATGTAATCAATTCGAGTATAATGAAATTTTTCAGAGTTGATAAACAGAAATGGGAAGAGCCCGGTCGAGTGAGCACGTTGGAGGAAGCTTTCAACAAACTAGTTGACATGAACCAACTTGTCACATCCAACACCAACAATTCGGCTCGCAAAAACCCATTTGAACATATAATGTAGGATTTTACGATATTTAAAATTATCATGGCCATTTTATAATTTGGAAGAAGAAAACGCATATTAACACATTTTATATTAAACATCATCAGATTATAAAAACCATATTAACACACAGTAACGTTGCGTTTTATTTTGCCGCAGCGAAAATGTTATTTCTATAAAAAATTCATTCCTTCAGATTTCTAAGATTCAAATGTAACAAATAACGATTTCAGAAATCCTCCCAAAGTTCCACTTAATGCACTGGCGTCAAGCGCACCAACAAACGGTTTCCATGGTCATACTCCCGCGACAAACGGCCATTTTTATCCAAGTCTTCAAAATGGAAGCGCTCCTGCCAATGGCATCAAGACCGGAGCTTCTGATCCATTCAACGACGATTTCTTCAATTGAGCTCTGCATGATTTGTTTATGTATATGATTTTGAGGGCTGCAAATGTAATTATGTATGCATACACGTTTCGATGTGTTTGGCCCAGATCCCATGGGAAAGCCTTATTTCTTCTTCCTTTAATCTCTGTTTATAGTTATTTAAGCCTATGGTTTTGTACTTTTACTATAAATCTTCGAATTTGACCCGTTACATTCTAGAATAGAAATGTATTTATTTAAATATCTGGGTGCTTTCGGCTTATCGGGGGGGGGGGGAAATTTTCATACATTTTTATATAGCAAAAAATCAATAGGGGGGACCCTATTGATTTTTTTGACAAATTTTTCAGGAAAAAAATTTTTCATACCATAGGGTACCCCCTATGGTATTTTGCAAAAAAATGTTTTTAAAATATTTTTGCCAAAAAATCAATAGGGGGTACCTTATTGATTTTTTCACAAATTGTCAGCAAAAAATATTTTTTCAATCAATAGGGTCCCCCTATGGATTTTTTACGAAAAAATTTTTTTTGGAAATTTTTTTCGAAATTAAAAAAAAAATTCATAGGGGGTACCCTATTGATTTTTTTCACAATGTATGTCAAAAAATAAATTAAAATCAATAGGGTCCCCCCTATTGATTTTTTGCTATATAAAAATGCATGAAAATTTCCCTCCCCCCCGATAAGCCGAAAGCACCAATATCTGCGGATGGTCGATCTAACGGATATTGATCTAATATGTAGGGTATTAGAAAAGAGCTGAATCAATACAGTTGGAATTCGAGGATTCATAGTTGTCAACTTTCTTTTCTCTTCCTCTGGTAAAACTCTATGTCATAAAGCCCATTCAAGTTCCACCGTTTTGGTATTATTGTTGTGAGAATGAACAGATGCTTTATCACAAACTATAACACATTATGATGTGTGTCCAAAGCGTGCACTTTGCACATAGTTTTCGAAGTTCGTTAAAACGGTGAAAAAAATTCATTTAGGAATCAAATTCTCCAAAAATAGAAACTTACGCCTTGGGCATATTATATATTGCCATTTTATATGCCGAGTATGTCTGTGTTCGCTCCTTAGCGAGAGCGTACACATTTGAATCTGAAAATATCTGCTAAATCGCAAAGCTTCCCATTTCAATTCTGTGATTAATATGTCGCATTTTATGGACACTATTCGCCTATGACCCACACCAAATGTGTATTATGCGAGCCTTTCCCACAAACACATCAAAGAAAAGTGATTGATTATTATTCACAATCGGCTAAATTATTGTCCATGCATGATTAATTGTTGTATAAAGAGTGCTTTAAAAGTAATTTTGTACCTTACAGAATCTCGCAAGTTTGTATTTGCAGAACAGTATAGCCAAAATAACAAGATCTCAGAAATATGCGTCAGAAAGACCACAAAATTAGAACATTCAAAAATCAGATGGAGTATAAAAGTCTGACGTACAAATCGTTGATTCATTTATTATGGAGGACTAGCAAAAAAACAACAAAAAAGACCAATTTTTGATGACCAAAAAATAGGCGGGAAAAAATAAAATTCAAATCGGGCTCGAAGCTCGGGCTCGGGCTCGGCTCGGCATTATTGGCGAGCCCGAGCCCGAGCCTGGGCACGGGCTCGAGCTCGGGCTCGCCAAGTGAATCCAGAATTTTGTCGAGCCCGAGCCCGAGCCTGGATGGGTCAGGCTCGAAGCTCGGGCTCGCCGAATTTTGCCGATCCCTAATAATTAGTATGTCATATGCTAAAATAACATCTTTTCACGATTGTACGACAAATATTTAAAAGGGGTGTTTTTTCAACGCACAAATAACAAATGTGGTTAAGAAATGACATGAGTTAAAATAGGTTATGTAATAATATGGAATAATTGTATTAGCCAGAAATGAATTCAGCTAACATATGTAGAAACATATTTATCAATTTTATCAGTGTAAATAGACTGTTTGGGTCCGAGAAAAACAAACTTCAGCTAACAGAAATGTGCGGAATGGTTTTTATGACGCCAAATCGCTGCTAGTAAAAAAATAAAGTTTAAATATCTGGGGAGTCTGTGTTTGTGGGTTGGTATGTTACGCGTTATTATATTAGAATGCGCTGACGCGCATTGAACTGCTTCTAGGCCTATAAACGGCCATATTGTTTGGGACGTAAGTAACCATCTGCACCTGCGGCATCTGCACCTGGGGCCATCTGCACCTGCGGCATCTGCACCTGGGGCCATCTGCACCTGCGGCATCTGCACCTGGGGCCATCTGCACCTGCGGCATCTGCACCTGGACCCATCTGCACCTGCGGCATCTGCACCTGGGGCCATATGCACCTGGGGCCATCTGCACCTGGGCTTTGTCAGCGGAACCTCGCGGCCTTCGGCCGCTCGAACCGGGCAAACTTGACCTCGTGAAAGACCTGGTGGGAATATCTATCGAAAACTTTTCTTTGTAGCGCAAAAAAGTGCCATTTTTGGCACGTTTTTGGCCAAAATTTGAAATTCACCTTATGTGCGCAAACTTTTTTTTGCAGATTCATTCTTGGCATTCCGTGGGGAGCATTTTGACGTATCGTGCGGCCAAAAAGGAGCTGATCCCGAAAACTTTTCTTTGTAGCGCAAAAAAGTGCCATTTTTGGCACGTTTTTGGCCAAAATTTGAAATTCACCTTATGTGCGCAAACTTTTTTTTGCAGATTCGTTCTTGGCATTCCGTGGGGAGCATTTTGACGTATCGTGCGGCCAAAAAGGAGCTGATCCCGAAAACTTTTCTTTGTAGCGCAAAAAAGTGCCATTTTTGGCACGTTTTTGGCCAAAATTTGAAATTCACCTTATGTGCGCAAACTTTTTTTGCAGATTCGTTCTTGGCATTCCGTGGGGAGCATTTTGACGTATCGTGCGGCCAAAAAGGAGCTGATCCCGAAAACTTTTCTTTGTAGCGCAAAAAAGTGCCATTTTTGGCACGTTTTTGGCCAAAATTTGAAATTCACCTTATGTGCGCAAACTTTTTTTGCAGATTCGTTCTTGGCATTCCGTGGGGAGCATTTTGACGTATCGTGCGTCCAAAAAGGAGCTGATCCCGAAAACTTTTCTTTGTAGCGCAAAAAAGTGCCATTTTTGGCACGTTTTTGGCCAAAATTTGAAATTCACCTTATGTGCGCAAACTTTTTTTTGCAGATTCGTTCTTGGCATTCCGTGGGGAGCATTTTGACGTATCGTGCGTCCAAAAAGGAGCTGATCCCGAAAACTTTTCTTTGTAGCGCAAAAAAGTGCCATTTTTGGCACGTTTTTGGCCAAAATTTGAAATTCACCTTATGTGCGCAAACTTTTTTTTTGCAGATTCGTTCTTGGCATTCCGTGGGGAGCATTTTGACGTATCGTGCGGCCAAAAAGGAGCTGATCCCGAAAAGTTAGCAAAACGGGCCCCCGGGGGGTAAAGGGGGCCGTTTACCCCCTTTCGGTGGGGGGTCTGAAAAAAAAAATTTCACCCACAAACCCTACCCTAAAACGGGGGTTCCCCAATTTACTTTGGCCTAAAAAGCGGTTTTTGAAAAAAGTGTCCAAAAAGTAGGGTTTCATTTCTAATAAAGGGGGATTTATCATAGAGGAATCGTTCCAATTTATTTATTTTTGATTTAGACAACCCTAACAGAAATTTCCTATTTTTATGGTTAATAGGAAAAATGATAGTTTCGCCAATGAAACAAAGGACCAATGTGTTATTTGTACTGCGCTCAGTTGCACATGTTAGATGTTGTCCGTACACCGAAGAAGGCTTTTGGAGAATAATTAAAGCAAAGAGAGCTAATAGTTACATTTCTTCAGAGAATACTCTTTTGTGTCCAGAAATTTACGAATGGAGAAACGGCTATCCAACCTGACCCAAATATTCCTAGGGGCTAACCATTTGTGTAGGAGCAACTTCAATGTATTGTGTAAATAAAATTTTTGTCGAAAACTTTTGAGAATACAATTTTGGACCAGTTTTAATTCCACTCTTACGTATGTCGCAGGATGGAGAATCATCGAATAACTTCCCTATTCATAACTTTCCGGGCTCCTCATCGTTTTCAGAAAACTTGGTTTTCATAGCTCTCGGCCTCTAGCTACCGAAAAACAAATCCCGGCCGACCGTATCGGCTTCTAGATAGGTCTAGAAGCTCTGATGGCATTTGCCATTTCGAATGGGAAGCGAGCATGGCCCCAAAGTATGTCCTATATAGCAAATCGATCCCACTGAGTTAATATCCGGGACCAGAATTTACCTTGGAACCTTCTAGAAGGTTCTGGAAGCTTCTATGACCATACTGGCTGCGGTTTTCCTTCTAGTATGATTTATATCGGACCTTTTTCCTTTCGTGGCATAGATTCAAACAATTGACGGGTTTCAAAATGCCACAAAAAGCTCAGTCGACGTGTGTGCTCCTGTGGGACTGTGCCTGTGGACAGGCGCAAGGATATCACTAAATTTATATCGACAAGACTATTTCGAATTTTAGCTTTTATGTAAAAGACTCCAGGATGAAACATATTTCGAAACATCGTATAGAATAATTATTGGGTAGATAAATACCCCCAAAGTCATGTATGTCAGGTATGTCCTCCCAAAGTCATGTTTTTGGGACGTTATCGTATTTGTTAGTGCACTTTTCTCAGGAGAGCATATTGGAAATATAGTAAGATGGTCGCCCTTTTCCTAGAACGCCATTTTTCGATAAAACATATTTCAATGCATTTAACTTCCAAAGTAATCTTCGGACTTCGTTGTTTGTTTGCTATTTCGTAATTCCCTTTTACCACGTTCATTCCTACAATAGATATCTGAAAACGTATTGCTAAATTTATATCAAGGCTGTATGCAATTGAAGTTTCACTTTACCATTCCTTGACATGGCCTTGGTTAAAACATTTATTTTGGTTAACAAAATATTTTAATGTTACACTGCTATTTTGTTACTTAACTTTTTAGATTAAAATGACTCTCGATAATACTTTATTCAGCAATCGTAAAATGACTCGTCAAAAACGTGTATTGGTTGGTACTCCCTTTTGTAATATAAATAACGTTTTTTTTTGCTTTAGGATATTATTGACCCAACAACCAAAAAGCCGATACACGTGACTCCTAAATATAAAGTGGATATCGGCAACAGCAGATTTTTTGATACAAAAAAACTTAGCAATCGAAATGGCCTCTCTCAAGATGCTCAAACTGCCAACAAGAACAATGAAATATGTGTGGTGAAAAATTTAATCGATTTCAACGAGGAAGGTAAGCTGACGGTTGGATTTTTGCAACTGTAAAAACGTGCATAAAATAATACTTTAAAACTCTGTTATCATCTGGTCATAAAATTATTCTTTAGCTTCCGGTACAAAGGGGTCGACCTCGTATAGTCAATTCAGCGATGTTCTTAATAATGTATGTCACACCATGAATGCATTTTATTTCAAATTATATTTATAATGATAAAAATTTCGTTTTAGGCCATAACGAATACCGCTGAGTTACGAAGTGATTTGCCCTCTAATCTGAGCTATAATTCACTGAAGGTATTGTGTTAAATTGATTCACCACATTTTTATCAAACTTTAAGGAAATGGATCGGTCCAGCTCATCAAGCAGTTTACCACCTCCGTTTGACACCGCGTTCATTTGCGATGTCACAGCACTCGGAAACCCAATTGAAGCTGACGGTTCTCACGGATTACAGGTATTTTATATTTTGGTGGATTATAACTGTTATAACAATTCCTTTAGCTATCTGGCCTGTGCAACGGGTTAGCTGGTATGGATATCGGGCCGAAAACATCTCGTCGTTCTAAAACTGGTAATCTGAGCGCAAGAGAGCAATTGCTTAGTCAAGAGGTTAGTTAGTTGACTCTTGTGTTGGAAGGAAGTTCCATAATATGTGGAAAAATATCACATGAAGTCTTAAAGAAAAGTTTATTTTCAAAGAAATGGTGAACGAAAGGATTCCCCAACTACATGCAAAAAAATTAATGTAGTGTTTTTTCAACAATTTTCCTAAACTGTTAATTATTTTTTAATAAGTGAACATAATTAGAAATTTTAAATAGGTAGTTCTATTTACGGATTTGATTGTTTTTACGTTTTAGGAAGTGTAAAAATTTGCACGATATGCAAGAAATAAATACAAGAATTTAGACTAAAGTTGAGATTCTCTATATTCTATAAGGCAACATACTGCTTTAGAGCAATACTGCACCTAAACCTGGAACATCGAAACAAATGAAAGCGGCAATGGAGGAAAATGTACATCTTCGTAATGCATACTTTCGGGAGAAAACACGATACTATTCCCTTCAAAACCGTTTATTGGAAATCAAACTGTACCAAGCTCAGAATGATAGTGAACAAAAGAAACGAGTTATAAAACCCACAACGTCTACCAGAAACATTTTGTCCATTGAAGCAAACCGCAGCTGAATTTGAATACGATATTCCAGATTGACCATATTCGATGTTCTGCAATAAACGAGACGAATAAACAATTTTATTACACAACACTTAACAACTTTCTCTTTTAGAACATTAGGGCTTTCAGATTTGAACAGTATAACTCTTGAGCACATTAATGTGTTTTAAATCATCGCAATAAATAAATCACGATCGAGTTAGTTCTCCTTTTAAGGAAAAAGGTTATTGACTTTATTAGTCACTTTTGTAAATAATAATTTTTTGCAAATAATTAGTACGAAACCAATTGGGTGAGTTACAGTTGGGGGTGTTGCTAAAAATGGGCATAACTCGCCATAAACGGGCGCTGTCGTTTTTCTAAGCGCACTTTTCTTACCTAATTCTTCTGGAATTAGGGGGTTTACCGTTTGTATTTCTTCGTAAGTGCCCATTTTTAGCCCCAAAATGTCCCTTTTTGGTTTTACCGCCAAAAATTTCTCGAAAAACAGGTTTTGAACGTCAAAGTACCCCGTAATTGGCCCCCTCCTCAAAAATTTTTTAGGGATCCCCTAGGAGGTCACCCTAGAAAGTCTATGGTAAAATTAAAATTACCCAAGGGGATCTCTTTACCCTTTGGCATTCGCTGGCGTTCGTAAAAAGTTTCCCCGTTAGTAGTATATCTGTATTTGTCACTTTTGATCTCGAGTGCCATAACAGCGATCATATTCTTTCATTCTATAAAGTGAGCCTTGCACGGGTTCGATAATGCTTCTATCAGAATTAAATTACACCTCCAGAATTGCATAGAATTTAAACATTCACTCGCGCAAAGAGTACAACCCTTAAATAGAATTTTTGCCATACCAGTTACTATTATGAAATCATTAACATGTTATATTGTAAGTGAAATGACTTTCAAAATTCCGACCATCATGTGAAAAGTTACCCATTGCTCGTTCCACTTATGCTTATTTACATCGAACTAAAATACTGATGTTCCAGTCCTTTTGTAAGCCTTGGTTAGCTACTACCTTACAGTAGCATCAAGTCATAATTATATTGCTTATGGCTTAATCATCTTTTCTGAATGCGAAGACGGTTAATTGTAAATTCGCCTCAACGAGTCACCTGGTGAGGTGCGTGGATCTGGCGGCCGACCTAGATCCCCTCCGTTTTGTTCTTTGCTGACTCTCAATAATGATTGCGCACTGCCTCCTTTCCTGTTTCCACTCTTTCCAGTAGCAATTCATTCGCCGCTGGCTTGAATCAAGGAAATCCTGGAACATGTAGGGATGAGAGATGTGCGCAACAGTCATCAAAATGGCAATGGGCTTCCTCTCGCGTGCGTGCAAAATGTACGCTTATTTTTGTTCTATTTAGAACACAGAATCAGTTATTATGCATTCCTCATTAGATAACTTGCTTTGTTTTATTTCACTGTAAATTTACATAATTCGTATTACCGTACATTGCTTAGTAAAGCTGAAAGAATCTTGGTCTTAACCTTTTCGGATTTTAAACAGCAAATTTAACTTTTTAACTATTCATTTCAAAATATATATTCGGAGCTACGCATTATGAACCAAAAGCTGGATTAAAATTGATGACCTGTCTAATTGAAAATATTTCTTAGATTACAGGTCTTAATTTCTGGATTCATAATGCTAAGAAAAGTGAGTAGCTGATAGCTTCTGCCATACGTTGCCATTGAATTTAATTAATTATGGTGTCCGGAAATGTAACGACTTTATTTCTGCTTTTATTCGTCGTATTTATTAATCTATCACCAATCTCTACATCGGGTGAGTACTTTCTGAGCGTATAACGAAGTTCAAATACCAAATTTAAAATACGATTAAATCATTTCTTCGTAAAAATGAAACTTTATCAAAGTATAAATAAATAAATAAATGTTGCACGGCGGTGTCGAAGCGTACCTCATAAGGAAATCGTTTTATGAAGGATAGAGTAAAAATAATATTTCCATAAATGCAAAAAATCATAAATTATATTATCTTGATAGGGAACGACAGTATAAATAACAAGGGGATTTTCTTCTTATTAGTACTAGCCGAGCAGAGCTCGGCTAGCTGTCGGGAGTCTATATTCGTGGTTTAGATTGAATTCGTTGGTCAATAAATTTTAATTGGGTCAATATGAATAACAGTTTTGGTATTCGCTACGCGAAAAGAACTCGGCCTGCGGCCGTCTAGAAAACGGCATAGATTTTAAAGGGTATAATACAGATATGCCTATGTTCTAAGTACCCTCACATTCCAAGGGGGAAGGTCGGGCGCTCCGCGCCCGACCACAAACGACCAAAAACAGATAAATGCCCTCAGGGCAAATTTCGTCAAAGTGTGTGGTCCGACCTCAAAAATTTCAGTGCCATTTGCTTAGTCTCACCGAGAGCTATCATTTGACACCTCACTCGCCTCTGGAGGTGGTCAGGAACCTAAAATCCCGACAAATGCCCTCAGGACAAATTTCGTCAACGTGTGTGGTCCGACCTCGAAAATTTTTGTGCCATTCGTTTTGTCTCACCGAGAGCTGTCGTTTGACACCTCACTCGCCTCTGTAGGTGGTCAGAAACCCAAAATCCCGAGAAATGCCCTCAGGGCAAATTTCGTCAACGTGTGTGGTCCGACCTCGAAAATTTTTGTGCCATTCATCCTGGCTCACCGAGAGCTATCGTTTGACACCTCATTCGCCTTTGGAGGTGGTCAGGAACGCCAGATACAGCCATTTCCCGATAAATGCCCTCAGGGGCCATAACTCCGTCGTGGGTGGTCCGATCTCGAATCTGACAATTTTCCCTTCACCTACGCATCGAGAGGAATCGTTTGACGTATCACACGCCTCTGGACGCACACTGGATATTTCTAAACAATTCCCTCCCTCGTGCACGAAAAAGGTTGCGTGGCCTGACTCTTGAGGGAGTAAAAACAGGGGGTTCAACATGCGAATTTCAAAAATTTTTTCTCCGGGGGTCTTATCTCACCGAATAGAAGCCCGGGAGCCGAAAATCCATGGGCCAGGTGAAAAGTCCGTGGGTCGAGGTTTGTAACTTTCTTGTTTGGGGGATTATAGTATAAAATGCCGTAGATAAGAGTTCCGCGTAGGCAAATGGAGATTTGAATTTGCGCCAAAACATAATTGCACGCCAAAGGGGTTAAAAGGGGCCGCGGAAAATTTTTAATGAGGGGGATTACTCGGCAGGGGTCTCCTCTAGAGATTGCTAAAAAAATTTGAGTGGGGCCTTATTAGAGTAAAAATTTTCACAGTCAACACTTTTCCCTATTAGAGGAGACTCTGTTCAGCATCAGGAAAAGAGCCTCCTCTAATAACGAAAAGTGTTGACTGTGAAAATTTTTACTCTAATAAGGTCCCACTCATTTTTTTCCAATCTTTAGAGGAGACCCCTGCCGAGTGATCCCCCTCATTAAAAATTTTCCGCGGCCCTTTTTAACCCCTTTGGCATGCAATTATGTTTTGGCGCAAATTCAAATCGCCATTTGCCTACGCGGAACTCTTATCTACGGCATTTTATTAGTATCATTTGTAATAAGAACAAATTATTGTGCTTAATGATCTAAGAAATTTAAGATATATTTGTAATAATGACTCAGAGCATATTTTGTTCAAAATCTACCTAAAAGATAACTGTATTAATTTGATAAAATTTCTCCCATAAAATCGGGATTGACTTTTCCAATTAATAAAGCTAACTAATAAGCTAAATGGCAAATTTTGATTTCAGGAGCCGAAAGTATGCAATCAGCTGATAGCTGGGATGCTCCCGTGCAAACCGTTGAACGTGAAGAATCTATCGCACAAGAAGCACCACAAGATGATCAACCTGTTCATACAGGTACGTTTCATTGTTGGTTTTATGTATTGCAAACTGATAGCATTAAATTCAGTAGAGAAGGGCATCAACAACCATGAGGATAAGGAAATTTCTCACAATGAAGTTACGGACACGAAAGGTTGGTTGGTTTAGTTTCACTCTTTCTTCCTTCCCTCTAGCATTCTCGATTTTCTTTTCGTTATTTATTTCCAGGTTTTTTATAGAACAGTTTCAGTCAATGAAACTAAAATATCCGTAACTCATTCTGAACTCCCATTAATTGTTCTATCCAAATATTTTGAATGAAGTTAGGTTGTTAGACAGTAGTTAAAAATACGTGTTAATAATTCGTATTAACAGATGTGTTCATGTTAATTAAAATTTAAAACATTCCTTACAGATAGCACTAAAACCGTTCATGAAGAAGTCTCTACTGGTAGTGCTAGTCGCTTTGGTGCGGCATCTGGTGTACTATTCATTGCCGCAGTCATTCTTATATTAGAACTTTGATATATAGTTATGACGATATTTCATTTCTTTAATAAATGCTTTATTACTTTCCACGAGATTTATGCGCAGCGGCCTTCGCCGCTAGCACTGAGCATATATCATGGAAGCTTCTAGAACATTCTGGAAGGTTCTGGGGTACATTCCGTCCCCAGATTCGAACTCAGCGAGGTCGATTTGCTATATGGGGACAAAATTTGGGCCCTTTTCCCAGCTTTGTGCCCATTGGTCAAAAATGGTCACTTTTTGGCAAAAAATGGCCATTTTTGGGCCAGAAATGGAAAAGTGCATCCCGGATCCTAGAAATCTATTCTCAGGAGCTCCTGAGGAGCAAAATGACGTATCACACGCCCCGAAAGCTGTAGCGCAGAGATAGTTACGGTCAGGTACGCCCCACGGACGGGTGCGACTTAGGTAGAGTGGATTTCTTATTTTTTATCTAAATTTATTTATTTATTTTCTATTCCTTAAGAGGGACGTTTATTTTTACAATTTATTCTATTCAGCAAGCACGTGTCAATTGATAAATCTGTATAATAAGTGAAAAAGTATAACGAAATAGCATAAATAATTGGAATAAACAGACAGGGACATTCCACCATTATTGCATCCATTCAAATACATATGGCAAGGCAGACGGCGTTGTGACTTTGTTTCAGATTCTATAATTTTGGAGAAGTTATTTATGGACCTTTATCATAATGATATTTTTACCTTCATCTTTGTCCACATAAACTCCTCGGACACTAACCCAGTCGGTCTCCATTGCTACATTCGATATTGAATATGCACGGATTTTCACATAGTAATCTGTGTGGGCGCGCAGTGGGCCATTGCAGTACTGAAACATTAGAGAGCGTTATCAAACATAAAATGATAAGGATTACTGTACTGAATTTTTGTTAATGCGATTTTTTGTGGGCTTTCTTTAGGAGAAAATGCCAACATAGTACAGTACATCCTGTATTTAAGAGAGGAAGTAACATAAGTTGCATAACAATAGTACACTGTCGTATTTGAATACTGTTGAATATTTTTATTGTGTATTTTCTATAATTTTTTGTTTGAAGTGTAATACCGGTTCATGGAGCTTTCTTCGCTCGCAATCCTCTTCACCAATTATATATGTTGTAACACGTGAAGAGCCCCGGCGCCGAAACGGATTGTATGTGGAGAGGGAGGTCCTGTAGGCTGGCCAAATCTCTTCTTCATGCACGTCATACCAAGATTTGAGATCAAAGTCATCGTCGGCCAACTAAAACCTCATAGGTTTGTCTGGTTATATAAATTTTTAAGGATTCATTAAACAAGCAATACTGACCTCAATATCTTCTGCCACAATTACTGCAAAGCTTTCAATCACTCCGTTAGTATCCGCAAATATATTATGGTCGTCCTCGAACTGAATAAATTTAATATACCTAGGCAAAATTCTAACTTAAATTAGTTTACTTACAGTTATTGCCAATTCTCGGCTGCCGTATCGTTTTAAAGTAGGAGTGGACTTTGCTAAAAATTTGTTTTATTAGTTGATTAGTGGTTTAGCAGGTGGAATTATAATAGAAGAAATGTACAAGTGTACGTCCTATATTAGAAGTAAATCCTAATATTTTCTCAATCATTTATTTCCTGAATTTTTCACTTCATCACTAGTCATATTTCTTGTCGAATTCCTCATGTTTCTTATCGACGCTAACGAAATATATTTACATCTACAAACTACTATAACACCATAATTATATCCGTTAAACTTACGACGTGACATAAATCCTATATTGGATGTCTCAGACTCGGATTCTGCTTCGGCAGGATCCTTCCCCATAATAACAATGATTGTGAATGTATAGAAAGTATCATAGTCAAGCCCTGTAAAACGGTGCTTTTGCGTTGTTCCGTTCAAATTCACAGTTTGAGACTTGCGAAGGCCAGTGTTCGAGGTGGAAGAATAACTAAAGTAATATTAATCTATTATCCATCGACACAAGAATGCCAACACATACTCCAAGCGGAAGCGGCAATGATTCTCAGATGGATTCTCAACCTCCCAGAAAAGTGTGACATAGCCCGGACCGAGTACTGGCATGAATTTACTGACTTTGAGAGGATCTGAAATGTATGTAAAATAAAATTCCCCATATTTTAAATACCCCATTTCAAATAGCTTCTATACAATGTAGCTGATGTATGATCAATTATCCATACCGTATTATATTTGTACAAAAAAACACATGTAGGTATTTTATATAGATTTTGAAAAACTTCATACAAAACTTTCTTTATATAATTATCATATTATACATTTCAATAGTAATTTCCATTCCTATTTAGAATAAACCGTTATATATTGAAATTTAACAAATTATAAACATGACTTAAAAAAGATCCATACATGTAGTTATGTCGAGGATCACTGGTCTACTCTTAATCCTTTTATAGACGGTGTAAAGAAGAAAGCGATATGTCTTTCCGGGAATGAGCTTATTGAAGTTCATAGACATTCTAAATAACAGTAGTTCTAGAATGGTATGATAAATAAATAGATCGTACGGGTCGTTCTTTTGTAAGCGCTTTGTGACATTTTTAATTCCTTTCCCAGAGAAAATCAGCTCATAGGAATCAAACGGATGTTCAGGATCTGATTCGCCAAAATTAATGTTAATAGCTGTGGATGATAGCTGACCAGGATACAACGTGGAGGTGATCACTGGCGCTGTAAAATGAAAATGTTTACTTGTTCAAATTATTACGATACTCTTTCATTACAAATTGGTTGTATTTTAAAATTTAAAACCTACGGGTTATCTGTCGGAGACCAACCGCAGTGCTGACTAATTGAAGTTCTGTCGAAACATTTACAGCCGTGAATGTATACAATTGAGCCGGCTCTAAACCGGAAATGTTGATAATTTGGTGAGGCTCCGTTACATCAAGATGATTCTTTCCAACAACTTTCTAAAAATATTTTACATAAGAACATAAAAATAGAGTTTTATTGCTCAAACAAACCTTTCCTAGCGCCCATGATACAACAACTTTGTAATATTGTGAATCATAATGAAGTGGCCAGTCCAAGTCAAGTATAACGCTCGAGACGTAGTACATATCAGTGAACAGTTCTTTCACTTTGAGATTTGAAATTGATTGTGGCCCTATAATATATTGACTTAAGATAATTCTGTTAACAGTAAATTTGGTTAACGTCTATAAAATTGTAAACAAATTTATAACAAAGAGGAAAATCTAGAATCTGTTCTCGACAATGTCTCTGACTTCGAAATTTCTGGAATAATTTTGATGATAATAAACAACAATTCAATTCTGGGTTAACGAATCCATGCCTCATTCTTAATATAAAATGTTAGCAAAAGTAATGGCATACTAGAGAGATCAATAACTCTGTTTGCGGACCAGCCATTGAATACAGCCCCCTCGAAGATGCAAGACACATTAAGCTGAAATAATTTAATTTTGCTTTAATTAATAAGCTTTTAACTGGTACAAACCTCTAGTTGAATCTCGTCGTAAAAGTCGATAAGTGAGTACGAGTCTCGTATCTCTGTAATATGACCGATCTTTAGCGACGTTTTATTGCCGTCTGAGTAATTGAAGGCAGCGTATGTGAGCTCAAATGAATCACACAAAATCGATTCAGGTGCATTCCACTCAACTCGCAGCAGCTGCTTCGTTTTGGCTCCACCACTCCGACTGTTAGGCTCCAAACTTATCTAAAGCAAATGTATCTGTCACATATTTATGAAAATCGACTAATTAGTTTCAGAAAGTTTCCTTTCTCTGAAGGACTCTCTTTGTTGTAGAAAATTTAAGGTAAGAAATTTTAAAAGTTAACCTTAATCGCATTCGCAGAATTTTCATTGACGACCTTCGCTGTCTTGCTAGCAGATTCATCTTCTTTTACATTCACCGTAGTAGACGATTTTTGTTCACCTGGCTTTTCTGATTCTATGTCTGTTGGTCCTTCTGTGCTTTCGTTTTCTATACTGATATCTTCTTCACTTGGTTCAGTCGGTGCTAATAATTCTCGCGTGCTACTGTCACCTTCTTCACTGTTTTTATTAATTGTCACGTTATTTGTCGCCATAGTGGTATTCTGAATTAACTGTGTCGGCCTAATGGATACCTCTGTGATTAGCGCATGATATGGACTGGTCGTAACCACCGTAGTGGATTCATGCCCATAGTGTATGCTATTGCGTGGTTTGTTTATCGTCGATGTTTTAGATAAAGACGAAGTCCGAGTTGTCGATTCAGTGTGGGCAGGAAACGTTTTTGTTGTAAAAATAGACGATGTAGAATGTGGTGATACCGTTGCTACTTCGGCAGGTGCCTATAAAGTCGTAATCTCACATAAGTGTTATTAATAATTTTTATCAACGTCATACCATGGCTGTGACAAATGAGTAGGAGATTCCCTCGGTAAGTTCAGAATCCCATGTTTTTGCAGTCAATGAACGACCACGTTCGACGTTCATATCCATGTGGAACACCTTTCTATCAGACGTCATGCTTGAACTGCGCACTTGGTTCTTGAGTAAACCACTCTGACAAGAATAGTTACTAATCATAGTCGCATTAGTAGAAACATTCAATGCTAAAGTGACAAATTGTATAGGTTCATCGATATAATCTTTACTATGCGTTTTGGTTTACGTCCGAACCCTTCACAAAAATTCGCTCTGCAAAAGTTAGAAAGAAGCCTTTAAAATGCATATGCTGTCAACTAAACATGTCTATATATTCTGTATATATGCATGTCTTAAACAAGGACCGACAGGAAGTTTTATAGGAATTTGAAAAGAAATATTTTATATTCTGAACTAGCTAACTTACGCTTTGTTTTAAATATAATTTCCATAGGTTCCATACTGCGCACTCCAAAAAATACAGAGTATACATGCAGCAGATAAGCATTATCGGGCACGAGGTTTCGTATGCGTAAAGTTGTGACATTAGTATTGACATAATAGATTCGGTTATCCAGATTCTGCAAAGTTGAATTACTGACGCCGTGAATATTCTCTCTTGTGCAGACGCGAAAATATTCGAGGTAGAACGTATAAGTAAGATCGGACGCTGATGTTGTGTATGTATTTTGAGGCTCGGCATAAGTCAAGTTGAGTGTCGTTGCTGATGTGTCGACAGAGACGAGACGAGGTTTTGGAGGACCTAGAAATTTTCTGTAGTCTATACTTCAAAATTTCTCTCAACCCTGTCCATAAAATCTTACTTGAGTAAATGATCCTATTGAATATTGATTTTCTGGAACCATTTGAGAATAATGAAACGAGTTGCAGGCTATAGCCTACAGCTGGCCATGTGCCTGAATTTTATTACTAATCAACGATATTTATTAGATACTATTTATACCATTGATAATAACAAATTTATCGCTCCGACGTAACACTACCGGACTTGGTGGTTGACCTCTGGGAGGTGAATATTCCAGCAAGACCCGCACAACCGGATATTCACTCTCAGAGTCTCTTTTGACTGACTCTTGGATGAGCTGATCCAAATTCAAAGGCGACCAATCAAAGAAAACCGAAGAAAGTGGCAATTCTTTACTATCATTTCCAAAGGCCTGAAAATATATTTACGTTTTCTGCTCATAATCATAGTTTGTTCTTTCACAATGGTAAAATAACAAAAAAAGCTTACATTTACGAATAAGTAAATCACCTAAGTCATACCCCGGTTGATATGAGCCGGTTTCAAATGAATTTATTACATATTTGTAATGCATTAATGGTTGCAATTTTGTTCACACATTCTCACTTACCATATGGATCCTCAAATATAGGATTAACACAATGTAAATAATCTGTGTGCAAGCCGGCCGCCCGGCCTTCGCCCTGCCTCTCTGTTGATTAATTGAATGTTGATCAATTAGCTTCGACGGGCCAAATTTATTAGTACAAGCAAAGGAAGACTTATGAATAGGACTGTTATAATTAAAACTGGATATGGATAACCGGAAACTTGCACAGCTGTCTTGCGATATGGACAGTCTTATCCCCGGTGACCCTTTGCTATGATCAATAATTCTCATCTACATATGGATTGCGTAGATCAAATATGCCTTCAATTTCCGCAACCGTTGATCAGAAATATGTAATAGTTTCCTGCAGAATACATCACGACAATATAAGTGAATTTAATACAAAACTAAAATATAAAGTAAAATTCTGAAATATTCTAACGTTTCGCTATGTACGCCGTAAGACGATAGCAATGAACACACGTTTCTGAAAAATTACGCACTATTGTAAAGAAGAAAGGAATAAAAGCTAGGTCAGCATGTAGGAGTAGTCAATAAGGCTGAGTAAGCTTGACCCGGCTTAACACACAAGCCTATTGTGTGTGTTCAAGAGTTCTAGTGATTGAAATGCGGGCTTTGGAAAAGTAAAGGGGTGAATATGTACGAAAACTGTATATACGAGCAATTTTTGAGACAAATGTGATACGTTTGCTTAATTACATGAAGTCTACTGATTCAATAATTAGTCGGAACTAATTGATCTCTTACCATATGAGGTGGGTACATGTTTCTTTTTGTACCTTTATTCATTGATTTCATTCAACATATTAAATATTTTTTGCTTATTACATGGAATGAAATACAAACATAAAAGTAAAATGTTTGTATGGTGCCTATAGTATTTCCTACGTAGTTGACCTGAAAACAAAATGCAATTATACAAACATGTGGCAAGATAAAATCCGTTAAAGGTTATATAAAATGAAACTTGGATTAATTTTCCATTTTTACGCAAAGGAAATTGGGGACAAGAAGATTTAAAGGATAAACAGTGATTGCATTAGAAGAAGGTATTCCTCTTTTGTTTGATCCTTTCCTTCACCAGACTGTCAGCTACGAACAGTTATCAAGTAAAAGGGAAGAGCTTGCGAAAATGATCCGGACAAACGAGTCTCCTCTTGTAAAAGAATGAGCTTCATGGAAGTCTACCCACACAAAAAGTCCGATTTCGAAAGCTCCTATCAATAACTGCTTATATCAATTCACCGATATGGATATCGGTAAATAATACATAATCCTCGAAATAATATCTTTTAAAAGTACCAATAACATTTAATGAATATTAATTATTTTATTAAGCTTAAAAATCAACATAACGTGCAAAATGTATGGATTTTTTCCTAAAATATCAGGTATCAGAGAGACTCGCGGCCTTCGGCCGCTCGAACGGGGTTCTGATTTTGCAAAAATTTCAAAAAAAATGTTTGAAAAAAATTTTTTTTCCGTACCCCGGGGGTACCCCGATAATTTTTTCGACCCCGGATTCGGATTCAGCACCCCAAAAAACCCCCGGGTGCAAAAAATTAGCTCCCCAGATGCTTTGGTTCAAAATGGCCATTTTTGGCAAAAAAATGACACTTTTTGGCAAAAAAAGGCCACTTTTTGACATCGCCCGAAAAAAATTTTTCCGGATTCGTTCTTAGAATTGTCTGGGGAGCATTTTGAGCTATCATGCGTCCCTGTAGCGCGTGAACTCAAAAAGATATCACCATTTCCAGAAAAACATGAAAAATGACACTTTTGGCAAAAAAGCCACTTTTTGACATCGCCCGAAAAAAATTTTTCCGGATCTTCTTAGATTCTGGGAGCATTTTGAGCTATCATGCGTCCCTGTAGCGCGTGAACTAAAAGTATCACCATTCCAGAAAACATGAAAAATGACATTTTGCAAAAAAAGGCACACTTTTTGACATCTTCCGAAAAAATTTTTCCCGGATTCGTTCTCAGAATTGTCTGGGGAGCATTTTGAGCTATCATGCGTCCCTGTAGCGCGTGAACTAAAAAAGATATAACCATTTCCAGAAAAACATGAAAAATGACACTTTTTGGCAAAAAAAGGCCACTTTTTGACATCGCCCGAAAAAAATTTTTCCGGATTCGTTCTTAGAATTGTCTGGGGAGCATTTTGAGCTATCATGCGTCCCTGTAGCGCGTGAACTCAAAAAGATATCACCATTTCCAGAAAAACATGAAAAATGACACTTTTTGGCAAAAAAAGGCCACTTTTTGACATCGCCCGAAAAAAATTTTTCCGGATTCGTTCTTAGAATTGTCTGGGGAGCATTTTGAGCTATCATGCGTCTCTGTAGCGCGTGATTCGCGAAAAAGGCTTATTTTAGCCTCCAAAAAGGAACCCCCCCCCCACCTCTATCCTGCGAAATAGGTTAGAGTGGATGAACTAAGGAAGCAGTCTCTCAAATTACAAGAGACAACGGCATTGACTGAGGAACATAAAGAAGAAAGACTGAAAAGATGCAAACGGCTGCTGCGCCTGTTCACAGAATGTCGCCACCGAGAAATACTTTTTTCGGATGAAAGTTATTTTCTTCTTCAGGAAGGATTCAACAAACAAAATACACGAATTATAGCAGCAACCCGAGAGGAAGCAAATGCCTATGGCAGTTTGGTGGAAAGGTCTCAGTTTCCTAAGACTTTGATGGTCTGATGCTGGAATGGGAAGACACCACTGGTCATCTTCGAACCTCGCGAGAATGTCAATGCAAAGAACTACAAAGAGAAGGTTCTTTTTCCGCTAAAGTATAGATGGGCCCCTGCACTATTCAAAAATGCTCACTGGACATTTCAACAGGATTCGGCGTCAGCACATGCAGCCAACACGACGCAAGCATGGTGCATGGACAATTTTCCAGGTTTTATAAGAAAAGAAGAATGGCCTGCTAACTTTCCACAAGGCAATCCTCTCGATTACTGTGTATGGCCTATCTTGAAGGAGAAAGTCTGCGCTACGCACCATGGTAATTTGGATGGCTGGAAACGCGCCCTGAGACGAGAATGGAACAAATTTGATTTGTCGACCTTGCGAAAATCCATCGATCAGTTTCCAAAACGTCTGAAGGCTTGTATAAAAGCGAATGGAGGACAGTTCGAGGAGGACTAATATGTATCAGGTAGTGAATGACTTGTGCTATTATTCTAATATTTCGGAAATTTCCGGAATAAGTAAACAAGTGCAAAATACAAAAAAATAAAAGTGGTAACAGAACTTATGCCCCACCCGATATTACATATGTAAAACTGCTATATATTTTAAATCTTTCTGAGGGAAGACAAAGCATCTTCGAGATATGTTAGTAGAGATAAATTTTTATATGTTCAAAAGGCAAAAATGCGGACCAACATCTTTTGGAGAATGAAATGCAATTACACAGTTTTATGAAATATTTAACATTAAAATTTTTGAGATGTTAAGTTTTTGTCGAGCCACAGCTTTTCAATATTTGACCTATGTCCAGGAGTTTTTACTATAGATTGCAACTTTGTATGACATGTCCTGTAATAATAGGTTTATTTTATAAACATCCATAAACAAGCAAATCCAACTAAATAGTATCTAAAGTTAAGTATTCCTATCGACATTGGCGCTTTTAGAAGCTTCTTCTGTTGTCTCTGACTTTTGATGTACGTTGTGTCGATTATGTACAGGTGCTTGACGCTGACCGAGGTACGGGTTATAATCCATCATCTGTCGCTTTATTTTGTTCGTTTGAATTCTTACATCTTGATAACATTTGAGGCAAATGGTCGTGATCAGTCTGAAAATACCGTTAATTGCGTGAAAGGTAAAAATACTGAAATATCTACGCATATGCATTTTTGTTTTTTTTTAATATTTTGTAATGATTCATAACTAGAATAGATACTTAGATATTCTGTTAGATCATATTATCATGCTAGAGATATATAAATATTTGTTCTATGGAGGGATCGTCTAACAAGAAGGTTTGTGCAAAAAGTTTGCAAGAGTAACAAAATTTTTGAAGAATGACCTTATGTAGAAAATTATTTTGTCTCATTTTGGTTTAGTTGTGCAAGTATAAGTTAGAAGTATACTAACGACAATAATCTCACTCATTGCGTGATGGAAATATTGTGAAAATCGACGTTTAGCAATATTTTTAGGAAATAGCTTGAGAAATGTTTGGCTAAGTTTTGTTAAGTAAAGAAAAACCTTGGAGTTTTGCAATTTGAGCACTCGACAATATTTTCCACCTTCTGGTATTGATATGGTTGGTGGAATTTTCTTGTCATAATCTTTGCTAAAATTACCAAATTTTAGATTATGGGAATTTCAACATAATGTAGATAACACACCTTTTGGAGTTCTGTGCTTTGGCACACCGCACAATAACGAAGTGAGACGCATTTCACTTTGGCGATTATTAGATTCACTGAAAATAAACCGTTTATAAAATGTACGAAATTATATTAGTACTCGAACATGAAATACGTTAAAGAGACGTGTACTGATAATATTATTATTAAAATTCGTATAATAAAACGCATTTTATTAAATAAGAATTGTGGCAGATTCAGCAAAGAAAAATTTGTTTGTCGCAGTTAATTGATAGGATTAGTAGCTATGACATTCGAAACTCGAAATATAGTAACAATTTTATATGCTTCTCGGTCAAAGTCAAGTCATTTAATTCCATTAAAAAGTAGTTCAGATCTTTTCAGTGTTAAAATTCATTTCGAACTAACTTTATTCATTGGCAGATCGCCAATGCCTCTGATTGGTTTAAAGTTTCGCGCCCAACACAAATTTGAAAGAAACCTTTCTGCTTCTTTTGATATTAGCGGCTGATTTATTCAGAAGCAGTGAAATTTCTGTAAAAGCATAAAGGTAACTATTTCATCTAATAGCATAACATTTAAAGCTACTATTTAATAAGTATACATCATTTTGAATTATTTATCTGTATAAGTATAATTGTGGAACATTGGCGGTACTATTCGACCATTCATTTCCTTATTGTATATTCCTCGTTCATTTTGTCTGCTTAATATAGCGTGTTCTCGATTCATTGATTGATTGAAATATACGAATTAACATCATTGGCTTGGCAATATATATACTTGGTTGCGCATTAGAAATATTTAGCCACCAATTCTCGGCATTTCTCTCAGTATTTTACAAGCAAAGAAGAACGTGTTTGAGGAAAAAGTTAAGAATTTTTTCTAGAATTTACTATTTATCGTCGTTAATAGTTATGTAATTTCATTACATTTGACGGTATTAATTTGATATGAGATTTTTTCTAGAAACCATTTTTGAAAGGAATTACTATAGTTCTAAAGAAGCAATTTGATTAATTTAGCTGTCAAAAACGTGGCGATCTAATTAATGGCCATATGGGGGGGGGCGAATCCACTTGGGGGAGGGGTTTACTTGAATTTTTACGAACGGAATGCGTGCCGAAGTGGTAAAGAGACCCGCTTGGATGATTTCAATTTTACTGTAGGCTTTCTAGGGTGTCGCTCTAGAGGATCCGCAAAATAATTTTGAGGGGGGCCAGTTAGCGGATACTTCGACCTTCAAACCTGTATTTCGGGAAATTTCTGGCAGGAAAACCAAAAAGTGCAATTTTAGGGCAACTAATGCAGCTTATGAAAGAATGAAAAAAAGTGAACCTCCCATATTTCCACCGGGACACGCCCAAAATGACTAAACCCAAAATGACTAAAGTATACCGTCGGCATTTCCAGGGGTGCGCTATTTTCTAGGGCATAACTTAATTTTGTATCTAATTGTCTTAATTTTGCATCTAAAATTCTTAATTTTGTATCTAATTCGGCTTGTATCTAATTGTCTTAATTTTGTATCTAAAAGTCTTAATTTTGTATCTAATTCTCTTAAACTTGTATCTAATGTTTTGTATCTAATTTATTTTGACCGTTTCCCGACTATTTTCGGCCCGGATTTTGTACCCTTTATAGGTTTTTGACACCGCTGAATCCGAATTTGACATTATTTTTTACCTAGGGTCGATCCTAAGGGTCTATAGACCATCAAAATCCGCTGAGCACTAATACATGTGTTATTATCGGATAGTTACATTTCGCCTACCTTATTTTTCGCATACCCCCTTTTGCCTGAAAACGTCTAATTAGGGGTTTTCGACCATGCTGATCACGGCCCCGCTGTATGGGGCCTAAGGGACTTAATCTTAAGCTTGGGGCTTAGGCTGCTGTACAGTCTTAGGCTAAACAAACCTTATAAGGCGCCAATCTTATGATCGGACTAGGTCCGGCAATAAACGATTAGGCTTAAAACTAAACTATATGCGCTAGCTTACTGGAAAGATATATAAGGGAATTGGCTCCGACTCTCAACTCCTGCGCGGGATTTTGACCTGCGAAAACAGCAAAAATCCCATATTTGGGCATCGAAATCATGCGCAGGTGCGCAATTTTCGCTGTAATGCCAACGCAAAAATTTCTTGGCTCATAAGCAACATTTATTTCAGGACAATAGCGCTAGATTCGCAACTGCGCGAGATATCGACCTGGGAAAACGGCAAAAATGCCATATTCGAGATCTCGCGCCCAAGAGCAAAGTTGCTTTTCTCACCCATATAAGCAACGTTTGCCGTGGAACCCTTTCCCTAAAACGGTATCCCGAGAGTGTCACCTTGATTTTTTTGTAGTTAGAATGCCACATGTCTATAAAAATAAGGTCAAATTAGGATTCAGCGTATGTGAATTACGCCTAATACATGTATTCCATCTCTTAAACAGATTTGTAGCGAATTTCGACCCTTAGGGTGGTCATTTCTACCCTTATGATCGTCCCTAGGTAAAAAATAATGTCAAATTCGGATTCAGCGGGGTCGAAAACCTATAAGGGTTACAAAATCCCAGCCGGGAGCAAATAGTCGGGAAACGGTTAAAATAAATATAAACGGTCAAAATAAACATTTTGGGTTTAGTCATTTTGGGCGCACCCCTGGAAATGCCGACGGTATACTTTAGTCATTTTGGGTTTAGTCATTTTGTTTTAGTCATTTTGGCTTTAGTCATTTTGGGTTTAGTCATTTTGGCATAGTTATTTTGGGTTTAGTCATTTTGGGCGCACCCCTTTCCACCTAGTTAGGTAAGAAAAGTGCGCTCGGAAAAACGATATCCAACACCCCCAACTGTAACTCACCCAATTGGGTGTCCGCCCGTTAGTTACATACGAGGTTGTTGGTATTCAGATATGCATCAAAGTATATACATGCCATCGAAGTGCACACGAACTATCCATACATATTCATTTTTAGCATTAACGATTTTGTTTCAGAAAATGCGAATCAAAAGGATCGAGATCGAAGGTTTTAAATCATACGCTCAGCGGCAGGTAGTCGATAATTTGGATTCTCAGTTTAACGCAATCACGGGTCTCAACGGCAGTGGCAAGTCTAACATATTGGACTCTATTTGCTTCTTGCTGGGAATTTCAAACTTGTCTCAAGTACGAGCGCACAATCTCTCAGATTTGGTGTACAAACAAGGCCAGGCTGGCATAAACCGCGCCACTGTCACAATCACATTTGACAACACAGATCCAAAAAACCAGCCTGTCGGTTACAACAAATATAACGAGATTGTCATCCGACGACAAGTTGGTCAATAATATTTACTAGGGAAGATGGCGACTTTGTGTTTAATCCAACTTGGTAGGAGCAAAAATGTTACCTTACCTCCGAAACTATGTCTATATTGCAGTTTTGTGACGTTAAGAAGATTATAAGGAGGGTTAAGCTCTAAACCGAAGTTAATTTTATAAATCTTTAGATTATAATCAATGGACGGAACACCTATCAAATTAATGGGTCCGCTGCTACGAATCAACGAGTCTCCGATCTCTTCCGCTGTGTTGGAATGAACGTAAACAACCCGCATTTCTTGATTATGCAGGGCAGGATCACTAAAGTCTTGAATATGAAACCACTCGAGGTATTTCTATGGCGTATTAAGCTTTCAAATATATAAAATATATAACAGATCTTGTCTATGGTTGAAGAAGCTGCTGGAGTCAGGATGTACGAATGTAAGAAGCAGAGTGCTGTTCGGACGATTGAAAAGAAAGAGACCAAAGTCGCTGAAATCTGCAAAGTATGTTTTTTCTTGTGAATCAACCACCGATACGCTTTACTTTAGCTTATGGACGAGGATATACTGCCGCGCGTAGAAAAACTTAAGAAAGATCGGGTCAATTACCTGGAGTATCAAAGAATAGGCCGTGAGATAGAAAGCTTTGAGAGGAAGCTGTTTGCGTATGACTATCATAACAGCCTGGTATGTTTGACATTTAGAATTTAAATTTGCTCCCAAATTGCGCAAAACGAAAATTTGATTTAACAACTTTTATAAAATATTTTACACCAGGTTAGTCAAATTTTACTAAAAAGAGTAAATTAATTGTACCTTAGATGACTACACATTTCTTGATTGTTGTACTATAAAATTATTAGCTAATATTTTCCAAACCAATTTAGGAACAAGTGAAAATTCTCAACGCATTGAGCCTTGGAAAACTGGAAGACGTGCAAAAAATAACCATTGAAATCCAAGAGAAAAACGACAGGACTGTGCGCGAACAATCAGCTTATGAACAAATGGAAAGAGAAAAAGCAGATGTAATCTTACTCATACAATGACTTGATTCATCCTTTTATTAATACGGTGTGTTTAGACGATGAGTGCAGAGCGTGAAGCTCTTGAGCGTGAAGTTGCTAAGCATCAATCGGAATTGTCGAAAATCGAGTCTGACCGTGACGGTAAGGAAATGGCGCAACGAGAACTGAAGGTCAACATCGATCGGAAGAAAAAAGAAATTGATGCTGTAAGTTTTAATTTAAGCTCTGAACATTTTGGCAGAAGGAATTGGAACACATGCGATAGTAGGGAATTAGTTACCTCGTTTTTACTGTATTAGTCTAAACACCTCATCAACATGAACAATGCATAGCGAGATTATATGTTAAGAATTACGGTATAGATTTGATCACGAATTGGGTAGTTATCGAATTGTTGGACATTATTGTATAATAGCCCACATTGTACTAGTCTGAAAATGATTCGGTTGATTTATTTTGCATTTATGTTTTTGTTTAAGCTTCAAAAAATTTACTCGTGTTTTACTTAGGACAAGAAAGAGCTTGGCAAAAAGAGGGCTGAATTAGAAAAAAAGGAAGCTGATATTGGAGGAGAGGAAAAGCGAGGTAAAAATGCTGAAGAGAAATTGCTCAGAGCGCGTCAGAAGTTGGAAGCACTTGCTAAGGGAATGACCACTGACGAAGACGGAAATGCAGTCACTCTTGATGCACAACTAACAGGTCTGAATCTTTATTTCGCCTTTATCTAAGTTTTGAAAATTTAGCTGCACGCTCCCAATTTTCGCAATTGGAAACAAATGCAAAACGTGCGGATATCAAGTATTTTTAACATTTTGGCAAACAATAAGATATTATTGTTTCTCTTAGACTTAAACAAATAAAACCAGCACTAGAGAAGAAGAGAGCAGAGCTTCAAGCGTTGTCGAAACGGTCAAATACGGAAACTTTGCAAAAAGATCAGCTAGAAGCGGAAATAGCGCGTTGCAAGGTAAAGAGTCAATTACATTTTTTAAGCCGTTTAATTACTTACGTTTTCTAAAGATATCAAAAGAATTAGGAAAACCAAATTAGTAATGTTTAGATCTTTTTATATTTTACACTGCAAATTGCACAATTACTACATCTCTTCTAATTGAGAAAAATTCCTATAATTCTTCAACAATTTCCCTTATTTTGCATACCTCATGTTATAAAATTGAATTACATATTTTTTGATTAATTATACTAAATTTTGTTTTTAATGAATATTACATTTAGCAACTCCTTGGCGAAATGGCCTTTGATGAAGATGCGGAGAACCAGCTTGATTTAAAAAGAAGAGAGCTTTGTAAGGAGCGAATTGAATATCAACGGGAGGTTGATGGTTTTGAAGCAAAGTAGGTTTTAATTATTATTAATTTTATTAATTATTATTAAGTTTATTTTCACCTGAACATGATTTTGGTAATGCATTCGCTCTAATTAAAATCTACCAAATCCGTTTTACTGAATTATATTATTAAAGAAATAGTTCATGGATTACAACTCTGGACTTTCCGTCTATAGGTATTGCTCACGAATCCTGATATTTTGTGTCAATCTTGCACCAACATGTTTTCTTAGTTAAAAATAAAAATTTTCAGATATCACTATCTCCAGTTTAAATATGAGGACCCCAGACCCAACTTCGATCGTCGCAGTGTCAAAGGCGTGGTTGCGAGGCTTTTTAAGATGAAGGACGCTAAATTTGCTACAGCTTTGGAAGTAGCAGCAGGTGGAAAGGTAGAAAATTTATTTTACATTTGTCACGACGTACAAAATCTGTATGATTCCATTTAGATGAACAACGTTGTTGTTGATCGTGCAGAAACAGCGAAAGATTTGATACAAAATGGAAAGCTCAACAAACGGTTTGTTATTACTCATATTTTATAACCATAGTAAAATCATTTCTTTATATTCTTTCTTTTTATTGCTCGGAGACATTGCTTTATTTTGGGGTTGTGATATCTGACATGATTATTGGAATTTAAGCACTACAATCCTGCCTCTCGACAAAATTGAGCGCAGCTCGTTGTCTATGCAAAGACTGGCTGAAGCACGACGTCTCGTTGGGTCGGAAAATGTCTTTCTTGCTAAAGATCTTATCGAGTATGATCCGGAGTTGGAGCCTATTATGCAAAACATGTTCGGCACAATATTGGTAACAACGAGCTTTTTTACAAAAAGTACATTTATTTGATTATAGGTTTGCAATACAATGGATCAGGCAAAACTAGTAACGTTCAACAAAACGGTCAACTGCAGGTCGGTGACCATTTCTGGAGAAGATTTTCGTCCTACTGGTGTATTGACTGGAGGTTCACGTCCAGCTAAAACAGCTATGTTGATAGATGTCGCAAATGTAGCCGCTTCATATGAACGATTAGCAACCATCGATGATCAAATTAAACAAGTTGATGGTAAGTTCGACCACATAAATTCAGCATTTAGTATAATTCATAGTTTAAAGAGTTTCGAAGACGATTTCTTGCATTTTTCTACTAAATATTGCAATTATCATGTAGCGATAACTGACATCCTAAAAATGATATAAGGGAAACACTGTAACGTCACGTTATACGTCATTACACACGGTGTTTTCATTGCATCATATAGTGGCATTATTTTACTCAAAAAGTGGGGGCGGGGGCACTTCCGTAGAAGCGCCCATTGCATCATATAACACTTAACATGACACTATAATTGGTCTAATATAATAGTTTAGGTGACTTTCAACGCCTGCAACCGCAACGCCAGCAATACGATAAGCTGAAGAATCAGCAACATATCGCGTCGAGATCGTTGCAAACTCTCGTGGACAGCTTGAAACACAGTCCAATGCAAATTCTGACGAGCGAAATAACGCAACTTGAACAGGTTTGTCAACGGTTTGCTTGAAGCAAATTAATGATGACATATTTGATGATGACAGACTAAATGAAGAGCTTTACTCCAATAACATTTCTTTATAAATTTTGCATGGCAATTATTACGCTACGAAGGCGTTCTAAGTCTAAAATTACATACCTGTTGATGATGTAATATGTCTTATGTTTGCTGCATTATAGGATATCCCGGAAGCAGAAGCTGTGCTGACTGAAACGCGACCACAAATCGATGCGCTGTCTGTTAAAATCAAAGAACTAGAAAATCGAAAGAAGAACGAGAAAGCATTCCAGGTTCGTTACATAAAACACTTATCGACTTTGTTTCTTAAAAATTATATATTCTTTAGGAAAAAGAAAAGAAGCAAGCGCAACAGGATATCAAAGAGGCGGAAAAAGAACTGGAAAGTTTGAAAGGAACTTTTTCGTCGATCAAAGATGTTTTATCGGCACTTCGGTTTGTTCTAATTAAAATCTTAACATATCCCAATATAACCATAATAAACAATCTTAGAGAGGAAATCACCACGTTAGAGCGCAGCATTGAAGATGAAGAGGGTAAAATTGCCGATCTTTCACAGGAGCTCGAAGATGAGCGAACTGCTATGAATTCGTCCAATGAAATTCTTAGCGCCGCAAAGGTAATAGTCATCAATGTAATTTACTTTAAAAGCCATTTAATTTAGGACAAAGTAAAGAAAGCTCAGCAAAAGCTGGACGCGTATAACAAGGGTACTTTTTACGCGTAATAATTTTTGCCAAACTGCACTTTATTTACTAAAAGATTTTGGCCCAATTTTGTAAATTAAATACTTTTAAGCATCTAAGTAGTTAAAATAGTTTGAGGCTAATTGTTGTTATTATATCATATGAAGATATTTTCGCGGATTTTGGTCCATCAAAAAATTATAACTACCTAGAAAGCACACTTTAAATATTTTGTTATCAACATTGTGTTCTAACTATATTTGTTAAAATTTTGACAGTTTAGAAATGCGAAGTCACGACAAGGCTATACGCGCTAAAGCAACCGAAATCGAGGAATTGAAAAAGCAGGTTAAGCAAATGGAAGCAAAGCAAGAATCCCTTCAAAAAGAAGCACAAGATGCCGCAAAGGACGCAAAGGAGTGTACTACAAGAGTACGGAATTTTGTGTTTTCTTTTACCAATCGATATTGTTTTTCATTTATAGGCTCATAAATTGGAAAAAGATCACAAATGGATTGCTGACGAAAAACGACTCTTCGGAGTTGCAGGCACGCCTTACGATTTCAAACAATACAACTATGATACGGGTAAGGCTGAAATCGAGAAAGCGAAGGATCGGCGGAAAGAGCTCGAAGGAATGATTAATACAAAAGCAATGAACCTTCTCGGAACAGCAGAAGAACAGGTGTGTATCTTGTTTGTTTTAGTTTCTAAAGTTGACATTTACAATTGTACTCTTTTTACAGTGCCGTGAATTAGAAAATAAGCGTCAGCAACTGGAAAAGGATAAGAAACAACTATATGACGCCATTAAGCAATTGGATACAAAAAAGCAGAATGAACTCATTGCTGCCCACGAGCTAATTAGCAGAGTAGGATCATTGTTAAGAATAATACCTGCTTACTTATTGTATTATAGGATTTCGGTTCTATATTCTCCACTCTTTTACCGGGAACAAATGCGAAATTAGTGCCACCTCCAGGAGCGAGTTCGTGCCTCGAAGGTCTAGAAGTTAAAATCGCATTCAGCGATAAATGGAAAGAGTCGTTGGGAGAACTCTCTGGTGGTCAGCGGTCATTAGTGGCACTTTCACTCATTTTGGCAATGTTGAAGTTTAAACCAGCTCCCATATATATTCTCGATGAGGTATCTCAAATTCATTTTCACTTCAAATTATGACGTAATAGTTCAACAGATTTCAATGACAAAAAAGAAAAGGGTTGTTATTTTAGTCGTCCATAATTTTGCTCAGGCGTTTGTAAAACCTCTAAATCCAATTTTTTGGAAGTCTGGTGTCAAAATAACGTGTTATTATAATTTCAAATGGTATTTACTCGTGTAGTTGGGCATACTTTCATGTAAACAATAAGTGGTAAACTTGTAACACGAATATGACTTGACTAGTCATACTAAAGATACATTCAGTTTGAGTTAGTATTATCTTATTAGATATAATAGAAAAGTTATTCTATTGTAGGTCGACGCGGCATTAGATATGTCACACACTCAAAATATTGGAACAATGATAAAGAGACATTTCAAAGAGAGCCAGGTTGGATGTTATATACTGTTAAATTTGGTAATTTTATGCTGATATTAACTTATTTTAGTTCATAATCGTTTCGCTCAAAGATGGAATGTTCAACAATGCCAATGTACTTTACCGAACGAAATTCGTAGATGGCACCTCAACAGTCACAAGATTTGATAATACCGCCCTTTAACAAAGTGATCTCGAAATATCTTTCAATATTGTATATTATTTGTTCTTTTGTCATTAAAAATTTATGGTATAAATAATCTGAAATTTACTTTCTCGCTTCAAAGTAGTCTCGACATATGAGGTTATATATAAATAATATGAAATTTTAATTGTAGAAATACGTGTTTATAATCAAAATTAAGGAAATAGTTTATAAATATTAACAGTATTATGTACAATGAGCTTTGATCTTTGTTCCGTGAGAATCCATCCAAAAATTTTGTAATTGTCAGGTAATTATATCTTCTAACAGTTTTGGTGTTTCCTTAAGGAATGGATGACAAAGGAAATCATTCAATAACATGTCATGCGTCAGAAATAAATTCGGATACAGGTATAAATTAGATGATCCCTTAAGTAAGATAGATCGCTAAATAATGGACACAATGTGCTACTTTAATCACATGCCGGAGATGAAGTGGGCGATTCTATCGATAGCCACTAAAATTGTCCTATATTTTTTATTAATTAGTTTCAAATACCTGTGGCAAAACTGCGAAATTGCTCGCTTGAACGACAGCATCGCGCCACAGTCGCGAGGCATTTGACTTGTAACCAAATATGGTGTTGCCCGGCTGCTTTGAGGAAAATGTGATGCGGCCGATAGGCCTGCTATTGCCGAAACGGTCGCAGTCCATAACGCACACTTCCAACCGACATCTAACATTAGAAATCATAAGTTGGTTTTGGTTAATTAAAATAACCAACCTTGAAATAAGTTTCTGGTCAATACCAAATGTCAGCGCCTCATTCCACACAGGCGATATGGTTGCTTTTCGGACACTTGTCTTGCGTTTCTTCAAAATGGTTTTGTCATCCAAAATTAGTGAAGAACGCACAAAGGTATCTAAAAATTACTTTAAGGAGAAATAGAGAAAGAAACAAATTCTACTTGGCAAAGCGTCCATCGTTCTTGTTGGCAAGTTCGTGGCCTCGTGAACAGTTAAAGTCAAACTTTGAGCTGAAGGGAGGTACTGAAGGCACACTTTTAGTTCCCCGTGAGAGGTCTCGATCTTAAAATAATAAGTTTTTTATTTGACACAAGTTCATAAATTTTGTAACTAACATCATTTATGGCGTCCAAATCTACCCAAATGAGCAATTCGTCGTCGGAAGGCCTGAGTGAAGCGAGCGAAACTGAAGCTCGCCCGTATTTGCTTATTGTGGCACTGCACCGTCGGTTCCCTACAGAGCCGGAAGCAGTCGATACTAGTTCAACAATCAAATTGCTCTCAAGTAACTCGTCGTAAGACAGAGGAAAACGTATCTGACCGGCACCTCCACAGATTGAAGCTCCACCTTCGCTTTTTTCCAAGCATAAAGAATCTGTCCGACGTAAAAAATTATTTTGCGATGTGTTTTGGAGACCGCAATTTCTATCCTGCCCACTCTCAAGTGATAACCAAAATTGACACTCCTCCAATTGTGAAATATGGATTGACCCTAATACATTTCATTTACCATTCAAAGTATAATTGCCGAACCTACAGTCGAACCCCCGAATAACGCGGATTTTGTCCGGTTCCGGATTTACGTCAAAGGATTTGCATGGGTTAGCCCCCTCCCCCCGAATAACGACCCTGAATAACGCGGCCCCCGAATAACGCGGATTTTGTTGAAACATGCCTTATAAATGACCCTCCGAATAACGCTGGTTCATATAGTTTGAAGAAATTTTCGAAATTTTTTATCACTTTTACAAAATTTGAAAAATACGGTAAAAAATACCAAAATTTTGTGAAATGGTGCAAATTCGCAGCTATAAATTCAAATTTACTGCCAAAACATTCAGAAACCTCCGATTAACGCCGTTCTGACCGAATTTTGAGTAGAAACCTCCGAATAACGCGGATTTTGTCCCGCACCGAGACCCGCGTTATTCGGGGGTTCGACTGTATTTATAAGTAAGTCAACTTCAGGAATAGTTGTCATGTCGGTAAATTTCAACTCAATCGCCGAGATAAAAAGACGAAAATATCATGATTCTTAGTTTTTAGACGAGAACCCAACAATAATTTAGCGCAAAACTAAGATTGTATCCAAATATGTCACAAATAAGCAATAGTTGAAACAAACTTGCCTCGAACCAATTGCGCAACAAAATCGGACTTTGAAAAATCGTAGCTGAGCTGAAACTGTACACGGCCAGCATTCTTTCCACTTTTTGGCGATCCGCCAGAAACATCTGAGTCGTTGCCGACTGATCCCATTCCGACGCTAATTATAGAACCACCTGTAACAATCGAAATATGAATAGAAAAGTGGCTACGTAATTTCACTTACGTCTACGGTAGAGATCCGGTTGGATTTGGCCTAAAATGTCATTTTTCGATAAAATAAATTACGTACATTAATTTTTTTAAAGGAAAAACTGCATTGAAAAAAAAAAACTGAATCAACTAATTTCCGCTACATACAATCACAACCCAAGCAGGATCACTTACATGTGCATTTATAAGAAAAAATTTCGATATTTTTATACGGCAAATGCGCAAAACATTGTTAAAAATTAAAATAATAAACGAGGACATTAAAGTAACGTACCAACATTGGTATCAGAACTTTTCCTTCTTTCTAAAAAGAGTAAAGCACTGTCTTCGGATTCTTGTTGCGATGGCCGTCTTCGTCCGAGAAGACTTCCAGTTGAGGCCATAGCGGAACTTCGCTGAGAAAATGATTCGCGTCTCACTAGCAATGGACTGAATGCAACTGATGCCTGTAAGTAATTTATATAAATTCTGAAAATGTGACATAGCTCAAGCTCCGCCTCCTTTTTAGAGACTGAGCGGAATGACGAGAATTTCCCTTTCTAATTTTTGTCATTTATGAACTCTTATTTACGGAAACATTTTAAATAGCACGAATCTGAAATTAGTTAATTAGTGTTAATAGCATAAACAGTCCGCATGTCATAAAAGGCAGGGACATTTTCGGTCCGTTGAACACACACTCTGAGATCAACTCCAAATATGATATACCGTATTTCCTCTAATTGAGCCCCCCTCTATAATAGAGCCCCCTAAAATAGACCCCCCTAGAGTAAGAGAAATAGTGGTCCTTAATCAATAAACAGTATTTCGAATCTATGACAAGTGAAATTACTATAGAGTAATTTTGTTGATGCAATTAAAAAGTGTCCGCTATACTTTTGTATTAAAAAATTTTCTATTAAAAAGTGTCCGCTAAGTATTTCGAAATAATATTTGATATATTTAGTTTTACAGTTTAAACTTTAAACCGAATCCAAAATCTGTCCAAAATAAGTTTACAATGAAAATCGAAGTTAAATAACGGTTCAGTTTGATATTATGAGCTTGATCATATTGACCTTTATAGCGACTATTCTCATCGAAAGTGAATGTTGCAAATAACTTGCTTTCTGGAATTTCTTACCTGATTAACAACTTCTGTCACAGAACTTAAACGTCGCATATTTGCAGGAATAATAAAAATATTTTGCCGAAGCTTAGCGATAAATGTAAATCTTGCAAGTAAATCTGAAAATAATTTTATATAGTTATCAGTTTTTTTAATTTCGGAAATATCTCTCATGAGATTACGATATTCATCCTGAAAGTGATTGACTGGCTGAAAATTTTCTATTTTTGAAAGAACATAAAGTCAGAACCTGGAAGAATTATAACTTGTTAAGAATGACCGATTTACGTGAAATTGTTCAGCGAGACATGATCATTTTTATCCAAGCCTACACTTTCTGCTCCTCGATTCTATACAAACAGTTTTAAATATCGAAAAAATTATATTTGATTGTGTCCTTTGACCAGATATTGGATATATTTAAGCACTTCGGGGCATAAACGACTCAATTCATTGGCAGGAGAAAGCATGTGTGTTCTTCGAAGTGAACGGTTTGTTTCGTCGGAAATGGGTGGGGGAGGAATGGGTGCGGGTGTCGGCATCGTCACGCTTTATGCTAACATCATCGCAACATTGAATATCTTATATGAGAAGTTAAAAGTTGTCTCACGAAATTCAAACAAGGGAATAAATTAGTACAAATGTTAAATGTTTTATAGGAAATAATTAGTAATAAAATGCACCGGGTGTCTGAAAGTGCGTGTTTATGGCAGGTGCAAATTGCTGAGGATGAATTCCCGATGAACATACATTTTAGCATTTGTTTCTGACTACTGCAAAATCTAAGAGCTATAAATGGACATTGGAATTGTGCTAAAATGAGTGAGTTTTGGAGAAAGTTTAGGAAATTTTAATTGAAATCTACCTTTTATAGCGAAATAATGAAACCTTTTGGAATAAAACGTTATACTTTCTATCGAATTATCTCATCCAAAATAAGTTTCAGTAAACAAAATTTCCCTTTGCTTCGCGCAAAGGCTCAAATAAAGGCACAAAGTTGGACTCGAAAACAAAAACAACAAAAGCGTTATTTTACGCCGCTTTCGTTCGGAATAGCAAAGAGCTTTTTAATTTATAGCCTTTCTAATTTTATGGTTCGAATTAATTCCTCGAAGTCGTGAAATCGCCACAACAAAGTGGAAAGCGGAACTAGACAATAAAATGGGAACGTCCAATTTTATTCGGGAAACCCAATCTTTCTTCGTGTAGAAAAATTTCGACAAAGCCAAAGTGGGAATCTGGCACGCGAGACCATCGGGGTCATAATTGGTGGGCCGCACCACTGGGGTGGCCCTATAATGGAAATTGACACTGAAGCTGACGATCGCCTCCTAGAATGCTTTCCATCGGCGGATGCATTTCATTTCCCACTTCTTTGCTATCCATCGAAATTTCGACTCCGAAAACTCCAAATCCCAAAATGGAGATGCAAAATTAAATTATGTGCCTAAATCCGTTCGCACTGTGGCATCCCTCTCACCATCCCGCTATTTTCATAGCCAATTGGGAATATACAAAAACGGAAATGTCGTAAATGTTGTAAAATTGAATCGAGTAGAGTACAATTGTCGAAAACTATGGCGAATCAATCAGAGATCAAAAACGTATATGCAATAAGAATATTCCGTTATGTCATATAAAATACAGCTCCAAATGAACCGAACAGCAACTAAATTTCCTAGACAAACCCATAATATAAACCCGCGCATAGATGATGTATATGAATATATAAAATTAAATTGTAGCAGGAAGAAGGAGGATAACCGACAGGCAAAAATATCCCGAGACCTTTGAATGGGTAACGGATATTAACACCTGAGTGCCTTAATTAACTTTGAGTTATGCCCAATCCCGAGAAAAGAGGAAGTGAAACAAATGAGCTCTCAATACCACCCACCGACGTGTTCGAAGTAGAGCAGAATCCACAAAGAAAAGCGCCTAACACGGTAGCGCTCATCCTTCATAGCCGCTTTTGGGCACTATCAAGAATTCCTAGAGACTGCCAAACGGTAGGATTCACAGAAAGTTAAGTTTAATGATGAAAGGTAATTTCTGGAAAGGTGTCGTTTTTGCCCCGATCCCCTTCCTTTGGTTCAATGGAATTTAAAAATGTTCCCATAGTGCTATGAAGTATTGCAAGTGTTCGCTAATTAAGACCAAAGAATGCGATTCAATTTTTCAAGGCAGAACTTGGCTAGTAGTTCGCTCACGCGAAGAATCCAATCTTTTACGCCCGTGACTTCCTGAAGTATTGTCTTTCAAATTTAAAAACGGAGACTTGTGGTTCCTCTTTTTGCGTTCCTTTGAATTGTTGTGCGAAATGCTGTCCCATATATCATTCTCACCCTCCATTACGAGAGCCGAAAATTTTTGGATAGGGTGAACCATTTTGCTAATGGGCCATTCCCAAGAAACGAGTGCATTGTTTTGGTTTATCCTCTGCAAGAAAATTCGCACTCATTTAAAATGCCTCCAAAAATGCCAATTCGTAGTCTTGCTATTCCATAGAATACTGCTGTGTCTCTAGCCCGCCTACTCATTCCAAGACCTATCAAACGAAATTGGTCAACTTTAACGACAAACTAAATATTAAAGGTTGAAAGATGAGATAACATTTGCGGAAATGCTATAATATTTTAATAAATGTCTAAAATAACCTCATTCTACGTACTTTCAATAGCTAACAAGAGAGTTCTAAGAGCTGATTATATGTAATTGGTATTATCAATGAATATAATAGGCTGGGAAATATCCAGTCATTAGATCCAAAAATAATGTTGTGACACAAAAAGGGAATTTAAGCAATGCAGCGAAATGTTAAAAGGTTAAATTGGTCAATGGAATTCGAAAACATTTTTAAATAACTGATCGCAAAGTACCTATGAATTCAACTACCTACGAACATTGAAAGTTGAGTAGAGCGTTGAATTTTGCAATATGAACGACCCAACTGACGCACTTTCTGGGAATTGCTCATAATTCTTGAGACTTCCAACAACCAAAATCGTAGTTTTTGTATAAATTGGCTTTATTAAAGAATGGTATCTGCCAGAAATGAGGCTAAAGAGTAAATGGCGTGTCACAAATAAGAACATTGAGTGTAAGGCGCAGTTCACCAAAACACACCCCTAAGGGGACCTTAAGTGAGAAAGAGGGCAATAAAATGAAAATGTCAGCAAAATTCCCAGAAAATAACAAAAGGCGTTCCGTCTTCAAATTCTACAAGAGCAAGTTTCAGGAAAACATAAACAACTGATAAAAATAGAATGTATCCGTGGAATTATAATTAGCGCCACTGTTTTGTGGTTTTCCGGCAGCAATTCCATTGTTTCGACTCTGCTTGCTATGATTTTTGCTCGCTTCCTGCAGAGGTGTTATTCTCAGCTTCGGCCAAAGCCTTAATTGAGTGGAATAATAAAAATAATAAATTGGAAGAATCTTGGAATTGCTATCGCGCTAACAATAATAAAGTTAGTTGACTTTATTACGGAAACGCAAAGTTCCGCTGCACTTATGCGGAAGGTGAATATTTGAGTCCTTGTTATACTCTATAAGGAAGTAAAAAATGTACCTTTTTGAGGAAGCTGGGCAATGCGAAAGCGGCGTGATGCACTTCGGGGGTGTAAAAACGAAGACCCATTTTATCAAGTTGTTCGTCAGAGAGCGTCCGTCTTGGTTGGCTTAGATCAATGTCCTTAATTGAATAATGAAATGTAGCATAAAATCGTTACTATGAACTCCGGGTAAAACCGCAGTCAACATTTAGCCCAAGTAAAAACATAAGTAAAATCATGTGAATGTATTCAATAACAATGATTCACAAATAAAGAATAATTAAGCGACAATTCTAGAAACATTATCAACCTCAGAAGTTTTACTTGCAACAATGCTTTCTTTTTATTTTCTATCAGAACGGATATATACCATATGAACTATGGCAATATTATGCGATAGTATTTCGTTGTATTGGAAAGGTATTAGCAAACCTTGAATTTATTTGAATAATTTTATAAAAATAGCTCCTTCGACTTACTTCCTTCTTCGAAGCTATGAGATATCCCATGGCACCGGAAGGATATGTGGGCATACAGGAATAAGCATAGCGAACATTTGGAAACAACCCCGAGGCCATTTTGATCATTCGAGTGATCAGCGGAATATGCAGCCAAATGCATTCACCTGAAAAACTTGACAATTTATCATGAATAAAAATCGAAACGGGTACTGGAAAATGGTATAAGAATTAAGTGGTTAATTACGCGATGAAAAGTAAATAAAAATACCGCATTTTCTCTAATATAACCCTCATAATTTGGTAAAAAACAGAAAAATTCTTAATAAAAATTCAAAATTGCACCAAAAATTTGAATTTTTGGTAAATTTAGAAAAAACCTTAGGGGCTTTTATTTTAGTGAGGGCTTCAATAATTTAAATACTCTACTCCAGGGCGTGTCTATTATAGGGGGTTTATATTAGAGAAATACGGTATATATGTGTGCTGTGTTCCTAAACAAAGAGACTCTGAAATGACTCAAAATTTAGAAACGGAAAATTTAAATATTTCACCTTGGCTGGAAAGAATGCCACCATCACGAAGAGCGTTGTTTATCAGCTTGTAGTATGATTCGCCGAAAAGGCTTTCAGCTGGCCCAACAGGATCCGAAGAATCCGTAATAACGACATCAAATTCATTTTGATGGTTTTTGAGGAACTCAAAACCGTCGCCTATGTGCAATTGCAGTTTCGGATTGGAAAATGCTTTGGACAGGTTCGGGAGATATTTCTTGGCAACATTGATGACCATCTCGTCTATTTCGCACATTGTAACATTTTCAACCGAAGGATGTTTGAGCACTTCACGTAATATGCCTTAAAACAGATTTATAAATACGAGTCACTACAAAATTATTGACAATATAAAGCCAATACATACCTCCATCTCCTCCACCAATGATTAAAACCTGAAAATGTTTTACGTATGATAAAAGCCAAATATTATCCATCAATATTATTTCTCAACTTTGTATAATTCCTCTTAGACAGTATTTACAGGAGATGGTGTCTTAAGAAAGAACAATTGTATCGCTGTAGGTAGGGTCACATTTTGTTCTCGTCAGAACAATATTTGCATTTGATCCTCGGTAATATGGACTTCGATAAGACGGAAATTCACTACTACGGACTTTTAACCAGATTTTTTACGTATGTTTTGTTATTACTAGGGACCGGATTTTTAGGTCCCAAAAATCGCATTTTAGGTACCTAAAAAGGTCCCAAAAAAAGGCCATTTTAGGTCCCACCAAAATGGTCATTTTAGGATGAAATTTCCCCAAAATTCCCCAAAAAGGTCATTTTAGGACCGTATTTGTGGGAGATTTTGATCAAAATTTGCCAAATTTTTAAAAATTTTTATAAAAATTCAAATATTTTTCGAGAAATTTTTCCAAAATTTTTTCAAAATTTTTAAAAAAAATTTTGAAATTTTTTTCAACAAATTTTTTTTCGGCGCCGCCTTCGGCGGCGCCGGAAAAAAAAATCCAAAGGGGGGACCCTATTGATTTTGGGACCTAAAATTTCCCAAAAAAGGCCAAAATAGGTTTTTTTAGGTTTTTTTAGGTTCGGACCTAAGAATCCGATCCCTAGTTATTACGGACGGAAATGGCGGAGCAAAAGTAGCATTTCCATGTGAAATTTACTCACGACATCGTCGCGAATTCGAAAAGAGATTTCTGACTTCCTTGTTGTGGTTTTAACACTATGTATTAATCCGCGGCGGAATCCGCGCTACTGTAATTGTAGGATAAAATAAGCTGTGAAATTTTCCACCGGGGGCGATTGGGTCTAACAATTATTACCAAGGACTTTGGGAACCTTTATTTTGAGAAAAATGAATAAAACGCATAAAACATACGTTCTTTTTGAAATTACCATTATTTTGTTTTCCCTCAATTAAATTTGGTGGTAACTCAAATCCGAAATCCGGTATTACGGAAATTTATAATACGAATTGTTATGGCCTCTCTTGTATTATCGCGTCCATATTACAGATGATACACTGTACTTTTCATTTGATCCAATTCGTCATACTGTATTTTCTCCCACTAATCGGAATAGCCAACAGATCCATATTATCTTTGTGCATACTGGGCCTAGGATGAGGGTTACATATTCACTAGACAAAGAGCGTTAGCTAACCAAAAACCTTTCTTTGTTATTGTTATATAAGACCTCCCAAGCTGTGTTTGTCTGTTCGTTCGTCAAATTGAAATAAGCGCTGTATGCAAATTAGTTGGCTTTGTTTTAAATGCGTTAGCATATTCACTGCTTTTCAAGTAGCTTGTCGTATGTGCGGCATATTCCGATTCTTCTGATTGGATTTCAAACTCATTTGCATTACATTCATTTTTAGTTCGAAAACCACAAATTCGATCAAAAACAGCAAAAATTTAGCAAAAACATCAAAATATTTATTGTTTGTTACCTAGCCCTAAAGAAATGAGATAGTCCATGATATGCAATATGACATTGATCACAATTCACTTCAAAATTATTCCACGTTATTGTTTTTTTATATTGCAATAATATTAATTACCTAATACTTCATTATACGAATGCTTTAATTTAGAGATTTTGAAAAGTTTGCATTGCAGAATGGAAGGTATGTGGAACAATTTTCATGCGCTAAATGTCGGCATGTCCGATGAAATTTACAGTCGCAAGGTGTTCATTGGAGGACTGCCTATTGACATAACCGACGCTGAGATTCATAACACTTTCGCCAGATTTGGAAGACTTTTCGTAGATTGGCCTCGCCGATCGGATGCTTCTAATAGAGATCGCCGAGGTAATCATTATACCTGCTCATTTTTGGCTTAACAGATAATTGTGTACTTTGATATTTAGCTTTGTAAAATTTATTCATTATTAATACAGAAACAGATTTAGCCAAAAACGTGACCGGGTATGTGTTTCTCATATACGAAAATGAACTTTCGGTGCAGCAGCTTGTTGGTCAGTGCTATTGCGATTCTGACCGCTATTACATATTAATCTCAAGTCCTACAATGCGTGAAAAACCGGTTAGTCGATTTTTATCACGTTGTTGACTCTCGTCTTAGTCTGATCCTTAACTGTTTTGAACTTGGCCAAAATTCTCAACAAGACTATAGCTCATTTTGCACTTGTACAATTGTGAAGGTTTGTGGAGTCCGTATACCCTGAAAAATTTAGGTGCAAGTTCGTCCATGGCGCCTAACCGATACGGACTACATGCCGCGTCCTTCTCTGCCACTGGAACCGCGTCGTACTGTCTTTATCGGCGGTGTTCCTCGTCCAACGAAAGCTAGTAATTACTTGATATTTTCATGTTTTATAATGTATTAAACTTTTTATGTGAAATCGCGTTTATAATGGAGAGCATGTACGGAAGCGTCTGTTACGTCGGTGTGGATATCGATCCGGAGCTCAAGTATCCCAAGGGTGCGGCGCGAATCACGTTTAGCACTACAAAGTCTTTTGTGTCAGCGATCGGTGGGAAATTTGTAAATATTCCCCATGGAGATTGCAGCAAGCGAGTATGTAATTATTATTTTTGAATTAGCTCGTTTTGGTAATCAAGAAGCTACAAACTAAGATTAATTTTTAATCCTACCGTTCTACTGGATTTAGTTATTTAAGTACTATTAAGTACTTAAATTTAGGTGGAAATTAGACCCTATGTAATGGATGATCAGATGTGCGATAACTGCATCGGCAAAATGTGCTCCGATCGGTAAGTGATTACGACTTTCGAAATCAGATACATAAAAGCAAACTGAAGTCATAATAAACGAAACGTAATTTTATGGCTCCATAGCAAATATGAAATATTTTTAGGTGTAAACTCATGACAAGAGCTTATGTCAACTCGTGTTTTGTCACGAGTTTGCCTGATACAGTCTAAACTTTGTGAATAATTCTTTCTTATGCACATATTTATCACTCATGTATTACAGTCTCCGTAAACAGTATTCATTTTTGAGTGTTTGCCCGTTTATGTGTAAACAGAAAAAATTTACGCCTGATTTAGCTCTTAGTTATAAATATGACCGTTTGATATAATTTTAAAAATTATAAGTTCAGGTATGCTCGTTATTTCTGTGGCGACGTATCATGCTTACAGTATTATTGCGAAGTATGCTGGGACCTAATTCACTGTAATACCGCAACTAGTGCTAAGCGTGTTGGCCATCGGCCATTTGTTCGCCAAGGTTCATTTGTTCATAATGTATATATGCAAAATATTTTGAATAATTTAGGCGATCAAACAAAACTGTTGGAGCGAATTCCTCACCATCAACAGCAAAGCCATCATCCACAAAATCAAAATGCCTCTCGTAATATCCCGCGCAATGCCGCTCGCAATGTCTAATATTTTTGATAAGTTGAAATATTTAGCATGATTGTTAATTGTATATAACTTTGTCAAATAATGTTAAATCTTTTGTGAAGCTTTTTATTTTTAAATAAAGACTTGCTATGATTTGATTACATATTGTATTACAGATATATACTATCTATCAAAAGTTAAATATTGAGGGTCAATCAATGCATATATTTGTTACCAAACCCTATGACTTTAAAAACTATTACACCAACATTAGCTTACCTTTTTTGGATTGGGATGAGCAAAAAGTGGTAAATGAGCGAGCATTTCTTGATATACAAACTCATCGCGGTCCGTAGTCTGAATAACTCCATCCAGCACCAATACATTTCCGTATGTTTTGCTAAAAGCGAACAAGTTTAATAATTCTTTCCAAAATTAACAAAGCTTTGATTTTGGTATATTTTTATCTTTATTTCTTGCCAAATCACCTTGGATTTATAAAATTTAAAACGGTTAAACGTGGAAACTTTAGTATAACGGCTTACCTTTTAAAAACAAGCACATCTTGGAATTTACTTTTACCAGTGAACAGAATTTCTTCGACGGCTAACGAAAATGCCTGCCCAGTCCACGACCCACATACATCCACGCCATCCACTTTCATGAGCTTGCTAACGTCTTCGTTTTCGAGATCTTTTTTCGACATTTGAGCCAGGTCGTCTGGCGAGAATTCGGTGAACCATCCTTTGTGCAATTTATCAACCATATCGATATTTTTGAATACTGTTTCCGTATGTATCTGAAGTAGTCAAGTTTTAAAATCATCAGACTATAAAGGCTACAAATTGAAAAAAAAAAGATGAAAACAAATGAATAAACAAAATGAAACAAAACATGTACAGTGACGGAGAAAAGTTAGTTCCAATTTTTATTTTGTCCATAACTTTTTTCTAATGTACCATTTTATGATCTGTAAAAAGTATGTTATACTTCAGAATGTATCTCGTCTAACATCTTTTAGCGTTTTTCAAATTTTTCATTTTTTGCGCCAAAATCGCCTTTTTTTTAAACTGCCAAAAATGGAATTTTCTAGAAAGTTCTTTTTTCAAAAATCTGAACCCGCTCTCTTGTTCAGCATAAAAAGCTGGGTATACCCTGTAAATTTCACATTTTTTCGTTAGGTAGAAAAAAAGTTATGGCTGTCTAAATTTGCGATTTTTCGGTCAAAAAATGGCAAAATGCTAAATTTTGACCGAAAAATCGCAACTTTAGACAGCCATAACTTTTTTCTACCTAACGAAAAAATGTGAAATTTACAGGGTATACCCAGCTTTTTATGCTGAACAAGATAGCGGTTTCAGATTTTTGAAAAAAGAACTTTCTAGAAAATTCCATTTTTGGCAGTTAAAAAAAAGGCGATTTTGGCGCAAAAAATGATAAATTTGAAAAACGCTAAAAGATGTCAGACGAGATACATTCTGAAGTATAACATACTTTTTATAGATCAAAAAATAGTACATTAGAAGAAAGTTATGGACAAAATAAAAATTGGAACTAACTTTTGTCACTGTATATTCTAGATATCATTTTATGTTTGATTGGCAGGCAGGTACCTCGATTAATTTTTCATGTAAATACATATACCCTGAATAAATATAAAATTAAAGCCCAAAAGTGTCCGTGATATCCCAAATTTGTCGGCCTAGAACATATAAATAACATTTTACATTCCATGAAAGAGCACTTGACATGTAACCAATCAATTGATAAACGGACATCGCGATAAATAATTTTATTGCAAAAGACTGTTTGTTTAGAAGCGTTTGTTTAGAAGCAGTGACACAGAACATATATTTGCCTGGGAATATTATGGAAGGTTATGTACTATTACCTAAGATAATAAATCTCATCTCGCACAAAATAAATCATACATAATTCTATTTTGTTTTATGGTATTCATAATTGCAATATTGAACGTTATTGCGAAAGCTAAAAAACGAACGCTCGACAACAATCTTTATGTAGCTGACGAAAATGTTCACAATTTTAAGTGCAATATAACTGTTTTTTTGTAAGGTTCCTTTGATACAACTTGATATCAATAATCTCTGTTCAATTATTGCCCAAGTAATTGAGGTCAATTGTGTGAGACTATGGCAAGTGACATACATTCACAAAATAACATTTTCACAATTTTTTTTCTCAAAAAATTGTGAAAATGGCCCTATCTTACCCAAAAAATTGCGGGGAACACGAATATGAGGTTATTTTTGCCACTTTCATTGGCAAAAACGCCCGAAAACGGCCTCTGAAGTTGGATTTTTTCGCATTTTCCTTGTAAAATTCCAATTTTCCCTATCAGGCTAACTTTTTTTTCGCAACGTATCGGGAAAAAAGCTTGGTACTGTTCGAATGCCCACAAGATGGGGTAAATTCCTATCCATCATGTTTTCCGCTATCGCTGAGTTTTCCTTCTCAGCTTACTATGAATGCAATTTTGGTTCTCTTCTGTTAGTTTTACTATCAAATTGTCTTTTATGTATGTCAATTTTGTTCGGAAAATTTGTACAAATAAAATACAATGACTGAGGAACATATAAATAACAAAACCCCAAAGAAATCCCGAAGTAAAAGCTGCAAAAACATTAAAAATCCAAAAATATGGTTTGAATTGGCGCCATTTTGCCTGAGAAAACCGTGATTTTCGACCATTTGCGTTTTTTGAAAAAAAACTCAGAACACCATTCCCACAGCCCGAACTTAAGCTTTGTGGGCGAGGCCCTTAAAAGTTATCCAGAAAAAATTTTGACGCCCAGCTGGAACCAATCTATCACCTTGGGAACCTCCCGAGTGAATGTATTAATATTTCTCATCATAAATAAAACTAAGTGAGAAGCGTCGCGCTAGTGGATGTGACTGAGCCCAGTATTAGTTGCGAATAGTCAATAGAGAATGAGAAGCTTTATTGACCTCAAACTTGGGTAATTAAACCAGCAATACAATACAGCAAATAGTGAAACATGCAATACAAAGTACACAGGGGCAAGGGGCAAATCCTAACAGCATGATATCATCTTAAAGAGGGCAATGAGAGCTCAAAGCCGCTGCCGGTCCAACTGGAACTGTGAATGATCCTGGATCGCCGATCGGGAAACATTGTCGCTTTTCCTGGTCACGCCCATGGTTCGCTGAAAGTGAAATATATAGTAAACTCTAACCGTCTGTAAGCTTGAGAGTTTCGGGACCAGTACCGCCTACCTTATGTGGACTTTTGCCTCTAAGAGATCAATGATCTGAACTTAGAATAATTTACAGGAAAACCTCCAAATTACGCTAACTTCAACCTGTTAAACCCTGGGTTTTTGTGTGTGGTTTACATAAATATGTTACGAACTTTTAAGCTAAACGTAGGCTTCAAGGCTATAAAACAATATTTTTCACTAGCGCTTGCTAATGGAATTCTTGTTTTTAAATTCTCGCTTTTTGCTCTTGATCCAAATCGCAGATATCAGCAAATGCAACGACAAGATCAAACCACTTCGATTGATTGGTGTCTTCGTCGCATATAAAGTGATAAATCCGAAGAAATCACTCCATGCTCTTCTCCGCCACACTATTCCCATCCATGTTCGTGGAACATCGCTGCTGCATTGTATTGACGGATGTCGCCGCAAATTATTTTGTCAAACCACAGGATTCCTCACTCATTTCCGAGATTATCGTTTCATATTTTCCATACAAACGGAGATTTTATTGTCTATTCCTTGTTCGCATCATTCGTTCTGTCAAGTCTAAATATTTTAATTGCTGCGAACGAAAATCGTCGGCCTTCTGACATATTAACGGACAACAAATTGACTGGAAATCCATATTTACAATGCGGTGCCGGCCAAATTTTCTTACAATTCACAACATTAAACTCATTTCACGGGAGAGTATTCCTCAAAGGCTCTTCTTCGATGAAGAATCGCGGATGCGAAGTCAAAGCACAAGACGCTTGTGTTCCTTTGGCACTTTCAAAAAACCACAAAGATGGACCACCCGGAAGTGAGTTCAGAAAATTGGCGCTTCGTCACAAACGGAATGACACTGTCCAAGCGGAAATGGGCAGTCTATGTACTGTAAGCTTTCCTTTCGATGGAAATGGCGGGGGTTGTCCGGCTATGCGCAGAAAACGTCTTTTCGATGGTTCCGGAAGCATCCAGGTGAGAAAATCGGAAAGATAAAAATGTGGAAATTGGAATCTGACTGAATATAGTGATCCCATATAAGGCTCTCTCGTGAACCTAATTAACATTCAGAACTGTTTGTGCGATATATATTTCATCCAGGGTTATACCTAGTTGTCTAGAACAATGTGAGACAATTGAAAGTTATTGTAAACTATTAAGTTATTTTTAATCATTTTTGTATTTTCTACGATTCTAAAAACCACAACCTATTATAAAGTATTTAAAAATTCGCAGTTTTAAAGCACAGAAATGTTTTCAGGTGACAGCTGTAGTAACCGTAAGTTTCCATCCTCACTTCATTACACAAATTGACCGAATGTATCGAATACAATGCATGTATGAACAAAAAAACGAAACATATGACGAAGCCAATACTAAAAGAGAGCCGCTTCTGAGGAGCAGTATACGATCCACAGCAATGGTTAAAACAGCCTTTCACGTAAATAAAAACAATGCGTCCAGAAAGAATGCAAGGAGAGAGGAGCCACATCGTGTGCCTGGACCAATATGTCGATATGAGGTCAGTTTATGAAGACAAAAAACGCTTGATTTCACTTGGTTACATTTACGAATGTGGCCCTAGATGCTTTTTTTTTGGTGAGAATGCAATTCAAAAGCAACAGCTTTTAAACCATTTCATATTAATCTAATATATTTACATATTTTCTGTAGTAAATGTGCGAGAAACAAAAAAATCTAACGAATATTTCTATTAATTTTTGTCGATTATAGCAAGACCCTAATTTTGAGCGGTAAAGTAAATGATATATGATTTAATAGTTTCAAATTAAGTTGGTTTATTCAATTTTAGATTTTGCTAGGCGGCCCGAACGGAAAACCAGCCCAATTGTCTGATTCTCTGAGTGACCAAATCCTGTACCACAAATGGAGTTGTGATGTTGTGCGTAATAATTCCGTCGACTACTGTTTCCTGGTTCACACTTGCTTTACACAAAACGCCAACAACAGTAAACCAACCATGGGCCAGAGAATTCTGGACGAAAGAGGTTGCTCTGTGAAGAAATACTTATTGGAAAATTTGGTATATTCTGCGGAATCGATTCCGGAAATCGCCGACCATACGTCTTATATTCAAACGAGACTCACAGCTGGCCAACTTATGAGGATCAGTTATAATAACCGTGAGCAACAGACCCATTTCAAGTGTAAAATCCGATTATGGGCGGTACGACGTGGCAATGGCGGACAATGCCCAGACAGAGAAAAACTGTGTAGCAGGCCGAAAAAATTGCCAATGTTGCGGCGAAAACCAATCGAGAATTATAGGGAAAATAATTTTGTTGAATCCAGAAAAGCACGCATCTAGCCAGTACTTTTTATATGCGTTTATGTAAATAACAAAAAGTTTAATAAAACATTTGAAAAGTATACATAATATATACAACTAAACTTTCTGGTTGATGGCCTACAAAGTTAGCGAAAAAAATTGTTAGAGAACAGAAAACCATATTATAACAGAGATTGTTTAATCTCATTGTTTAATTCAAATCTTAGAGACAACAGGCTGGTCCTTCAACAATATCCTTTATCTCCTATAGACATAACAAGAGGTTTTGTAAACAATAAAATTGGGTTTTCACAGCAAAATTTCCATACGACTACACAATTTATTTTGGTTTATATTTTCTCTTTCACTTTTCCATTTTACCTCATAGTCAAACCAATGGACATGCCCTGAAGAGCGGTAAATTCTGCAAATGTATCAAAAACAGAAAAAGCTATCATGTAGTTACTATGTGAACTCAAAAATGTTTTCACCTTCGTAATACCTATGAAAATGTTACCAATTTAAAGGGACATCCTAGCTGGTGTTACTAGGACATTTACACCATTTTAGAACAATATGGGCTCCTTTAAAACTTTTTTACTGCACAATCCATAGAGGGGAGTATTAAGCACAGTATAGAGCAGAGTATAAAACACACTCTCGCTTTTGAGCGAAATTCTATTTAAGTCGTGGTGTAAGTGCCCATCTCCAAACTAGGGAGTATACTAGGGGAGCGCCACAGCGGCTACGCCGCAACCGCTTTTTTTCTGGGTAAATGGGCTAAAAAAAATTTTTTTCGACAAAAAACTTTTCGTACCACGGGGTACCCCGGATTCGGAGTCAGCACCATCGAAAACCCCCGGGTGCAAAAAATCAGCCACGCAGATGCTTTGGTTCAAAAATGACCATTTTTGACCAAAATGCCACTTTTTGGCAAAAAATGGCCACTTTTTAAGACCCCCGGTCCCCAATTTTTGTGGATTCGTATACAAACTTTCGGAGACCTACAAAATGAGCTATCACACACCCCTGTATCGGGGGTACAAAAAAGTTTTCTTTGTAGAGTCAAAAACACCCATTTTTGCCACTTTTTGGCAAAAAATGGCCACTTTTTGAGATCGCCGGTCCAAAATTTTTTGCATTTCCGTCTAGACTCGTCGAGACCTACAAAATGAGCTATCACACACCCCTCTAGCGGGGGTACAAAAAAAGTTTCAAATATACAGTCGCGGACAACCCGAGAGACACTTGCGCTTTAGGGTGATTAATATATAGATGTTCATACATATGAATAATAAAAAATTCATCTTTTGTGCGCGAGTTTATCCTTTGTATTGATTTTGGGAAAATAAAATGCGTAATGGTCCTAAGAAATTTTTAAATTACCCTAAAAGGAAAATATATCCTATAGGTGATAGGAAAGTCATGAATCCTAGATCATTCCTATGCAACGGTATAATATGTGTACTAGTCATAAAACGTTTAACGCACGATTTTATATTTTGTTTGTTTTTCAGATTCTCATTTCATAATTTACTTTATTATTGTGAACAAATGTCTGCACAAAATTTAGCAACCGGTTCGCATTCGGCCAAGGTAGAACGTGATGTTGACGATTTTTTCGGTAAAGTTTGCGTTTTGGATTCGCATTTTAATGTTTACCTTTACAGGTAAGCTGGTTCACGTTCGTGACAAGGAACATGGTTATATCCTCGGAAAGTTGGTGGATATTGGAATCGACGCGCTCACAGTGGAGATAATTGGTGATGGATCCAAAAAGGTAAAAATAGTTTCGTATATTTTATGTGGTTGTGTTATACATTTAGTACTTTTATTGAGTAGGTCGAACTTCCGTTCGATGATGTGTTCGCCGCAGAAGAAGACCTGATTAAAGATGTTGATGACAATTGTATGTTTATTTATTTATTTTTCTCAGCTAACATAATGCAGTACAGGTGCGCTTATGTATCTGAATGAAGGCACTCTCCTTCACAACTTGAAGCTACGCTATAACCGCAAACAGATTTACACGTATGGCCCCATTTATATTTTAAATACGTAGTATTCAATTAGGTATGTGGCTAATCTTTTGGTCTCGGTGAATCCATACGAAAAGATTTCCGGCTTATATGATGAAGAAACGATGTTGAATTATCGAGGAAAGTCGCTCGGATCACAGCCGCCGCATTTGTATGCTATCGGTATGTCATAGAAGGCAATCAAAACATAAACAATTGATATCAAACGAGTTATTACTGGAAAATTAATATTTTTATTCGTACAGTTCGGAAAATTGCTCAATATGCTATATGTCTCTTTATATTTTACTGTTTACGCTTTCCTATTGTCATTATCACAAGTTACTGTTTAGCCGACAAAGCATATCGTGACATGAGAACGCTGAAGCAAAGCCAATCTATACTTGTGTTGGGGTAATTACTACAACTAGTTTTTCTAAACTATATTGTTGTTTAGAGAATCTGGAGCGGGAAAAACGGAGTCTCAGAAATGCATCCTGAAATATTTGTGCCACTGCTACAGCCAGTCATCCGGTCGAATAGAAGAAAGCATCTTAAATAGTAATAAATTTTTGTTTTATAAATTTATCATTTATCTGTTCTATAATTCATAAATTCGTCAATTAGTTAATGAATCGTTAGCAAGTTATATTCAATTGCCTCCTTTTTTCTGGTAACATTTACGCCCCTGTGTTCTTTCTCCACATACTGTAGTTCCTTCAATATAAGCTTCCTATAATTAAACGTCTCCCCTATAATAGACACCCCCTAGAGAAAGAGAAATTGTGTCTAAAAGTGGGAGGGACCCTATATTGGACATCCCTGGAGGGTATTGAAATAATATATACTCGGAGGTTATATTAGAGGAAAACAGTAGTCGTATTTCCTACTCCTGAGTTGAATGGTAGCTGATTCTATGACAAAGTAAAACCCTACAGACATAATTCAGTTCGAATTTGCATCCAGCTAACGTCAGCGTTTAAATTGGTGACACCTTAAAATCAGCACCTAACCAGTTTCCCTCCCTTTTAGCCGCCGACGTTCAAAAACCATTTAAAAAACTTCTTGACACCAGGCCTTAATCTAATGTTGCCAAAATTAACTTACTTAACACCGAAAATTTTTAATAAGTTTAATTCCAAAATTAAATTTAGGTAATCCTATACTGGAGGCATTTGGTAATGCGAGAACAAGCCGTAATAATAATTCAAGTCGGTTTGGAAAATTCGTTGAAGTGCATTTCGATCGCCAGGTACGTAATTTAATAACGCTTGAATTTTTATGAAGATTCGCATTCGACATTTTAAGCGCGTATCGGATACATGTAATTAAATGTATTAGTTTAAATCTGCATAAAAATATTGTCACGTTTAAATTCTCAAAGTTGTGGTTAATGTTTAATTATATTAAGTACAATGTTATCGGTGGATATATTTCTCATTATTTGCTGGAAAAATCCCGTGTTTGTCATCAGCTCGGCAGTGAACGTAACTATCACGTATTTTTCCAACTTTTTACAGGTAACTTTTGGTAAAAACTTGTTATTCTTTGACATTTTGTATTAAAACTTATTATAAATTATTACATATCTTATAGGAGAAATGGCCGAAAAACTGAAGCTTTCCCAACCGGCCGATTATAATGTAAGATTCAGATTATTATTATGAATAAAATAAATATTTCGCATACCCTAACGGTGAAATTTTGGTTATAATATTTTCAAATTTGGCGCGAAGTAAGTTCATTTGGGAAACAATGAAGTAATTCGGTGGAGGGACAATGAAAACAATGCCAAACGAACGCTGCCTGCCCGCCAAATTTGAAATATTACTGGATTTTGGCTGCTGGGGTAAATGTGATTACGTAAATACATAAATGAAATATTCCAGCTAAAGTAATATAATAGCTTTAGTACCTCCGACATGGATGCACTCAATTTTTCTCTGACGGATGCTCACATGATAAGCAATCAGATTTGGTATACATGCAAATAGTTTGAACATTTAATATATATATATATATAATATATATATATATTATATATATATATATTATATATATTTTATATAATATATATATTTTATTTCATGTTTATTTAAGACATTGCGAGATTCTCTTATCGACGATGCAAACAATTTCGAACTCCTCTGTCAGGCACTGGATGGAATTGGTTTCAGCGATACACAACGAAACTCCCTTTTCAATATACTTGGTGGCATTCTACATTTGGGCAATATCGAATTTTCGGAAAATGTGAGCGACTCGAAAGGTATCGTGGTGATTCCACTTATCCTTTATATAGTAATCCGCCAATTCGGCTGGCTGGGTAACTGACTGAGTGAGTCACGGTCTCAGACTACAAACTACAAATTTTCGAAATTCGTGTTTTCCGGGATTCCGACCCAAATTTTTGGTACCAGGGGGTTTTCGACTACGGGGAATCCGAATCTGAAGTCAGATTCGAATCGCGCGCGCGTGCAGGCGCGCGCGGCGTTTTTTTCCCAGTTTTTGCGCGCGCGACATGTTATATGGGTAATTTTTCGCGCTGAGTCCGAATCTGAAGTCAGATCCGCCCCCGCTCCGCTGACAAAGCCACTGTCGAGCGGCCGAAGGCCGCGAGGTTCCGCTGACAAAGCCACTGGGGGTATGTGTATATAGACTCCCGAACAAATAGAAGGCTTCACCCGGCCGAGCGGCGCGAAGCGCCGCGAGGGCGGGTGAAGCCGAGCGAGGCCCGCAGGGCCGATGTAAGGGGCGCGAAGGGCATACTGATACACCAAGGGCATACTGATACAGACGAGGGCATACTGATGGCGGTGCGCGAAGCGCCGCAGATGCACGCTACCCGCGTCCTAGCGGGTTGTGGCGAAGGCGCCACATCCCGCTAGTTATACTTTATAATTTGAACAATTTTAGGTGGCTCTAGAATTTCGGACTCATCAGAGAGCTCCATAAATAATGCGTCACAAATGCTTGGATTGGATTTAATTCATCTATCTCGATGTCTTACTTCAAGATTGATGCAGCCTACACGAGGCGGCAGAAAAGGAACACTTATTAAGTAAGCTAAACATTATCACTTTTCCGTGATTTTCTGATACAACAGTTTTCTTAAATGATGTGATATTGGTGGTGGTGAAAGTATTGGGTTGTTCATTGTGAACTGGGAGTATTCGAAATGGGCAGACACTGCCACATGTCAATCATGATGGCAATGACGGCTCATTTGGAATACTCCCAGCTCGTAACAAGCAACCCAATATTATACAAGCCGTTAGCACTTTGCTACAAAAAACCAAGTTGAAAATGTCATCGCCGAAATCACCCCTCTTTAACTGACCAAATTCGAATTCTCTATTCAGATATAAGTAATTTTCCCTCCGCATCGCGCAAAGTAATATTTTAGAACACTTAATTTTCCTGATTTTCGAATAATTCGATGACAGTATCCTCAGTGCTTCTGTGTTATATTTGAACGATATTTTGATTTAGCGTGCCATTGAAAGTCAATGAGGCGATCGCTGCCCGTGATGCATTTGCTAAGACTATTTACTCCCGTCTATTTGACTATATTGTTGCTTATATCAACAAGTGCATTTCGGCTACGCATTCTCATGGATATATTGGCATACTGGACATTGCTGGATTTGGTAATTCATTACATTCAGGGCATCTATAATGTTAATATACGGTTGCTTTTCAGAATCATTTGATACAAATTCGTTTGAGGTTAATTCTGTGCTGAATTAATGTTAATGAATATTAAATTGTCTGATTTTAGCAATTGTGTATTAATTATTGCAATGAAAAGCTTCAATTATTCTTCAACCAGCGCATAATGCAACAGGAACAATTGATATATGAGCAGGAATGTTTGGGTGTACCGAAGATAGATTTTGTGGATAATGAAGCTTGTATCGGTTCGTTAATTTTTATCATTATGAGTAGCAATGACTAATTAACTTAGAATTTTCAAGCTAAAGCGAATTTAATTGCGGTGGTTGTTGGAATCAGTTTATAATATTTTATTTTCTTCGATTCGCATGCATTTATACATGTTATAGATTTGTTCGAAGCTAATCGTGTCGGTATCTTTCCTGTTTTGGACGAAGAAGCTAAACTACCACAGTCATCTTCGAAACATTTCACGTCCAATGTCCATCAGCTTAATCAAAAGAGTATTTTGATTGAAGTAATCTCATATCTATATTTGTTACATTTTGTGTAATGCACTGATTGGTGTAAACTGAATCATAGAAAATAGAATCAATAATCATCAAATTTTAATAGTTTAGGTTCCTCGTAAGTCTCATATACGGCGTTACAGAACTTTGCGCGACGACGAAGGGTTTGAATTCGTAATCGTGATTTGAAGTATCCTCTAACTTTTTAAGGTTTATTATTAATCACTATGCTGGTCCTGTATGTTACGAAACTGGATCCTTCTTGGATAAGGTAGTGTGAATTACTTTATTTTCTAGATTTTGTTAATTTAGAACAATGATGCATTGCACGAGTCTCTGGAAGCTCTGTTGGGAGAAAGCAAGTAAGTATGTGTTACAAAATATTCGGAAAGCGAAGACATAAGTATGTCAGTAGTAAAAATTTAATATAGAGAATGTAAAAAGAAAATATTTCTCACATAATCCTAATAACTTCTTACTAATATTGGTTAACAAGTATGTTGATATTGCTTCTTACACAATTGCTCGTAAAAAGATTAAGTCTAAAATATTGGCTAGCGAATTGCGAAAATTCTTTTGATTAATTTATGCTCAAATTTTACTAATAAGATTTTATAAATTCTTCATTAACCCAGACTTTTATTATTTCTTATGATATTTAGCGATCTACTACTTTCAAAAATATTTGGTTCTGAAGCTCCTGGATCAATGAAGACAAGTGATTCAGCCAGACGTCCATCTATTGGCCGTTTGAATATTGCATCTGTGAGCAACAAATTCCGTACGCAATTGGAGCTGTTACTCAATAAGTTGAATCAGAGTGTAAATTCTTTTCATTTAAGTATACGTTGTTGCCCAAACTGAAATTATGTCCAGAGTTAAATGAACTAGTCCAAACTGAGTGATTTAACTTTGGACTAGTCCAAAGTGGAAATTACATTGGTATAGACTAGTCCATTTCACTTTGGACATAATTTCAGTTTGTGCTGCGACATACATGAGTGTATACCATAACTTTTAGGGCACACATTTTATTCATTGTGTGAAACCTAATGATGAAATGAAGCCGAGCTGTTTCAATGGGATCCATATTACGAATCAACTTAAATGTTCCGGAATTATCAATGTCCTCAAATTAATGCAAAATGGATATCCTTCAAGGTATATATTTTTTGAAATATACGTATTATGAAATTAATTGTGAAGTCTTTTAAGTAACACTTGTTACCTTTTGTAGTTCTAATCTGGAAGACTAATGTTTGAAACACTGCTGCCTTATACTAAACACATAAAAATGGAATTGGGTGAATTATTACAAACATTCCTATTGATAACCGGAATTATTCTTAGGGTTGTGTTCTCTGAGCTATATGATACGTATCATCCTTCTATGCCTACACGTCTTGCTGAGCTTGATCCTCGCCAATTTTGTCAAGTAGGCGCACTTTAAATAACTGAAATCATACATTTGTGTTTAGTATCTTTTCCATGCTCTCGGTCTCCGTGGTATTGACTATAAATTTGGACTTACAAAAATTTTCTTCCGCGCGGGAAAAATGGTGGAATTTGATCAGGTAATTTCACGCTTACGTATGATAATTATGATGTATGTGTCTAAGCAAAATAATCAGTTGCTTTTAAGTTGGTAAAGCAAGACAGTGAACATGTGGATGCACTTGTGAAGAAAGCACATTCTCAAATGCTTCGACTTCGCTGGAGAAAGGTTCAATACGGAACGTTATGCGTTGTAAAGCGTAAGTTTACACTTTTCTCGATTAAAGGTTTCGCGATCTAAAGATTTTTTCGTTTAGTTAGTCAACAAATAAAAGATCGGGCTATGCACCGGAAAGAGATCGAAGCTCGCCGCAAATGCTGGAAGACGCTAATCGCGTTCGTTCGAGCTTCTGTCAAACGTACGGTTCAGCCTTGTAATTTTGTTAATTCCACTATTTATTTCAGTTCGTAAAGTGATTGAGAATAAAAAAGTTGCAGTAGTAAACGAGAGGCCGACATACGATGAACAGATGGACGAACCGCCTAAGAAGGTTAGTTGTACCTTTTTATTATCAGATTTAAATCAAGAGCTGAACGCTTAACACAAAATTGTCAATTAATATATAATAATTCGATAAGATGTTTTTGTTCTGGTTTCATGTGTTCTGTTTCAACAATCACAAATTATGGGAAAGCATTTCTAAAGCTAAGCTCGATTTTTTTATTGATAATGTTGGATTCCCTTTATTTTCTTTGTTTTAATACGACGACTTATGGAAAGTTTGTTTTTCAGAGACACAAATGACATAAACTCCGAAAATTTCATTGGTAAAAGTAGTGCCACAACCAAAAATGATTTAAATTTCAGAGAATTTTTAGTATAGCATAGAGTACTCTAAAGGGATTTGGGTTGAAAGGTTTTATGGGCCTTCAGTGGAATAATAGGCATAAAATTTAGATAATGAAGTATAATGTCGCAAATTGGTCATATGGAAAACTCCGTGAAGCGATTAATACTCCTGGTAAGTGTTGATTAACCCTTCATTGCCGAGTGTATCCGATCGGATACGATTTTGATTTTGATTTGATCTTTTTTCTATGGCTCCGGCAATGAAGGGTTAAACTAGAGACTGGGAAGAGAATAATACACAATAATTAATTAATGGATTTGGTTTAACCCTTCATTGCCGAGTGTATCCGATCGGATACGTTTTTGATTTGCTAAAGACTTCACAAAAAGAAAGAAACGAATGAGTGTTCATTATTCATACAAAGAGTGTGTCTGTAAATAGATCACATAGAAAAGAGAAATAAACAATGGCAGCCATCATGATTTTGATAAAGACAGCTCACCAAAAGGAAAGCCAATGGTAACGCAGACATTCTGCCTTTTGTCTATGGTTCCGGCAATGAAGGGTTAATTTCAAGACAAATCTATTTACCTAAAGTTAGGAGGAATGACCCAACGAATAGAATCTCGGGCTTTTCGACGCTTCCGGACCCAAACTCGCGAGTACCCCAAAAATCTATGATTTTAAGGGGGAGATTATCAATGTCAGAATTGGGGATTAAATACGTGAAAACGTGAGTTACATGGGTCACGTAAAAGGGAAATTTCTCCAGAGCGCCAGGTTCCGGGCGAGTAATACCTTATTTGAAAGCTCTCAATGAGGGAAGCAAAATGAGCTATTAACTAGGCATGACATTGCGGGGCTAAGTGTATTGCGGGGAAAGTTACAGGTTTTCTCTAAAGGCGGGGCCGCCGTGCGGCGAAGCCGCTGGGTTCTTTTCTTGTATTCTACTATATTATTATCGAGTCCCTCTAAGGCGCATTGTGTCAGTCCGTCCAGAGCAGAATCTTCCACTTTTTGGGGGTCCCGGACCCCAAACTCGCGAGTACCCCCCCCCCCCCAAAACCCATGATTTTAGGGGGGTTATCAATGTCAGAATTGGGGTGGTCCCGCCACGAAAGTTGAGAAAACGCCATTTTTTCAGTTTTTGGGGGGTTTTTACAAAGGAAACTTTCCAGTCGCCGCTCGGATTTGGGCGTGTGATACGTCAATCGCTTCCTCTCGACGAGCCAAGTCGATTGGTACCGGTTTCAAGCCCGAATCGGGATTCCACCGGAAGATATGGCTTCCGGAAATCCGGAAAATCCTGGATTTGGCCAGGTCACAGATCCTCCGTCGCCGCTCGGATTTGGGCGTGTGATACGTCAATCGCTTCCTCTCGACGAGCCAAGTCGATTGGTATCGGTTTCAAGCCCGAATCGTGATTCCACCGGAAGATATGGCTTCCGGAAATCCGGAAAATCCTGGATTGGGCCAGGTCACAGATCCTCCGTCGCCGCTCGGATTTGGGCGTGTGATACGTCAATCGCTTCCTCTCGACGAGCCAAGTCGATTGGTACCGGTTTCAAGCCCGCATCGGGATTCCACCGGAAGATATTCACATAAAGTGCATACTGACGGCGAGGGGTTGTCCGCGGCGGAGCCGCGGGTGCGTCCTATGGAATATAATACTATACTAGCTTTGACTTGCAAATGAAAATCGAAGACTTATATCTCGATATTCAATTTGAGTGTCTCGGTTAGTTTTTTAGAGAGTGAACTTCGTGACGCTTGTCGTGCAGAATATCACCGTCGTTTAAACGTGTATCAAAGGTGGAAAGCGCTCAACAGAGCATCTAACTAAGAATACAGTACACGTATAATAAATTGTACTGTAATAGTATGTATAATTGTAATACTATGTGAAAATAAAAATTAAGTAAAGACGAAGTTCAGTACACGACTTTATCATACGGATAAGGGGCCATTTGGTTTCATGGGAGTGATTATTAAGGAAAATTCGCTCGATTAATTAGGGGCGTTGTTACCCTTCGTGTCCCAAGGATATTCGATTATAGCCACCAAAATCAGATCACCAGGTTCAATTTTTGCGGATTCGTATACTAACTTTCCGAGACCTACAAAATGAGCTATCATGGATCCCCGTACGGGGGGAACAAAAAATCTTTCCTTTGTAGAGTCAAAAACCTGCATTTTTGACACTTTTTGGACAAAAAAGTGCACTTTTTTGTCCAAAAATGTACGTGAATACTATTTACGTTAAAATGTTTAAATACAGATATACAGGGTGTCCCAATTTTTATATCCTACTTGTTTTTAATAATTGAAAAATTTTTCCAATCATGTTGAACTGACTTTTTTACAAAATAAACTAGACACTTTGAGAATTTTTTGACACCAAACACGCCATACCATCTTTGGTACTTGTTTAGTTCCCCCCCCCATTCGATGGGGGAGGGGGGGGACTAAACAATTTTATTATAATAAAAGGCATTTTTGTTTAGTTCCCCCCCATCCTACACATTCTGTTGAAAATCCACTGCAAAATATGACTGTCTACATCAAACAAAGGAGTTCTTCATTTGAAAGTTTGAAATGAAGAACTCCTTTGTTTAATGTAGACAGTCATATTTTGCAGTTAATTTTCAACTGAATGTGTAGGATGGGGGGGACTAAATAAAATCGCCTTAAAAGCTAAGGAAAATATTTAGTTCCCTCCCATCGAATGGGGGGGGGGCGGACTAAATAAGTACGCCATCTTTTTTTAAGTGCAAAAAACGCACTTTTAGAAAAAAATTTTTTTTTGAGAATAGAAATTTACGGAATTTGGATTTTCCGTTTATTTTTGTGGTATCTGCCGGTGATTTCAGCACATGGGGGTTTTCGGGTGCGCTGAATCCGAATCTGGAATCAGTTTTTGGCGCGAGTTTGAATTTTTGGTACTTTTTTGGCATTCTGTAAAAACACTCGTTTTTGGCAAAAATGATGTTTTTTGAGGTGATATCGAAAAACTGATTGTAGATTTGGAATCAGCGCAAAGTGTTACTCTAGAAACGCTATTTGCAGAAAAAATTTCTATGGATTATCAAAAAATCAATTTTTTTTAGCTCTCGGGCAAAAATTTTTTTTGATAATTCAAAGAATTTTTTTCTGCAAATAGCGTTTCTAGAGTAACTTTTTGCGCTGATTCCATATCTGCAATCAGTTTTTCGATATCACCTCAAAAAAATCATTTTTGACAAAAACGAGTGTTGTTACAGAATGCCAAAAATTCAAACTCGCGCCAAAAACTGATTCCAGATTCGGATTCAGCGCACTCGAAAACCCCATGTACTGAAAATCACCGGCAGATACCAAAAAAAAAATAAACGGAAAATCCAAATTCCGAGAATTTTTATTCTCAAAAAAATTTTTTTTCTAAAAGTGCGTTTTTTGCACTTAAAAAAAGATGGTATGGCGTGTTTGGTGTCAAAAAAATTCTCAAAGTGTCTAGTTTATTATGTAAAAAAGTCAGTTCAACATGATTGGAAAAATTTTTCAATAATTAAAAAACAAGTAGGGGAAAAATTGGGACACCCTATATATTGACATTGGGTCATAAACACAAGGACCAATCAACATAGAAATAAAGATCAACAAGAACATACTAGTATATATGTTTGTCAGAGAAATTAAACAATTAAGGACAAGTATATAATTTATTAATACAAAAATCAACAAAACTCAGTAAAATTAACATGTTATAAACGTTGAATCTAAAGACATGTTTAGATGTAGGTCATTCAGAATATCATATCCCACAACCAGAATAAGCAGGACCAGATAATACACGAGAAAAGCACCAGTACCGGAATCACAATCTTGAAGATAATTTTGAATGGAGACAAATAGCTTTCGCAGCACGCAAACATTCGACATTCTATAGTGGATAATTTTTCGACAAACCAGCTTACTGAAATAAAACTCACATGAGAATATTAGTGAGATTACTGTATTATTCAAGCCTTTTTACAATAAAAGCAATGAAGCTCAAAATTTTGGTACATTTTAAATAAAAATTAGCTCAGCAATGAAAAAATCGGGGAAAAGAACGATTCATCGTATTTTCAAAGAATATATTGATACCAATTACTAAACTATTTAACTCTAACTAGTGATGGAGGGTGAGCCGTATGTTTTTGGTTTAACGCTTTGCGTTAAAAAACTCGGGCTACGGCCGTCTAGAAAACGGCTTAGATTTTAAATATATACACAGAAATACCTATGTTCTAAGTTCCCACACATTCCAAGGGGAAGGTCGGGCGCGCAGCGCCCGACCACAGGACTGGCTCGCTACCTGCGGTGGCTCGTATTGTTTATGGGGTAGGATTGAGTTATACCCTCTGTGCTCTAAGTTCCCTCACATTCCAAGGGGAAGGTCGGGTGCTCCGCGCCCGACCACAGGCCAAAAACGACTAAATGCCCCCAGGGCAAATTTCGTCAACCTGTGTAGTCCGATGTTTGAAATGTTTGTGCCATTCGTTTTATCTCATCGAGAGCTATCATTTAACACCTCACTCGCCTCTGGAGGTGGTCAGGCGCGCCAAATTTCGAAAAATGCCCTTAGGGCAAAATCTCCAATAGGTGTGGTCCGATCTCGAAAATTTTTGTGGCATTCGTTTTGTCTCACCGAGAGCTGTCGTTTGACACCTCATTCGCCATTGGAGGTGGTCAGGAACGCCAGATCTCGACAAATGCCCTCAGGGCCCATAACTCCGTCGTGTGTGGTCCGATCTCGAATCTGACAATTTTCCCTTCCATGGCTCATCGAGACGAATCGTTTGACGTATTACACGCCTCTGCACGCACGCTGGATATTTTCTTTATATTTATTTAAACAACTCCCTCCTCAATCCCACAGGAAAAAAGGGGCGGAGCCTAACTTTTGAGGGGGTAAAAACAGGGGGTCCAACATGCGAATTTCAAAAATTTTTCTCCGGGGGTCTTATCTCACCGAGTAGAAGCCCCAGAGCCAAAAATCCATGGGCCATGTGAAAAGTCGACCGGTTAGGGTTTGTATTTTTCTTGTTTGGGGGATGAGATGACAATATAATCAACTTTTGACTCCGAAATCCACGACTGCATTAGTTAGTTTTACCATTATTTTACAAAAGTTACCTTTGTTATCAGGCGGACATGCAAACGTGTCAGTGTTTGTAATATTGTCAGGAAAACAAAGCACTTGCATTATATTTACGAATTCGTGAAACAGCATCGTCGTGTACAGTGCGCGGCACAGTATTGTCATTTTCGTATAAGGTTCTAAATATCAAATAATAGTTAATGGGTTATAGATATTTTGGTGGATAAAACTGGATAAATTTTGGGAGAAATAATTTATATGAAAGAATATATTGAGAAAAAAAACAAATCGAATGAACAATGAATTCATTGTTTCGCCTATAATCTCTGACAATGAAATTCTATTGCAAAAATTGTACAAGAGGGGTTTAGGCATCTTCAGAGGGATCCCAATTGAACTGTATGCACAAAAAATAAATCACTCCAACAAGAGAAATTTTGAAGAAAGAAGTGAAGATTTCAAAGTCACTTTATTCGTGCAGAGAAATTTCGTTTTAACTATTTAAATTACTCCGAAGAGTCCCAACTGTCATGTATTGCTACCGATATTTAGAGAGAAACAACGAAATAAATAAGGAAAAGTATGAGAAGGAATGAAAAATTTATCTAATTACTCAACATATCCTGGCAGAGGAACGAAAAAAACAAAAGAATACATACAACAAAAAAAACATAAGCCACTTTCATGCCTACAAGTTACCTTTCAGTTACAGTCAATAAATGGAAAAAAGACCGAAAAAACTTATAACATTGTTTCGCCCTTAACTTAAAACAATGAGACTATTATATTATTACTGTAACGACGGGCTCGTCAGTTAAGTATCCTTACAGTAAAGAATAAGATACTCCGACTTAAAAAAGCAAAAAACTATACTAAACACCGTTTCATTAAAAAATGGGTACCTGAGCGCCGTTTCCGGTTTCCATTCCAGTTTCTTGACTCATAATTACCCGAGTTCTGCTAAGTTCTGCGAAATCTGAAAATTTACACTTTTAATGGATTAATTATAGTTAACATAAAAACATTCGTATAATTACAATAGTGTATACAAATTGTAAGTGAAAAGCATAGTTTTTAATTATAGACATGTTCTTCGTTTATGTTTGATTAAACGTATATGAGTGCATCCATCTGTTAATGTAAATTCCTAGTATTACACAGTTCTTATACAGTAATATAGATGAAGGAAATCGTGTTGGGACTCATTCAGTTTTGTTCTTGAATCTTTAACGATGTTTGTGAATAGGTTTGATTTACGATAAATGTTTAATTAATGGACTACAAAGATATATTAAAAAGTTATGAAACATTTACACAGAAAATTTTGCCCTGAGGTTGGTAAGAATGTTGATTACGTCGGCACCAAGAATTAATGTGAATTGTTTTTTACTATTTAAAATTTTGCCGATAATGTTCTGAAGGTACCATTCAGGGCATGCGTTTTCTTTGAGTTTTCCAAACATCCAGTGAATATTTATTTCTAATCCGGTATAGGTATTATTAGTGTTCCGGAAACGTATAAGTTCGGTTATTATCACGTTCCTGAAAATGGTCTTAGGCATACAGCTGTCGTACCTGGGGTATTTAATTACTTTAAACTTATAAGCACGTGTCTTATCGTAGGTATTGAATGTTATATTCCTTCCATCGACTCGTATGTCTAAGTCTAAAAACGCGGTAGAGCATCCTTCGTCTGTACGGTTTAACTCCAGTGTGTTACCGTATATGTGTGGATTCACAGAAACAAAGTTCTCACTTATGGACAATATGTCGTCAATGTATCTATACGTAAAGAACAGTTCATTCTTTACTTCAGCTACACAAGTTCTTTGATACTTAAGTTCCATTGCTGTTAGTGTAAGGTCTGCAAGTAAGGGGCTTGCATTTCCGCCCTGCGGAATCCCGTTAATCTGTACGAAGTTTTGTTTTGCAAACTGTACGTAGCTATTGTTTAATAAGAACTTTATTAAGATACATACGTCCGCTATGCAGTATGATGCAAAATTTTTATATGTGTTTCTGCTAAAGAAACAACGGTATTCGTTGCATTTCATTTCTGCGTTACCGTTAGCCGCAAATGTCATTTGCACCAAGTACATTATGTTTTTAATTATCTCATCATGCGGAAGTGATGTGAAAAGGTTGCTGAAATCACCGCTATACAATAATGTTGAGTTAAGTATTCTTCTATTCTTCTTTAAGTGTTGGGCCACATTGCTGCTGGAGTTGACGGACCATTTCAAATTGAAACCAGATCTTTCCAAAGTCACGTTGCAGTAATTTGTTACGTAGTTTTTAACTACTTCTAATATTCTTACGATTATTATATTAAGTGGTTTGGATATGGCGGTTTTCGCTCCAGCAATGAATCGGAATTTTATAGGTTCTTTGTGGAATTTTGGTATGGCGAATAATAGTGGAATTTTTAAATTATCATCTGGAGTCTTAATGTACATACTTTTATAAAAGGAGTTAAATTTTTGGAATATTACGTTATCCCCATTGCACACAGGAGAGTAAGTGTTGTTTCCTTTTATATCCAATTGTCTGCGGTTGTTGATGACGATGCCCAACTCGTTACATATGTTAGTAATATACAGTGTTTTGCAAATGAACGCGAAGTTATTACCTGCTTTATCGATATTCGTTACAACTATATTGGTATCCATATTGCTTAATTTATCGACATTATCGTTGTCGCATACGAATTTGGTTTTAACATGAGTATTCCATCTGTTGTGACAGATGTTTATCATACGTTCTGTTATTTTGTTTTTAAGAAGAAGAATTTTTGGATCTTTCATTTTCTTGGCGTATTTATCTACTAGATCAGACCCGTATTTAAAAATTGTTCCTGAAAGTTTATTGATATGAATATTACGGTTCTGTCTGAATTTTGTTCCTTTATTCATTTGTATGGCTAACTTCTCATTCTGGAGTACCCTTGAGTCACCAGTTATAATATGTTTGAGGTCCTTATTTAAGAATTCGGATTTTTCACATCCACACTTGTCGGTGAGAATATTATGTATATCTTCTTTGGTTAACGCGCGGAGTATATTGTTATAATTAGAGAAACGAACAAAATTTGTTTTATTGAGAGTATATATCGTAATGAATTTAAACTGGCTTTGCTTTACATGCAATAATCGTTCAATAACACTGTCGTGTATTAAATTTTTTATACCAATTTTGTCAAGAATAGTATTAGAGTACTCGACCTTCAAATATATGGGAGTACGTTCTTTCACTTCTCCTTTTGCTCGTTCTTTTTTCAAACGAGCTAATATAACGGATGCAAGTCGTATAGATGTAGTTTCATTATGCGACAAGATATTTGTTTTTATTTGATCCGTATTCTTAAGTTTTGCCTTATTAAATATATTTGGTAAGAATTTTACGGATTCTGGCATGTTGTCGTCAACTGAGTTCGGTGGCTTGTTGCGACGGGATTCTTGTGTTCGTTTTCTACTTTTCTTCTGTGCTGGTAGAGGATTGGAAAAATAGTGTTTAGTGTTGCGGTCGGATATAATTTCTGTAAGATCTTGTGCAAATCCTTCAAATCCATCTACTTTATTATTCATACCGAAGGGATATATGGACACCAGTTGGTGCATCCAGAAATTTTCTGCTTGTAATCGGATAGTTTTTTCTCTTTCTTTAATTTCTTTCAAGGAATCTGTAAGATTTCCGATACATTCGTCTTTTAGTTTGTGTAGTACTCTCACGCGAAGATCTTCGACTTTGTGAATCTTATTAAAATGGTTGACCAATATTTTATCCAATTCATTTTTACGAATATCACGTAAGTGTTCACGTATTCTTTCTCTAAGTTCTCTACCTGTTTCACCCACGTAACTTAGTGTACATTTGTTACAGTATATTTGATAGACCACGTTTTGGCTTTTGCAATTTATTACACGTTCATCGTTGTGATTGACAGTTTCGTACTTGAACTTCCCGTATCCATGTATAAGGTCGTAATTATAGTTTTTACAGACCCCGCATTTTTGAGAATTACATTTTTGAAAATGGTTCTCTTGTCTGGCATCCTTTTTGGGATGGAATTTACATACGTAACTTTTTCCGTTTTTGTGGACTGTAACGTTTTCCAACATTCTTTCTTTAAAATTTGAACTCCAAGTGTTCCTCTTGTTATTTTTGTGAGATACAATACATGTGTTGTTTTTAGTGAGTGGGTTGTTGAGCCTTGATTGTTTTAACTTCAGTCCGATTGACTCTCTCGGTAGAAGCGATCTCCATTTTGACCCGTTTCAACGACCTCTGTCCCGTTCTATGTGTGTATGGATCGTATTATAAGGTCCGATTTTTATCCAGATCCCGTAACCTACCAAGACTTTCCTATTGGATATCGAGGAAGCATTGTAATATGACAAGTCATTTAGAACAAGAGGAAAAGGAATAGCTGACTATGAAAGTAATTTTTAATACAAATTATTGTGGGTATTTTGTAGTTTAAAGTATAGTTGAGAATTTTTTGCTAACAGAAATACGTTGACGGGAAGCCAGTGCAGCCATCAGTAGATCCAGAGGAGAAGTTGGACCAGCCTAGGAACAAGCCACTGCTGTTGCGATGTTTTGGAAATTGAGATGACCAGGCGTAGCGACTTTAACCTTATTTTTATTTTAGAAGTATAGATAACAAAATTTTTATACAAGAGGATGGTATTGGTTCTGTACGTTTAGTATAAGTTACATAATTATAGTTAATGCGGGTATTTTATAATGAAATTAGTAAATTAATAATATAATGCACGTTATTTTATTTATATGATAGTAAGAGGACAGTTATATGTTACGTTCTAGTATATATCATATTAGTAAACAACACTTTTTAGGAGTATTACTGAGTATATATAATAAATGAGGATTAGTACGCAGAAGTTCATTCATTACTATAGTGTAATCAAATAACAGAAACCATTCTTACCGCTTTTATGGGCAGGGTATGGTTTTTGTTTTTGATTGATTTTAGAGATAAAGATTTTAATGGGGCAAGCCCCGTGCCGCAAAATACGGCGTTACATTACGCAAAGCGTGAGCTAAGCGTCGTGCTGCTTATGCAGCGTTCCGTAGAGGCAAGCCTCAAGCCGCAAAATACGGCGATCCGTGGGGCAAGCCCCGTGCCGCAAAATACGGCGATCCGTGGGGCAAGCCCCGTGCCGCAAAATACGGCGTTACATTACGCAGAGCGTGAGCTAAGCGTCATGCTGCTTATGCAGCGTTCCTTTGAGGCAAGCCTCAAGCCGCAAAATACGGCGATCCGTGGGGCAAGCCCCGTACCGCAAAATACGGTGATCCGTGTCACGGTTGCCCGTGACACCACACATACCGGATAGAATTGAACTAGTTAAAAGTAAAAAAGAAAAAGGAAAAAACAAAAAACAACTGACAATAATATTAGAGTACAAATATTGAGCCTAGAACACCAATTACCCGTGAGCCCTTAAGGCTCTCCATTGATAAATGGGTCTAGGAGTGAACTTAATAAATGGAAAAAAGACCGAAAAAACTTATAACATTGTTTCGCCCTTAACTTAAAACAATGAGACTATTATATTATTACTGTAACGACGGGCTCGTCAGTTAAGTATCCTTACAGTAAAGAATAAGATACTCCGACTTAAAAAAGCAAAAAACTATACTAAACACCGTTTCATTAAAAAATGGGTACCTGAGCGCCGTTTCCGGTTTCCATTCCAGTTTCTTGACTCATAATTACCCGAGTTCTGCTAAGTTCTGCGAAATCTGAAAATTTACACTTTTAATGGATTAATTATAGTTAACATAAAAACATTCGTATAATTACAATAGTGTATACAAATTGTAAGTGAAAAGCATAGTTTTTAATTATAGACATGTTCTTCGTTTATGTTTGATTAAACGTATATGAGTGCATCCATCTGTTAATGTAAATTCCTAGTATTACACAGTTCTTATACAGTAATATAGATGAAGGAAATCGTGTTGGGACTCATTCAGTTTTGTTCTTGAATCTTTAACGATGTTTGTGAATAGGTTTGATTTACGATAAATGTTTAATTAATGGACTACAAAGATATATTAAAAAGTTATGAAACATTTACACAGAAAATTTTTTTTTCACAACTCCCGATAACCAGGACAATTTTGCAAGCTTCCCTATCAGTTCCTATTAGCGAGGAAGACTGTAGTCAATTTCGCAAACTCGAATTTGATCATTTTTAAAAATTGCGCAATATTTTATTGCATCACTTACTGCGCTCCCGTTTTGAGCCATATTTTTATTGTTTTCACTATGAGCGTCATAAATATGACATCGATGCCTCTATTCCACCTTTTTATATAGCAGTATATCCCGTACTTTATAGATGTTAGTGGTGCAAAACTTAATGAAAAGCGATGTAATAAAATATTGCAACAGTAATCGTTTATTGCTTCATAACAAGGCTAGCATAACGTAATTTATGGACGGGCACTAACGAAAGAGCAACAACGAGCAACAAAGACTAAAATTTAAATGTTAAAAGGTTACAAATTCAAATATTGTATTGTCCCGATACGAATATAGGATTCCCCTTTCCTTTCTTACCACTTTTATCGTACTGATATACCATCGGCTTGGGACTCTCTACGGGAGTCAGATTAACCCTTCATTGCCGAGTATTCCAAATTTGGAACAATTTCGATTTGCTGATTTCACAAAAAGAAAGAAACGAATGAGTGTTTATTACGCAAAGACAGCTCATTTAAAATAAAGCTAATGGTAGCGCAGACATTCTGCCTTTTGTCTATGGCTCCGGCAATGAAGGGTTAAAAATATTGTCTAAATGTCGAGTCCCTCTAAGACGCACTGTGTCAGTTCGCACCCAACAGAATCTCCCGCTTTTTGACACTCCCGGACCCCAAACTCGCGAGTACCCCCCCCCCCTCCCCAAAAAATCCATGATTTTAGGGGGTTTTCAATGTCAGAATTGGGGTGATCCCGCCATGAAAATTGAGAAAACGTGATTTCTTCAATATTTGAGGGTTTTTACAAAGGAAACTTTCTAATCGCTGCTCGGATTTAGGCGTGTGATAGCTCAATCGCTTCCTCTCGGCGAGACAAGTCGATTGGTACCGGTCTCGCTGGAAACATTTGCGAGTACCGGGATTTATGGCTTCTGGAAAATCCTGTATTTGGTGCGTGGTCCGCTGCGAAGCCGCGGGTTTCCCTTCTTGTTATATGCTAAGTTCCCTTACATTCCAAGGGGGAAGGTCGGGCGCGCAGCGCCCGACCACAGGACTGGCACGCTATCTGCAGTGGCTCGATAGCTCACAAGCTCAAGCGCGCAAATTTTGCTTGAAAAAGCAAAATTTGGGTACTTATTTAGTTCCCCCCATTCGATGGGGGGGGGAACTAAATAAAATTGGCCTAAAAGCTAAGGAAAATATTTAGTTCCCCCCCCATCGAATGGGGGGACTAAATAAGTACCAAAATTTGGAAAACCTTTTTGAAAACTGTTCTCAGCATGACCGTACGAACATTTTAAGCTATCACTTGCCCAAAAAGATATTGGGGTCTATCGGCCATCTTACGGATTTACAGGGCTAGCTTACTGTGGGGAGGGGAGGATAAAAAGCATTCGCGGTTTCAATACAACCATTTAATTTTTATCAAAGACGTGATAAAACATAAAAAATTATGATTAAATAATCAGATTTATTTTTATTATTTTACTGGTATTTGCTGATCACAATCGTGTGCAAAGTAGCAGGCAACCAGTAAAGATTTTCTGTAAAAAATACTAGTGTTATATTTTGATTCATCGGTGTAGTTGTCTGCTTTGTTGGAAAGCAAATAAGAGACTGCGTTTGCTGCCCAACCGGTGCCAATAAATTGTAAATGATTTCACACTTTAGAGTCAATCAGCGCAAACGTATGGAAAATAAGACTGAACTAAACGGAATCAAATCCCTTTTACATCTTATACTCGCTGATGGGAGGTCGACGAGTTCTACAGAATGGCAACATCCTTGTTTGCCGATCCGTGTTTTTGGCGTAATCGCTTCCTCTCGACGAGCCAAGTCGATTGGTATCGGTTTCAAGCCCGAATCGTGATTCCACCGGAAGATATGGCTTCCGGAAATCCGGAAAATCCTGGATTGGGCCAGGTCACAGATCCTCCGTCGCCGCTCGGATTTGGGCGTGTGATACGTCAATCGCTTCCTCTCGACGAGCCAAGTCGATTGGTACCGGTTTCAAGCCCGCATCGGATCCCACCGGAAGATATGCACATAAAGTGCATACTGACGGCGAGGGGTTGTCCGCGGCGGAGCCGCGGGTGCGTCCTATGGAATATAATACTATACTAGCTTTGACTTGCAAATGAAAATCGAAGACTTATATCTCGATATTCAATTTGAGTGTCTCGGTTAGTTTTTTAGAGAGTGAACTTCGTGACGCTTGTCGTGCAGAATATCACCGTCGTTTAAACGTGTATCAAAGGTGGAAAGCGCTCAACAGAGCATCTAACTAAGAATACAGTACACGTATAATAAATTGTACTGTAATAGTATGTATAATTGTAATACTATGTGAAAATAAAAATTAAGTAAAGACGAAGTTCAGTACACGACTTTATCATACGGATAAGGGGCCATTTGGTTTCATGGGAGTGATTATTAAGGAAAATTCGCTCGATTAATTAGGGGCGTTGTTACCCTTCGTGTCCCAAGGATATTCGATTATAGCCACCAAAATCAGATCACCAGGTTCAATTTTTGCGGATTCGTATACTAACTTTCCGAGACCTACAAAATGAGCTATCATGGATCCCCGTACGGGGGGAACAAAAAATCTTTCCTTTGTAGAGTCAAAAACCTGCATTTTTGACACTTTTTGGACAAAAAAGTGCACTTTTTTGTCCAAAAATGTACGTGAATACTATTTACGTTAAAATGTTTAAATACAGATATACAGGGTGTCCCAATTTTTATATCCTACTTGTTTTTAATAATTGAAAAATTTTTCCAATCATGTTGAACTGACTTTTTTACAAAATAAACTAGACACTTTGAGAATTTTTTGACACCAAACACGCCATACCATCTTTGGTACTTGTTTAGTTCCCCCCCCCATTCGATGGGGGAGGGGGGGGGGGGACTAAACAATTTTATTATAATAAAAGGCATTTTTGTTTAGTTCCCCCCCATCCTACACATTCTGTTGAAAATCCACTGCAAAATATGACTGTCTACATCAAACAAAGGAGTTCTTCATTTGAAAGTTTGAAATGAAGAACTCCTTTGTTTAATGTAGACAGTCATATTTTGCAGTTAATTTTCAACTGAATGTGTAGGATGGGGGGGACTAAATAAAATCGCCTTAAAAGCTAAGGAAAATATTTAGTTCCCTCCCATCGAATGGGGGGGGCGGACTAAATAAGTACGCCATCTTTTTTTAAGTGCAAAAAACGCACTTTTAGAAAAAAATTTTTTTTGAGGATAGAAATTTACGGAATTTGGATTTTGCGTTTATTTTTTGTGGTGTCTGCCGGTGATTTCAGCACATGGGGTTTTCGGGTGCGCTGAATCCGAATCTGGAATCAGTTTTTGGCGCGAGTTTGAATTTTTGGTACTTTTTTGGCATTCTGTAAAACCACTGGTTTTGGCAAAAATGATGTTTTTTGAGGTGATATCGAAAAACTGATTGTAGATTTGGAATCAGCGCAAAGTGTTACTCTAGAAACGCTATTTGCAGAAAAAATTTCTATGGATTATCAAAAAATCAATTTTTTTAGCTCTCGGGCAAAAAATTGATTTTTTGATAATTCAAAGAATTTTTTTCTGCAAATAGCGTTTCTAGAGTAACTTTTTGCGCTGATTCCAAATCTGCAATCAGTTTTTCGATATCACCTCAAAAAACATCATTTTTGACAAAAACGAGTGTTTTTACAGAATGCCAAAAATTCAAACTCGCGCCAAAAACTGATTCCAGATTCGGATTCAGCGCACCCGAAAACCCCCATGTACTGAAAATCACCGGCAGATACCACAAAAAATAAACGGAAAATCCAAATTCCGTAAATTTTTATTCTCAAAAAAATTTTTTTTCTAAAAGTGCGTTTTTTGCACTTAAAAAAAGATGGTATGGCGTGTTTGGTGTCAAAAAAATTCTCAAAGTGTCTAGTTTATTATGTAAAAAAGTCAGTTCAACATGATTGGAAAAATTTTTCAATAATTAAAAAACAAGTAGGGGAAAAATTGGGACACCTTATATATTGACATTGGGTCATAAACACAAGGACCAATCAACATAGAAATAAAGATCAACAAGAACATACTAGTATATATGTTTGTCAGAGAAATTAAACAATTAAGGACAAGTATATAATTTATTAATACAAAAATCAACAAAACTCAGTAAAATTAACATGTTATAAACGTTGAATCTAAAGACATGTTTAGATGTAGGTCATTCAGAATATCATATCCCACAACCAGAATAAGCAGGACCAGATAATACACGAGAAAAGCACCAGTACCGGAATCACAATCTTGAAGATAATTTTGAATGGAGACAAATAGCTTTCGCAGCACGCAAACATTCGACATTCTATAGTGGATAATTTTTCGACAAACCAGCTTACTGAAATAAAACTCACATGAGAATATTAGTGAGATTACTGTATTATTCAAGCCTTTTTACAATAAAAGCAATGAAGCTCAAAATTTTGGTACATTTTAAATAAAAATTAGCTCAGCAATGAAAAAATCGGGGAAAAGAACGATTCATCGTATTTTCAAAGAATATATTGATACCAATTACTAAACTATTTAACTCTAACTAGTGATGGAGGGTGAGCCGTATGTTTTTGGTTTAACGCTTTGCGTTAAAAAATTCGGGCTACGGCCGTCTAGAAAACGGCTTAGATTTTAAATATATACACAGAAATACCTATGTTCTAAGTTCCCACACATTCCAAGGGGAAGGTCGGGCGCGCAGCGCCCGACCACAGGACTGGCTCGCTACCTGCGGTGGCTCGTATTGTTTATGGGGTAGGATTGAGTTATACCCTCTGTGCTCTAAGTTCCCTCACATTCCAAGGGGAAGGTCGGGTGCTCCGCGCCCGACCACAAAATGACTAAATGCCCCCAGGGCAAATTTCGTCAACCTGTGTAGTCCGATGTTTGAAATGTTTGTGCCATTCGTTTTATCTCATCGAGAGCTATCATTTAACACCTCACTCGCCTCTGGAGGTGGTCAGGCGCGCCAAATTTCGAAAAATGCCCTTAGGGCAAAATCTCCAATAGGTGTGGTCCGATCTCGAAAATTTTTGTGGCATTCGTTTTGTCTCACCGAGAGCTGTCGTTTGACACCTCATTCGCCATTGGAGGTGGTCAGGAACGCCAGATCTCGACAAATGCCCTCAGGGCCCATAACTCCGTCGTGTGTGGTCCGATCTCGAATCTGACAATTTTCCCTTCCATGGCTCATCGAGACGAATCGTTTGACGTATTACACGCCTCTGCACGCACGCTGGATATTTCTAAACAACTCCCTCCTCAATCCCACAGGAAAAAGGGGCGGAGCTTAACTTTTGAGGGGGTAAAAACATGGGGTCCAACATGCGAATTTCAAAAATTTTTCTCCGGGGTCTTATCTCACCGAGTAGAAGCCCCAGAGCCAAAAATCCATGGGCCATGTGAAAAGTCGACCGGTTAGGGTTTGTATTTTTCTTGTTTGGGGGATGAGATGACAATATAATCAACTTTTGACTCCGAAATCCACGACTGCATTAGTTAGTTTTACCATTATTTTACAAAAGTTACCTTTGTTATCAGGCGGACATGCAAACGTGTCAGTGTTTGTAATATTGTCAGGAAAACAAAGCACTTGCATTATATTTACGAATTCGTGAAACAGCATCGTCGTGTACAGTGCGCGGCACAGTATTGTCATTTTCGTATAAGGTTCTAAATATCAAATAATAGTTAATGGGTTATAGATATTTTGGTGGATAAAACTGGATAAATTTTGGGAGAAATAATTTATATGAAAGAATATATTGAGAAAAAAACAAATCGAATGAACAATGAATTCATTGTTTCGCTTATAATCTCTGACAATGAAATTCTATTGCAAAAATTGTATAAGAGGGGTTTAGGCATCTTCAGAGGGATCCCAATTGAACTGTATGCACAAAAAATAAATCACTCCAACAAGAGAAATTTTGAAGAAAGAAGTGAAGATTTCAAAGTCACTTTATTCGTGCAGAGAAATTTCGTTTTAACTATTTAAATTACTCCGAAGAGTCCCAACTGTCATGTATTGCTACCGATATTTAGAGAGAAACAACGAAATAAATAAGGAAAAGTATGAGAAGGAATGAAAAATTTATCTAATTACTCAACATATCCTGGTAGAGGAACGAAAAAAACAAAAGAATACATACAACAAAAAAAACATAAGCCACTTTCATGCCTACAAGTTACCTTTCAGTTACAGTCAACTCCCGATAACCAGGACAATTTTGCAAGCTTCCCTATCAGTTCCTATTAGCGAGGAAGACTGTAGTCAATTTCGCAAACTCGAATTTGATCATTTTTAAAAATTGCGCAATATTTTATTGCATCACTTACTGCGCTCCCGTTTTGAGCCATATTTTTATTGTTTTCACTATGAGCGTCATAAATATGACATCGATGCCTCTATTCCACCTTTTTATATAGCAGTATATCCCGTACTTTATAGATGTTAGTGGTGCAAAACTTAATGAAAAGCGATGTAATAAAATATTGCAACAGTAATCGTTTATTGCTTCATAACAAGGCTAGCATAACGTAATTTATGGACGGGCACTAACGAAAGAGCAACAACGAGCAACAAAGACTAAAATTTAAATGTTAAAAGGTTACAAATTCAAATATTGTATTGTCCCGATACGAATATAGGATTCCCCTTTCCTTTCTTACCACTTTTATCGTACTGATATACCATCGGCTTGGGACTCTCTACGGGAGTCAGATTAACCCTTCATTGCCGAGTATTCCAAATTTGGAACAATTTCGATTTGCTGATTTCACAAAAAGAAAGAAACGAATGAGTGTTTATTACGCAAAGACAGCTCATTTAAAATAAAGCTAATGGTAGCGCAGACATTCTGCCTTTTGTCTATGGCTCCGGCAATGAAGGGTTAAAAATATTGTCTAAATGTCGAGTCCCTCTAAGACGCACTGTGTCAGTTCGCACCCAACAGAATCTCCCGCTTTTTGACACTCCCGGACCCCAAACTCGCGAGTACCCCCCCCCGCCCCAAAAATCCATGATTTTAGGGGGTTTTCAATGTCAGAATTGGGGTGATCCCGCCATGAAAATTGAGAAAACGTGATTTCTTCAATATTTGAGGGTTTTTACAAAGGAAACTTTCTAATCGCTGCTCGGATTTAGGCGTGTGATAGCTCAATCGCTTCCTCTCGGCGAGACAAGTCGATTGGTACCGGTCTCGCTGGAAACATTTGCGAGTACCGGGATTTATGGCTTCTGGAAAATCCTGTATTTGGTGCGTGGTCCGCTGCGAAGCCGCGGGTTTCCCTTCTTGTTATATGCTAAGTTCCCTTACATTCCAAGGGGGAAGGTCGGGCGCGCAGCGCCCGACCACAGGACTGGCACGCTATCTGCGGTGGCTCGATAGCTCACAAGCTCAAGCGCGCAAATTTTGCTTGAAAAAGCAAAATTTGGGTACTTATTTAGTTCCCCCCATTCGATGGGGGGGAACTAAATAAAATTGGCCTAAAAGCTAAGGAAAATATTTAGTTCCCCCCCCCATCGAATGGGGGGGGGACTAAATAAGTACCAAAATTTGGAAAAACCTTTTTGAAAACTGTTCTCAGCATGACCGTACGAACATTTTAAGCTATCACTTGCCCAAAAAGATATTGGGGTCTATCGGCCATCTTACGGATTTACAGGGCTAGCTTACTGTGGGGAGGGGAGGATAAAAAGCATTCGCGGTTTCAATACAACCATTTAATTTTTATCAAAGACGTGATAAAACATAAAAAATTATGATTAAATAATCAGATTTATTTTTATTATTTTACTGGTATTTGCTGATCACAATCGTGTGCAAAGTAGCAGGCAACCAGTAAAGATTTTCTGTAAAAAATGCTAGTGTTATATTTTGATTCATCGGTGTAGTTGTCTGCTTTTTGGAAAGCAAATAAGAGACTGCGTTTGCTGCCCAACCGGTGCCACTAAATTGTAAATGATTTCACACTTTAGAGTCAATCAGCGCAAACGTATGGAAAATAAGACTGAACTAAACGGAATCAAATCCCTTTTACATCTTATACTCGCTGATGGGAGGTCGACGAGTTCTACAGAATGGCAACATCCTTGTTTGCCGATCCGTGTTTTTGGCGTAATCCAACATATCGAAGAACAAAAAGCGAATGAATTCTCTGTTTACCTCGAGCGTGACCCGCGAGATGTCTTCGAATTCAATAATGAACTAAACAACTTTTATGCCGAGGAACCTAATCGACGTCCCATCTTCAAAGAACAGGTAAGTTTTATTTCTACGTTGACCAAAAAAATAATTCCGGTTATTTTCTAAACAATTGTTTATACTTATCTTTCATACTTTCAAATTTTTAAATTTTTATAACACATAATTAAAAAATATGTTGCCTACATGCTAAGGGAATGATTTATAAAACTGCTCATGTGCTTTCAAGTCATTGTTTGGTTAAATTTACGGCTATTGTCCCGTGGACGAAATCATACTAATCTATTATAGTATTAGGATTGTGTCTAGATTTTTTCTCCGGGCTCTAAATCGCGACTTAGAGCCCGGGTTTTTTTCTTACGGACTAATTCGGCCATAAGGACGACCGCCAACCGGTTTTTAGACCGATTTGAGATCTAAATTTAGACAAAAGTGTGTTTCTGAAGGCATTTTTGAGGGACCGAACCCTGTCGGTCACAGATTTTGTCCAAATTTTTGGTCGGTCACAGATTTTGTCCAAAATTTTCGGAAGGGCCATTATCCGAATTTGAGGTCACCCACTCTTACCTAAACCGCAGTGTCTGTGTTGCGTACCCTTTGAGGCCGAAAACCTAAATTCTTCGTCGCCGCTCGGTTTTGGGCATGTGATACGTCAATCGCTTCCTCTCGACAAGCCAAGTCGATTGGTACCGGTTTCAAGCCCGACTTTGACGACCACCGGAAGATATAGCCTCCGGAAATCCGGGATTTGGCCATGTCGCAGATCCTCCGTCGCCGCTCGGTTTTGGGCGTGTGATACGTCAATCGCTTCCTCTCGACAAGCCAAGTCGATTGGTACCGGTTTCAACCCCGACTTTGACGACCACCGGAAGATATAGCCTCCGGAAATCCAGAAAATCCGGGATTTGGCCATGTCGCAGATCCTCCGTCGCCGCTCGGTTTTGGGCGTGTGAATTCCCGGAAATCTACACATTTACGCTTAGGAACAACACAATCTGACCGCTGATGGCGGTGCGCGAAGCGATGAAGAACCCAATCTCCCGAACAACTCACGCTCCACCATTTTTACAAGTGATTGCGGCGAAGCCGCAATCACTTGTAATAGTTTAGCTAAAATGTACCTAAATGTAGACAAAATATAGACCAAAATTTTTGTCGGTCACAGATTTTGTCCAAAATTTTACACTAACCGAATTTTCCAGAGGGTCATTCTTACCAGTGCTTATTTTCCTCTCTACCGAATTTTTGACAAATTTTAGAAAAAATTTAGACAAAAATTTTTCAAATGGTCATTCTTACCAGTGCTTATTTTTCTCTGTCGGGAATTTTCGAGAAGGTCATTCTTACCAGTGCTAATTTTTCTCTGTCGGGAATTTTCGAGAAGGTCATTCTTACCAGTGCTTATTTTTCTCTGTCGGGAATTTTCGAGAAGGTCATTCTTACCAGTGCTTACTTTTTTTCTGTCGGGAATTTTCGAGAAGGTCATTCTTACCAGTGCTAATTTTTCTCTGTCGGGAATTTTCGAGAAGGTCATTCTTACCAGTGCTTATTTTTCTCTGTCGGGAATTTTCGAGAAGGTCATTTTCAACCATTTCGGGCCGAAGGCCCGAAATAGTCTCATGCTGCTCTACTCCCGAACAACCCTTACTCCCGAACAACAGCTGCCTGAGGGCCGAAGGCCCGAAATAGTCTCATGCTGCTCTACTCCCGAACAACAGCTGCCTGAGGGCCGAAGGTCCGAAATAGTCTCATGCTGCTCTACTCCCGAACAACAGCCGAGGGCATACTGATGGCGGTGCGCGAAGCGCCGCTGATGCACGCTCCCCGCGGATCTAGCTTGGGAGAGCCGCGAAGCGGCTCCTCCCAAGCTAGTATAAAATAAGCTTATATAATTTTGGGTATTGCTCGGCCGACCATGCATTTGCAAATTTGAAGCCCGCTTTCATCGGTGCCAGATGGAAAGTATACAAAATGATGCCTGTATCGTATCGTTAGTAGACGTTGGACGCCTTGTAACTGTGCCGCAGGAAAACCTTTTCGATATTAATTCTCAATTTCTCGGTGGAACTTTGGACTACGCTTTTGCCCTACGTTGTCATTGTCCAGGTTTGCTTATATTTCTATAAAGTCTAATACCGTAAATCTCTAATTAATCCTCTCCCTCAATTTAATCCCTTCCATCAAATAATCCCCCTCCAACAGAATGCCAAGCCTAACTGCGGGCTCGCCCGATCAAAACTAAGTGCATATTCGTGTTTATTTCTCCGAGTAACGTAAGAAAAACCCGATGCCAAAACTTTGTCATTGAAAATATCGGAGAAAATTGAGTTTTAAATGTAAAAATTTTTTAAAACCCTTACGAAATAATAATCCCCCGGGGGATTAATTAGAGGATTAACGGTAATAACAGAAAAATCATATTACTTTTTCGCTGTTTTGCCTTGGAATATGGTACCTTTGTCATATACGAAAACTGTTCAGAAGTAATAGGTAAAATATCTGTATAAATCCATAAGTATCCATTTACGACGTTCTGATAATTTAAAAATATCCAGCTTTACGTTAGTAGGAATATGTTTGGTTTGTCAAATATTTAGAAAACTCGTTACAATATTTGACGTTTTACGGTGACGTAATTACAGAGAAAATATATTTATATTTTTCAGAAGAAGAAATATCACGCTTTCTAAAGTTCCCACCTTTAAGTAATTTTCATCGAAACGAATTGGTAGAACTCATTATATTGACGCATAAAGAACCATGTCTTGCTGTTGTAGGGTCAGGTATGGTTTCTGTTTATTTCGCCATAAAAGAACCAAATTTTATAAATTTAATTTGATTACGTTTATAAATTTAAAACTCTTTTAACTTACCGTAAATCCTCCAATAAGTCCCCCCCTCAATTAAGTCCCCCCTCAAATAAGTCCCCCCTCAAACAGAATGCCAAACGTACTTGCGGTCTCGCCCGAAAAAAACTAAGTTCATATTCGTGTAGATCTCGTCGAGTTACGTAAGAAAAACCCCAATGCCAAAACTTCGTCATTGAAAATATCGGAGAAATTTGAGTTTGAAATTTAAATTTTTTTTGAAAACCCTTACGAAACAATAAGTCCCCCGGGGGACTTATTAGAGGATTTACGGTATTTTAATAAGTGGTCTAAACAAACGCATATTATATCAATACTAGCTGCAATCAGGTACCTTCGGCACATACGGGGCTTAGTCTGTGCATGGTTAATTTAGGGGTGCCTAAGTGTTGTTCGGGTACTATTCCCAAAGTGTGACGCCGGAATCGGATCCCCCATATCCGAAAACTCCTTGATACCAAAAATTTCGGTCGGAATCTCGAAACCATGAATTTCGGAAAATTCTCGCACTCTGACCTAATGGTGTGGTCTTGAGCGCGTCAGGTATGACTGACACACATAAGCCGCATATTATAAAAGATTACAATTGTATGTTCTATAATTATATAATTTTCTACTTAGTTTCTATTGAGCTTTACTATTTTAGTTATTATTTTGGCCTATTTGTTATTTTTAGCTAGGAGGTATTCAGACCGAATCAACTTAGACGACATACGAGCCATCTCTAATGGGCACAACAGGTTGTTCTATGGTCTGTTATGTTATTATGTTTATCGTGTTTAGTATTGCCGATATGTCTTCAAACTTCCCCCGTATTACGACTCACTATTTGATGGGAGAAGTGGATGCGAAAAAAGTCGAAGAACAACTAAGGAGAATAAGTGAGTTGAAAGAAAAACTAGCACCCATCTATCGATCGCTTGAAAAACATTCAAACGAATGGAGAAAACTGTTTGATTCCGAAGATTCTAATTTATCCGTGGAGTAAGTTTTTAAATGTATGTTAATTGGAATTTCAAACTAGCAGCATTATTAACTGTTATATATTATTTAAACAAACACTAATGAACGATATCTTTCAAGCATCATTTTTATTGCATAACCAGTGCTGTCATGTAATAGAGTGCATTATTAAAATACAAATATTGGATAATTGTATTTTGTTTTTATTTATTATAGTTTCGAACCATCAATTCGAGTCGTATGGGTGGAAAATGATGAATTCGAGGAACTAAAAGAAAATAGGGCGCAATTGGAGAATGAGAATTTGGATTTAAGGACACGTTGCAATCGCCTGGAGTTAAATATAAACAGGTTGCAAAGTGAACGAAACCTTTTGGACTTTGAATACAGCAATTCCCTCAGCGAATGCAAAAACCTACAACAGCAAGTCATTTCTTTGTCGAGTGAAATAAAACACGCACAACAGTGTCTACGTGATAAGGATGAGATATATGAATTTATGAAAGAAGTAAGTGCATTTAATGTCGGTACGTGACATTTGAAGGCCGTTATCAAATTTTACATTTTAAGCTTCTGGAACCTTCCACAACGTTCCAGGGTGTTCTGATAAAGCTCTAGAATATTCTGGAAGTGAAATTACGAAGCAGCGGTTAGGGTTCTAGAAGCTTAAAATGCAGAATTTGATAATGGTCTTCAAATGTTTAATGTGTAGCCAATTATGACTTGGGTAATGAGCAAGAAAAAGGATTTTCACAAAGATTTTTTTTCATCTTGAACATGAGAAATTTTACATTCTTGTGAAGTTGGTTATATATCGATAAATTTCCTATTTAGAAATTCGATGAAATGGAAACTACGTGGAACATTAGTGAGAGGGAAATAGGAGAATTATCAAAACAGCAAGTATGGAACTTTTTATCAAATTATTGTATATATCTTGCCCAAATGTTTTCTTGCATAAATTGTTATTATCACCCTTTTACGCTAATCGAGACCAGATATGAATTTTAAATGATCTATTTTGATGGAGGGGAATACCAATTCGGGGAAGGCTAACATTTTCTCATTCTTTTACCTCTTCAGTCGTAGTATTTTATGGAAAATCACATTTGAAGAGGAAGACTTATCTGTTTCAAATGTTCATTTTGCGTATGTATCCTTTTCATTTGGGGCGGTTTAATAAAAAAACAGAAACGTGGATATCTATGTCGAGCGTCTGTGTAACTCATGAAAAAAATTCCTCTGTTTCTCATATTCCAGTTAAAAATTAATAATACAGTTATCTCTATATAACTCGCGACCGGACAAAATCCCCGTTATATAGAGACCCGCTTTTTACGACGTAAAACTTACCAAAAATGTTTTTTGTACTTCTAAGGTGAACCATCTAAGGCGATAATTTAGCTGTTTTGGCTATTTTTAGCTAAATTTGCTAAAATGGCTAAACAACAGGAAAGTCTTTTCCGGCACTGCATTTGAAGGTGCCCGAAAAAATCAAGAGGGAGACCTTTTTCCACAATCTGCGTTATATAGACACTTTTTCCCTTTTTTACTAGTAAAATCCACGGGACTGGACTCGCGTTATATAGAGACTCGACCGTATATCATCGCACAAAAGCTCTGCATCCAATGTTCATGTTTGTATGAGCTTTTGTACATTAGTGTGTCCAATGAAAAAGACAGGCACAAGTTAAAAGACCCGCTTTTTCCGCCTCAAAATTGGGCTTCTCATAACTGATAACTTATAAAAACGATGGATACTATTTATTTCATGGATGTTAGTAATTTGGAATATTGTAAGTTTGAAGAAAAATATACAGTTTAATTTCAGAATACACAATTAATAGATGCGACAACAGAAACGACGAACTATGATGTACACATAAATTCGACGTTGTGTAACGGAAAAACTTCACATGTCAATGTATGTTTCATTAACAAGAAACAAAAATTATTTTTTATTATGTCCACTACTTACCTAATTGTATTACAATAGGCTGGTTATATGGATAGCAGCAACAACAGTGGAATAAAGAGGACGTCGTCTATGAGGTGGAAATTTCTTGGGGTACTATTTCTGACGGTTTGTATGATCTTCGCAATGTTGAATTCGATGCAGTTCTCATCATCCAAAAATCCACCTCTGTTTCACAACGGGATGATGCTCGTGCCTTGGCAATGGAATATATTCGATGTAAATTAAAAAGGCCAAAAAGTAAATGATCACTGTCCTTTATATAAAATAAAACTAATTGAATAAAGGTGTTTGTTTCGATGACATCAAATCTGTTTAAAGATTAAAAGAGAGACCATTTTAGGTAATGGTACAATGAATAGATGTTTGTTTAAAGTTTCTCAGATGTTGTACTTTTATATATTCTGTAATAGATAGGTTTTATCCATCTATGTTTTGATTCATGCAATGATTATTAACAGTTATCTGTTTGTCGGTTTATTAATGTCGGTCCAAAATTAATGTTTGATTTACCATTTATCCAAATATTAATTTCCTCACCGACATTCATAAACCGACAAACAGATATGTTTGAATTTCCGCCATTTTGCTTCTTTTGTTGGCATAGATATCTGGTTCATTATTTTCTCTTTGAAATCCTTTATTATATTTTACGATTCGTGAGTTCTCAGGTAATTTAGACGGATTTTAGCATTTCGCTTATGCCAATGCGGCCGAAAAGACATCCGAAGCCGGAAAATTCACCGACTCCGACGCCTTCCCAAGAATCACCAAAATCGCCAGCCACAGTTTGTTATTGGTAAGCTAATTTTATCGTTTACGAAATGTTGTATAAGAAGACATACATGTCAACAGTTTTGGTCGTAAAGAAATTTATGTGAAATTCTCAGTAAGTATAAGAAAAATATGTTTTGTGATTGTTATTTAAAAATCATGCTCCGCAAACATTTCACAAAATTAGGGTATATTTTGAAAATCAGGAGATCTCTTTATAAAGCGTCAAGTTACTTGTGAAACTAACAAATTGATAATATTTAGCAATGGCGTCCGTCAGTTGGGGGAACTTGAAATAAATTGTAATGTATGCAAGCGATGGTTTCACGCGAGGTGTTTCAAGGACTTAAAAGACTTGTAAGTGCAATTATCAAACGGTAAAACAATTTTCCTATTTCTTTTATAAAAGCTAACTGGTAAAATATCATTCTTATGCGTACTTTTAGCTATGCTCTTCCCTTCATGGTTTCATATGTGTTTAAGTGTCACGATTGCGATCCAGATAAGAAAGAAAATTGGGCATTGAAACAACCAAGTAAGCTTTGTTTCAATTGTTTCAGATTTGTTTTTAAAAGTTTACGATAGCGGTGTGAAGCAATATCGAATACATATATAGTAACTATTCCCTGTTTTGACAATTTTTTGTTTATAACGGAAACAACAGTATTATAACATTAGCAATATTTGCCAGTCAAAGGTAAAAATTATACCCATCCTAGTATTAAATATTAACAAAACAAATATAAACAAACTAAAATGTAAATTACAAATGTAAGCTTTAACAATTATTATACAAAATTAATAAATATTTTCATACAAAATTTTATATTACCAGACGCATTTATATATTTTTTTATTTATATTAATTGTATTTATAATTATTTATTTACATTTATAATGTTATAATTTTTCAGATTTTTCTCACATGTGTGTTATGGCTCTGGCAAATATGACATATAATTATTTCAAAGAAAAGTGCGAGGGTGAGAGCGATTTGTCAGCGAGTATTTCTGCCGCATGCCAAGAAAACACAAAGTATTTCAATGTTGAGGATGAAGTCATCCCATACTTTGATGAAAACTGGGAAAATATAACCCCTTTTGCACGAAGAACGAAAACAACGTGGCATCAGACAATACTCAAGACTCTGTCCAAGGAAACAGATTTGTTCGTTGCGGATCCCAATAACGAGACCTCATTCGCGTTGAAGGAGCGAGATTTATTCACTATTGGTCCTCAGCATGAGGCTGTCAAGCTAGTATGTACTTTAATATATGTAAATTTCATACTCACCTTCAATCGTGTCGAAAGTTAACCCTTTTTGATGCTTTATATGTCGGATTTTTGGTACTTTTGTTATCACCATTGGACCCCTTTCGTTTACAGAATTTGACTCTTAACCGCAAAATAAATTCAATTTATAAGTTTAGATTGGCAAACGTCCAGCCCAAATTCAAGCTCCCAGTGCCATCCCTGCTCCTTCTGCCCCACGTGAGTCTGCTGAAAAGAGCGAAAGTGAGCCTCCTGAAAATGGTCCCAAGACTAGAGGGTCATCGAAAAGAAAGACACTTGAGTCTTTTACCACGCCAGGGCTGAAGAAAAGCAAAACGTAAGTTCGCTTTGTTAGAGATATCTATAAATTAATTATTAAGTTCATCAAATTTCAGGGAATCTGACTTCTCCGCTGTTCAAATTGATGGCCTTAATACCGTGGTGGGATTTCCATTCAACAGAGAAGGATACCGTTATTATTTGGTTGAGAAGGATTTGACAGTTCCCAATAGGTAGGTGGATGCTTTTGAATAATTAACACATTTTATATGAGAAATTCGTATGTTTAGGCTAATGTTTGATTCGGCCGAAGACCCTTCGACTACACGCACGATCCCTTCTCATTTTTATCGCGTCGTAAATAGTAGTACTGTGACATTTTCTCCCAATGACAGAGCTCATCAGGTGGGCATTTTACATTGAATTCGAATATCAATTAATATTTTGACTGACTAAAAGGAAAGCACGTGAAATTTTAAATATCTTTTTATACATGACTACAGAAGAGAACAAAATTTAATTCTGTTGACTCAATATTTCTCCCAAAACGGATATGCTTTTTATAATCTAGTATTTTATGTTTTTCAAACATCAATCGTTTATTTCAGCTAAAGCTAAGCGACGACAGGTTCACTGTAACAGGATTTGAAGGCTATAGCATGGCCAGAGCAACTCACGGTGTGTCTAGAGGCTCGTGGTATTTCGAGGTAGAGTTTGTCTCACAGCCAAATGACTCTCACACTCGGATCGGTTGGTCACAACCCTACGGTATCTTAATCATTAAACCACATACATAGTAAATCATCTTCGGTTTAGCTGTTCTACAAGCTTGCCTTGGTTATGGAAAATTCTCTTACAGCTGGAGGAGCAAAAAAGGCACAGTGTTTCACGATGCTCGAGGTATAAGCTACACAAAGGAGGACTATAAGCAGAATGATGTATTAGGTATGATCTAGCTCTTATAAATAAACATTTTATGATGGATAAGCTTGAATGAATATGTGTTTGAGGTCGCTCAGAAATTACGTACTTTGTAGTGAAGAGTGACTCCGGATTGCGTATCGGTGCAGGCATACAGTGTAGTTTTGGGGACATTAGCTAAGAGATCACTTTTTGTCTCACAAGGGATGTGGTCGAAAAGATCGAAATTTTTATAAATTTTTTTCTAAAATTCAATTCATTTATTATTCACCACATTATGCTTAGGATGCCTGATTGTATTACCGCAGAATGATGGTCGTCAGCCACTTCCCGAAGGTTTCACTTTCAGCGATTTTCTCCCGCCCTCATTCAAAGATCTCAATCTGATTGATTTCAAGCATAATCTCTTCTTTGAAGAAAAAGAAGAAATTGCACAAGCGCTGAAAAAGCTAAAACCGATGCCAGGATCCAGGGTATGACTTTTACTGAATTAAACATTGAAGAACTTTGCCAACATTAACAAAATTGTTCAAAACACTAATTTAAAGAAATAAATCGATACAGATCTCGAATGTCTGACGTGAAATCGAATTTAATATCTATTGATTTTATATTTTAGCTCGAATTCTTTCTTAACGGCGTTTCATGTGGTACCGCCTTTAGTGATATTTATGCCGGATACTACTATCCTGCCGTGTCCCTTTTCCGGAATGCAACCGTGCGCTGCAATTTTGGTCCCATTTTTAAATACCCGCCTCCAGGGCTTAAATCAGCTGCAAAAATCGAATCGTTAACTGATGTCGGAGACGCCATTCTGCCGATGAGCGAACGCGCGGAGCAAATTCACGGTAAGAAATTGCTCAAAATTATACTGCATTTTGCTGCAACTAAAAAATTTAGTTGAACAATGTCTAGCTGACATGCTTTATATGGTGTGCGAAGAGGAGGAAATTAACCGACGAAATGCTGAATTCTTCGAAATCGCATAAATTTGTTTTAATTTTGATTATTGGTTTTAACTTCTCACTTTTAATGATTATTTGTAAATAAATACCTCATCATTTCTAAAAGCGATGCATAATAACTTTATCGAACTTAAATCAGATAATACGTTAGATTAAAATTGTAAGTCAGTTTTGAAGAATCAATAAGTTTTGCAATGTGACTAATATAACAAATTTTACAAGTTACTATACAAAATAGGATTTTGGGTTACGAAGGAAAGATGTAAAATGTTAAAGATTATCTAACCGTTTCGACTCTAATTCTAGACGGTCAGAACTATTATGAAACTACGTTAGTCGAGTCTCATCAGTAGATGTCTAACGTAGATTAAAATTCTTTCTTTTCCTAAGGGGAATTTTGAGAACCTGAATCTGACACTATTTTAGTCTTACTAGAGTGTCAGATCCTAATTTTAATTCTTTACCTTTTTTCGGTTTCTCTGCCTTTCCATCCTTGTTCTTTGGGCTCTTGTCTTTCGGACTTTTGGCTTGCGGCTCTGCTGTATTGCTTATTTCCGCTGCGCTAGCATTCATTTCGTCTGTGATTGTCTCGACGACGGTCTTGTTCATCGCTCACTTCTATGTATCGAAAAAGCTGTGCCTGTAAACATGTTAGTTAAATGAAAATTGAAATAAATTTGGCATGATATAAGCATGATGTATAGTGAGCAACTTAAAGATATCGTCTTGTGGGAACGCATTGTGAAAGAATCGTTTTGCAAACGTAATGGATACATTGGGTTATGAGTGAGATGTAAGAATCAATTATGGTTCAGCGGATATTTATACATGCTTTTGAAGAAGCGAGTATAAGAACGCAAGTTTTGTCCTTGAGATAAATTCGAAAAGACGATTTCGTATTGAGACAATTGCTATTCAAAATTGATGTAGTTAGTACGTCTTTCGTTATAAAAGGATAGTTTTATGATGGAAATAAACGGAGAGAAGAAAAAAGGATATGAATATACTTTAGTTTGAAAATTTTGCCCCGAAGTGTTTAAGGCAATTAATTGTATCGTTGTTAATATGGTTAATGAAGTCTTTTTTATTACAAATTATACGATTAATATTATTTCGTATAAATACTTCAGGGCAGCCATTTTCAATAAACGTTGTAAAAAGAATATTAAGATTCTTGTTTAATCCGTTTACCGTATTATTCGTTATACTGTATCTAATAATTTCTGTTATTAGTATGTTGCTTACCATATCAGGATACACATCTGTCTACAGTTATGGGCTGCACTCCAAAACCATTTCTTGACATTTAAATAATATACATATATGGGAATAACTGACTCGTTGATAAATCAGCTTTTTTCATATATATCTTTTTCAGGCTTTTCCTGATTGAAAATTTTGCTGAATATTTGGGCAGAACAGTTGGGGAAGAAATTTTATATGTGTGGCGTCAAACTCTGTTTACCATGAGCTCCATATTTGATTTTTTCGGCGTGTCACCCAAAAACTATAATCGGAAGTGTGTTCAAGAGTCGACCGACCACCAAGTTCGCTTAAATGTGAGGGCAGCTCATTTTACGACTTTCGCATTGGCTCCACCATGCGAAGTTTCTTGACAGGTGATTCACTTCGTTTTTATTATTTTCCGCTAAATATCCTTGATAGTCTCCTCAGTCCTATCAGTTACATTTAATCTATGAAATTTGTAACCAAAATGGATGGAACACGCCGGCATTTCACAATATTTCTATTTTTTCTCGATATTTTACTCCGCTCTGATTATGCGCAAGCCGCGCAGTGCGTAACCTGCGCATCGCCAGTTTTGCAACAAAATTGGGTTGCGACAGGTCAGCAATTTTTTACATTATCTGCATTATAATTCCCAAACTTACAACTCATTAGTGAATGTTTCAGGAAAAATTTTCTCAAAACATATAGCAATTAAAAGCTAAATAGCCTAATTAAAGATAAGTGCCAAGCGAATGAAGTTTAAAGACTTGTCAGGTTATAAAAGTAATAGTCTTCGAAAGCATTGGTTTGTAAAATTGAGAGGCATGATATACGGTCTGCCGATTAATTTTCCACTGAGCAGACGACATTTTTTCTGTTATGCAACAGTAACTTTTTTATATTCCTAAACTTCATGAAATACTGTAAAATAATTTGTTTTCACACGATTTCTCACGTCAATATAACAGATAAATAAAGGTTCATTTCAGGATTTCCTATGCTAAAAAACGGAACGTTAGCGTTTGACAGCGATTGTAATTTATTGTCGAAAAGCAGCGAATTTGTAGCAGATTGTGCTGGTGGCATTTGCGTCGAGGTAAGTGTCCTCCACTTGATATTAAACTCCATCCTCGATATTTTTTAGATGTTAGTGGTCGCAGGTCAGTTTCGTATAAATATGGTATTGGTTTTTTAGTCTTGAAAACATAAACATTTCCATTCTTATTTCCATGAAATCCGTAACAATTATGTCCAAATTGTAGGAATTACAAATTGTTGGAGCACATTATATGGATGTTAAATAAAATCTTTTTAATGTCAAACCAGGAATATGTTTAAGAATGTTGTTTAATAATTTCATATTCCTCGAATATTGTTCTCCGACTTTTATTTTACAAGTGTGCATTTTTTAATTGTGCGTATCTTCCATATGCGTTCTCGATTTGTTGATGCGCCACTTTAACATTTTACTTAAACACATTCGTTTCAATCATTATTAAAGGAATGAAGACTAAAGATACTTTTCATTTTAGCGGGTCAGTACGCTGTGGTGAGAGGCTGTCATCAAACGCTCATGGGAGGATATAAGGTAAATTGATATAGGCCAAATATTAATTTTGTAGCAAAATGTCTTGCTTTAGCAATTATTTCTGAAAGCCAATATCATGAGACGAACCCAAAATATATACGAAATACTGAGAAAAAATGAAGCTTATGGCCCCTTAAGGTTAAATTATCACTTAACTCTAAGGGTCATAACTTTCATATCGTGACATTTATTATTTATTATTTGCCATTGTTATATCGATCAATTAATGTATGCAAAATAAATAACATTCAATTTTTTTCGCTTTAGCTCTAGCAACAATTTTGTAAAACTGATAGCTTCCTTTAAAACTTTTAACTTACAATAAAAATTTTAGGACAACGTCGCAACCGAAAAAGCGACGGAGGACTGCAATTTCGGAAACAGTTACCAGGAAGCGAACGGTGAAATTCATATTATTTTCCAATAAATATATTCTTATTTTGTTTTATTTCAGCGAACGGTGAATTAGGTTAGTAAACCAAATTTTATGAACGCATAAGGAAAAATTTATCGTGTTAAGTTTCGAATGCCATTCACGGTGTGCGATTTTGTCGCGAAGATAGTTGCAACAATCTGGTAAATGTTATGGAGCCAATAATTTCTCATATTAGTTGTTCAGCTCAGACCAATTGCACAGTATGCTAAAAGTCAATCCGGGTCGTGGCTGAACTGCAGACAACTTCAATGTCAGTTTAATTGATATTTTCGCGACTTGATTTGGAAGAGAACGCAACAGATTAGGTTGAAAAATATTCTTTGCGTTGTATGCAAAGAAAAAGGATATAAACTAATAACAGTTATCCGTCAAAGTTATAAAAAAATTTGCTTCAAATCGGGAAAATCCCTTTTTAATTATTTAGAGTAGTGTACTTTTAGTGTTGTAAGCAATATCTGAAAAATTTAGCTTCTGACTGTGTCGCATGCTTGCGATTCGATCACGAGGGCGACTGTCATCCGGACTCGAGAGAGACATGTCAAGGTATTTCACTATCTCATAAACAGTAATAATAGTGCACATTTTAGGATCTTGGTGCACGAAAAGCATCGGACATTTGAACGGTATGAATTTAAAATATCTCGTATGTGCATTCGATAAAAATTGCTAACCTAATGCCAATTACATTTCCAAATGTTTAATAATGGCATATGGATCATATTTTATCACTGATCAGTTTTCTGAAAAGCATTGTTCGACAAATAAAATATAGTTCATACTGCTTCTAGGGCGCGAAGTGGAAATGAGAGGCTGCAGGTATGTTTCGACTTTATTTTAAATACACGTTATACTCCGTTATAGTTCTATAAATCCACTCGGTGGACCTTCATGCGTACGTGTTCAAATGGTGAGAATATTGTCTCAATATAAACGGCTTTAAATATCTAAAGTTAGACCTCTTGTATAATAATTCTAGAAATTTGAGTTTTCAAACTCATAAGTTACTTTTTGGCAAACCATGAGAAAAATTTGAGAGGATTTCTGGGTGTTTTCGTACTTGGCATAAATATCCATAATTTTGTTATGTCCAACTAGTGGATAAGTTTTAACGGGCTAAATTATTGACATCTTCAGGATAACATAATCCAGCCTATGTCGGAACAGAAACTTGTTCAGGTAGAGATTCTTATTTTATGAAAAGCTATCCTATCACTATTGCAGAGATATGACGTGGACCAATGCTTTTGTCAGGTAGGCCAAACATTTTTAATATTTAAAAAGGTGAGTTTTCAGGGATCAAGGTGCAATAATGGTTTCAGCATTAAGCCGTTCAGTGTTATTACCATCTTCCTGATTTCTATGGCCATATTTTACATTACACTTATATCGTAATATTGAACAAATTTAACTGATCAGCTTTGAATGTCAAACTCTTGTGACTGCTTAATATGCGATAAACATTTTCTTTTTAGCATAATTGAGTTTCGCTTAAAATAAAAGTTCACACGCGGTGGTTCACTCCAGGCCAAACCCTCGTACTATCGACAAGCGTATAAATTCTATTGCAAACGTCAAGCCATATTTTTTGTAATGGAAATAGAAATTTGAAATAGCAAAATCATCTGTTTATCTTGTTGGATATTCCCATCAGAAAATAGCGATCAATTTTTTGTGAGTGACTAATTGATTGCTTCGCTTTACTACAACAGCCGTTTTCCCTGAGATCATCGGATATAAACATTCTCTTGTATTCACTCGACATAAATGAAAATGAAACATAATTTTGTGTACACATTTCTTTTATTAGGTGCTATTTATTATATAATTGAAAATACATTTGCGCAGGGCACAACTGTTCATCCCGAACTATTGAGTCAAAATGATTCAAGAGCGCCACTATGCAGTGAAGCCGCTAGAGATGTCAGTTTCATTTGATAACAAAAGTTTAGCTTTACATTTGGCAACAAAGTTAAGTGAAACACTGTAGCACTTTACCTTTTGGTGAACCATTAAAACAACCATCGTTCAATAATGGTTTAAACGGATTTGTCCTTGAAATGGTTTGTAAGGATTAGTAATAACTCGGTTAATTAACTGCGCTACATTAACTCGGTTAAGGTTAATATACAAGACACACGCTATTTGTACTTTTATATCACATACTTCATTATTCTTCTTTCAGAGTCTCGTCGAATGTTTGATAGACTATGGTAAAACAGCAACTAAGCAAGGACTGTATAAGAATATTACACAATTGGTCGATGTTTTTCAACGCGAAAAGCCGCCGTGCACGTAAGCAAATTGTCGCAATTCAGTTGCAGTTCACATAAACAAATAATAAACATTCCACTTTTTTTGCAGAGAATTCTGGAAACTCTTCAGATGCGGCCGATTCAAAGTTGATTGTTTCTCCACATTAATGTACCCAATACCAAAGGCGCAACGATCGAACACTACGGAACGGGACCTTCTCCGAACAGTAATGCATTTCATGTTGACATTTGCCCGATGCAATGAGATGAATGGTATTACTATTGAATCTCATAATTTTAAGTTAGCTTATAACATGAGTTAGCTCCGACGAAATTTCACAGGGGAGAAGAAGAAAAATTACATTTAAGTAAATGCGAATTTCTAATTGATCGTATTAAATATGGAAGTATGAAATGCCGTTTTTAGTTCTGTTTTCCCGATCACCCATAGGATTTTTTCTGGTATTGTAATGAATTCTTCTTTCATTTTTTAAAGAATTTTTATGGATACCGACCGCGAATAAGATTGTGCATATTTTAAGAAAATGTGAAACCAACGACGTTGTTGAGGTTAAAAATCCCGTGATACAAAGCTTCATAGCATATTCAGAGCTTAGGGATGCTTACTAACAGATAAGGAGCACTTGTATCAAGAAGAATCTTATTCTGGAAGAGTTAATATAGCAGTTGATTAAAATGGCGTAGAAAAGAGTTTATATTAATTAAATAAAATTTTATACAAAAGGCAGAAATAATAAAATGTGACCGACGCTAAAAGTTACCGCGTCTAATTACTTTCTGACATTTTAGCCGAGCTTGAGCTGAAAGGATGCTTCTCTAAATACTTTCCAAATTCCACCAGCTGCAATAAAGACAACGCTGGGTATGTCGGCGCGTGCAGGTATGGATTTTGTGAAAATTATGATTGTTCTGTCATGGAACGCTCTGTCTTTTTGATTAAAGAATTTAACACAAAATTTTTATTTTATTTCATTTAAATTAAATTAATTGAAATCCTATTTTACAAACATGCAGGGAAAAATAGTTTACATTATCAGGACAGTTATAATGCCAGTTAAAAATAAAACAGACCAAAAGTTAAACGGTATTTTACAATTTAAAGATTAAACGGTTTTTCAACAACAATTATCTTTTAACTTAAAATAAATTTAAGACTGAATAAAATCCCCAATTTAGAGAGAAATATTTTAATTGCCGTATGGAAGAAGTGCAAAAGGCGTGCGGAAATGAGAGCAAATTGAGCTGGAGGGCGAAATACACCTTATGTGAACTGATAGTTTATCGGTGAGAATTAAATGCTTTGGTTATTGTTATCATTCGAAAATTTTGCTTAAAAATTTATAGCGTGGGTGGCGAATGTACAGTGCATGAGAGGTGTAATAAGACTGCAATGCTAATGTCTCATGCGAATATATCTATTGGTTCGAGTTTTTTAATTTTTATTATAGCATATACATACATGTATATGATGTTACTTTTTACATGCTGATTGTTCATTGACGTAGGCCTTGTGTTACCGATAATGATAGAATTGTTACACCATAATTCCCTTAATAGAAAGCAACCACAATGTTCGTTAAATTTCACTTTTGGCCCACTTTTTCACTTCCCCTAATAGAAAGCAACCACAATGTTCGTTAAATTGGATATTTCTCCCGCTTTTTCACCCTCCCGGAACTCAGGGTCAGGGGGTACCCCCCCTAAATCGGCCACGCTGAATCGAATGGCGCTAAAATTTTTCACGTGAAGTCACGTGAAACGTGACTTACGTGAGTCACGTAAATGGCTTATATAAGCCATTTATCAGGGATGCACGGAAATGGCCCAGATTTTGTCCCTATATAGTAAATCGACCTCTCTGATTCCGAATCCGGCGTCAGAATTTTCCGCGGAAGCTTCTAGGATGTTCTAGAAGCTGACTTTTCCGGAATTCTCGGATTTTCGGAAGGCCAGAACTGGCCGTGCCCAGCCGTGTCCAGGGCGAGTGATAGCTCATTTTGTAGCTCTCAGCCAGCTGAACAAACTGGCCAAGTTTCATGCTCGGCAGAGTGGCGCAGAGGGAGATATGGCCTCCGGCAATCCTGACTTTTCCGGAATTCTCGGATTTTCGGAAGGCCAGAACTGGCCGTGCCCAGCCGTGTCCAGGGCGAGTGATAGCTCATTTTGTAGCTCCTCCCAGGCTAACCTGGGATACACTCCCAGGTCCGGGAGAGGCGCGAAAAACGCGCCGGCGCTCCCGGACCCTATTTAGCGCCTGGAGCGGCCGAAGGCCGCGACGGACGTACAACCCAACCGTTACCGAGACAGAAAACCGAGTTTGGGCTAGAAGCAGCCCAAGCCGCGTTAGCGGCTTCGAGAACGCTGAACACTGTATTTTCTCTCATATACGATAATCCATATACTATACTTTCCCGTGTATATAGACACCACCCTTAAATAAGTTTTAATGTAAATGTTTTACGTTTCTGTAACCTATTTATATTTTATTATTTTCAAAAGTCAAATTATGTCGGGCTTTGTTGTTCATACGGAAAATATATTTATCGTTCTGATATTTATCGTTCTGCAAAATGCCAATATTTTGTTTACACTAAAATTGGGAAAAGTATTTAGTAATGCATCTTATATATGTTATGGTTTTATTTCGTAATCAAAACTTGAAGGGGCAGTAGGACCGCAAAGAATGTGTGGCGCAGATTTTGCAAATGTTTAAATCGATGTTTTGAGCATTTCTTTATTAAATTCTGCAGACAATCTTCCCATCGATGATTCATTCCTAGACTTATTTACAGACAAATTATCTTGTATATGTTTTTGTGAAGACTAGTTGTACAGTTAAAACAAAGCAAATTAGGGTTGGATATTTTTGATAGTCTTGTACTTCATAAATCACTGTTGCTTGATACTATTTCAATGTACCAAAATTTAGCGCTGAGTTCCATATATGATAAACTTTATTCATTGTCACAGTTACAAACTGACAGATATACATCATACGGTATCATCTATCATTTGTATTTCACAGGGTTTTTGTTTCTCAACGACATCTGTGTATATTTATGCTGCTTGCGCTTTGAGTGCCAGCTATCCGTAGAATCCGAATCGCTCGCGAGGAACTCTGAATGAAAAACTAATATGTATACAAATAGGTATTAAATCAGTTTGGCACACAGATAAAAAATATGCCACAGAGATAATATCCCATACAATAGTAATGGGGTATAGATATTTTGGTGGATAAGTAAGTTAAAATTTGACACAAATTATTATTGAAGATTATATTGAAAACTGAAATTAAGTTAAAGAACTTAATTTAGGTATAAGCCCACCATTTCATAAGTTTGAAATGCTGGACATTATTTGCGAAAAAAGAGGGACATTATGTGATAGTCATGATTTATACAAACATGGTTAATTGGTACTTTCCCATTATCGGGGGGGGGGAAGACCATTATCGGGGGGGGGGGGAATTTTTCATACATTTTTATATAGTGAAAATCAATAGGGGGACCCTATTGATTTTTTAACAAATTTTTAGCAGAAATATTTTTTTAAATCCATAGGGTCCCCTATGGATTTTTTGGAAAAAAAATTTTTGAAATACATCTCGCGAAAAAATCAATAGGGGGACCCTATTAATTTTTTCACAAGATGTATTTTCAAAAAATTCATTTAAATCAATAGGGTCCCCCCTATGGAATTAAATATGTCTTAAATAAATTTTTGAAATACATTTGTTAAAAAATCAATAGGATCCCCCTATTGATTTTTCACTATATAAAAATGTATGAAAATTTCCCCCCCCCCGATAATGGTCCCCCCGATAATGGGAAAGTACCGGTTAATTTTCCCTAGAGTTTATAATACACCATCACCATCTTTGAGTCAGTGGCGCAGCCAGGATTTTTTTTTGGGGAGGCACCGGACCGATTTTTTGCCCCAATTTGCACTGATTTACACTCATTTTTCAAAATTTTCCCATCTTGGGGAGGGAGCATGTGCCCCCGTGGCCCCCCTGGCTGCGCTAGTGCTTCGAGTTATGCCGAATTTGTAATTAAAATAGTTTTATATATTAAAATACCTTTGGCAGGTTGATTGTTCTCTCTCAATTTTTTATTTTCCACACTTCGTGCCGAGATACTACCATTTTCTTCACTGTCAGAAGCCTCATCTGTAAGGAAATCCAAGTGTGAAGGGCTGCGTGATTTTTGAGTTTTTTTATTGTTTTTTGAATCAACATCTTCCTCATCACTGGTGAGATACTCCTTGTATGTACCGCTGGTTATCGGTCTCCTACTTCTTAATGTCATTCCGGTAAATAAATGCTGCTTGGGTTGCCTCTTCTCCGAATCAGGAACACGAACGACGTAGTCCCAATTAACGGCTTTGAGAAACGTGGCGAGGAACAGGTGCAGTGCTGAATGAGATTGACATGCTGCGAGATCTTGTTGCCATGCGATATATTCTCCTTTTTCTAAAATTAGCAATAGCTAGTTCGTTATGACTAACAATTATTTAGTATTAATAACTGGTTCCTAAAATTAAGTTACCTCAATTAAATTTTAATATGGTTGTACCATATATATGGTACCGTTATATAGTTAATTTAGTTTGTTAAATTCAGAAATAAAAATATCATTTAGATATCTTTCACATGAAATTTTTTTATATTCCAAACTGCAAATGATGTCAGAGCTACTAAAATCCGCTTCTATAGATGAAATGCAATTTAACTTACTTCTTCCCGGATTTTCGAATGGATATCCCAGAATCTCAGTTTCGAAACGCATTCCATGGACCAGCTGAAGAAGCGCTATTCCTAATCTGAAGCAATTTTAGATTTTATCGTGCCGTCATATTCCTTACTATCAATAATAAACTAATTAAGACTAGCTTGGGAGGAGCCGCTTCGCGACTCCCTCCCAAGCTAGGAAGCGGTTAGCGTGCATCCGCGGCGCTTCGCGCACCGCCATCAGCGGTCAGATTGGGTTGTTCGGGAGTAGAGCAGCATGAGACTATTTCGGGCCTTCGGCCCTCAAGCAGCTGTTGTTCGGGAGTCAAAAATAGGGGAATTAGTGACAAAAACTGGGGCTGGGCCCTCAAAAATAGGGGCCAGTAACTAATTAAGATTACAGTACAATGAATTAGTAAGATATTTGTTGTATAATTCAGAAAGCTTATTAGAATAAACCCACTTTTCGACTGATGTAAGTTCTTCGCTTTTTAACTCCTCAGCCGTATAAAGTACATAGTCATTTGCTGATTTGTTCTGATGGATTGGTAAATATTTATCTTTGCAAAGCGTTGAAGTACTTTTTTGTTCCTGTAATGATTTGCGCCAAATTTCCCTCGAGCAAGACAAAGATATGGAAACATCACCGAAACGCTTTTTGAAAATCTAAAATACTATGCTTTTGAGAATTGATTTAATTAGTGATTAATTCCATTATATATAAAATATATTCTCTATACTCTATTATATATAAAAAGTAAGCTTTTTATATATTTCAAATATACAGAATGTTAAAATGTTTGTTAGTAAGCGAAAACTTTCAACGAACAATTCTATTTTAGCAATAATTTGTTGTTGCAACACAAAGAATTAACTAAACAAGTGCTGGTGATAGGTAGTGTAGTGACTAAAATAATTAGATGGAAATTTATAACGTCAGCTCAATGAAAAGCAGAATTCTAATTTACAAATATGAAAACTTACAGTTTCTTCTTGCTGCAATATTTCCTTTATAAAATTGCTTTCCATAAAGTTGTCAACGGATTCGATTTCTTCCGCAAATTCCGGTGAAACTTCAAAACACACGCTTAGGAAATCAATGGCATCAGCTTTTTCTGCGTTTTCATTTATCTTTCTCGCATATTTGTCTTTAAGGAGAGTTAGTGACTCGATCAGATCAATTTCGCGACAACCTCGTGGGTTTAAAGCATTTAGCAACTATAATAAATATTTGTATCTATCAAAATCATAACGAATAAGACTCACGTTTTCAACTCCATCCCTTTCGACATAATAAAAGAAACGATGTGAGTCAGATTTTGTCTTATGTACTGGACATGTGTCAGGATTGCCAGTGCAACAATATCTCCGTATTCGTTCGTTTTCGTAGTCCAGAACATTTTTACTTTCGCATGGAGAAGACAATTTCTTTATCTTAATCAAAAGAGTTGAGTATTCCAAATACTTTTTGTAAATAAAACTTTCCAAATTCCACTAGCTGCAATAAAGACAACGCTGGGTATGTTGGCGCGTGCAGGTATGGATTTTGTGAAAATGATTATTGTTCTGTCATGGAAGATTCTGTCTTTTTGATTAAAGAATTTAACACGAAATTTGTATTTTATTTCATATAAATTAAATTAATTGAAATGCTATTTTACAAACATGCAGAGAAAAATAGTTTACATTATCAGGACAGTTATAATGCCAGTTAAAAATAAAACAGACCAAAAGTTAAACGGTATTTTACAATTTAAAGATTAAACGGTATTTCAACAACAGTTAAAGGCGAAAAAGTTGTAGAATGGGAGAACATTTGCTGATTTTTGTCCCACAACGCTTTGGCAAGTACAGTAATTTATGCGGAAATTTGAACGTTATTTTTGGGGGAGACTCTAGGAGGGGCTAGTCCAAATCTGATGTTGCCAGTTTGTAGAGCTTAAAAAGTTGGCATATAGTGGTCATGATCAGATTTTGTATCGGGTATGAAAATTCTCGAGAAAAATTGAGATTAAATTTCCGCAAAATTAACATTCAAATTCGCGCCTTGCCGCATTTGATGTGCAGCTTCAGCAAATCAGCAAATGTTCTCCCATTCTACAACTTTTTCGCCTATATCTTTTAACTTAAACGTAAATTTAAGACTGACTAACATCTCCAACTTTAGGGAGAAATATTTTAATTGCCGTATGGAAGAAGTGCAAAAGGCGTGCGGAAATGAGAGTGAATTGAGCTGGAGGGCGAAATACACCTTATGTGAACTGATAGTATATCGGTAAGAATTAAATGTTTTGGTTATTGTTATCATTCGAATATTTTGCTTAAAATTTTATAGCGTGGGTGGCGAATGTACAGTGCATGAAAGGTGTAATAAGACTGCAATGCTAATGTCTCATGCGAATATATCTATTTGTTCGAGTTTTTTAATTTTTATTATAGCATATATGATGTTACTTTTTACATGCTGATTGTTCATTGACGTAGGCCTTGTGTTACCTATAATGATAGAATTGTTACAATACCATAATTGTGCAGTTAAAACAAAGCAATTAGCGTTGGATATTTTTGATAGGCTTCTACTTCATAAATCACCGTTGCTTGATACTATTTCAATGTACCAAAATTTAGCGCTGAGTTCCGTATATGATAAACTTTATTCATTGTCACAGTTACAAACTGACAGACATACATCATATGGTATCATCTATTATTTGTATTTCACAGGATTTTTGTTTCTCAACGACATCTGTGTATATTTATGCTGCTTGCGCTTTGAGTGCCAGCTATCCGTAGAATCCGAATCGCTCGCAAGGAACTCTGAATGAAAAACTAATATGTATACAAATAGGTATTAAATCAGTTTGGCACACAGATAAAAAATATGCCACACAGATAATATCTCACACAATAGTAATGGGTAGGGGGCGGATTCCTAGGATAGATCCTAAAAAAACCTAAAATTCCTAAAAAATCCTAATTTGGCCTTTTTTCGAAAATTTTAGGATCGATCCTATTTTGGCAAAAATCGGCATTTTTGCACCGAAAACCGCCATTTTGGAAGAGTTTTGGCCAAAACTTTTAGGATTTTGATCCTGAAATGGGATTTTTGACTCAAAATTAGGCCAAATTAATTTATTTTCAGAAAAATTTTGTAAAATATTTTCGGAAAAATTCGAAAATTTTTTTGAAAAATTTTGAAAAAAAATTGTGAAAAATTTTTTCGAAACATTTCGAAATTATTAGAAAAATTGGCAAATTTTGATCAAAATTTTGCAAAATTACGATCCTAAAATGGCCTTTTTGGGGAAAATTCGATCCTAAAATGCGATTTGATTGATCCTATTTTTGATTTGATTGATCCTAAAACGCTGTTTTATCGATCCTTTTTAGGATCCTAAAATGCGATTGATTGATCCTAAAAATCCGCGCCTTAGTAATGGGGTACAGATATTTTGATGGATAAGTAAGTTAAAATTTGACACAAATTATTATTGAAGATTATATTGAAAACTGAAATTAAGTTAAAGAACTTAATTTAAGTATAAGCTCACCATTTCATAAGTTTGAAATGCTGGACATTATTTGCGAAAAAAGAAAAAAGAGGGACATTATGTGATAGTCATGATTTATACAAACATGGTTAATTTTCCCTAGAGTTTATAATACACCATCACCATCTTTGAGTCAGTGGCGCAGCCAGGATTTTTTTGGGGGGCACCGGACCGATTTTTTGCCCCAATTTGCACTGATTTACACTCATTTTTCAAAATTTTCCCATTTTGGGGGAGGGAGCATGTGCCCCCCCCTGGCTGCGCTAGTGCTTTGAGTTATGCCGAATTTGTAATTAAAATAGCTTTATATATTAAAATACCTTTGGCAGGTTGATTGTTCTCTCTCAATTTTTTATTTTCCACACGTCGTGCCGAGATACTACCATTTTCTTCACTGTCAGAAGCCTCATCTGTAAGGAAATCCAAGTGTGAAGGGCTGCGTGATTTTTGAGTTTTTTGATTGTTTTTTGAATCAACATCTTCCTCATCACTGGTGAGATACTCCTTGTATGTACCGCTGGTTATCGGTCTCCTACTTCTTAATGTCATTCCGGTAAATAAATGCTGCTTGGGTTGCCTGTTCTTCGAATCAGGAACAGGAACGACGTAGTCCCAATTAATAGATTTGAGAAACGTGGCGAGGAACAGGTGCAGTGCTGAATGAGATTGACATGCTGCGAGATCTTGTTGCCATGCGATATATTCTCCTTTTTCTAAAATTAGCAATAGCTAGTTCGTTATGACTAACAATTATTTAGTATTAATAACTGGTTCCTAAAATTAAGTTACCTCAATTAATTTTAATTTAACCCCACCATATATATGGTACCGTTATATAGTTAATTTAGTTTGTTAAATTCAGAAATAAAAATATCATTTAGATATCTTTCACTTGAATTTTTTTTAATATTCCAAACTGCAAATGATGTCAGAGCTACTAAAATCCGCTTTTATAGATGAAATGCAATTTAACTTACTTCTTCCCGGATTTTCGAATGGATATCCCAGAATCTCAGTTTCGAAACGCATTCCATGGACCAGCTGAAGAAGCGCTATTCCTAATCTGAAGCAATTTTAGATTTTATCGTGCCGTCATATTCCTTACTATCAATAATAAACTAATTAAGACTAGCTTGGGAGGAGCCGCTTCGCGACTCCCTCCCAAGCTAGGAAGCGGTTAGCGTGCATCCGCGGTGCTTTGCGCACCGCCATCAGCGGTCAGAGTTGGGTTGTTCGGGAGTAGAGCAGCATGAGACTATTTCGGGCCTTCGGCCCTCAAGCAGCTGTTGTTCGGGAGTCAAAAATAGGGGAATTAGTGACAAAAACTGGAGCTGGGCCCTCAAAAATAGGGGCCAGTAACTAATTAAGATTACAGTACAATGAATTAGTAAGATATTTGTTGTATAATTCAGAAAGCTTATTAGAATAAACCCACTTTTCGACTGATGTAAGTTCTTCGCTTTCTAACTCCTCAGCCATATAAAGTACATAGTCATTTGCTGATTTGTTCTGATGGATTGGTAAATATTTATCTTTGCAAAGCGTTGAAGTACTTTTTTGTTCCTGTAATGAATTGCGCCAAATTTCCCTCGAGCAAGACAAAGATATGGAAACATCACCGAAACGCTTTTTGAAAATCTAAAATACTATGCTTTTGAGAATTGATTTAATTAGTGATTAATTCCATTATATATAAAATATATTCTCTATACTCTATTATATATAAAAAGTAAGCTTTTTATATATTTCAAATATACAGAATGTTAAAATGTTTGTTAGTAAGCGAAAACTTTCAACGAACAATTCTATTTTAGCAATAATTTGTTGTTGCAACACAAAGAATTAACTAAACAAGTGCTGGTGATAGGTAGTGTAGTGACTAAAATAATTAGATGGAAATTTATAACGTCAGCTCAATGAAAAGCAGAATTCTAATTTACAAATATGAAAACTTACAGTTTCTTCTTGCTGCAATATTTCCTTTATAAAATTGCTTTCCATAAAGTCGTCAACGGATTCGATTTCTTCCGCAAATTCCGGTGAAACTTCAAAACACACGCTTAGGAAATCAATGGCATCAGCTTTTTCTGCGTTTTCATTTATCTTTCTCGCATATTTGTCTTTAAGGAGAGTTAGTGACTCGATCAGATCAATTTCGCGACAACCTCGTGGGTTTAAAGCATTTAGCAACTATAATAAATATTTGTATCTATCAAAATCATAACGAATAAGACTCACGTTTTCAACTCCATCCCTTTCGACATAATAAAAGAAACGATGTGAGTCAGATTTTGTCTTATGTACTGGACATGTGTCAGGACTGCCAGTGCAACAATATCTCCGTATTCGTTCGTTTTCGTAGTCCAGAACATTTTTACTTTCGCATGGAGAAGACAATTTCTTTATCTTAATCAAAAGAGTTGAGTATTCCAAATACTTTTTGTAAATACATTCTAAATATACAGATGCATCAAGAAAACATCAAAATCTTACTTTCACAACGACATTTGTAGGCTGAGAAATGACAATTGGAGAAACTTGATCGCAGTAACCAACAGTGCATTGGTCAGGATTTTCGATTAGGAGTAGGCCGAACGTATGTAGAAAGAAATATGAGCGAAATGCGCGATCACGGCCAAGAAAACACATTCCCATGGCAGCTAAATGTTCCATAATTAACTCTACAGAATTCTTACAAAATAGAACAGGTACGCTTTGTTGTAAGGTATTGTAATGAGTAGAACAAAAGACAAAACACATTATTAGGCACATGTATGTAAAGAAGTGAACGTTATAAGAACGGATATTATAAGTAATTTTTTAAACAGAGGCACAGATTAAAAAGGCGTGCGCCCTATTTGCCTAAGACGATTTGCCTAAACCCTGTTTGCCTAAACCCTGTTTGCCTAAACCCCGTTTGCCTAAACCCCGTTTGCCTAAACCCCGTTTGCCTAAACCCTGTTTGCCTAAACCCCGTTTGCCTAAAGTATACCGTGGAGATAAATGGCTTTTTTGTTAAAACAAGGGAAATTTGTTGTAAAAATACCTTCTAGTGGTAAAAAATTGCGGGAAATTCAATTTCAATCAATTGTGAGCTAGTTGGGCGACTTTTGCCAGTAAAATCAGTGTTAGAGTGCATCTACAATACTCAAATACGGATTTTTTCTTGATTTTCGCTATTTTTACAATACAAAATACGGAAATTTTCAAGATACGTGCGCTGGGATGCCCTCAGGGATTGAAAAACCCCTAATTCTCTGATTCTGATGTACCTAACAATCAGGTTTATTTTTTTACAGTTGACACACTACGTTCAAGGATGCATAATAGCAAGTTCATATTAACATTGCTGTGTATATCTTAATATTACGGCGCTTAATTTTTAAATGTACCTAAATTAGGGTAACTTTTTGGGGGGAATCCGAATTTGAGGTCTAAATTTTCCTAAAATGTACCAAATTTAGACAAAATTTAGAATAAAATTTTGTCATGTTTACCTTTTTCAGCGAAAAAGACCACACCATTAAGTCAGAGAGTCAGAGAATTTTGTCGTGTTTACCTTTTTCACCAAAATTGCATTCTTAGGGGTGCTTATTTTTGTCATGTTTACCTTTTTTCGCGGAGCGCCCGACCTTCCCCTTGGAATGTGAGGGATCTTAGAGGTACACGGAAAAAAGGGAGTCGCAAAAAGGAAGTCGGAAAAAAAGGAGTCTGAGATAGTTTTTTCTCTGTTTCTCATGCCCAGTGCCATACTCTCTCACTTTAGGCTAAAACAACCCTTCTAAGGGCATACTCTTAGGCTTGCGGCTTGCTGCGCACGCACAACTAGGACTTAGGTTTAGGCTTAAGCTCCCGAACAACCCTTATAAGGGCACGCACGAAAGGGAGATATGCCGGACCTTAGATCCTGGATATCCGGGATATCCCATATTTGGCAACTTTCGCTGTGACGCTCTATTCGGGCTGATTTCGGTATCAGTCGACAGCTAAGCTCAAGCCGAAGCGATTGGCACCGAAATCAGGTGCGGCAGAGCCGAGGATAGGCAGATATCCCGGTTTACCTGGGATAGCCCGTATACTCCCAGATTTACCTGGGATAGCCCGTATGCTCTCACATTAAGCTTCCTGGATATCCTTGCACACAGACCCAGACAGAAAACCGAGTTTGGTCTAGAAGCAGGCTAAGCCGCGTCAGCGGTTTCAAGAACAATAACCGTTTTTCATAAAAAACCACAAATCCATCAATTCAAACGAGATTCTGATGTACCTAACAATCAGGTTCATTTTTATCCGTAGGCAGGTGATATTATTACTAGAAAACATTTTTTGTCAATAAGAGCGATTTTTCAAAAAAGGCCAAAAATTTGAATTTCCCGCAATTTGTTACCACTAGAAGGTATTTTTTTCAACAAATTTCCCTTGTTTTAACAAAAAAGCCATTTATCTCCACGGTATACTTTAGGCAAACGGGGTTTAGGCAAACAGGGTTTAGGCAAACAGGGTTTAGGCAAACGGGGTTTACGCAAACAGGGTTTAGGCAAATATTTTTAGGCAAACAGGGTTTAGGCAAACGGGGTTTAGGCAAATAGGGCGTGTGCCGATTAAAAATATGTTGAACATACAACTTCTCAGCCAGTGGTTAGAGTTGGAATAAGGATTAGAAAATCTCTTATATATATTTTCAACCCCCTCATTTCCCTTAAATGTTTAAGATGATACCTTGTTCAGAATAAAGCTCAGTTTGCACTTCATTGAGTTCTTCTTCATATATTTGTTTTTGCAGTTCACGGAATTCACTGTAAAATCATCTATAAATAATATATACGGTACGGCAAAATTAAAACCTGATTTGTGCCGATTTCAATTCTGTGTATGGTATAGACTCAAGTATTTTGCGCTTATCGCCCACATTTTGTTGTTCCGTCACTTGTTGCAAATATCCTTGTAAATTCTGTAGCTCCTTTGAGACTGTCGTTTTTTCTGTGTCAGCCAATTTCGTGCTTTCATCCAACATCTTTGTTGGTGAATTATCAATGGCATTGGGAGGAGGGTCATTCTCTTTTACAGAATCTTTTGTTCTGTATAACCAATTTTTAATATTGGACACTGATTTTGATTCCATCGGCTTGCCCTCGGCTTTCTTCATCTGCAGTGAATGTTGAACTTGTTTTTCTTGCATTTCAGCCAAATGGTGCAATTTGCGAAGATGTTTTCGCAATTCCTCGATGTGGGTCATTCTATCATGCATGTATTCGCGATACTTCTTGTAGCTTAAAAGTTGTTGGACCAGCGCATTGAGAATATTCATTCGTTCTTTAGGCGTAATTTGGAGCAATGATTTCTAAACTTTGTTATAAATAATTTTTAAATATTTTATAAATATCTTTACAAACAAGGCCGTTAGGAAAGCTTGTTGAGCTAATCCAAACCCAAATCGGTTGCCTTTAAATAATTATAGAGCTGTTAATTTTACGTGAAAGCTGATAAAATCATAAAACATTTCGTTCACCTCTTTTAACTTCTCCATTGTCTTTGGGTTATTGAGCGCAAATAGATATCCGTCGTCTTCATAGCATCGTATACCGCCTCGGAATTCCAACCGTTCCATTCGGCGACCGCCTACCGGATAATAGCCAGACGTTTCCAAAGTGAGACGGAGGACTTCTGATATGGTCATGTCATTAACTTCCAAATCGCTGACATTTACACCTAAAAACACGATTATTAGAATAGGTAAACCACAATAAAAAATATAACCATGACAGCGTCTCACTCTTGCATGCTTTTTATTAGCATCTCTGATCCGTTTACCGTGAACATGGTGCTCCAGGTCTCCATTCGCCTCATACCCAATTTCTTCGTATTTATACAGATTAGCTAAATTTAAATATTAGTTTATTAATTTATTCGAAAAGGAAAACGCAAAATTTGTTCCTCTAAATAAATGCGCATTGCGTAAAAGGTCAATTACAGTCGAGTCTCTTTATAACGCATCTCTTTATAATGCGGGTGAAATATGGCCCAAAGGAGCTAAAATGTATGGAAATTTCTCTTTTATAACGCGGGTCGCCTTATAACGCGGATTTTATCCGGTCCCGAGACTCGACTGTACTTAAGCGTCAACTTTATTCTGAAGCCCATACACATCCTCAAAAAACGTCCAAAAACAAGCAGACAATACAAAAATATAATTAAGAAGTGATATTTCGGAAAGAAGTAGCAATGTACCGAAAATGAACTAAAAACATAAATTCACGGAAGCATTCGACATGTATGCTTTTCAGAAAACACTTTTTGAGTAGACAGCTCTCCAAAAATAAAATCACAAACCTTCATCACCGTCTTCAGACTTAACCACGTCGGCTCTAGCGCGAAGCAAAACCTTGAAAATATCCACGAGCCGAGTATTTTCAACAGAGGATGAGACCACCGCTGAGGCCAATTCGCCGAGAGTGAACAAAGGTTTGCCCGTATTTTCCGGAAGAAGGCTAGAGAAACAGCAGAAGAAATTGTGCAGTGAGAGCAGATCGCTGTACAGATCCTTGGGAATCCAACTGGGCAGTAGGAGTTCCTGGTACTTCGGCAATGGCTAAATTTCAATAATTTTAAACTCAAATTAGCTTAAAATTTATATGAAGTTTTCAGTAAAATTCTAGTTATATTAACCTCACAGACATACATTATTTCTATGCCCTTATACTGGACAGCATTTATACAAATAATTATAAAATGCGCTAAAATTTACCTTTAAGTCATCGCAATCCAAATCGTCGCGCGAGTTTATGCCCTCCGTTACTTGGCACCGTCTTTTTACCTGTCTATCTGTTTGTTGTTTTTCCTAAAACAACGAACATAAGTGCTAAACAGAACAAGAACAAAAAAAGTAAACAAATAAAACTTTGGAAACAAAGCGTACATATATTCCAGAACCGCGCAATTCTTGAATATCGTCGTCGGAGGAGATCACAATCTCTTGTTGCCATCGCTCAATGCTCTCTGTCTCGACTTGCTTGGCCAAGTCGACGAAATCGTTCAGCTTTTCTTCTCCTTCGTCGCAGATCTATAAAATATGTTGCACGAGTCATAAACTGACATAACGGTTTTGGAATATTTTTGATCCTCACACTTCAAACGTTTTTATGACCGGGAGTTTTAAACCTTCTAGAATGTCAACTTTGTTAAAAAAATCACGAAATGGGATCGAATACAAAATTCATATTTCTCTGGTAATAAGACTACTAAAATAATTATCGGCATATTTATTCCAAATGTACGAACCTTATGACGCTCATTGTCGTGAGATTCTTTCGGCGTTTTGGGTAGATAATTCCCGGGCCCCTCTTGAGATGATGTTGCTGCGTCAGATAACGCTATTTCATTCATTCCTAAATACGAATATTTGAATCACTAAACTAAATATAAAACTTTAAGATATCAAAAGACAAGCAATTTCCAGCTCAGTCCGTTTTACCAAATAAATTCTTTCCATCTTGCCAAAAATCAATAAGCATAGGCTTGTTATGCGCTGCATCTCTGCCCTTTTAATCTGTAATTCTTTAAAAGATGGGCAAACAAATGTGCATACTGAACCAAATAAAATACTGCGCCACTCTATCGTTTTAAGAAGAATACGGTAATTGAAATGTTGTCTAACAGATGTTCTAGAAATTGACATTACCGAACACAGATTTTGTAATTGATAACAGTCAAATAGTTCTCTAGACCTAGATATTGGCCCCGCCGACGGAAGAAAAGCTCCTTAGCTTCCGATTTCAAAAATCAGCCCGTTTGAGACTAAAAGGGGATTTGATTCTAACCCCTTGGTTACATAGACAGGACCGAGACCGAGTCCAAGACCGAGACCAAAACTGCCAAGAGGTCTTAGCACAATCGGGGGTGGTCCCACAATGGAAGTTTGAAAATGGCGTTTTTTGCAGTTTTTGGCCAAAAAATGGCCAATTTTGGCGCGATAGGAGAAAACCAATCGCATATTCGGAATCAGCGCATCAAATTACCACTAAAAACACATTTTGCTGACATTCCGAAAAAATTTGATTTTTTGGCCATTTTTTACCATAGGGGGTATGGATTTTGAAAAAATCGATTTTTTGAAAATGTAGAAAAATTTTTCTGCAATGAGTATTTTTAGGGGTAATTCGATGCGCTGATTCCGAATCCGCAATTATTTTCCACATAACGCGTCAAAAATTGGCATTTTTTGTGAAAAAATAATCGTTTCCTGGTCCAACAAATGACTCAAAAATGCCAATTTTTAACGCGTTATGTGGAAAATGACTGCAAATTCGGAATCAGCGCATCGAATTACCCCTAAAAACACTCATTGCAGAAAAATTTTCTACATTTTCAAAAAATCGATTTTTTTTCAAAATCCATACCCCCTATGGTAAAAAATGGCCAAAAAATCAAATTTTTTCGAATGTCAGCAAAATGTGTTTTTAGGGGTAATTTGATGCGCTGATTCCGAATATGCGATTAGTTTTCTCCAATCGCGCCAAAATTGGCCATTTTGTATCAAAAATGCGATTTTCCCAACTTTCGTGGCGGGACCACCTATGATCTGAGGCCAAATTCGGATTCAGGAGGTCGAAAAACCCCTGTATACCACTTTTCAGCAATTTTTATCCTCGGATGTAAAAAATCTAATTTTTTTGGTCAAAAAGTGACATTTATTCATAAAATTTTCAAAAATTGATCATTTTCAAAAATTTAAAAAGCAGAAATATTGTAAATCACATACCTAACGGTTCTAAAACAAAAATGTAGAGATTTATCAATCGAAAACCTTGAAAAACTCATTTTTACGGTTTGGCGGGAATTCAAATTTGAATTTAAAATCTGAAGTCAAATTCGGATTCAGGAGGTCGAAAAACACCAGTATGCAAATTTTTAGCTTTTTTGGTCGACTAATATGAAAAATCGACTTTTTTCATCAAAATTATTTTTCGGCAAAAAAACCTCCATTTTCCCAATTTTCGTGCCGGGTCCAACCCATTTCTGAGCTCAAATTCGGATTCTCCGGTCCTGAAAACGGGTTAGTTAAAAACACCTCCGTTATATCGCATCGTAAGAGAAAAAATATAAATTTTATTCAAAAAATTTCGGAAAAATGCAAAAAAAGTGCCAAATTTGAAAATCTGATATCAAAACTCAAAGCAGATGTAAATTCTACGATCATCTGAACATTCTTGTACAAAAATTTGCAACAGGAGAAGCTAAAATATCAAAATTAGATAAGGACGTTTTTCGACGAGACCGAAAAAATTTTTGAAAAAACAATTCGAGTCAACTTTAAAATTTTCCGCCCATTTTTATCATGCTGGAAATTTATTTTTTACACTGAAAACGTAGCCCAAGGACTTGCGAACGTTATACAAAAAACCGTTTGTCGGATTGCATCAAATAAATTTTATACGAGTTGGCGTAGCAAAAAAGCCAGCAAACTTTTTGCTGGCTTTTTCGAAAAATCAGTTTTTCAAACCGTCCGCACAGTTTGGAATTTTATGATGTTATACAGCAAAACGGTCTTTTCCATAAGATACCTAAGGATCTTAGCTACAATTTTTGTCTTGAGTGCAACATGGCCAAGTCTCACAAAAATGGCCCAAAAATGGGAATTTATAAAAAAGTCTCGGTCCTGTCTATGTAAGCACGTCGGTCTCGGACTCGGTCTTGGACTCGGTCCTGTTTATGTAAGCACGTCGGTCTCGGTCCTGTTTTTGTGTCTATGTAAGCACGTTGGTCTCGGTCGTTTTTGGCCTATGTAAGCGCACCATAAAAGCGCCACAGCCATATGCTTCGGTTTTTGGTAAATATATTTGCACGGAAGTTGTCGTTTGCCATTCTCTGTGAAAACAACAGACAAAGTGACGAATTGGCTTGATTGGGAGAAGATTAGCTGATGATACATGTTGTTCAAATTCACAAACGTCTCCAGAATTTCTCGAATTTTGTCCCCTACTCTTACTTTACTTATGAAGCGTCTAGCACTAAACCGCTACGTTTATACTGTTATGTATTAAAGAAATCGTGCTTATAATATTTTTGTGTTTCGGTGGTTCACTATAATCGTTCGTCATTTTTCATTTAACAATTTATTAAGCGAAACAATATTGTAAAATGATCATTGGCCCAGAAATTCCCGTATTCGTCAAGTAAACCTACACAAAATGAATTACACGCAAAACGACAACAAAATACCATGATTGCTAGCAATAGAGTTCACACGGAAACAAATGCCATAAGAAATTGTATAAAAGTGGAAACAATGAATTGTCGTATGAAAAGACGATATAATAAGAAATAAGAGTATTCGCAGGAGGCGATGGAATTTGTATGTTTAAAATGAGAAAACACGTGGAAAATCGGTAAAAAATTTTTGTTTATCGCGTAAATAAAAATCCATTCGGCAAATTCAGAAATTCGTCGATGTTCCACGCATTCCCCAATAACAACGCATTGTCGGTATCAGATGTCTTAATATCAGATGAGTTTATCATGAAAATGCTCTACATATAAAACGGCGTAGAAAAGAGTTCCGACAGGGCAAATGGCGATTTGAATTTGCGCCAAAACATAATTGCATGCCAAAGGGGTTAAAAGGGGCCGCTGAAAATTTTTAATGAGGGGGATTACTCGGCAGGGGTCTCCTCTAGAGATTGGTAAAAAAATTTGAGTGGGGCCTTATTAGAGTAAAAATTTTCACAGTCAACACTTTTCCCTATTAGAGGAGGCTCTGTTCAGCATCAGGAAAAGAACCTCCTCTAATAGGGAAAAGTGTTGACTGTGAAAATTTTTACTCTAATATGGCCCCACTCAAATTTTTTTACCAATCTCTAGAGGAGACCCCTGCCGAGTAATCCCCCTCATTAAAAATTTTCAGCGGCCCCTTTTAACCCCTTTGGCATGCAATTATGTTTTGGCGCAAATTCAAATCGCCATTTGCCCTGTCGGAACTCTTTTCTACGCCATTTTATTGGCAATAACAGTGTATTGAAAAAGACAGAGACATCGGTTTGAAATATATTAAAGCTGCAATGTTAATTACTAACACAAAACATTGAGAGCATAACCGTACTTTTGGATTCAGTTTGATTAATTTAATTGAAATTTCAAATTTTACATAATTCGTCGTTAAATTTCATTCGGTTATGTCTCTGATTGGCTAACCGTAAATAATTACTTACGCTAAGTTATGTAAAGCGGTCATTTCATACAAAACAATCTTATTAACAATTTTTTTGCAAAATAATCATAATTTGAGTATCATGACGCTTTTCTCAGTAATTGCCTAAACTTCCCAGAGAGAAACTTCCTGAGTTCTTCTGCATCCTAAAACCAAATAACAGGAGTCAGATCAGATACAAAATGGCTTCTTTAAAGTATCAGTCTTGATAATACCACTTAAACAATTTTTTCGCAAGACACAAGAAAATATAGGAGAACGAAAATTACGAAAAGGACATCCAAACAATTTTGAATAATTAGGAAGTAAGTCATCGTTCGCAAAAATTTACTAATTGAAAACGCGTAAGATATTAATAAATGAAACTACCTCTTGTATTGGAGAATCTTCTTCATTGAATTCCTGCAAGGAATCGAAATATTTTCTTGTTTAGCAAATTTAATTTTACCTCGCAATTTGAGAACATTAATTCGCAATCATTCCAAAGTCCTTGAGGACAGTTATACTCATAATTCTTAATTTTGTTGATCATTGTCTGCAGATCCATAGGAGACTTAATGACATCGTAGTATTCCGGTATCTGAACAAACTTTCTCGTATTCCAATATTGAAAATCAAAATTACCTCTTTAGGATCCACCGGCAGCATAAATGGTTCCGCAAAGCTTTGACGCATAGCATCCCTTTAAATAAATAATTATTATTGCCTCTAAAAACGCACCCTCGCTAAAAAAATTATACATACCTAATGATTGTCTCGCATTGTTTTAACACCTGAAAATTATAAATAAAACAATTAAAGCATTTTATCATTAAAAAAATAACCTCTTTTCGATTATCATCAGTTTCTCGAAGTCCCATACTCAATGACCGATAATTTAGCGACTCTAAAATAAAACGCTTTTATGGTAGGTAATAGTTAATCATTTCTATTAAATTTTCCTTTAACTTTCTCTAAATGTTTCCTAATTTAAAAACTGTAGTCTACCTTTTACAAGTGGTTTCTTCTTCCTCTTCCTTAGATGCATACCTCCCGCATTCGGGAGAGAATTATCGCTACTTCCCTCGTTCTCTGAAGCTTCATCTGTTAGGAAATCCAACGTGGCCGGGTTGAATAATTTTGGCTTTTTGGTGGGTCGAACGACCTTTTTCTGAAAACGAAATATAATTCTATTACCAGTCGAGCGAATAAAGTACCACGGGTTTGATGTAATTCCAACTGATTGCTTTGTCAAATGTGACTAGGAACAGGTGCAAAGCAGAATGAGACTCGCATTCTACCAAGTCTTCTTGCCAAGCAATATATTCCGCAAACCCTTTTTCTAAAATTAAACTATATATTAAGTTCTTAGTTGAGTGATAATAATTGAATAAATTTTTCGGGTGTTAAAATTTAACACCAAAATGAGTTATTAAAAGCATATGCAAAATTATTACGGGCAAAATGATCCTTTAATCGGGAAAAAATGATTTGACTTTGTTTAAGCAAAAAATATATTTATGTCGGTTTTGAATAGTTATCATAATTTGAAGCAAACTAACTTTTTTCCGGATTTATGAACGGGTATCCCAAAATTCCCGGTTCAAACAACATTCCGTGCACTACTTGAAGAAATGATATTCCCAATCTAAAATACAGTGTATAAAATGAGTCATTGTATAAAAAATGAGAACAACTTTTGTGCCGACGTAAGTTGTCCGCTTTCCAATTCTTCGGTTGAATACAGTATTGCATCGTTTTCAGCCTGATGGAGCGGCACGAGTTTATTTACGCAAAATATTGTTGTGTCTCCAGTTTCTTTTAAAGAATTGCGCCAAACTTCTCGTGGGCAAGACAAAGATGTGGAAACATCACCAAATCCCTTCTCGAATATCTAAATTTAAAATTTAAACTGTCAACGAAAATTATTTCGAACAACCTTTTCCTCAATCTGAAGCAGTTCTTCAACAAATTTGCTTTCCATAGAATCATCTATGTCCGCCACTTCTTCTTGGAATTGAGAAGGAACTTCGAATTGTTTGCTGAGAAAGTCCTGCGGGCTTCTTTCTGAAGCTTTTTCGGCCGCTTTATTCATTTTGCTGCCATACTTATCTTTAAGCAAGCTTATAGAATCGGCCAGCTCAATTTCGCGATATCCTCGTGGATTTAGCGCATTTAACAACTATAATTTGGACTTCAATGTTTTTAAGCAATCAAAAATTAATCGTAACCAAACTTACATTTTCAACTCCATCCTTTTCTACATAGTAATAGAAACGATGTGGATCCTTTTGGTCTTTATGTAAGGGACAATTATCACGATTTCCCGTGCAGCAATATCGGCGAATGCGTTCGTCGTCACAATTGAACTTTTGGGTGTTTTCAGTTTGTTCATTACTAGCAAGGCCATTTTCATTTCGAATTGAGGGTGACTTCGTTGGCTGAACTCCATTTTATAAATTTGATAAAATAGTTGGCTGGCTAACTTTTTGACTTGGGCAATAAAATACTTAACTATCCATTGTAGAAACGGTTAATCTTTGAAATATGCGCAACTTTTAGACTGTCTCCAGAAATGAAACATTTGTATCTTTTAGTTTAAGTCGTACCAGAAGTTTGTACATATGCAAAATGCAGCGCAAAACAAAGAGAACAAAAATCATACCTCGCTAACACCATTTAATGACAACTGAGCATCGATGATAGGAGTAGCTTGCTCACACAAGCCAACAGATGCATAGTCTGGATTTTCAATTAATAATATGCCAAATTTGTGCATGAAGAAATAAGAGCGAAATCCGCGATCCCTTCCGAGAAAGCACATTCCTGTAACAGCTAAAAAACAGAAAAAATATTAAATTTTATACGGTAAGTCAATTTTCGGTTGAGTAAGTCCTTGTATTGTCCGTAGAAGGAGACAAAAAATATAAGCCCAACGCTAATGTTAGGGGTCTCCAATAAAAAGTGCCATTCTTAACCAAAAATGGACAAATACGTTTAAAGAAGCTCGCTGCTTATTTATCGCACAAACACTAAGATTAATACACAAAATTTTACCTTGTTCAGAATAAATTTTAGTCAGTAGATCGTTCACATCTTCCTGATACATTTGCTTTTGCAATTCACGAAATTCACTTAAATTTGATATTTAAAAAATTAAAAAATAAATTTAGAATCAACCTAATTTCCGATAATTCCATTTCGTTGTAAGGCACTGAGTCAAGTATCCGATGCTTGTCCATCATGCTGAGGTATCGCTTATGCTTTCCTTCGTTTAACTGGCGTAAATATTGCCTTAAGTTCTGCAATACTTTTGAAGGTGCCACCTTCTTTTCTTTTTCCACAGATTCTTCTCTTCCATTTGACTGCCTTATCGCACCATTCCCAACAGTGTCCTTCTCTGAAGGTTCCAAAGACTTGCTCTTAGCTTTAACTTCAGTCTCCTTAATTTGCAGAGCACTTCGAGCCTCTTTTTCTTGCTGCTCATCCCATTGATGTAACTGGCGCAGATCTTTTCGTAATTCCCAAATGTGGGCGATATGATCGTCCATATGTTCGCGGTATTTCTTATAGCTCAAGAGTTGTTGTACTAAAGCAGTGAGGATGGCGAGACGCTCGCTTGCTGATAATTGGAACACCGATTTCTAAATTAGATGTTATTTTCAACCAACGGCTAGATAAATACTAAAAAGCAAATACGCAGTTTAAAATTACCTTTTTCAATTTTTCCATTGTTGCAGGATTATTTAACGCGAATATATAGCCATCATCCTCATAGCATCGTATACCTCCGCGAAATTGTAATCGCTCCACTCTGTTGCTGCCCATCGGGTAATAGCCAGAAGTTTCCAAAGTGAGCCGAATTACTTCCGTTAAAGTCATCAGATTGATCTTTAGTTCACGCACATTAAGGCCTTAAAACCAAGGAATAGTGTCATTAATACAAACACAGAGAAAACGCACCATGTGAATGGCGAACTCGTTCGTGTCTTTTGTTGATATCCTTGATACGTTCGCCGTGAATTTTATGATCCAAATCACAGTTCCATTCGTTTCCAATTTCTTCGTTATTTTCCACATCAGCTGAAATGTAAAACAGATAATTACGCAAAAATCTTGCAAACATTTTGGAAAGAAGTGGCAAATAAACTGAAACAACACTTTTTGAGTAGACAGCTCTCCAAAAATAAAATCACAAACCTTCATCACCGTCTTCAGACTTAACCACGTCGGCTCTAGCGCGAAGCAAAACCTTGAAAATATCCACGAGCCGAGTATTTTCAACAGAGGATGAGACCACCGCTGAGGCCAATTCGCCGAGAGTGAACAAAGGTTTGCCCGTATTTTCCGGAAGAAGGCTAGAGAAACAGCAGAAGAAATTGTGCAGTGAGAGCAGATCGCTGTACAGATCCTTGGGAATCCAACTGGGCAGTAGGAGTTCCTGGTACTTCGGCAATGGCTAAATTTCAATAATTTTAAACTCAAATTAGCTTAAAAATAACTATGTTTAAAACGCAAGCGACAACATTTGACGTTTTTTATTGACTCTATTCATATTATCCAACTGAGTCATTAAAAGATCTTCTAAAACATTTATTTTCATTGTATACCTTCCAATTTTTTATCTACTGATATAGACGAAAATTCCCTTCCTTTTTTCTTTTTCTACGTTAAAAAATATAAAAGCACTGTTACAGTGATTCAGCTATGAACTTACCTTTAAGTCGTCACAATACAAGTCATCGCGCGGTTTGCATCTTTCCAACATTTCTTCCTTTTCTCGACGTCGTCTTTCCTTTGCTTGTTGTTTTTCCTAAAAGTACAAAGACAATATATTTGTAAAATTCTATTATAACAAATTATACATATGCCTTTGCATTTTGTTTGGCTTCTTTGACGTCATCTCGTAATTGCTGAATATCCTCCTCTGAAAGCAAATGATCCTGTTGTTGCCATTTTTCAATATTATCCATCCCATATCGCTTTGCTGCATCGAATAATTCTTTTAGCTTTTCTTGTTGTTCACGAATCTAGAAAGAGACACATAAAAACGATTTAAACATAGCTTGCAAAAATGGAAATTTCGGGAAAAATTTTCTGAAAAATTCTAAAAATTCCTAATTGAAATTTTAAGAATAAATTATTATTTGGCATCAATTCGGTGATAATGATTCTGAAGTTGAAATTTAACCTGTCTTCGTTTCAATTCAGCCTTGTCTGGCCTTTTCGATGTTGAAGGGCGCTGTGCGGATGTCGGAGTCTTAGAGCAACTGATGGATGAGTCAGGTATCCCAATTTGCGGACCATGGCCGTTCATCTCGGGCATGCCACTTTTACGTTTCCTCTCCTCTGTTTTCTTGTCTTTCTTTTTCTGTGTGTCTTCTCCGAGGGATTTTACACGAATTTCAGATTCTGAATAAATTATGTTTTCCCAATTTCGACAAAAAAGCGGACCCACTGCGCAATTTAGACCATACCCTAATCTATTATCCATGTGCCTAAGCTAGTGTTTGGTTTCTTCAAGCCTAACAATAAAATTGTGCTAAGAGCAGTCAAAATGACGATTTAATCTTTATGGCACATTTTCGCTTCATGATTCCCTACTAAATTTGTAATATTTTTCAGTGAATCAAAAACTCTACAACTTTCTGTAAAAAGAAAATTTTTTTTAAATGCTTCCGGTATGGTATAAAACATTATTCGGAACAATTCTTCAAAACACTTTGTGGCATAATCTAGAAACTAACATTTTATGAGATAAATTGGCAAAATAAGCAGGTTGTATCCAAGGAATCACAAAATTTTTGTTAGAAAATGCCCTGAGGGGTTGTCAACTATTATTTTCTTAGCCAATAATAACTTTCGAAAGTAATTATTGAAAGAAATAATTGATAGGAACATTACTGAGATTTTACTGAGATTATATTGGAAATTTTATTGAAACCACGAGCCGAAGAAAAGCTAACTTTATTATTAACAACTATTTGAATCTATTACTTAAATTTCAGAAACTTACTATATATTTTCCTAGTTAATTGGAATTTTGGCGGCGGTCCAGCGAAGACGTCTTTCCATTGAACATTATCCAGAAGTAAATCGGATATATATGCTCCTTTAACCACAAATTGGCCTTGCTCTCTTTCCGTGCAGTATCGTATGAATAGCTTTATATGTTGCTGGCTGGCTGTAGATTTATCACGGCTAAAATATTAGATTACCAAACATAGAGCTTCTCAAGCTTACCTCAATAGAGTATGTTTTACATCGTCATACGTGCCACCGACTGAGTCATCTGATGAAGAACTCGTAGAGGATTCTGAGTCACTATTCTCTTCGTCTTCGATTATTTGTAGACGGTAAGTATAACATTCAGGAGCTGGCGCTTCTGGTGGATTACTGTAATTTCAGTAGTTTCGTTTAAAATTAAATTAAGGATTTTAAGATTTATCTCTACAATTTTGTATTCATAAAATAGGCTTCATAATAGATTATAGAATATTCCATTTTTGAGTTTCGATTTCATGTTTTAATAGCCGTTCTGTTATTGTTGGGACGACTGACTTTATATGACTTATTTAATAGTTTAAACTTACATTTTATGTTTATCGTCCTTATTATTTGGTTTTTGTTTGTATGGCGATCCATTATGTTTACTACTCTTCCGTTTTGGCCGTTCGGACGATTTTTCTCCCTCTTTCTTCGGGTCTTCGAGAATCTCAATATCGCTATCGCTTTCAGCTTGCGGTTTATGTTTGTCGTGGTATTTGACGGCAAGCACTCGAGAGGTCTTTTTCTTTCGTCCAGGAAGCTTGAATTTAAGCTCCTCGTTAATAAAATATCTAAATATAGAATACTATATTGCCTTAAACATTGACCATATAACATTACCTGTCTTTCATGAAAGCATAGATGTCATTAACGAGATCGTCGATTCGCGAGCGACACGAAAATGTATGAATCAAATACAAAATTGGAAGTTCGAGGTAGGCCGGGAATGATTGGACTTGTTTCTGTAATAATAGAAAATTTTACCTGGTAAAAGTATTGGTAAATACAGCTTTCTTGCAATGCAAAACTTTTTTTATGATAGCGAACTTCTCTGGACAATAAGAATTATACTCGTTAATGCTTAGAAATACGATTATAAACACATACAACAGTTTTACTTTACAGAAAGATAAAAATAATGCTTACCAAAGCTTCGGCCTCAGATTCTTTCGCTTCATCGAAAGTTAATCCGGACTTTCCTGTCACATTGCACACCCACACAGACGAATTTAGGAGCATCATTCTTTCGAAATATGCACTAAAAGATTGTATTCAATTTGACACAATTAGTAATTTTTGTAAAATAGCAACTCACTCATAGTCAAGAAAAACTTCTTTGGTTGATGGAACATAGAAAACTTCAGTATCTGGCCCGACGCCTTCCGGAATATCGGAAGGCTGGAATTCTTGCTTATCTTTGTGAAATAGCGGCATTTTCAACGGCCGAAATTAATTTTCGAAGCCTAAAATTAATATAACAAATGAATAACGTAATAATATTTTTGAAAATACTGGCGCGACAATCAGTCTATGAACACACAGAATCGATAAGCAAGACAATTTCATTCTTCCTTCACTTGTGCATTTTCTGAGTGGAAGGAAGGGAGGGAAGCTGGAGAAAAATTCGAGAGACCATTGGATAAAAATGCAAAGCCCACCGAAACGACACAAAGACAGGAGCGTTACACTGCGGGTGCGTCCGCATAGACGCACCGGTCATTCTACACCGGCAACACATATCTCCAAGGACAGGAACGAAAAATACGGGGAACCATGCAAATCATGGATTTGGCTTTCGAAAATCCAGGAAACCATGAATTTTACCAATAATGCTAGCCAGTATAAGACATTTGATTTAAATATTTTTAAATAGCCAATGGTATAATTAACTGCAAATATGAAAACTATTGATTTAAAGTTCACTCTAATAAATCTCGGAACATCAGATTAATAAGACAACAACCATTTATTTGGGCTCTCCACTATGCCAACCTACTCTACGCTATGAGCCCGCCCTAGGAGTAATTGAGACTGCATTCATAAAATAAATTTTGAAATGACTTTGGCGTTGCAACAAATCTCTGGCACTATCAAACACAGTTTCATTGTCGATTAGTGACGGATGACGGAGTAAATAAAACTAATTGCCAACAAAATGTTTCCAACAAAATGCTAAGCAGACTAATGTGTGATGTATCAGCGAAACCGATTCTTGAAGGAACACAAAACTTGCATTTAGCCGTAATATAAGCCAATTTTATGGTTAACTAAATACAAATTATGAAAATCAAAAATATTAAGGGAGTAAATTGAACGTGTAGTGTTTCGAAATGCAGAATGAAATGTTGCTTATATACAATCACGACTGAAACATATAATTTATTTAACTACACACTATAGTACTATAAAGTGTTACTGAAAATAGCGTGCGTTGATATTTATGGTCAATTTTACAATCTTAACAAATTACAAATAACCCAAATAACAATATATGTCAAAATAACAAAGTCAAAAGCATGAAGCAATTTTAAAAATAAAGATATTCTGTTAAAAGCTCGCAGATTGCCTTTTTCCCTGTCCGTCCAACTCATCGGATCCATTCGCCATCGGGTTTGGTCTAGAAGTCAAATTTCGCGATTGAAGCAATTTCTCATGTTCTCGCACAAACTGCTTGAATTGATGATTAAATTCTTTAATGCTGATTTGCGCTGGATAAGAGACCTGTAAATAAATCAATTTTGGTTAAAGTTAAAGGGATGCTTATATTGGCCTAGTTCAGAGGCATTGGACATTAAAAATAATATTACACACAATTTCTAGTTTGGTCGTTTTCTAATTTATATCTACTCTAATTAAGTCGCATTTCCGCGCCGTGTGTTGGTAGCCGAAAATGGAACTTTCGCTGCGTTGCAGCTCCCGGGGTGCATGGTAAATCATTTTGCTCCTCGGGAGCTCCTGAGAACAGATTTCTAGGAATTTTGACCGACCTCTCCATTTTTGGCCCAAAAATGGCCATTTTTTGTCAAAAAGTGGCCTTTTTTGGCGAAATGAGCAGAAAGCTGGGATCAGGCCCGAAATTTTGTCCCTATATAGCATATCGACCCCGCTGAGTTCGAATCCGGGGTCGGAATTTATCTTGGAACCTTCCAGAATGTTCTGAAAGCTTTTATGCTATAGGCCCGTATGCGCGGCGAAGGCCGCGGCGCACCCTTCTCGTTATTATATAATTGGTAATATTAGATAGCTGGAGAAAATAACCTGATACTCCTCGAAATTAAACGGATGATGGTGCGGATTAGAGATTTGTGCAACAGAGTCGGAAGTCATCACAGATCTTGCAATCGCTTCATGATCGATTGAATTCAATTGCCCTTTGCTAACTTCGAGACATGGCATAGTACGTTGGAGATGTTCTGAACATGAACGAAATAACAAATCCCTTTTCTAGCAAAATTGGACGTATATGTTTTTCAAACGTAAATAGAACGACCATTTCTTATAGGTACTTGTAAATAATAGTAAACAAATTACCGACTAGTTTTGGATCATCATCATGGTTCGCTGCTGACGGATTAGCTGCAATCGAAGGAATGGGAGCCTGCGTGTAGCGAGGGGCTTGATGCTTGTTCGAATTGTGAACAGGGTATGACGCGCTGAAGCTATTTGATTCAGAAACGAAACGTGAAAATCGAGACGGCACAAATGACTTCTGACCAAATGTTCGATTTGGGCGAAATTCGCGGTACTTTTGTTGATGAAAATTCGGTTGCAACAGCGGCTTTCTAATCACAGACTGGCTTTTTTGAGGACTACTCCGGGCAATTTCAATACAGTCCGGAGATTGCGACATTACAGGAGTTGAAGTTTTGAAACGTGCGAAGTGTTTGTCACCTTTGCTCGCTAAATTATAAAAGTTAATTGCAGATGAGATATAAATTTGTCAATTATATTATTATTATTCAAGACAAAAGTTTCGAATACTATCAAAATTGTCGACAAAACCATGGTAAAACAAAAAATTTCTTTTACCCCAATTTTATCAGCTCTTTAAATTTCATAAAATGCGAAGATAATTATTTAACTGCTTAAAACGGACAGCTATTAAACCGCTTCAGGGTAAGAACAAACCCGGCTTGTTATCCAGATGATTGTTAATTGATAATCTTCGGATAATCTGACTACTGTTCAAGTGATCATTGTCATTTATATCGATGTCAGAGTTATTGTTGAATACACTTTCCATATAACTGAGATCAAGTAACGATTGTAATCGCGCAGTGAGATCTTTGTTATCTAAAAAATAGTACATACAACTTATTCAATATGAAAAGTTATTAAATATGAAAACTGTACTCACATAGTTCTTCGCGAGAAGATGGGCCGCCGTAAAAGCGCTTGAAAAATTCTTCGCCCGAAATATTCCAATCAAAAGAATCCTTACTATCAATTTGATAAAGAGGAAAGTAAAGCTGAGCATGAGAAAATATATTACCCTGAAATAAAATAGTATTAGAAGCCTAAATATTTGTTTTCAGTTTAAAATAAAAATGTAACATTCTAGTAATGTTACAAACTTAGAAAGCTGTAAAAACCCATAATTTGTTATAGAATATAACAAAACATTTATAGACTACACTAATAAAGAAAATTTCGAGGATTTTTGGTTTTGGGTTTTGTAAAATTAAGCTACTAAGTAGAGATTTACTCCTTTTCAAGAAATTAAAAATTAAGTAAGTTCGTATAATTATAAATTTTAAAAATGTTCACCGGTATCAGCGTTTTGGCGTCAGCCATGAAATCGTAGGTTGAAGTTTGGAGCGATTTATGGAATCCCAAAAGAATTGAGCGCACCACATAGACATTGTTTATGCAAAATTCAAGCGAATAAAGAGTCGCCTTTCTATTGGAGTTGCCATTATCTGAACTTTCGAAAGAAACATGTACCAGAAGCTTGTTTTTCCACTCTTCGATCATATGACGCGAAATTTCCATGTGAGGTACGGAAAAACTGGCTTGAAACATCGTAAGGCCCTAAAAGTATTAAAAACATTTTTTGCTGATTTCGTGTTCGTATAATTCATATAACAGTTCTATAACACAGATTATAACATTAAAATCATGTTTACTAAAAAATGTTATACAAAAGAAACATGCATAATATTCGAAAATCTTTCGAAGCAAAATGTAGAAAAGATCAAAGGAATCGTATAAAAGCAGGTATTTTCACTTACCAAAAGAAATTTCGTCGCCTTCAGTACAGAAGAAGCCGACGTACCTTTGATAAAATACGACGGCGGATGAGCAGCGAATTTCTCCATTGGCGGATAAAAGACTCGGCATCCCGTAGATTTAAAAACATGTTCCAGCAAGCGGTCGCTCAACTCTGCATTCCAAGGATTGACGAGCGGTAAAATTGAGATCGCAACTAAAATATTCTATGAACTCAAAATTTTCAGTAGAATAAATTATTTACAACTAATCAGAACAAAGAAAGACAGTGATTTTGTGTGCTTTTTCTTGCTTATAGTAAATTGTAAAAAGTGATTTTTGCTACCGAAAGGATATGAATGTTTTTCAAATCAAAAATGTTTAGTGACAAACATGAAAACATGTTTCAAAACCGGCATACCGCCGATCGAATTGCAAACATGAATGGAAAATATGCCAGGGCGACCGACCCCTATCAAGAACAAAGTAAGAAGACTTTGGTCTTTAGACCCGATCAGATAGGATTCAGAAAGTAAAACAGTGTATAAAAATACCTCTAAATTCTTGTAGAAATTTTCCATCAGGAAGTGGAGTTATAAACGGACGGACTTACGTTCTACTTGATTATAGTAAATATTTTTCTTTGCAGTAAGCACACTATTTATGTATTTACATTTATTTATTTATTTGTGGTTAAAATAATAAAAACGAAATTATGTTTTGTTACCTGTAAAAACATCTGGCTCTTCAAGGCTATAATTCTTGACAGAAAGAAATTCGTCGCAAAACTTCACCAGAATACTTTCATTGCGCCACTCAGTTTTCAGCATTCCACTATCCTAAACACATAACTGAAATCAACTCTGCAACGCAAACAATTTAAAATTTACGTAGTTATCAGATGACGTCATCCGAAGTGGCAGAGAGCGCTCAGAAATTGCCTTCTCCATTTGTCGTCCAAGGTTTGCATGATCGTTGAAACTCTGCAGGCGAACGGCCAAACGAACAGGGGTACGATCCTGAAGATGAATGAAAATAGCACGGTAAACCAAAAATCAGGGACATATCTTACTTAAGTAAAATTTGCATTATTGCATGAAATTCTCTAAGCGAAAGTGTCTGGCTCTTCAATTCAATTATGGAAATTAATTTTTCCAATTTTACAAAACAAGGTAAAATTTGAGCAGTTAAATTTTATTATTTCACAATCTTGACAACGAGGGTTGCACAAAGACGCTATTCGCAACTGGAAAGAGCCAGACATTTTTGCTTAGAGAAAATGCAATATTGCAAGATTTCACGTTAGTAAGACAGGCGCCAGAAGATGTAAGTACTCGAATTTGCGATCGAACTTCCTCGACATTCTTCATCGCGCCAGTAATAAGAACGTTATTCAGCTAAACACAAAGTTATAAAATGAAAAAGAATTGGAACTCACTTTATTCCCGTTAGGACGGCGATTGCAGTCGGGGAAATGAATCAAAGTCTTGTAGCGATCCATGATGTGCTGACACTTTCGTCCGCGTGGCCCAATCAAGTAAGGATGATCAACAAATGGTACGTCGATGCAAATCTGGAGGCCATGCTAAAATAATCGAATGATTTTATAAGAAAAATTTTTAGTAATTCCTTAGTTTCTTTTTTCACTTCGATTGTGATAAAAATTTGTAAAGAAAATAAAATATTGTAAACGTTCTCGCTGAATTGTATTCATGCGTGCTACGGTTTGTTTAAACACTAATAATGCTCGTTGAAGTTCAAGGTTTCCCAAAAACAATAATCAGTAGCATTTGGCAACCATGGATCAGGTGCTTGAAATAACTGATTGAGTCAGTGAGTTAATTACATTGAGTTATTAATTAAAGTCTCTCATAAGAAAAAAAAACTACCATATGTCGGTCGAGGTACGACATGTTGACAAAATCCGTTGTTTGTACGAATTTGACGAAACAGGTTAAAGCCCGGCGACGGTGATACCCTAAATTTTTGTTTTCAGTTCAAGTACAGGGTGTCCCAATTTGATTACCCGAACTTGTTTTTCACTTATTGACACATTTTTCCAATCATGTTGACCTGATTTTTTTACACAGTAAACTAGACACTTTAGGATTTGTTCTGATACCAAACACGCCATATCAGCTTTTTTTAAGTGCAAAAAATGCATTTTAGAAAAAAAAATTTTATTTTAAAATAAAAATTTGCGGATTTGAATTTTTTGTTTCTTTTTTGAGGTATCTGATGGTGATTTTTTGCACATAGGGGTTTTCGGGTGCGCTGATTCCGAATCTGTAATCAGTTTTCGGCGGAAATTTGAAATTTTGGCGTATTTTTGGCATTCCGTAAAAACACTCTTTTTTTGCCAAAAATGATGTTTTTTCGCATGATATTGAAAACTGACTGCAGATTTGGAAGCAGGGCAAAAAGTTACCCTAGAAACGCTATTTGGAGAAAAAAATTCTACGGATTATCAAAAAATTAATTTTTTTCCGCATACTGCATCCCATTTGACACTTTATTGTATTATCTGCTTTCGGAGCTGTTGAATCTACATATCCAAATATATCAGAATACACAAGGGTGACTAGATGACATGTTGTTAAATATAAAAAGTACAAGACTATCTGCACAAAACATAGGCATATTTATCCAATTCCGACTAAATCTTTACTCGCTTAACAAACTCTTCAAACTATATACAATGTGATACTGATAGCCATCATTGAATACATTTATTCTGTATCTGGATTTTGTCTAAAGAGCATTGAATGACGTATACGATGCGCTCCCATCTTTGTTTGTTACAATTTTGACTCATTGATTAAACTCAATCTCCAAGCTTTCCCACACTTCACACAAAGAGCATTGCAAATGGCGACTTTAGTGTGTCATTTGTAAATTTATAAGCAGTGAGATACTTAGGAGCACTTTCATATAAACAGGCAAAAGTTGTAATAAAATTGTACGAGTTTGTGTTATATTTCTTTTTAACTTCCATTTAAATTTTTAGCATCTTCGGTCATAACTTGCTTGAATAGACTGAACTTTCATAGTCTTCATGACTAAGAGTCTCAAGAACTCCTTAGCTTAGTTGGGATGCGTTTTTATTGAAAGAGCAATTGACCAAAAATTCGAAAAACCCATTCACCTAGCAGATTCGAAAATATCTTCTCTCACACGAAGTTGACTTTTTTCAAAAGTTACTTTTGCATAGGTACCATGAGACTAGAAGACAATTCTGAGCAGAGGCAATACAGAAGCATATCCAACTTAAAAACACTCCGCCTGAAAAACGAAAATTTTTCTTGATAATCATGTTAAACTCGTATTGGATCAAGTCACATTCATCCAATTCAATTCGTCACTTTTAAATAAACAATTTGTGTTTTATTATCGAACGAATAACAGAACAACAAAATATAACAACAGATTGCTCCAGCTTTATCTTCTCCACATTTTTAGTAGCGTGTCCTTTCCTCCGCTAACGACCCGCTCTCCATCCGGACTCCAGTCTACAACAAAAACTTCGTCTCCGTGGCCTGGAAGATCCAATAGAAGTTTGTGAGTGCGTACTTCCCACACCTAAAAGAATGGGTCGTAATATTTTATCAGCTTATATAAAATAGGCAAAATTCGTCATCTGACGGATCTTGTTAAATGGGTATAGCATCAACATAAGAAACTGAAAGCCAATTATGATAACTTTGAAGGATCCAAAAAATTTTTAAAATTTCACCCTAATTTTAGTAAAATAATGTAGTATACTATTAGCAAATGGTAAATAATAAGTTTGTGACAAAAAACTGCATGTAAATACTTTTTATAACTTTAACAGTTCAGCCACTGTTGCTTGTAAGCTTTAAAACATTGATGGCAACATTTTATAAAAATGATGAGTGAAACCTACTTTTAGTGTTGAGTCTGCCGAACCTGAAACAAGGAGCCGACTATCGGCTGACCAAGAAATCTGATAGACGGCTCTGACATGTCCTCGGAAAGACGAAATATATTTTCCTGTTCTGCCGCACCACAACTTAATTGATTTGTCTAAATGTTACCTTATCATCTATAAAGTATTAATGTAAAGAACGTACCGAATGATGCCGAGGCAACATAGCGCGTATCTGGCGAGAACATCACCTTTAATATACGATGTTAACATGTTAGGCAAAAATACGGCAAATAAATTACCTGGTTAACCAATTGTTGATGTCCAGTCATGCGGGCAATATGTTGCTTCTTTTCAGCCGGTTCCCACAGGAATAAAGTGAAATCGTCAGAGCCAGACACAAGTCTCTCGGTAGAGCCTTTCAAAGCAGTTTCATACCGTTTTTTGGCTAATTCTTGCATCTACAACGTTGTATTTCAAATTATTAGGTATACGCAATTAAACATTTGTGAAATGATTAGAGCTTTTTCCAACAAAACATTCTAAAAGTTCCCTAAAGGTTGCAAGAAAAATTTAAATTAGTATCAATTTAAAAAGATAATTTATGGAAAGTATATTTCACATTTTATTTCAGAACTTACTTCACCATCTGGTGGGTTTTTACACGAATCTTCAGGAGAAAAACAGCTAGTTCGAAGTACATAATCAACATTCAAAGCCAATGTGTTGATCCAATGTGCATGCCCGTCCAAATTTCGACATAAGGTACCATCTTCAACGCGCCACACTTTTATCGTCCTGTCCTATAATACATAAAATTTAGGATTTTAACTAACATCAATGTTCTAATAAATCCCCAGGGAGAATTTTAAAAGTCGAAAGTTATCCTCACTTCTATCCAATATATACAAAACAAAACAAACCTGAGATCCAGTGTAAATCAAACCACAACCGCCCCAACGAATACAAGTCACAGAAGCGGTGTGTCCGTTCAATGACCGTATAGTTGTTCCTTGTATCGTATCCCATATTCTCACTGTTGAGTCCTTTCCGGCACTTGCAAGTAACCTGAAAATGAAAAAGAGATCTTTATGATAATATTTTGCAGTCTGAATTCTTTTTGTAATTTACAGAAATATTTTATGCAAATATTTTGCTATAAAATATCACTGATAAACGACAAAAATGGGAATGTAAGCATAACCTTATCAATGGGCAATTTAGACGCATATTAAAATGGTTTTATTAGAAAAGGTAACATTTTTATTAGAGTTATGGGATAAAACCAATAAAGTAAACGAAAATAATTATTACCCAGGTCATACAACATTTTGATAAAGACTGTAAAAAAACATAAGTAAAACCTTGATTGTGGGTCCTGATGAAGCGGATTCCAAGCAATGCTAGTCACCCATTGCTTGTGTCCTTCCATCTTTCTTCCGATCATATTCCCATTATTTGGATCCCAAAGACATATCTGCAATAAATTACTAAAAATGATAACGTCGGAATAATTGCGTTACCTAAATTTTTATCCTAACATAATTCTAGCATAGGTCATATTAACATCGAAAATATAATGGAATAAAACTGGAAACATACCGTTCCATTCTTACAAGCTGAAGCTAGCTTTTTACCATTCGGAGCCCATGCGACACATAAAATCCATTTCGTATGCCTTAACGAAATATTTAACAAATTTTATTTAATTTTTAAGAATAATTATCATACCCTTGACATGTTTTGAAAGGGAGCTCAGTTTGCAAATCCCAAAAGCGAACTGTCGTGTCCCCGGAACCACTGGCCAAATTCCTGAAATGATGGGATTATTCTGGAAAGAAATAAACTATGCGAACCTGCCATCCGGACTGAATTGCACTGTGAGGACTGGCTGTTGATGACCAGGTAAACTTGATGTACATCTTGTCACAGGACGAACTCGAAATACTGCCTGCGGCAAACACACTAGTTGGATTGGCTAAATTACATAAAGTAGAACATTAGGTGTCATCTTGATTCAGGTGTATTTTGAATAAAAATATAACTATAGCTTAAGCTATGCAATAAGCAATGTCATTAACTTGCAGTGTCCATTTTAGGTTGTTCAATAAGAGCGCTTGAATTTCATTTCGGTTCGCTTAGCTTCTTTTCTAGTCACCGCTTAATATTTGAATAACTAGACGCTTCGCGTCTAGTTAAACTCGCCGCGCGAGGAAGCGCCACAGCGGCTACGCCGCCCAGTATGCCCCTTAAACATCCCGCCCGTAAGCAACATCCCGCCTGGGAAAGTCCTGACCTCGTGAGAGACCTGGTGAGAATAACACGACCTCGTGAGAACAAATCTCGAATCTGACGTCAGATTCGTGATCAGCGCATCCGAAAACCCCCGGGTGCCAAAAATCAGACCCGTAGACACATTGCATCAAAAAACCCGGTTTTTTGGCCAAAAAGTGGCTTTTTTCAAAAATGCGCCAAATCAAAAAGTGTAAAAAGCAAAGTTGTCCAGAATAGCCTCAGAAATCTATTGGGAACATAAAAAACATCACTTCCCCAGGTCAAAACCCTTAAAAACACGTTTTTCGGTTTTGGCGCGAATTCAAATATTCAAATTTTGGGTCTGATAGTTTTCGGGGGATCAGCAGCCTTAGGGCTTTCAAATGAGCTATCACTCGCCCCGGTCTTACCACGGAAAGGTGCCGAAGTGAAAGTCTCCTTTTGGGCGCGGCAGACAGACTACAGACGATGCCGCTTAGTATCTCCCTTAATATAAATTAACTAGACGCTTCGCGTCTAGTTAAACTCGCCGCGCTAGGAAGCGCCACAGCGGTTACGCCGCTCAGTATGCCCCTTAAACATCCCGCCCGGGAAAGTTCTGACCTCGTGAGAGACCTGGTGAGATTAACACCGCATCGTGAGAACAATCTCGAATCTGACGTCAGATTCGTGATCAGCGCATCCGAAAACCCCCGGGTGCCAAAAATCAGACCCGTAGACGCCTTGCATCAAAAAACCCGATTTTTTGGCCAATTCAATCGCCTCAGAAACCGATTGGGAACATAAAAAACATCACTTCCCCAGGTCAAAACCGTTAAAAACACGCTTTTCGGTTTTGGCGCGAATTCAAATATTCAAATTTTGGTTCTGATAGTTTTCGGGGGACCTACAGCCTGAGGGCTTTCAAATGAGCTATCACTCGCCCCGGTCTAACCACGGGAAGGTACCTAACTTTTAGTCTCATTTGGAGCGTTCCGTACATGCTGCCGCTTAGTATTTAGGGACGAGGTGCAAGGTTCGTTAAATTTCACTTTTGGCCCACTTGCCCGCTTGGTTCGGGCTGATTTTGGTGTCAATCGATAGCTAAGCTCAAGGCAAGACGATTGGCACCAAAATCAGCTGGAACCGGGCCGCGCGTAGTGAGATATCCAGGATCTTAGATCCTGGATATCCCTTTTATGGAAAATGGGGTTCCCGCGCTTTTTACATAAAAACTGATATGCTACATTTTACATAAAAACCGATTTCTTCTAGAAGCACACTAAGCCGCGATAGCGACTTCCAGAAGGATAATCGACTTCGACCCAAAAGCATATCACCATACCAACCGCTTATTATAAATAACCCATTTTTTTAACTAGCGGCGGAGCCGCTAGTTAAATTTAGTGATTACAAACTGAATTACCTTTTCTCCACCGAGTTTATCTATCGTGAGCGAATTCATTAAGGATTCCACAATTTCCAGTCCATCCTCGGATCGAAACGAAATGGGCACAGGATCTTCTGTTGTGCTCATCAATTTGTTGCATAAAACTTGCAACTGGTCGACAGACACCGTAACTGGTACAACAATAGGCGCCGGACTTAGCTCGTCCCCCGTTTCCGTGAATAGGCGTAATGCCACATTTTTCGGCTGCTGTCCGTCATTTAGCGAAGGCACTTCAGACAGATCACGGTCATCCATGGAATTATTTGTTTGTTCCTCCATATGCTCGTTCGCTGTCATTCAACAATTCCAGATTTTGATCTACAACAATTTCAAAATATTACTTATTTGTTGCCAAATAATAATCGACTATTTTAATTATTAGAATTATACAGAATACAGTTACAGAGAAGTTTGTACAGAAACACTATCCGGATAATTTAATTTTGTGATTTCACGCAAAATTTCGTAAGTGTTTACCTCAAAATAACTTAATAAATAATACACGAAATCACGTTTTTAAAGATAGAAGCAAGTATAAATCACAGGTGTTTGTGTATTAATACATTGTGTCAATGACAGAGTCAAAAATCTTGTAAATATGTTTATACAAGGTTAATAAAATTTACAAAGCCTGCACAGTTCGGCTCATGACAAATAGCATGTATCAATCGCGGCACGCAACTTGACATCTATAAATCCGGCTCAAATTTTGTAACGCTAATAAAAAGAAATAGACAAGTATTGTGAATTTACTAAAATGAATATTAAAATCGTCATTTCAATGTCTATAAAATACTCAACATTGCAGAGATACATTTACAGATTTCTATTTTGCACTGTCTAAATGAATTCGGTATGTGATATATTCTGTTTTGTATATATTTATGCCGGAAAATAGTGCAAGTATGTTGAGCGAAATAAATTAACAGCGGGTAAAATGGATACTATATTACTAGATGTGTGTGCGGAAATGGATCATTATGAAACACATATCATGGAAATGGTATGCACGAGGAACCATCGCTCAGCGATTCTTTCTGCTCGTGGGCGGTGGGATGGCGCTGTCGATTTCTCCTGCGTTCACACGGTTCGGGTCGCCAGCAGGTCGAAAGCCGAGTCCATCCAACAGAACCTTGCCTTGACCTTTGCTTGGCTTTTTCTTCTTTTTACTTGCAGCAGCATTGGATGAGGAGTTGCCGTTATGGTTGGATCCGCTATTGTGGGCACCCGTTGATGAGGAAAAATTTGCTAAGCCAGCTGCAGCTGCCGGGCCCGAAAGGTCCTAAACATTAGTTTATTGGCTATACTACGGCTGAGGGGGGCACCCGAAATGGCCCAAAACCGGTGTCAATCGACTAGTCTCGACGAGATAAGACGATCTACACCGGTCTCGAGGTGGGGCGACCCCCTTAGAGCTTTTTATGCCCTGGGGCAATTCTCGAAATCCATGATACCCCCCCCCTCCCCCTATGGTTCCAAAAATTTTTTTTCTCAATTTTGCTTGAAAACGTGTAATTAGGGGTTTTCGACCATGCTGATCACGAATCCGAAGGAATTTTCAAGATTGGATCTCACGATTTTGAGATATCGCCTCAGGGCATATATCTCACTTTTCACACTTAGGCTGCTGTACAGACTCCACCGAACTTATGCTTGGGGCTTAGGCTGCTGTACAGACTCAACCAACTTAGGCTTGGGGCTTAGGCTGCTGGGCACGCGGGGGAAGGACTTAGTCTTAGGCTTGGGGCTTAGGCTGCTGTACAGGTTTAGGCTTAAGCTTACGCTTCAGGCTTAAGCTTAGGCTTAAGTTGAAAATTCCTTCGGATTCGTGATCAGCATGGTCGAAAACCCCTAATTACACATTTTCAGGCAAAATTGAGAAAAAAAATTTTTTTGGAACCATAGGGGGTATCATGGATTTCGAGAATTGCCCCAGGGCATAAAAAGCTCTAAGGGGGTCGCCCCACCTCGAGACCGGTGTAGATCGTCTTATCTCGTCGAGACAAGTCGATTGACACCGGTTTTGGGCCATTTCGGGTGACCCCCTCAGCCGTAGTAACCCCAGTTTATTGACTTCTGTTCGAAGTGAAATAAGTTAGAGCACATACATCTTTAGCAGTTTGCTGCACTCTAGGTCGAAGCTCGATGCGTTTCTGAAGGAACTCGCGATGGAAGTCTTTCACAACTTTGGATTCACCCAAATATCCAATAATGTAGTCCTCAGCCTGAAAATAGGATTTACAAAATCAAACATCGATAATGTAAAAGCGTTAAAATTTCAACATAACTTTCAGGATAACCAAATCTACACATCGTAAATCATTTTGAGAAACTTAAAAAGAACAAAAATTAGGCCTATCTATAATTATAATAGTAACTGTATAAAATATTACTTAATCGTCTACGATTAACGGCTCGCTTAATTAAAAATTTATTTGAACTAACCTCATTTGGCGAGTCAAGTCCCTCAATGAACGAGGCGAATACTTCTGCATCTACGGAGGAATTTAGCTCATGAACTCTTTTAATAATCCACGAAGTAAAAACATCTGGTTGTTTTGGTTTGTTATCGGGCAACTTAATATCAACCTGAAACTTTTGTGAAACTGAAAGAATCCTAAATCCAATAAATGTACTTTTTGCTTCTTCTGATTTTTTTGCGGTTGAGATTTGGCATTGTTCGCCTTAGGAATGGGCACTGGCTGTGTTGTAGGGACAGAATTCCAGGATCGTGTGCCACTAGTGGAAGACTGCTGAGTACTGTTCGTTGGTAGCGGCGGTCCATCGCTGAACATGGCATGCATCTGATATGGTTGCGGCGGAGCCCCCCAAGCTGATTTCTGGCTTGTATGACGAGGTTCCTAAATTATGTTATATGCAGTTAAAATAAATCATCGCCAGGAATTCTCATCGAAGTGAAACGTCTACCCGATGAAGTATTTTGTGTAATTTTTTACAGGAAATGGAACTTATTATAAACATATGACTAGGTTTCACTATAGTCTGTGAGAGGTAGCCAAAGCTGGCAAAATAGTAAATGATTGTCAATTTTTCTAAAATTATACAGAAATCTAAAGCCTTAAATGGCTTTAACTAAAAAATTCACCATAATGATGGGAAAACTAAAATTCAAATGAAATACATTAAAAAATTTCATGTTTACATTGGTGATCAGTACAAAGTCCTGTAAATCCTTTACACAAGCAGTTTTACAAATAGGCAGTGCACTGTGGTGCAAAAACATAATTAGTAGGTTTTCAAATACCTGCGTGTTTTTGCAATGTGCATCGAGCATTTCCTTTTGCTTTTTCAATTTCTCCTCCATAGCCCGATGTTCTTCTTCTTGCTGGATTTCCAACAAGGTCTTTTGTGGCAGCTGTGCCTGCTTGTCTTGCTCCTTGCGGGAAGAAGATCCGTTAGGCTTCTTTGCATTCATCTTTGTTCCTCCTACTGTCACCCATGGTGCTGCTGAAAATATCCAAACTTTAAACACCAGTCACTCAAGTACAAATAGTTGCTTACGCTGGGCCTTCTCTGTTTTTGGTGGAGGAGATGAGCTAAGAATCGCCTCAATTGCGGCTCGGTTGAGTTCGTCTTCCTAAAGTTGTCGAATTAAGCAAATCCGTAAAGTCAGACATTGCCTACTATTTTTCAACAAAATTAGGGAACTGTCTGAAAACTACTATTTCAAGAAAAGATCATGTAGCAACCTTATGAATTTTATCCTCTATAAGTAATAACGGTCCAAACAATGCTGAATGCAGTTTTAAGATTCAAAGTTTTCTATACTCTTAGAAAAAAATTTTACCATATATTTCACCAACTCCGACAAGCAAGAAAAATTACCTCTCTTCTCTGTCGTTCGAGTTCTTGTTGTCGCCTCTCCTCGGCTTCCTTGGCCTCTTTTTCTAGTTTTTTACGGCGTCGTTCTGCATCCTTCGCTGCTTTTGCTTCTTCAGCATCCTTGCGTACTCGGGCTTGGTTCTCCTCCTGAAGGCGCCGTCGTTGTTCTTCTTCTGCGCGGCGAGCCACTTCGAGTGCTTCAAATTGTAGCCGACGGGCCTCTTCGTATGCCATCCGTATTTTTGTCTCCTCTTCTTCACGTTTACGCTGTGATTCTGCTTCGAGCAAAAGTCGCTGACGCTCCCTTTCTTGTTTTAATCGCTCCTCGATTTCTTGCTCCCGTCTGCGCTGCTCTTCATCCTAAAAATAAGTAATTATAATTAAACGAGCAATATTTATTTTAGTAGCCAAACCAACCTTTCGGCGCTGCTGTTCAAGATGGTCATTACGTAGCTTCTGCTCCATCAATTGTAATGCCTCCAATCGCTGTCTCTCAAACTCGGCCATTTGTCTCTGCTTGTTCATTAATTCTTGCTCTTTTTCTCTGGAAATTCGCTGCAGTTCCTCCTAAAACACATTCTATTTATATTTATTTGCAGAATATCGAGACTTTTAACTATTATAACCAAGATTGGGCGCTAAATTCAAAGTATTCGCCAGTCAACGAATAAAATGGTTATATTAAAGAAGTTTCAATTTTTATAAGAGACTAAAACAAATCTCTTGATAAAATTAAACACTTTTTGAATTACTCATAAACATTGTTTGTCTCGCGACGAAAAGTAAAACATAAAAAGATAGCAATGTTTGAAATTATCTTTCTATCTGTTATTCCACTCGCGATTATTCTATTCGTCTTTTCTATTTTGTTATCCAACTCGCGCTTATATTTCACCTTTTCAATTTTATCTTATTAGTAATTCACACTCGTTTTATTCTCCCCACAAAATTTCATCTTATTATTTTTTCACCATGTCGTAAAGGTCTGATTGACGAGCCCTAACTTTACGGCAAATCCCAAACATTGTCTCAGATTATGGGCGAAACAATGTTTGCATTTCACCCATAGAAAAATATTTGTTTAAAACAAACTCTTGCGTTTTATACGCTTCAATATTACATTTCTCCTAATCACTAAAGGTATAGGGAGAGCCTTCTGGGCTCACGACCTTTAGATGTATTAGGCTTGAAATTACCATATTTTAAACCCGTTTTTCTATAAAACTACTATTAGAAATATTATTTCACCAGATCTTACCCTTATGGGATAAGACGCTAGCGTTAGCCGAGCAATCGGTGAGGCTAGTTTATGACTGACCCCGAAAGGGGCGCCCTAGCGTTAGCCGAGCAATCGGTGAGGCTAGTTTATGACTGACCCCGAAAGGGGCGCCCCAGCGTTAGCCGAGAAATCGGTGAGGCTGGTTTATCACGAGCCCTTCTGGGGACCCACTAGCGTTAACCGAGCAATCGGTGAGGCTAGTTTACTATAAGTCTCTTATTCTTTATTACAAAGTGTATAAATTTTTTATCAAAAACGATATCGTTGAAAATTTTCTGATAACCTTATTCCGTATCTATTTAACAGAACCTATACGGAATATTTTCACTTATTTATGTGCAGTTTCTAGGTTAGAAAAAGGAACTTTGCCATGGGAGTCTTTGGTTCTTCTCCTCCCTAAAAGTCTCCTCTAACCTCGCACATTCTCCATAAATTTACGTGCAGTTTCTAGGTTAGAAAAAGGAACTTTCTGTTGGGAGGTCAAGTGGTATTGCGACTCCCTTGAATTTTCCTCTAACCTCGCACATTCTATCTATCTAACTGTATCATAGGTTATAAGAAACTTTGCTATTGGACTTGTCACCCTAGAAGTCTCCTATAGCCACATCAATTCAACGATGTTTAAAATATTTTTTTACACTTTGCATTTTACGTCACCATAGTAGCCCTGAGAAAATTTTACAATTTAACTATAACATAAAATGTTTTTCTACTCAGGGCAATTTTTATAAGAGACTAAAACAAATCTCTTGATAAAATTAAACACTTTTTGAATTACTCATAAACATTGTTTGTCTCGCGACGAAAAGTAAAACATAAAAAGATAGCAATGTTTGAAATTATCTTTCTATCTGTTATTCCACTCGCGATTATTCTATTCGTCTTTTCTATTTTGTTATCCAACTCGCGCTTATATTTCACCTTTTCAATTTTATCTTATTAGTAATTCACACTCGTTTTATTCTCCCCACAAAATTTCATCTTATTATTTTTTCACCATGTCGTAAAGGTCTGATTGACGAGCCCTAACTTTACGGCAAATCCCAAACATTGTCTCAGATTATGGGCGAAACAATGTTTGCATTTCACCCATAGAAAAATATTTGTTTAAAACAAACTCTTGCGTTTTATACGCTTCAATATTCAAATAAAAATATACCTCCTTTCTTCGGAGCTCCATTTCCATTTCTTGCATTCTTCGATGTTTCTCTTCCCGTTCTCGTTCCTCTCTCCGCAGTTGTTCTTCTTTCTCCTTAAGTTTCCTCTTTTCCTCCTCTATTAAACGCTGTTTCATTAAAAAGGCCTGAATGCGATATAATCAGAATCATAATGTGAATTTAATCAAACTAGTACATTTTCTAGCTCAATATCGTGAGGGGAATTCATTACACGATTGACTCCTGTTGGTACCTCAGACAAAATTGCAGAGAAGTCCGGTGCAATAGTTGATGTAGCTGCTGAAGCGGATCTATTGTCCAGATTTCCAGATAGACTTGTCCAAATACTAGCTGCAGCATCAATACCAGGAGAATGATGCAAATTACTTGACATTTGAACAGGAGCTTGTGCCAATGAAGATGCAAGATTTTGCGTCAAACCGGAGTTAACTTGCGAAGTCACATCGACTTTATAATTGAATGGAGCTGTCGTTCCGTTAATTTGATATAGTTCGCCTAAAATTACAATAAAACTTACGACGTAATAATAAAAATTATAAATGTTAATTACAAATAAAAACATTAATTACAATTATATGAAACTGGATTAGCTTTTGGCATGAACACAACCTTATTAAGTGACCATCTATAAAAATTAAATAATACTTCTAATGTTATTATATGTCAATATAATATATAAAGTTCACTTTTAGTATGAGATATCAAAGTATATAACTGTAGCAAAAGCTTTAACCACTGTCGTTCCGTAAACACTAACCTATTCATGATTAATTTTAATGTTCTTTCAAAATCACAACTCCATACCAAGTGTGATGAATTCTTTGTCAGAGCCACGTCGAAGTCGGAGACTTGCATCAAAGTATCCCCCTTCGTACCAGCCCTGCATTTGCTGTGTTTCAAATGGTCCTTGTTGAATGCTTGATGGGTCCAAATAAAACCATTCAATTTTCTCCGGTTGCTGAACACCGCCAGGAGCTGATATTGACTGCAATTTCTGTTGTTGCTGTGTGGGCTTGGAAGGCGAAGTTTGGGTTTGTGTTTTCACAGACGGTACGGTAGAATCAGGACCGCATAGCGTTTCCAAAATATTAGTGGCTTTGTTGCTACCATAAGGTAGAGGGTGTTGCGAGTCATCTCCAAGTCCTGGTTTGAATTTCAGCCAATCATCTGCAGATGTTTGTGCTATAAAAATATCAATGTGCATATTTAAAAAATTAACTAGATAATAGTTATACATTTAAATTAAATATACAATAATCGTATCCCTAATTAAAGAACGTTTTAAAATATTAACCTGGGTAAAGTTAGAAAGAAAAGATATAAAAAATAAACATGGAAAACCATCTTAAATTGACATGAAACATCATACACCAAACGCATTTAAATCAAACCTTCTAAATGGAAATGTAATTTGTTTAGCTAAATTCAATTTTTGTTGTATAGGTAATATATTAACAATGACCTTTTAAATCCGATAAACACTAAATCATCATAACTAAGCACAAAATGACTTATAGTTACCTGTAAATGCCGATCTCTCTGTTTCCGCTCCTGTTGTTGGCTTCTCATTCTCGTTTTTCACAGACATTCCAATTTTCGCCCAAATATTGGCCGGTGCTGGAGGTGCGTGCGACGGTTGACTCTCGAGTATTTTGGACACATTTTCACTGTATGAAGGTGTGGAAGTAACTTGAGTATCTGCATTTGTGCTTGGAGTTCGATAGCGACTCACGCCTGCAGGACGATGGTCTCCATGAGGCGGACGCGAGCTCTTATTGAAGGATGACTGAGATCCGCCACCTCGAGAGTTTCGGAAGGTTTGGCCTTAATCCGACGTGTATTAAAAATGAACAAGAGAACTAAGTCAACCCTACCTTCATTGGAGTTCCCAGCCGGCGCCAAAGCACTCCAACGACTCGCAGCTGGTTTGTGACCGTGTGACATCCCGTTTCCCCCGCCACCTCGATTACTGCCTAAATGACGTAAATTAATGAGGAACCTTATCCAATTAATCGTACTTAAAACCTTTTACTACATACACTATCTATTCTGTTTGCGTAAATTGTTTGTAAAATTTGTTTTTATTTGTCTGTATTAAAATGAATGAGCTTACAAAAGTATAAGGAAACTTATTTACATACCTGCAGTGATCCATCCAGAATTTCCACCGGAGGAAGGAGATCCAACTTCAGCTCCATTTCCCGCAATGTTATGGCGGTCTTGGCGACTTAAGGCGCTTAATGCTTTACTCGAGTTAATGTTTTGTTGTAAGCGCTAAAATACAGTAATTATTTTGCGTTACAGCTATACAATAAGCTTTCTTACTTGCTCTGTCTCATTCAATGCAAGCAAAATAATAGGTGTTTGCGGTTTTTCTATGAAGAATGGGCATTGCTCCAAACCGTCGGGCGGTTTAGTAGAAACCTTTCCCATTAACGCTAGCAAATCCTCTCTCCCATAGCGGTTTTTGGCAAATACGGGATCCATCATTTCCTGAAAGTTGGGATCAAATTAAAAAGTACATTAGTGCCAATTTGCAGAATACCTGCGACGCATCCGCATCTTCAGAAGGCGGTCGGTTTATCAATCCGTTTGGACGGTCAATGTTTTTTAATGGCGCTGCTGGTTGCATCCTTAATTGTTTGAATAATAAAATAGCCAAACACAAGAAAGTTTTCAATGTACCATGAGGGGTTGAAATTGACCTGTGAATTAGAGTCAGTCGACATTTTAGTGATGATTCAACGAACGAACGAAAGGAGGAACACTGGTAGAAGTTCTAGCTAAAACTATCAATAAATCTTCAATAAATTTGAAAGTCGAAATTTTATCGCTGCAAAGGAGACTATACACATTTAACCCAACACACAAATAGGCGAAATATAACAGTGCTATTGAGCAGATATGCTAAAATTTCTGTCATTGTTTCATAAAATAGGCTTCCATTCTTGCTCGAATTGCGGCCAATTCTCCAAGTCGCTTGACAGAATCTGCCATAGCACAGTCCATTTAACCAGTTCACGTCGTGCTGGGACTAACAAACATTTAAATAAGTTTTTTTGGACTTCCTAACAATCAAACAATTTGTGCATAGAAAAGGCCAAGCAATAGCCCGCATTTTGTGTCGAAGGGAATTCTCGCTTGCTAATTTGAATTATATGCAACAATACATTATCTGGCAATTGACATTTGATATTTCATGGAATATAGCTTTTTTGTCAAGCTTTTTCCACACTTGACTGTCGGGTGGGAGATGTCTCGGTGCCTTGTAAATGAGTCTTATTATAGATATTATAGAAGCATTGCGACAGGCGCCGTGCAAAAAATAGCCATTTTTAGGCATTTGTTTAGGAAGATCGTGTTTTAGAAGGAGCTTCATATTTTTCGACACCCTCTAAGGGGACCTATTTTAGAGGGAAATACGACATGCTTATGACGACAATTAATGGTTATGCTCAATTTCTTCGGTTTTCAAACACTTCCGGCACAGTTGCAACAATTTTCCGTGAGTGTGTATTTACGTAAGTAAAAGAACAAATTTGGTGGAAGAACAGCTTTGCTCAACTTTCAAGTTATAACTATACGTATTAACAATATGTCTCGAGAATGCTTCACAAAATAAATATCAATCAATTAACACTAAGTAGCTGACATTCATCGGCACACAGTCGCATCAATTTGAGAAACTTGTGGCAAAGCCAAAATCGCTTTTCTGCGATATCCTGTTCGGTCATCCGCTTCTATCGGATTCTGTTCCAGATAAACGGTCTCAAGTGCCGGCAATTTAGCTAGCTTTTCTACTTCTGACCATGACGAAATTTTGTTGTTATTCAGCTGAAAGTTTCTAGTCAAATACATATCATATGGAAGAAAAATAATGCAAACCCAAAGATCTTCAATCTCTTTCAGGTGATCAAGATGGTCAAGTTTTGAGATGCTGTTGTGTCCAGCGTCGATGATTTTTAACTTGGGCTGAAATAATGCAAATAAACGTGTATTTTGATTCTCTAGATATATTTCTTTTTTTAATTGTACCAATTCCCATAAGAGACGAATTTTGCTTCATTAAAAGGTTTCGTTTCTCGTTATTAAGTGTTAATAGAATATGGGAGCGGTCAAAATAGGACCAGGGGTATTTTGACCTAGTCTCGAAGTATATTGGTGAAACTTTGAAAACAGTTAGTTAAATTCAAAAAAGGCAAATTGCAATATTAAAAGCACGAGATTTCATATAAAACTTTTCGACAATTTGTTCATATTTTCCCACAACATTTGGCTTACTAGAATTGATACCCAGCATTTATATTCTACAAGATAAATTTCAAACTATCCAGAAGTCAAATTTAGTCAAGTAGACGAAAATCTGCCAATATGAAAGATTGTGAACATTGCCATTAATAATTGCGACTCACCAGATTCTGAATACCATCAAATGATTCAATTCCTTGGTCGCTTATATGCAGCTCTTGAAGATCGACTAGATTGTCAATCCCTTCAATTTGGGTTAATCGATTTCCCTGAAAGAATTAATAAATATTACCTAATCTCAAAATAAATAAGTTATACTGGAATGTTTAATACGCGAAGGTTCGTCAATTGATCGATGTTTTCAATCTTTCTGATTTTGTTTTTGCCCAAATAGAGTTCTTGCAAATTCGTCAAATGGCTTAGATTCTCAATTTTCTTGATTCGGTTGTCTCCCAGTTCCAGTAATTCAAGCTTGGTCACATTTTCGAGGCCTTCAATCAAGCTGATTTTGTTGTGCACGAAATATATACGAGTCAAATTGACAAGAGTAGAGAGTCCTGAAAATCTAGTGTGTAATAATATTTAATGGATATCGATTTTTATTTGAATTTACTTGTTTGGAAAGCAACAAAACTTAACACATAAAAGACATATAATAACAACATATTTTGTTATAATTTACTGTTCTCCTGAGAAGAGAAGTCTGTAATTTAATCCTAATATCGAAATTTACCTGTGATTCTAGTCAATCGATTGTAACTTAAATCCAACACTTTCAAATTTACAAGAGATTCCAATCCGCTAATTTCCGTAATTTGATTTTCATACAAATCCAATTCTGTCAAAGTATGGACTCCGCTGAAATTATTGTTAATAGAGCAGAGAAGATTCTGGCGAAGTGAAAAGATCTGAAACTATTTGATATGGATCAATATATAAACAAAAATTCAGACCTCGAGCTCTCGAAATCTGGAAAGGTCGGGAACGTTATCAGCGCGGCATTGAATGAGTTCAATAACCTAAAAATGTTTTACAATACAAAAATGAGAAGCAAATAGACCTTTTCAGAGTCAGGAAAGACGCTCAAATCGTAACGGTTTTTGCTCATTTTAGGTTCTGCGTTGTTTTCCTCCAAAGGAGTATTTGCGGCTTCGCCAGCTGGGCCCTGAACGCCTGATCCATTTGGCACAGCTCCTTCTTCAGACATTGTTAAGAAATCTAAATTTGTGAAACCTATCCGCAATGTGAATTTTGCAACAACCAAGCAAGTAAGCAAGCAAGCATGATTTGACTGATTCAAGAACGTTCATCAAGATTCTAACAAACGAATAAATTATTTTATTCCTATTATTCCATGAGTAACATTAAAAACATAACAAAATTGTACAGATAAATAAATCCTATTCATTTTTCTTTTCCTTTGATTTTCTAAATTTTTCGAAGGGATCCGACCATGGATTTTGGTCTCCTGCAATTTCTTTCCGCCATTCATCCCGGTCAACGCCTCTTCTCGCCAAATTTTCTTTCTGAATCGCTTGATAATACTTCGTGTTCATCATTGGATAGATTGCAACTGCGTAGAAAGCGGCACATATCAATGCGACGGTACCAACAACACCAACTGTACCTGGAATTATTTTATTGTTAATCTATAGGATATGATCATAAAATTTTGAAAAAAGTGCGAGAAATTGGCCCTAAAACCGCCATTGAGCAGAAAAGATATCATAATAAATGAAACGGAACATTTTTGATTCATTGGAAGATTATATTAATTTAATATATAATATATTTTACAATTTTTGCACTAAGTCAATTGTTACCTAACGTTGGTAAACGTATGCGCTCTAGTTTTGGATACCGATTTTTGATTCGAGTCCAATACGTAACGGGCGCCTTTTCCGGATAACGCATCACCTGCAAATGATAGCATATATTATTAGACGCTCACTTGTGATGTTATGTGAGAAGTGATTCTGACTTGTAATGTTTATATTTATAAGGAATTATTGTTCGCCATAGTATAAGACTAAACGAATTTTTTATTCTCCTAACTCATGAATGGCTTTCTCCAAAATAAAATCACTGAAAAGTTCATGAAACCTTTCCCAGCATGGAAAAGCAGTTAAACTTGAATAATCTGGATGGATCAGGACTAATTCTGACCACAAATATATCTCTGAGCATATAACGCTGGAATAAAATTTTATTGCCAAAGATCCAAGAAAACAAAATATACTTCAGCATACTAAAAAGAACTTTTGAAGTGCTCTATTTCCGCGTCTGCGAATAATGTAGCTCAGAATTCAAAGGGTATCTTCGAGTTGACTGTGCTGCGAGCGCGTAAGAGAATGGAAGGGAAAGACGCACGAAGACGCTTCCCAGTGGACGGGATTGGAATTGATTTTTATTTCCTTTCTCTTCCCTCGCGTAATATTTTCCATTTCCATTGCCACCATTGCTCTTTATATTTTCAGGCATATGTCCACAATCATTGGCACGTCAAAAATTGCGCAGGCAACGTGGCAAAATTTTTCTACATCGAGTTTTTCAAAGCCGTTACGATGATATGAAAATTTCCATCACATCTGTACCATGGTTTCTGGGTAGACTATGATTTCGCCAGCAGTTCTTCACCTCGAGTGTTGCAAATTTTGAGCCTATTTTTTAATCCGTGCACATCTCTTAGTTAAATTTTTTACTCCACGATAAAAGGGAAATAATTTATGAAGGAATTAATAGTAATTCCATTAATTGTCCGTTATGCGTTTTAATGCGGTTCTATTTTTCCATGTCGAGTTAATTTTATCAGAAGGATTGTTATCAGATATCTGTGAACTATCAAACTTTGGTAAAAATTAGCGAAAAATTTAGTAAAGTTTCCATTATCTTTTGACCAAAAAATAAAATACTTTCGATTTTCACAGTTATGAAATTTAAAGGAACTGTGGAATTTGCCAACGGTTTGAATCTTGTCATTTTTATTCTTATACAAAATATTCAGTCTGTCTGCATTTAAACCGGAAATATTTGCAAAGTCTACCCGTTTATTCCGTGGTCATCTAAGCCCATTTTCTAGTAAATATTTTTAAACACAAATTTGCTCAGATAAAAGCAAGGTTACAAAAAAGCTACCTCAATAATTACGGTCACTTTAAGCACATACAAATTTAATCATTGTATAAAAAGCATGACATACCCTACGCCGTTGGCAACCCATTTGTTCCTTCAAAGAAATACAAACCTGAAATAATTCGTATGTTTCGGACCTTCTAAAAATGATCTCAACCTCTGCATTTTAGTTTTCACATATAAACAACTATGGATGAATTTTCCAAACCGGACATAAAAATGAGTAGCGAAGAGGACCGACTGCGCCGGTTAGCAGAATGCGTGCGCCACTACCCTTGCATCTATGATATGTTGGATGTGAAATATAAGGATCAGAATTACAAGCAAGCTATCTGGAAAGAAGTTGCCGCCAAGTCCGGATTTACAGGTTCGTTTCCTTTCTAGTTATTATAGACATTTACTTTGTTTAACGATTGCGAGAAAATACATCCATTAATAATGTCCGATTTAGTTCGTTCCCAGTTTTAATAAAATGTCTATATAGCATATATTTTAAAATAATGAAGTTTTAGATGTGGAAGAAGCAAATAAGAAATGGAGTTACTTGCGCGGTAATTTTGGCAAGGAGTTGAAGAGACATGGAGATAGTTCGACTTGGGTTTATTACCCGTTTCTTGAATTCCTCAGGCCTTACTACAAATCACGATCCTCAATGTATGTAATTTCTTTAAGTGATATAGAGATGAGAAGTGATATATTCGCAAAAGTGGTATAGGAATATATACGTAATGCCTATATAAATGTATAAATATCTAAACACGGTAGCCAACAAGTTATCAAACGACATTCAAAATTGTTAGGTTTCATTTAAATCGTCACATCTAATCCCCCTAAAGCACAAGTGTGACTTTGTCTGTGCCTTTCACCCAGAATTATGTACCCCCGCTAGAGGGGTGTGTGATAGCTCATTTTGTAGGTCTCGACGAGTCTAGACGGAAATGCAAAAAATTTTTTGGCGGAGATCTCAAAAAGTGGCATTTTTTTGCCAAAAAGTGGCAAAAATGGGTGTTTTTTGCGCTACAAGGAAAACTTTTTTGTACCCCCGATACAGGGGTCTGTGATAGCTCATTTTGTAGGGCTCAGAAAGTTGGTATACGAATCCGCAAAAATTTTTTGGCGGAGATCTCAAAAAGTGGCATTTTTTGCCAAAAAGTGGCAAAAATCAGTGTTTTTTACGGTACAAGGAAAACTTTTTTTGTACCCCCGATACAGGGGTGTGTAATAGCTCATTTTGTAGGTCTCGAAAAGTTGGTATACAAAGCCGCAAAAATTTTTTATCGGAGATCTCAAAAAGTGGCCATTTTTTGCCAAAAAGTGGCTTTTTTGGCCAAAATTTGACATTTTTGAACCAAAGCTGCTGCGATGCTGATTTTTTGCACCCGGGGGTTTTCGATGGTGCTGAATCCGAATCCGGGCTCAAAAAAACTGTCCGGGGTACCCCCGGGGTACGAAAAAATTTTTTTTTGAAAAAATTTTTTTTACCCAGAAAAACATGGGGACCCAACATGGGGTACTAGCAGGAGAGCGCCGCGGCTACGCCGCGGTCACGGGCAGGGCAATGTTTAGATTAGAATGTTTTGGACTAGATTAATTTGCAAGATGCAAGAAATTAATATCAAGAAAAAACTGACTCTAGAAGACAGCCGCTTGCGCCGGCTTACGAAAATATACCGGTTGAATACTACAAAAATTAAATATCCCAAAAATTATGAACTCCGGAAACCCGGCGCAAGCGGCTGTCTTCTAGAGTCAGTTTTTTCTTGATATTAATTTCTTGCATCTTGCAAATTAATCTAGTCCAAAACATTCTAATCTAAACATTGCCCTGCCCGTGACCGCGGCGTAGCCGCGGCGCTCTCCTGCTATTATATTCTATTTCACGTCAAGTTTAAAATTAAAATTTAGAATATTTTTTCTAAAATATGATCGTTAACACTTTATTTATTAAAAATAGCAGAGAGTAATAAAGTAAACTTATAACACGCTCAACATAGGGATTAAATTTATGAATGTTTTATTTTGATAATTAACTGAAAGCTAGTGTTCGAGGATTATTCCAGATTTGTATATCAAACGTTACAGAAACAGACCACCGACTCCCTCTTCGGAAACCAACGGCATTTCTTCATATCAATCTTCTCCCCCAACATCCTCAACCTTGGCAACCTTAAGTTCTCTGTTTCCCACGCAATTATCAAGTCCCAGTAATCCTCCAATCAATACAACAATTGACCGAACAAGTACCTCTGAACCTTCAAACGAAAGACAACTAACGGAAAGCGAACAATTCGGGCGATGGGTCGGAAAAGCGCTGGGAAATATAAAACCACAAGACAGGCGGCTGGCAATGTTGAAAATCCACGAAGTAATGTTGCAATTTGACAGTGTCGCAGACTAGCATATTCAAGATCGTCATTATGCATTGCTTTATTTATACATATTATAAACCTCCGAAATTTGCTCATTTTTTCACGACCTTTTGTTTCTACGCAAACAAAAGGAAGAAAATATCTGTTATCCGTTAATTACTCAATTGTTATATTTTTTATTTGCCAATAAAGATACATGCATTTTAGTGTTCCTTTTCATTTATTATACAAACGATCGGAAAAGAGTACCGTGTGCTACTGTAACGATCGACTGGCATCTGTTAATTTTTGAAACTAATTTACTCAAACAAACTTTCGCTCTAAAGTTGTACAATCTCGAATTAATTTCTTACTTAGTTAAATGCCCATAGATAAAAATATTCGTATCCGACTGTGAAGATTTTTATGACGGCGCATCTTCATAGGATTGGCTCTGGCTTAGCCAATCTTTGTTTTCATCCAAAAACATAAGATCAAATATTTTATTGACTCCATTGCTGTTTTCTAGTAATCTCACAATATTTGCGATTCATTCAAATTAATTTCATAAAAAACCCGGCTTAAGCTGGATTTACCTCAATTCCTCAAGTCCTTATAATATAAGGGGTTTATCTTAAGGAAATGCCGTATGTCCTCGTTTCTCGCCGCATTTCATCATCGGATCTCTGATGTGTGATGTTGGACCCATTCGTTTAAAGAGGAAAAAGAGGCATTTCGTAAGTTGCCTCGTCATCTATCCACATATGAAGTCATTCTTGAAGTAAGCATTTTTGTCTGTATTTAGCAGCATTATGGTAAACATTTACAAACATCACTATGATTTGTTAAAACTTGTTGATTAAGGCTGACGAATAATCGTACATCTATTATATTGGGCCATTTCAGTAGAAAGTTCGTTTTCGCTTTATCAGCAGATCACATCTAGCGAGTTAAACAGATTTTGCCCCGCCACGATCGGACTGATCTGGCTCTCTCTCTTCGGTCGAATGAAGAGAGAGGGAAGAGACGAGAGACAAACAGAGCATATTATTTGTAGCTAGTGTGTGGCGCACACTCTGTTTGTCTCTCGTCTCTTCCCTCTCTCTTCATTCGACCGAAGAGAGAGAGCCAGATCAGTCCGATCGTGGCGGGGCAAAATCTGTTTAACTCGCTAGATGTGATCTGCTGATAAAGCGAAAACGAACTTTCTACTGAAATGGCCCAATATCTCTGATATCGTCAAAAGCTGGTCATTGAATTATAACGATTTATCTAAATATGTCATCAATAAATTTCCAAATGCTCACTACTGTGTTTCTGCTATGAAAATCGTTCCTGAGGTAATTCGTATTAAAATCCAATATTTTAAATATATATTATCTATTTTGAATAGACAATTCAATAAAAATTTCGTAAGAGCAGAATGGTTTTATCTTCTTGCTTTTATGTCAAAGGTTTACTCTTGGTTTTATAAATGTATCGGTATGTATGCAACAAGCGCAGTTGCCATGATGTCCAACGAGTCCCTTCCAACTAATCCGCCGCATATTTATAGAGTCTTCCTCCTCGTGGTCAGAGGTGCGCCTTTACTGACTATTATTTGCCACAAATGGCAGTGTAAAGGCGGCGACGACGCTCTTCCAACCAAAGAATAATAACGCGACCTTTCTCGCACGATAATATACAATAATTCTCCACGCTCCTGTGGTCTCCCTTTATTTATTGCCATATTTATTACTACTACTGCAACACCGCACCGCGATAAGTCACTCTTTCTCGAAGGTCCCCACGGTTTTTGACCTTGGACGGTGATGGAGGCTTTGTTGGTGAATCGGGAGTCCAATAATCCAGAAACACGGCTCGCACCCAAATATGTGCAAATTCGGTGGGCAGACACCCGCCCACTTCCCAGCACAATAATTGACTCCATTTTCATAGCTCTGTCGTCCATTGCTACAATATTATTGTCGCAATATTAGTGCAAATGGTGACCATCGACCCGTGTTGTTTGCTGGAAGCAGCAGAGTAGAGTGTATTATCGCGGCCATTCCTATTTTTACAGCCCAAGTTGTAAATTAAACTTTGCATCTTTGGTCTTTGCACTTTTATCAGAAATGCAGTCCACTCGATTTTGTAGAGAACAATTTGGGCTACCCTCTATTTTATTCTTTTGTTAGTGTTATATGTAAAAACACTTCCATGTGTCTCTATTATTGATCATTTAATGACATCCCATAAATAAATGGGACACATTATTTCATATGAAAACTTTTCATTTACCTGCTGCTCTTTTACATTTACTTAGTAATAGTCTTATTTTTCTGTCGTTTATTAGCTTATCGAATACCGAGATGAGAAAAAATGTTTCATAGAATTATCTGTAAATGTGAAATATCAAATTTTATGTTTCTCGGTTAGAAAAGACTAAATAAATCGTTCTGTATATTCACTTTTATCCGTGCCATAAACACACCTGGAGGTTAATTAAATAGATATAAAATATGATTGGAATAATCCAAATTTAAGTGATAACGCCAAAATCGATTTTTGCAACCAAATTCGGCGAAGATTTGAAAGTACAGTGTTCTAGAATTTTCACTAAGCACCTCTGCTTAATAAAATTAAAATAAATAATATATACCATTCCATTGCTTCTTCGCTTAACTTTAATAATTATTCTCGCAATATTTGCCTTCACTATTCATTATCCGACTCATTATTAAATTATATTGACAATTGAAACAGGCGAGCGGACCATCTCACCACAAATGTTGCTTCTGACTATCCCTCACATCTTGTTGTTTGCATTTAATCTAAGCCAAACAAAACAAAAACAGCCGAAAAGTACGGCGAAAAGAACGGAAACGCAGGCGCCATTCGGCTTGAGGCTGGCAGAGAAAGCAAGAAGGTGAGGAGGGCAGGAACTCCCTTCTCTGTTCCTTCCCGACTGTTTATTCCTGCCGGTCCGCTTTTTGTGCTGCTGTCCATTCCGCTGCCTATTCACCGCTGTATATCTACTGCTATAGAGAGCTAATGCGCTGACTATGGCCTGATGTGTGTAATATGCAAACACACTTCTGGCTTTGGTGTAATATTTTTTGCCCTCTGTCCTCCCAGCGGCTCTCTTTTTTGCACTCTTTGTCCATCTAATGCCAATCTATTTGCTATTCAGTTCTTTTCCAGCAAATTCTCTTGGCGTCTATTTTGATGATCTTTAATCCTTTAGGCACTCCATTTCTGGCAACCACGTGCGCCGAGGTGTCGAGGAGGGAAGCAGAAGATTTTCCTTCGAAATTTAAATACTCGCAAAATTGTTTTTCATCAGTTAATAATTTTGACTTTTTTTCTAACATATTGCAAAGTTGTCTCGCAATTAAGAAACCGTTTTATCTATTTTTATTATTTCAGAAATAATATTTTTATGAATCTTTTTGCCTTTACAGGGCTTTTAGTATTACTAAATGTAACTTTAATGTCCGTTATTTCGCATCCAATTTTTGTACGGAATCTGCAGCAATATTTTAGCATTTATTTTGACCTTTGCCATATTTAAAGAATAATGCGTTGGCATACAACGCTATTTTGTGCGAAATTGTTGCTTTTTTGATAACAGCGAAGTTTACTTTATTGCCTTCTCGTCGATTTTTGTTGACAAACACACGTCTCTATTTTGTGTTTGTCGTCTGGCTTTCAAATTTCTTCGTACATTCTTGTGGTTGTTTGTTAATTGAAATGGGCCGAAAATTGCTTCTCTGCTAAGCCACTCCATTGCCATTGGCTTAGTTACTTCTGCAGATCACCGATCATTTGTCCCACTGGCCCAAAATATATTTTATCGGGGGCGGCTGTCTTCCTCGTGGCTGAAGATTGATATATTATTTACTGGAATTCTTTCGATTTGTGCCCTTCCTAAGTGAAATGAAATGTGCACGTTCTCTTTTATCCTTTTAGATTTCACACCATAAGTTATCAACAAAAAGATTAATCAGGCCGGTCATATCTACGGGATTCATCCGTTACAAATCGACCAGTTTTTGCTTTATTTTGATTGAAAGCTTTTAATACAAAGTCCTGAACTAAAGGCACTGTCATTTAATCCTGGTTGCTAACATGCGCATGTGAACATTTTGAAAATGAGCGTTCCAAGTTTAAAACTCAATGACATTTACTTTATGATAAGCGACAGTTGAAAAGTTTTCGCATGCTTGATGGTGAAGAAAAGTTAAATTAACAATGCTTTTTGAATTCTACTGGTCTCAGGCTCCATTTCTCTTTATGTCCATTCAATATATTTCCTCTAAAAATATTCTAAACACAAACTTTTGCTAATTTTGCCAATAGTTTAATTCTATTCCTAAAATATTATATCGCGTTTAGTTTAAGGTCCGCTTCTTTTAATAACTTTTTCGTGTTTGTTTTACCTTACTGCTTACCTTTACGGCAGATTAGCGTTATCTACCACTGCATATTTTCAGTTCTACTTAATAAGCAGAGTATACTTCCATAATCACAAACACATATTCTATTCTCCAAAAGCGGAAATGACTGAACCGGACGATGGTAAAACGCGTCTAACAAGCTCGACTGCTGCGGAACAACAGGAAAAGCTTATTACCCGTTCTGAACAGCTTACATCCGAAACACCGCAAGATGCGTCGAAGTTGCAGGTAAGTATTGCTTTTATATATTCAAACATCGGGTTGAACAATTGGTTTAAGAATGAATTAGTGAAAACGAGTAACAGAATAAGCACTACATAATAGAATTCACTTCCTTATAAAGGTGCACTGGATGAATAACGTCTCTTCTAATTAAAGTTGATTTAATTAAAGTTGATTCAAGAATTAAAAAAAAGATTTCTAGAACAAGTAGCTATCCAGGTGAGTCGGTGTAAAATTTTCACCTTAGAGGTATATAAAAATGAAATATTTTTTGAAATAAAATAGTACGAAATAGATTCGGCGAAATTGCGGCATGCATCTTATTTTTACTATTTAAACGTGAAACCCATAGGCATATAGAGTTTTAAAATCTTAAATTTAAATAACGTTTTGTCATATCTTATTTTTTCAGTAGCTTCAAATTGAATATTCTGGAAACACTTAAAAACGTACCCAGAATATTTACTTTTCAATTACTGTTTATCTAATTACCGTTATAAATTTTTACCTTTTTACAATTTTATCATAAATATTTACCTTGGCACAGTATTTATTTACTTTTTATCCCATGTGAGAGATTTAGTACTTACGAGGCTCGCAAATTCACAAGTGATTGGTCCACAAGTATTCTATTACGACTCATAACTTACAGCAAAAATCGCTTATAGTTGCAACAATTTATTGTCCGTTTTATTGGCTTAAATTACAGCTTACAAATGAAAACAAACAAACTATAAACCTTGTTCCCCATTGGAATGTGTTCCTTTTATGAAAGGTGTTTGGGTGTCTGTAAACGTGCGCGAGAGGTTCCTTTGTGGACATTGAGAGGCAATCAAGAAAAAGTGAATGATCAATTAGGTGCGGTGTGGCTGATTTTGTGAAGGTTCGAGTGCGCCGAGACGATTACCATTCAATTATTCAGTCCATTGAAGACAATGTTACCCCTATAGTGGTTGAGATTCTGATTATTGTCCGTTTGATTTATATTCTGGCCGCGAGCTTACAAAAACGCTCTTGATAAATAGCCGTGAAATAATATTTCTCTATTACTAGCAATGCTTCGACGGTATACAGACCCCACTCGGGCTCATTGAAATTCAATTCTGTCAAAAATTTGAATCAGATTCGATCGAAAATTCACAAAATCAGTCTAATATGACTGTGAATGATAATAACAAACATAATTCATCTAAAATTCGGTCTGTTACCAGTGGAAAAGCTGATTCTTTAAGCCAAAGTGTGAAGGAGGAAGCGAAGGGGAGTCCATTAAAAATGCTTATTATTCTCGTATTTGTTCGGAATGTAAATTCGTTATTTTAGGGCCGTCTAACTCCGTTCTTGCTCTTCACCGTATTTGCGATCACTTTCGGCAGTGCTTTTCAATTTGGCTACCACATTGGATGTGTGAACGCACCTGGCAAGGTAACTCATATTATTCTAACCTGGGAAATTTTCACACTCAAGAAATTAAAGATTTACATAAAACGGGCACCCTACGCTTGGAAACTTTAATCACATATAAGTCTTAATTCTTTTAAGCAGTTCTCCTAGCATTTGGAAAGTTCTCAATTAAGCGAATAATAAAGTAAAATGCTAACTGATTAAAATTCAGCTCATTACGCAATGGTTCCGCGAGTCATACTTTCGACAAAACAATCAGACGTTGAGCGCCGACACGGCAGATTTTTTGTGGTCTCTTTCTGTGGGTATCTTTGCCCTCAGCGGAATGATTGGAGGTCTGTTTTAATGATATTTTAAAAGTAACTTATAATACCTTTTACCATATTTTCGATGTTTGCGTCATAAGTTCTATTTATGCCAGAGTTATTTTTTGAGTTCTGCCAAAAATTTGTAAGAAAATTTGATTTTGGACTTACTCCTTCCCACATTCGTCTGGGATATCTTTAAATATTTCAAAATTATGCATGTATAAATTTTTCTGGGTGTATTATATTTTATAATACTTTTTTTATATATGAAAGAACATTTGTGTTAAGAAACACCGAAGCAGATTTAGTTGCATATTATTTATTTAGTCGAAAAATTATATTTGAATATTTTACTTATGTCAGAATTTTAGGACTTCTCTCGGGTTTGCTTGCTGACAAAATGGGTCGCAAAGGCGCACTTCTGTTCAACAATCTCTTCGCATTTATTGCAGCGGCGCTCTTGGGTCTTGCTAAATTTGTGGACTGTTTGTATCTGATCCCTATCGGCCGTTTTGTCATCGGATTCAATTGTGGTTAGTTATTATTTTATAATAAACGATAAGTTTTGTAACATCAAAACCATGTAATCTTTTCAAACCACCATTTTTAGGACTGAACTCCGGTCTGGTACCAATGTATTTGACTGAAGTATCTCCGATCAATCTACGAGGAACTTTGGGCAGTGTAAATCAACTGATGATTACCGTCGCCATTCTCGTCTCGCAAATATTGGGACTACCCTTCATTTTGGGAAATGTTGATCTGTGGCCATATATCTTTGGTATGTTCTGCTTTTATTGATTTAAACGTTAGCTTTCTTCATGTGGCTTTTAAGAGTAAAAATAAATATTTCTCGCGAAATTTGGAAAATAACAGTGTCAATGTTTAGTGTTAAACTAATTTTTGAGCTGTACTCATTGGTTTATTCCGGTTTCCTGTTCTTCAATTTAGTCCTGAAATAGACAATTTCAACCATAAACATCTTTCTGTTTCTAAAGTAGTAATACAATTATTTTAGTTTTCACCGTGGTTCCGGCTTTGACTCAATTGGCAACACTTCCGTTCTGTCCGGAATCTCCTAAATATAATCTCATTGTGAAGGGCAAGAAAGATCAAGCCGAAAAAGACTTGAAGAGATTGCGTGCTAAAGACGATGTAAGTTTGTATGCCTTTTAGAAAATCGTATTATATTGTTATGAATAAATAAAACACGTTATTTTGAAATATCAAGGAATACTGAAACGATTTTAGGTGTCTGGAGAAGTGGAAATCATGGAGGAGGAAGCTATTGTTGGCAGATCTCAACCCAAAGTCAGCTTTAAAGATATGTTCGGCGCAGCACTTCGTTGGCCATTGTTGATTGCAGTCATGATGATGTTATCTCAACAACTGTCCGGTATCAACGCCGCTATGTTCTATTCTACCCAGATCTTCTCTGAGGCTGGATTAACAGAAAATTGTGAGCGTTTCATAAATAGTGTCATAGGTATTTGGCCATATGTAGGTATGCAAATTTAGAAACGAAATACACAATTTGCGCAATGTACAATATTTATGCTAAATCTAAAATTTGATAGTATTTTAGGGGCACTGCAGTTGAGAAAATTGTCACATAATCAGCATGTTTTTGTAAATACAATTTCTTTCCATAAATTTCAATGTAAAAAAGATCCCATGCGAACATGCTTTGAATAATGTAGACAGCATACTCATGTTTGCTATTACAAGGAATACGTTCTCTACTACTGAAATTACTATCTTTATACGCACTAATTTAGGGCCATTCTATGCTACTATTGCCATGGGCTTCATCAACGTTGTTCAGACAATGATTTCCGTTTGGCTGGTAATTTTATATTATATCAACGTTCACAATATATTACCATATTAACAGGTTGATCACCCGAAATTCGGCCGAAGATCTCTTCATCTTATTGGATTGGTGGGAATGGCCATATCATCGCTTCTCATTGTTGCGTCCATGATCCTTGCTGTAAGTCATTGTTATTGGGATTGAAATATAACTTGACAATATTTAGGGTGAAAAAACTGCAAACGGTCAATCTCAAAACCAATGGGCCTCATATGCTTCAATCGTATTCGTCCTATTATTCGTAGTGTCTTTTGCAACTGGACCAGGTAAGCTAACTTTGTGAATCTCTTTTTCTACATTCTGTTGTGACATTTTAAATTTAAGGCTCTATTCCGTGGTTCTTCGTGAGTGAGCTCTTCCCTTCAAATGCTCGCGGAAATGCCAATTCAATCGCAGTTGCTGCAAATTGGCTTGCTAACGGCGCCGTTGGCATTAGCTTTTTGCCTTTAAACGTAAGTATTTACAAAAATTTCCGTAAAATGGGTATTTAAATGAGTTGGGCATAATTATTTTACCCTATTATTTCTTCAATACATGTCATGTAGTTACTTAAAGGAGAGAAAATAGGTTACTGTTTTTAGAATATATAAAATTTTGCAGTGAAACTTGTGCGTCATTAATATATTTTGATATACTAAGTGATTACCCCACTTTCTTAATTATTTATAAGTGGTTATTATTTGAATCCAATTATTTTCAAGTCATTGATCTGTTCACCTAGTAAATTCTATAAGTTATTTTAAGTAAAGTTATTATTTACATATATGGAAAACAACAATTAATTCGAAATAGGTTATAAAATTTCCAGGACAACAGATAAATCACATTTTGACGGAAATATCCCATATCAGCTTTCCAACCTCTTGTGTTTGTATATAATTTTATACAATAATTTTTTACTTTTCAGAACATGCTCGGAAAATTCACATTTTTGGTGTTCGTTGGATTCCTTTCCTTCTTCATCTTGTTCACCTATAAATTTGTGCCGGAGACGAAGGGTAAGACTGTGGAGCAGATCAATCAAGAGATGAACAAGAAGAACAAGAACACTGCCACCATTTCTGACTAGACATCGTGTCTCCTGTTTAGGCCATTTTCTGTACCTCTTAAGCGTATTTCTTGCTATTTATATGGAATCTTAATCTTGAAGTATTATATTTTAAATGACCTTTCCGAGAGAAATATTCATCTAACTAGTGACTTATAATCAATGTTTCCAGGCTACTGGAAAACTAGTAGTTTTCAAAACTGGTCAGTTTTCACAACTGAACTACAGTTACTACTGGTTTGGAAACTTACGACGGATTTAGTTTTTATGATAATACTTATCTTTATGTGCTGAAAATCTTAATATTGCTATCGTTTATTTAAGCATTTTAATTGTTAATTATACAATGTATCATCCAATAAATAACAAAACGCGATTATAAAATGTAAATTTAATTATTTTCCGCTAGAGCGCCTCGCTACTGAGGGAAATCAAGGAAAAACGGAATGAACGGAATATGAATAACGACAAATGAAAGTTCAACATTGCCATTGGAGTGCTAGCTGACCGGTGAACCACATAACATTGTTGCATTGGTTGCCGGGACGACTGACCAATGTGAGGTCATAGGTCGGCGAGTGTTCCTTCTTTGGCTTGCCTTTGTATGCTTATCCATACGCGTTGTTTACAAAATGTGAAAAGCACCATTTTTGTCATGTATCAAAGAAACAAAATAATAGCAGTGAGATTATTTCTCAATCAGAGGTTGTAAGCTATTAATCTATTTTTAGATCCGCCCTCTCTTGTTTGCCTACTCCGAATTACATTATTGCAATACTAGCGCGCTAACGCGCGCTAGCGCGCGGGGAGTCTATATCAGTATGCCTTTTCTCTATCAGTATGAGAAGATAACCACATAGATTTCGGACCAAAAATAGTAATATTTCTTTCGTTTTTTTCTCTAACATAAAATTTGGGAAAGAAGATTATTTATTTAAAAGTGGATTTATCTTATTTTGACTTGATTTTATCTTATTTTGACCTCAAATTCGGATTCCCCGCTAAAAATTACTCTAAAATAGGTACATTTCAAAAATAAGCACCCCTAAGAATGCACCCCAAAAACGTCCGGTGTACGGACGGACGGACGGAGGATCGTCACTAACTTATTATAAGGATTTCTGTTAGTATGTCTAATGAGCTGTTATGGTCGTGTTTGAGCTACCTTTGAGCTACCAACCCGGTTTTTCAACGTGTCCATTGCTTAAGCAGGTTATATAAAGTAGGGTATCTTATTTCACACAAAGTGCATAATCAGTTATTCACCTAGTTGCTCTATTCGCTTTGCATGCATTCTACTTATGGCTCTACTTTCGTCATTATTTTAGAACACTGCGAAATATTTTTAATTTTCGTAAAAATTTCGATATTTGCTGTTTTGCAAAATGTCCAGAGATTTCAAAGGCGACGTGAGAGACCCATGGGCATGGCGAAATACTTGGACGGGAGAAATTCGGTCGGATTATGCTGAGCTTTGGATCGTTATCCCGCTGATAGTTGGGTTCTTATTCTTGGCTTTTGCTATGGTACTTATTCGGGATAAAACGGTTCTTGTAATTTAATGTGTTTGCAGGTATTGCCGCTATTTATTTACAAATACTGTCGACAAGTGTGTCCTTGCCAGGTTACTATCTAATTTATATGAAAGTATATTCTTTACAAAGCTGCAAATAATTGAACTAAGTTTGCATAGTGCGTACTAAGACTTTACCTTATACAGGAAATTTTTGGACTTTCGTATTTGCCAACTTGATAAAAAATATACTTTTATTTCAGAAATGCTGTGAATTCTTCGAACGATTTCTCACGGTACTTCACCAAATTGGCAGAGAGAAAGATTTGGGCAGGCACAGAGGAAGAACACGTACAGTAGCCACTAGTTTCGAAAATCCGGCTTTTGATCCACTATCTGTCACCAATATTCCTCAATATTCTTCTAAACAGATTCAACAATGCTCAAAACCAAATGGGCCCGTTCAAGGACCATCACATAAAAATCGGATCAATACAAGAATCCAACGTCGCCATAAGTCAATGAGAGAACCGATGATAGACAAGAGATGGCGGGCACGAAATGCAATTAGAAAATATGTATCGAGATCCAATTCTTGCCCGTCAAAACCGCCACTAGTTCCTCGAATAAAATTGTGATTATACCTCAAAACTGTCTGAATGACAATAAATCTACTCTTTTAATGACTGAAATCTATACTCTAACTAAGTCGCATGTCTGTCGTTGGTGTCAGTGTGAGGCCGAAAATGGAACTTTCTCTGCGTTAGCCCTCCCGGGGTGCATAATAGCTCATTTTGCTCCTCGGGAGCTGCGAAGAACAGATTTCAGGAATTTTGGCCGGCGCTTCCATTTTTGGCCCAAAAATGGCCATTTTTTGCCAAAAAGTGGCCATTTTTTCCCGTATGCGCGGCGAAGCCGCTGCGCATATTCAATAATAGTCACAGGACAAAACAAGTCGGTTATTTCGAAACTATGAATTCCATCGCTTATGAAAAAAGGTCAGCAGAAAATCGTTTGTTGATCACAACTTTATTCCCATAACAAAAGAAATCAAAGTAAGGTTATCAAATTTTGAACCTTAAGTTTCTCATTCCGGCTTCTTCCCACCACGCATTGTCACCAGTTCCTCGGAGCTTGTTGGGTGAATTGCTACTGTTCTAAATATGAAATTTTATTAAACATAATTTTAATTATTGAAAATCCTACTCGTCAAATTGTTTCTTCGTTGCACCCATTTTGATAGCCACAGAGAAGCCTTAAACTTGATGAATTAGTATATGACTTTGTTCACAAAACAATAACTTTTAGCAAATTTTGAAATAAATTCAATTTTCCCAAAGGCAAAAATGGTCCAAAAATGCCCCAAAGTGGTGTTTTTTGCGTTTTTATGCTATTTCTACCATTTTATACATTTTTTCATTAAAATTACACTATTTTTTCTGAATTTTTACCTAATATATGGTTACTAGCGAAAATTCGGGGACGAATAAAAAAATTTAATGAAAAATTGAAGGAAAATTTTGAAAATTTGGGAAAATTGCTCAAAATTTTCTGGCGGCGCCGGAAAAACATTTCGCATGGTATCCCCTATGCTTTTTTTTCCGACCCTCCCCGGGGAGGTGTTATAAGCGGGGAAGGGGGAATCCTTTGTATTTTTTCATTCCGTTCCGGGCCCAAAGGGTAGTTATACAGAGGGGTTATATCCTGGGGGTTATAACGAGGGTTGACAGTATTTGTTTACCACAAACGTTTGAGACTCAAATTTTAGTAATTGTCACATAGAAAGATTATAGAGAAATAAAATTATATAAAAAGTAAACTAAATTGGTATTGCAAAATAAAGGTTTACCTTGAAGCATTTCGTCGGCTCCTTGACCAAGGATGTGAAGACCAATGACCTGAATCATGGAATATTAATGTATCATGCAGCGAATTGTAAATAGGCAACATACTTTTTCTTCCTTTCCGGCGCAAATAAGCTTCATGATGCAGGGTTCCTTATGCTGTGTCATCTGATAGTGCATTGGATTGAATTTGGCACTGTAAATCGTAAGCTCTTCTTTCCCAAATTTAGCGATTGCTTCCTCTAAAATTAATAAAAGTAAGGAAATCAAAAGCTTAAGAAATAGGGCACTAAAAACGTACTCTCTGTAAGGCCGACTGTTCCAAGTGGCGGGTGACTAAATGATAACTGTGAACATCATAATAAATTATGCTTAGTCGGTTACCTGAAAACAACAGTTGGAATGTTTTCATAATTCAATCGGTTGTAAGTCTCTTTATTGAAGAGCCTATGAGAGAGACGACGACCTGCAGCGATTGCAACTGCAAAATAATTTGATTACTAAATGGAGATAAAGATCTGAATTGGAAAATTTAATTTTATATCAGTAACTATTGCAAGTAATAATTGTAGGTGACTGCAAGTAGTAATTATTACTTACCGTAGCCCACGATCCTGCTCACCGGCTAAGTAGGTAAATAGCCGAGCAGGTCCGGGCTAATGTGATTATTCGATTATGATCCGGTAATACAAAACCATTTTCTAGCTTCAACATACATCTTTCTAGTAGACACTGGTTTTAAACATTGTGCACCACTGGTGCCCCAGTTTCAGGTTTTTTGAACCCCGGGTACTTTTTTACAAGTGCAACAAACAAAAGGGGGGACCCTTTTGTTTTTTGTGAATTTATTTTTGAGGCATTCTTAGGGGTGCTTGTTCCAAAATCTGACCCCCGGGTAATTATCTGATTTACCCATATGAAACTGGGGCCCTGTGCACCACTCAAAAGTCAACATTGTTAATATTCTAATTTTTCGACCAAAAATTTACACATGGGATAAAACTACATAAATTTGCAAATATAAGTATAAATATACTTATATGGGTAGTATATAAATATATACTATATGCGTATAGACAGCAGCACACAGTTTAACCGAAAAGTTTGCAAAATCATTTCTAGACAAATCTCTATTGAATATCTTTCTAAATATTATTTTTAACCTAGTATTTCCCATTGTTCCAAATTTGGAACGCAAATAGTGACCCCATTGGTTCCCAGTGTTCCAAATTTGGACAACGCGAATTTTGCGCCCGCACGGCGCGCACATGAGGCGCGCGCACCGCGCGAGCGTGCGAGGCGCAAGCCAGGGTCGCGCCCGAGGCCCACGCGCGCGCGAAGTTGATGCACTCTGACTGCCACCTCATGCGCGCGCCCGCCACGCAAAACGCGCCTGGGGTACCCCCTAGACATCCCCTAGACTCGCACACTTCGCGCGCGCGCGCGGGGCGCTCAAAGTGCACCCACTGTTTTTTGGGGCACGCGCGCTTCGAACGCCCCGCGCAGGCGCGCCTGACGCGCGCCGCGAGCGCAAGACTCTAGCCAGAGACATGCCCAAGGCGTGCGCGCATCTCGCGCGCCCGGTTCATGCGCGCGCTCATACGGCGGCGCGCGTCGAGCCTACCCCAAAAAATCCCAAAAACGAAAAATCGCTTGGGCATACGGGGGTCTCCCACGGCTGGGCAATAATAGGTTAAAGAACAAGTAGCAAACCTGGTGTGAGCAAAGCTTTTCCGCACACGTCCCCAAGGGCGTATATGCCTGGAGTGGTAGTATTTTGATATTCGTCGACCTAAAAAGGAAAAATTGTGATGGCAATACGAAGGGCAAATTAAACAAAATGCACATAAAAGTTATCATTTGGATCGAGCCAGAATGAATTAAAAGCATTACGTTATAAAACCCAACAAACCTTTATGTGTCCATCAGTGTCTGTTTGAACTCCAGCAGATGCAAGATTAAGTGTTTGCGTGCTTGGATCCCGTCCTATGGCCCAAATAAGTTTCGATACTCCTAAATAATTTGGTTACTACGATTCATTTAACACCTCCATTGCCGAGAGTGCCAAAGGGCTTATTTTGTAGAGAATTATAATATAATAATTGTGCTGATTTATAATAAAAAAAGAAAATTTGAAAAAAAGTTCTTTGTGACCCCTAAAGGGGCTTTTTTCGAAAACCACTTTTTTCGTCAGAATTTTCGAGGTGCCTGTGTTTGAGGGCCTGTATCTTTTGTTCTTCCAACAGGAGCCTAGCCATGTTTTATATCAGTAGAAAGCCCATCACTTTGGCTACAAGAATACACCAAAACATGTTTTGGGTCCCGCCACGAAAATTTAAATTTGGAGGCAAATTCAAAATTCTGAAAAAATTTTAGAATTTTTTTCATGTAAATCTCCCATAGCCGGTTTTCGGCGTTCCAAACCGTTTCCGACCGAGATTTTTGGCCCTATAGGGTTTTCGACCACGCTGAACACGATGCTGATGTCAGTTTTGGCGTTCAGCATACTGTAGTACCAGTTTCTGGCGTTCTGCCCACTTTGGCTTCCTTGGGGGTTTTCGCCCGAAATTTTACACCCTAGGGGGTTTTCGAGTGTGCTGAATTCAAATCTGAGATCAGTTTTCACGAAAAGCGACAAAATTTGGCATTATTCTGGCGTTCTGCCCAAAAACGCCAAAGACGAATCCTCGATTATTAGCGATTTCCATCTTTGGCGTTTTTCGGCAGAACGCCTGAATAACGCCAAATTTTGGCGCTTTTCGTGAAAACTGATCCCAGATTTGAATTCAGCACACTCGAAAACCCCCTAGGGTATAAAATTTCGGGCGAAAATCCCCAAAGAAGTCAAAGTGGGCAGAACGCCAGAAACTGGTACTACAGTATGCTGAACGCCAAAACTGACATCAGCATCGTGTTCAGCGTGGTCGAAAACCCTATAGGGCCAAAAATCTCGGTCGGAAACGGTTTGGAACGCCGAAAACCGGCTATGGGAGATTTACATGAAAAAAATTCTAAAATTTTTTCAGAATTTTGAATTTGCCTCCAAATTTAAATTTTCGTGGCGGGACCCAAAACATGTTTTGGTGTATTCTTGTAGCCAAAGTGATGGGCTTTCTACTGATATAAAACATGGCTAGGCTCCTGTTGGAAGAACAAAAGATACAGGCCCTCAAACACAGGCACCTCGAAAATTCTGACGAAAAGTGGTTTTCGAAAAAAGCCCCTTTAGGGGTCACAAAGAACTTTTTTTCAAATTTTCTTTTTTTATTATAAATCAGCACAAAATTCTCTACAAAATAAGCCCTTTGGCACTCTCGGCAATGGAGGTGTTAAAGAAGTATTTATCCTAATATTCTCACATACCATCAATGTCGCCAGTTGTCTAAAATCAATTGTAATATTAAATGTATTTGTATGACTACATATAGTCGAACCCATGATAACGCGGGCCTTGGGACCGGACAAAATTAGCGTTATCCGGGGATCCGCCATTCTCAAGGGTAAAAATGGTGTTTTTGTACTTTTTTAGACAATAAGTTAGCCAAAATTAGCTAAAATTTAGCAACTTTTAGCTAAACGTGGGAAAAATTTTCTCCGGCACCGCCTGAATCAAAACAAAAGGGGGTCGCTTTTGTCATTTTTCACACCAGGGTCCTAGGGCACTAAGAATAGGCTTTGCGCCCTAGGATTTTTTCTCACGTTTTCCCAACCACCTAGGTGAGTTTTTGGTCTCGTTAGAAACCTAAGATTCTTGGCTACTTTTACGTACCAAACATTAATATGATCGACAAACAAACTCACACGACGACGTTCAAAAACATACCCAAGGGCACTAACATGAAGACCAAAGCCCTTCAATGGCCCCGATGAGGACAGTTTCCTAACTGATATCATACATGTTTGGTATCAAAATGTAGCCCAGATTGACAGGGTTCTAATAGGACCAAAAACTCGCTCAGGTGTTTAGAAAAATGTGAAAATAAATCCAAGGGCGCTAAGAAGGTGTTATTGTTAGTGCCCAGGGCCCAGCGAAATGCGCGTTATGCGGGGGTTCAAACAAAAATCCGCGTTATCTGAGGGATAAACCCATATAAATCCTTTGACGTGAATGCGGGACCGGACAAAATCAGCGTTATCGGGGAAAGTTCAGCGTTATCCGGGGGTTCGACTGTATATAAATATTAGCTTGGGAATTTTTGACCCACCGTTTTTATTTTCAATGTACCATCTGCGTTTCTGACAACTTCTTTGACCTAAAAAGTAATTTTACAATCAAACTAAATTGTCAAAAACCATCACTTCTGTCTTTTTGTGCAAATTGACGGGCCCTCTGTCAATTGCCTCTGTCAAACCAATTTGCAGGGTTTCGTCGAATGTACGTAAGACGTGTTCGTAGCGAATTAAGAGGTGGGTATCTGACCCCAGTTGGCCTGTAATATGACAGACATTATTAGATTGTTATATTAACAACGATGGTACAATTTGATAGTCTATGTTATTTGCTATTACCATATATTAGCTAGATTGAGCGTCTGACTGACGAGTCCAGCTTTATAGCATAGTCTGTCTTCCATTGTTTTAGATTTCAGGCGAAATTATGGAAAGTCAACATTTATCACAAAAATGTAATATTCCCTTCTCTACCATCACCCTTCGGATACTATTAAGTCCAATTCGCCTAACGCTAAGTTTGTTCGCCTAAAGCTTAGGTTCATTGAAGATATAGCCCTTAGCGTTCGAAAAAATTTAAACGTAGTACCCAAAAACTTATTTATCCATGTTAAACTAGAGAATGTTTTATAAAATTTTTGGACAACAATAGAATCGTCTCTTGAAATGTACGAAATAATTACCCAGAACTCCGGCCAATTCCACAGCGATATAACCTGCTCCAACTACAACAGTCTTTCTGTAAAATTGATTGAAAATCTGAAACATAAAAGACGAAATCTCTTACTTCGGAAGGTCCTTGATGTCAAAGAAGCCATCGCTATCCGTACCTGTAAATTTATAAATCGGATTTATAACATTAAATAAATCCCGAAAAAAGTAGGAAATAAATAAAATAGAAGGGAGATATTTTCCTTACCAAGAGAAGCGCCTGGAATATCCTTTGGGATACGAGGTTGTCCACCAACGGCGATCAGAGTATGTTTCCCTTTGTAGAATTTTCCGCCAACTTCGACTAAACCGCCATCGGCGAATTTTGCGTATCCTCTGATTAGGTCCACGTTTGACTTGAAACAGTAATCGATTAGGAAGAACTATATTTGAATAACGAATGAAAAGTACCGCTTTCAGATTCGTTTCATATATTGAGTTAAGGCGTCGGATATAGGCATCTCGATTTTCTTGGACTTTCCTAAAGTTTTTTGACTTATTTTACAAGACTTCTCTATAGCGGATTTATAGTACAGAAAATCGTTTTAAAATATTTAGCAACTACAAAAATGTCAAAAGAATGGACGAAGATTTCACATTGATAAGTAAGGAAAATAATCGTAATTCGAGCTCTGTGATATTAATGTACTAATTTTTTTTCTAATTTCATTAATTATTGTTATTTCTAACTCTTGCTAAGAATAAATACAAATTACAACCTCCAATTAAATCCTTTGAATTCCACATCGAATCCATAGTCTGGAGCATCTCTGGATTAAAATCACAATGCAAAATATGTTTAACGATCGCAAAGTTCTAACCTTAAGAATTCTGACACAAGCGCAGTATTATACCTTAAAGCAGCAAAAATACGGTATTGAATGGTAAACAAAATTAAACCTCTTACATGACCTTTTTAGGCACACATCCGACGTTCACACCTAAAAATTTACAAAAATTCGAAAAGACAAAATTTCAAGTTTACCAAATTTTTTATTTGTAATTTTTAAAAATAAAATGTAAATAATTGTAAGTTACTGGAGTTAAATGATGAATTAAAGTTGCATTATTTACATGTTCCGCCGAGGCGTCCGCTTTCTATGAGTCCCACTTTCACATCGCCAAATTCACGTGCGCGCCGGGCACTAGCTATTCCTCCAGATCCTGACATAAATAAAAATCTGTGTCTTTTGAAATAGGAATAATTTTTTTATGAAATATATGTAAAAAATTCAATAACAAACTTTCGGAAAGACTAAAAAATATTCAACAGAATCAATATATATTTTCTATTTTACGGGGATTGATTATTTCCTTTTTATAGAGTTTGAGTTTGTTTCTTTGATTTTTACCACAAATTAGATCATGGATTAGCCATTACCAGAATTGTATAAAACATACCACCGCCAATCACGAGATAGTCAAACTCCTTTTCAATTTTTGCGCTCGACATACTTCTTTGGCTGAAGATAAATATGAATTAATAAAAAGAAATCTAAATTAACTGAAATAGTTTCGATTAAATCTTCAAATTTATGAGCTGTGCAATATGAGAAGAAAAACTAACATCACAAAAATTCGGAATGTTCGTAGAGTATTACCGAATGATTTTATCATAAACACCTAAAAACACAGCTGTATTAAACGTATGAATTACATATACAAAAAAAAACAGACATGTAAATGCGGTTAAACTAATCCAACGTGTCAATCCAAAGACACGATCGAGAATATATGAAAGAAGGAATAAAGAACTTTGACCGACTTGATTTTGGCGGGAAAGAAAGAAATTTGAACGAGTGAAATTGCGTTTTTAGTTTGTAGTGAAGAACGATTTTCACAGTGGAAATATAAGGTAACTAGTATTTGGCAGCTGTGTCGTATTACGTGAAAATATTTGAAAGTGCATTCTTGGGGTGCTTATTTTGAGGATTCCGCCTTTTTTGACCCAAAGTTGCAATCTTAGGTCTTGCTGCCTTTTCCTCTGGAGCGGCCGAAGGCCGCCACGGTCGTATAACCCAACCCTGGCAAAATAAAGACAAAATCAAGTGCCGAAACCACTCCGCCATGGCTATAGGGTAATTATGATGCTGCTAAAAAACGATACCAGAAACGTCATAAATCCGCTAATATGGGACGGAAATAGGGGTTTATTTTAAAAAAAAAGTTTGTATGCAATGCAGCTGAATATTCGCTAGGTTATAATCGTGTTTATGGTTAGATTAAAAAGCATTTCAAATATTTTCATTGATATTTTGAAAACGTAAAGAAAGCATTCGGATGCAAAATGCTACAATGTGTTAACACACGGCTGGCCGATTGTAACACGTCGAAGTATTCGTTGATTCAATAGAAAAAAAACTATTTTCCTATAAATGGTAAGCACATGAAATGTCTTGTGATTTATACTTTTTAATTCTAAATATTTCGTTTTCTTATGAAAAGTGTGTCATAAGAATTAAGTGAAGAGTAATCCCCCAAACAAGAAAGTTCAAAGCCCTAAGCGACGGCGAATGTGCGGATGTAAGCACCCGGATCTGGCGATCCAGACGATAGCCAGAGGCGAGTGATAGCTCAATCGATAGGTCTCGAAAAGTTAGGATGGGGAAACCAAAAATTTTCAAAATTTGAATATTTAAATTCGCGCCAAAACACAAAAACGTGTTTCTAAGGGTTTTGGCCAGGGAAAGTGGTTTTTTTTATGTTCTAGACGGCCGAAGGCCGAGTTTTTTAACGCAAAGCGTTAAAGCAAAAACATCAGCGATTACCCGCCCCGACGGTTAACTAGCACCGAAGGTGCTAGTTAATTCATCGAAAATATACATTCCGCAAAGATTCAGGAAAATATAAAGAAATTTTGATCCCCGAATTTGGCGTTCGAAATACTGTAATTTTAGTTTCTGGCTTTATGCACAGTTTGGGCGTAGAAATTGGCTGAACACCAAAACCTCGTTGGAATTCGAAATCAGCGGAATCGAAAACCTATAACAGGCAAAAATCTGGATACCCTCAATTTTACCAAAATGTTAATTTTCGAAGAAATTACCGTTCATGAATACGTAGAGAGTCATGAAAAATGATTTATTGGCACATAATAATCAAAATAAATCAACGACTATGTACATTTACTATTCAAAATATTTACAATCGCGTATCGATAATATGGCGTTTCGTTCCATATATGGTAAATATATAAATGCGTTCGAATTAATATATACCGCTCGAAAATTAGATGAACTCCAATTGCAAATTATCGATACAAGACTGTATTCCACTAATACTCGTTTTTGGACCATAAAACAGATTTGAGACTCATCCAGATATAATATCGCAAAATTGGATTTTCCCTTCGGATAACATCAGAAAACATCAAAACTTAAATATAAGTGTCTGATATATCAATTACATCATATCTGAATGCCCCGTTAAATAAAGTGAACAATAGTTAAATCATCACAATGACTGGCGAGATGTATTTTGGGTGCATACAAAATATTCGGCCGCTATAAACTACAAACTATACAAAGTATTCAAACAAGATGCTACAAACTATACAGCCAAATTTTAAAACCGTAAGGAATTTGCGTTGGTATAATAAAAGACAGCGTAGGCTTGAATAAAGCAGGCAAAACTTTCCTTCAGCGAAAACAACTTTTGTATATTGGATCAGTTTAAGTTCCAAATTATAAAGTAAATAGAGTAAGCACACACTCAAAAATGTTCTTCTCCTAAATGTGATAGAAAATTACGGCGAAAACTTTTAAATATTTGTTCTATTCCCAACGAAAGTTCGCTGAAATAAAATTTTGCCTCATACATCAGGACTCAGTTCTCTTTTTGGTGTTGGTCTCTGCTCCTGATCCTGCGTAGAGTCTTCTTCGGCCTCTTCGGGTTCCGCTTTTTGTGTGGGTTTATGTTCCTCATTACTTTCTTCCTCTTGTACTAACGGTTCTTGTTCGTTATTTCCATCCAATTCGGCAAGGGCACTAAATGGAGCTTTCTTTTTCTTCTTTTTGTTTTTGTGGTTTTTATTTGAGGGAGTGGTCGAATTTGTGACTAGAGCAAATTTTGGCTGAGGCGGTGGAGGAGGGTTTACAGGCGAGCGATTTGCATCACTGTTGGCTGCAGGTGATGGAGTCCTCCACTCGGCTAAGTCAGCATCTGAGGCAAATTTGTGGGGAAAAGGCACTGATGGTGCTGGCGGTGGATACGGTATCCTCTGTACGAATTGAGGCTGTGAACTGGTGTGGCTGATTCTATATCCGGGTGGAGGTTGGGATGTCGGAAATCCCATTCGCTTATGCTTGGGTGATCTGCTCGTGACGTAATATGTTTCATTCTCCTCGAGCGCAAGCCGATCGTAGAATAGTTTGAGTTCAGGCGGGTAAAATCCCACAAAAATGCTCTCATCGGCACATACGGTCATTGCTTTGTAAGCATGCATTAGAAGCTAAATAGAACTAGAATTAGTACAAAAATACAATCATTTTTATCGTAGAAAAATACCATGGGAAATTTAGAAGTGAAATAAGCGAGGTACTCGTTTGGAATTTTACCAAGCGATTGGCGCAGTTCCTTCGACAGCTCGTTGTAATGGTGCTTCTTATTCCGCATAGCGCGTAGCAGATCGCGAACCGAGCCACGTTTGTAAGAACGGAATTTGGTTAAATCTGAAAAACGTAGTAATTTCCGGCTAAAAAACACGTATTTTGTACAGAAATTATTGTATGTGTTGGATGTAAAATTAGTTTTTAGGCAAAACTTGCTTATTTAAAAAAATAAAGTAAAAACACTTTTTTGCCTAATGTTTTGCAGGCAAAACTAGTTTTGTCTGCAATTTATATTTTGATTAATACTATGAATTTTCTCGATACATTGGTTTATTTATATTTAATCGGAATTTATTTTCCGCAGATCCTTCAGCAGCCTTGCTAAGAAACACTTTGAAAAGTTGCAGGTATTTTATGTATATCAAAATATACAAAGAGCTAGAAAAGTTACCGTCTTGCAGGGGTTTTGACAAATGTTCTATCCAACTTCTTCTTACGATCAAGTAGTTATTGCGCTCTAATCTTTGCACGGGCAAACTATAGTCGTCCTCTTTCTCAATCCGGTCACTAACGTCCTAAATTTATTTCCCATAATAACCATATTGAGTATCATTAATAATTTATCAATTATAATCATAATAAAGACGTACCATAAGAAATTGAAGTTGTCGATCCGGGCCCCAAAAGAGTGGATGCATAGCGACAGCGCTGGCATTTGGCCTTCGGCTGGCGGACTTTTCGAGCATCGGCTCGATTATACTCAATGCTATGTGGTCACCTGAAACCATTATGTACAACTTTGACAGCAGCAAGCAAACATATTAAGAAAGTAGTTTTTTCATCAGAATGTAACGGAAGTTTTATAAATGAAAATATTTATGTTATTTAGACTTAATCCAAACATAAATTCATATTTTCTGTACTATATAATATCATAACTCTATATGATCTAATCTAGTCGAGTCTAACCTATAGAGTTGTGCCTATCCGATAGACACAATTCTCGGAGTGAACAGTAATTAAAAAGGGACGGGAATTTTAACAAAATGCAAGCAAGGGTATCAGGTCGAGAAGTTCTTCTTCGAAAATCATTCTAAAAGATTGAACTTTGGAAAAATACTATAAATACATTTTATGGAAGTCAAAAATATTGAGAATTTTGATATGGAAGTATGAAAATATATATTTTATGAAAATCTTACTCGTATGAAGTAATTTTTCGAGATTGGGTTCTTCACGTAGGATGCAATCCTGCCGGCGAATATCCTCTCCAAATGGATGGTCTCCATCGCTAAGCACGTAATAGAAAATGCAACCCAACGAGAAAACATCCACAGCACAGGTCTAAATAGACAACCGAATGAATGTCTGAACGAGTATACATTTTTAAACACATACCACAGAACAGTCTGAGTATTGGATACACTCCGGAGCCATCCATCCCACTGTACCTGCCATTCCTGACATCATTGAGATGGAATTGTGCCCCTGTTTGATCTTTTTGCAAAAACCGAAATCCGATATCAGCACTCGAATGTTGCCATTTCGGTTGTTCATTAAAATGTTTTTCGGTTTCACATCGCGGTGGACTGCAATAATTGTGTTATCGCATTATCAAAATAAATTTACAAGCAAACAAATTTACCGATTTTGATACTGTGCAGATGGGCAATTCCTTCACTAGCTTGTTTCAGAATTGCTAGCGGGCTAATTTCGTAATTTTCTCGTATTTCCTTGTTTTTCACGTAAATATCCAGGTCACATTCGCAAAGTTCCAAAGCAATGTAACGAAAGCAGTCGTCCGATTCCTAAAAACAAATAAAAACATATTTTGTTACGTTTTGGCGTCAAAAAAAGATCATTATTCTTAGTTAGCAAAGATACGCTTTTGGGTTATTACCTTTCATAGCATATTCAACAAAAATACTAGCAGCATTAGTCATTGGCGTTAAATTATATTTTGCATGCAAAATTTATCGATTTTTGTGCAAATAATTGATACACAATAATTGAAACACTTCAAAATAACTGCTTACTGTGCAAAAATATCGAATGACGTTTTGGTGCGAATCGCTTTCGCGCAAGTGATTGACTTCTCGGTCGATCAAGTCGATGCAATCAGAAAGTACTCTTTTCACAGCCACTTCACGGCCATCGAAAAACCCTCTGGAAAATAGTATCATTAGATATGTTTAAAATATGGAACTTACTTGTAAACTACTGTTCCCTGGCAACCTCGTCCCAATATAGCTTTAGGGTCGAATTGAAGCTTGCCAACATGGAAGACGTCGGTATCATCAAAAACATCCTCATTATTAGTGTCTCCAGACTTTCCGAATAAGGAGCGAGCGGCAGACACCCAACTGCTACTTTTCGCACTTCCCCGACCGCTACCTCGACTTGACCGGCTTGCTTGCGAGACATCTACGTAAGAAGAATGCGAGTATGTCCGCGATCGACTTAGTCCGAACTGTAAAAGGAATTTAATCTTTGCGCTTGATAATAATGTTATAAAAAGTAAAATAATATGCTGGCATTTATATATTTCTTAATTCTGCGAGTTAAAAATACTTCTCGATTTTTAAATAAATTTTCGATAATCAACCATAAATATTTTTCAGAGCAAAGAATTCTTCATAAAATTTTGTGAATTCTTTGATCATTTAAGGTTTTGCGTCACCAAATGTTGTATTAATGAGGAACATTTTTAGCATTTAAATTCTTATCTATCATATTAGAAAGAGAAGCTTACCGTATGCCCACAGCTCCATACACAAAATAGTATGCCGATAAAGGTGACTACAAAGAATGTGAGGACAAATCTTGGATACTTATTCCAGACCACGCGAACCAAATCTTCAAATCCCCAATCCTCGTCATCTTCTTCAGTATGGTTGCTTCCTATCCTGCGATCTGGCGCCGGGAGCAAGGGCCTTCCACCACCTGGCAAGCGGCGAATTGGCTTGCAACGCCCGTTCGTGCACTGTTGTGTTCTGCGGCTTTCCAGCACAACCTCGCCCCCATCCACAACCCCAACGAACTCGTCCTGTGGCTGAACGTAGTCTATGAATAAATTTCCTCTGTACATGTTCATGTCCATAGAATTTCCACTATCCATTGTTTGTACCACAAGGTGTTTTGTTGACAGCTGCGGCGGTTCGTGATATCCTGAAAAGTGAATGTTGCTTGTGCAGAAAAAGTAAATCACAACATTTTGTAACAAAATGTGCATCAGAGAATCCAAAATAATATTATAAAATACCAGAAGTAAATTATTGACAAAATTGGCAAACTAACCCAATAAAAGATATTCCTTGTCAACGGTTTTGTAAGTCGTGCTGTATAATTCGCTATTTGCTAGAAGAACTGGTCTTGCTCGTGGCATATTGCGCTCTGCAGCGCTCGTCTGAACAGAATAAATTTATGAGAATATTATTTATGAAAAATTTTGCCTCAATAAATTCAAATTCGCGCCAACAGTTACAAATAAACATAACTTACATCCACCTGTATGGGCATTGGGCCTTCGAGCAATGGCGGTCCTAAATACTTTGGCGCGATTGTGATTGTCTTCTCGTCGACATAAGCAGGCAAGGCGTACAATCCAACGTCATCCGATTGTCCCACGAATAGAGTAGGATAAAGATTTTTGGGCAAGGCTGATGATTCATCCATGTTTTGTGCATGTAATAGGTCGTCAGTCCATCCTCCATTGCCTGCATTCTGTAAAGAAACTTGTTATTATTTCGTTAGCATTTGAACTTTTAGCTCTCTTTCTCTTGTCTGCATCATTAACAGAAAATAAATCGAATTTATGTGTTTCAATTGTTCCTTTCCTTCCTTGCAATTTATTTTAGTACCAATTCCGGTTTAATGGGACATGAGACGATCTCGTTAGGAATGTTTCAAATGATGACTTAAAGGTTTAAAGCAGAATGTGTGATGAGTTATTAAAAGAAGCATATGTGCTGAGGTGGTGGGTCATATTTCCGGCAGGAACATGTCAACGCTTCCTTCCTTGACGTGGAAACCGTGGGAAACACTATCTGCTAAAACACTACGAAAACTTTGCACGAGAGTGTTTAGAAATTTGTGACTAACTGTGATTCAAGCGAGTTATGCGAAGCAAATAAGTGTCAAAACAATTCAAGTTTCTTTTGAATAGTGGAAGACTTAGCAAATCCTGGCTCTTAATATCGGACGGAAACTGGCAGAGCCTTCATATATTCCGTCATATGTTTGGATTTAATGATCAGTAAATTGCCAAATATATGCATTTTGAGTCAACTTTTACAGCTTGATGTCTGTTAAATGACAACCAATCTGGATTATGAGATGTCATAAAGTATAAAAGATGACAGCAGTACATATATGCACTGTTATGTGATGTGCATATATCAGCTCGTGCTAGGTATATGAATTAATCAAAAACTGACAAATTTTCCGTCTAGTCTTTTGTGTTCTCCGATATTTATTGATGTGTTTGAGCTTTGTACCTCAGGGCTTCTTCAATATTTCCTTTCTTTTGATCAAAAGTAAAAACAATGAAAACAGAGATCTCATTAGAGAAAAAGAAGAGGAAAAGTGATCTAAATAATTGACGCTATTTAATAGGAAGTTTTCAAGGATGGATTTCAGCACCTCGGTGGCGGCGTCCATTATGATGGCAAAGGTGAGTGATAAGCGTTTGGAACAACAGCATTCTTCATTCCCTACAGCCACCTGGCAGAGGGCAGGTTGAGGAATTTTCTACCCAAGAAAGAGAGAACACAAGTCAGCGATTGAATGACTCGAGTCGTTTTTGCCCTAATTTTTACTTTGCTATTCTTTTTCGAACCGGAAATCGATACATTCCCCACTGAATACGTATATTGATTTTTAAAAGAGGAAAAATTTTTATTATTTTATAACATTCATCAAAAAATAATATGAGTAAATGCTAAATTATTCTATAAAAATGTATGTTTATATAAGATTTCGGGTTTCACTTCTGAGTAACAAGCAGTACTGAAGGTAAATGATCAGTTTCCCCTAAACTCTCTCTTTTTCACTAACCTATCTCTAATTTTTGGGCTGAAAAACCTTTATAAGGGCAATCTCTAAGCTTAGGATTAAGCTAAGACTTAAATGGGGCTTAAGCTTAGGTTTGTTCTTTTCTCTGTCTTTTTTCTCTATTCATCATTGAGTTAGGGGAACTACTTCGTACTGGGTAATAACACTTTGGGGGGGGGGTATGGTTTGAATTGAACCCCCCAAAGTGTATTTGTCCCTTCGTACTGAATTCCTCAAATGTCACTGATTTGGTGTACTAAAATTTTTCAATACTGCAACCAAAATGCGACTACCGTATTCCCTGTAATTACTACCCCGGGGTAATAATTTTTCAAACGAGCTCCAGGGGGGGTAATAATTAGAGGGGGGTAATAATTACAGGGGGGTAATAATATTCCAATGTCGCCGCGCCGGAGGCCCGGCGAAAATTTTGAGAATTTTTTACGAAAAACTAAAAATTTTCAGTGTTCTGGGGTTGAATATTTCAAAAATTTATCGTCAGAATTTACCTTTTTAGCTAAATTTCTGAAACTTTTTCGGATTTTTGTCAAAGTTTCTCGAATAATTTTCAAAATTTAAACCATTTTGAATTCGCGGCCGAAATTATTTGGGCAAGATTTGAATTTTTCTAATTTATTATCAATATTTTACTAATTTTCGTGAGATTTTTATGAAAGTTTACCATTTTCTGAATGATTTTAAAATTAATCTCTAAATTTGTAAGCGCATTTATTGCTCTGAATCATTGTTGACTATGAATTTTACTTTTTTAGCTATATTTCTCAAATAATTTTCAAAATTTAAACCGATTTTTTTCTTTCAGTTTTCACAATTTTTTATAATTTGACTGAAGGCTAAAGGCATGGATAATATTTTTCTCAAAAAATCTTGAAAATGCAGGATAAATGATTCCAGTTTATAATAAATAAATTTCAATATAAATCTGAAAATGATATAATATATAATAAAAATGACTAAATCGCAAATGGAAAGTTCTATCAAAAATAGATAATTTTTCGTTTTTATTCGAAAATACGAATTATTTTTCTATTATTCTTATAACGGAACAAAATAAAGGTCTAGTAAAAATAATACAAAAACGGAATTCTAAAAAGTTTAAAAATTTTAAACTTTAAATAACACCATTAAAAAACTAAATTATATTTTTATTATATTTTTGGCAATTTTCAGGAGATATTTAAATATTTTGCTTAAATTTGCCAAAATTTTGTAAAATTTTGAATAATAATATCAGATTTAAATCCCTAAAATTAACCTTTACATAAAAATGTTGTAAAGGAATTTTCACGAAAATTTTACCTTTCGTTGAAGTTAACACTAAAAAGCAAACCTTCCTAAAATTTTGCTACTTTTTTGCAATATTCTGCAACTTTTAACCACAATTTGGCAAAAAATGTGGCAAAAATATACATTTATCTAAAAAATAGTACAAAACACTACTGAAATGTCTAAATAAATAATAAAAACGAGAACAGAAATAACGGTTGTTTCCATCGTCTTTCTCCTGTTTTCTCAAAATTTGGCCAATTTTTGACCACATTTAGGAAAATTTTGCAAAAAAATATGGCAATAATCTAAATTTAAGGTAAAAGCAGTAAAAAATAGACTAAACTGTCTATATTTTGTCTATTTAAGTTTGAAATACGAAATCATAGCTAAAAACACAACAAAAATAGAAAATTTGGCTTATTTTTGGCACATTTTGGGGGGGGTAATAATTACAGGGGGGTAATAATTAGAGGGGGGGGTAATAATAAATCGTTCGAGCTCCAGGAGGGGTAATAATTAGAGGGGGGGTAATAATTTCAGGGGGGGTAGCAATTACAGGGAATACGGTATAATCTAAGCACTGCATTATTATATCCAAATATTTTTCTATTAAACAGTTCGATAGTAACAATGCTGTCGAAATTATTACTTTTCTCGTTTTTAGCCATTATTTTTAGATTTTTGAAACAAATGTTTATGACGGTTTCATTACTCAGTAAGCTTTTCAATAGTACTTATCCGATAAAATTTTCTGAATGCCTTCCGATATTATGAACTGATCCCTTATACTTAAAACTTGAAGATGTTGAAGTTTAAATAAAATTTTTTGTAAATTTGAGCAAAAACGAAGAAAATTGCAAATCGTTAGATCGCCCGCGGAATGTCGGTTGTGGCGGCAACAAGTTTACCTGATAACCAGCTTCCCAATGGCGGGCAACCAACTACATCGGGAATCGGATCCACAGCCAACGAAGTGCCAAAAATGAGACCCATACGCAGTGACAGCCGGACTTCCTCCAAAGGATCGGGCAGTCCAACTAAGTCAGGCAAGGCCCAATTTGGATCAGATACTCCGCGCTCTATTGGTGGCCGAACTAGCAAGTTGTCGATGGCCAGTAGGCAGGCTAGTGAGGACAGTCGACAAGGAAAACACATAAGACCGTTGCATCCCGCGGAGAAAAAAGCCGCAGCGGTGCAACAGAACAAACAGCCTACAATGTTCTTAGTACCTGATGGAGGGGGCCAAGGTGGTGGGTACAGAAGAGGCCCGCAGGCACTACACGCATTCCGCAGGATGTCTAAAGCAGACTTTAGCTCTATAAAAAGAGCGGGTAAGAGAAATAATATTAAGAAGTTCTCAGAGGAAACAAAAATCTGTACCATTTTAGGTATTCAAATGGGAAATATAAAATATAGCGAAATTTTCGACAAATTCTCTCGGCGAAGCACTATCCATGGAATTTGTCACGCAGCCTTGGCACCTAATGCCCGATGGAAAAAGATTTGGTACGCAGTTTTTGCAATTTGTTTCGCTATATTGGTTATTCAGGTATGGTTTATAAGTTGCATAGTCTCATATTTCATGGGATTCTGATTTCAGGTGTTTTATCTTATCCTCAAATATTTCTCTTTTCCGAAAAGTGTTGATTTGGATGTAAGTTTCTGTAGAGAAACTTATTAAATCTGAATAAAATAAATTTAGCTCAAATTCGAAAATGCTCCATTTCCGTCTGTGACGCTATGTAATTTAAATCCTTATAAAGCTAGTGCCATAGGCAACGACGCATCGGTAAAAGCTACGGTATGATTTTTCAATTGCCATTCTTAAGAAAATTTCGATATGGGTTTAGATGGATGCTTTTAAAAATATACTCAAAAGCACGGGGAGAAACGAGGGGATAGCAGCGGCGCTGGCGAATTCAGGTGTGTTATTATTTACGTTTGAGCTCGGAAGCGGGATGATTGATAGAGCCGTTAATAGTATTTTCATCGCTTAGTATTTAGCGGATATGTTCATCTTTTTGTTTCATATGAAACACGGTCATCCATAAATCATTTTGGCAGCTAAATTCTCATAAAAACTATAAAAATTTATATATTGGTGTGATACACTGAACAACAATGGGTCAATAGGAAATATTGAGAACATCAAAAATATTTTCACTGTCAAAAACGAATTTTAGTTAGAATACGAATAAATCAAATACAAGAAAAAGTAATGTTGTTATACTTCAAGACAAAAGTTGAAATCTCAATATTTTTATAGGCCAACGACTAAGGAGGCAATTGACAAAAGCGAATCAAACTAGGAACGGTAAGCCACCAAATACACGAACACCGCAACAAAATTCTCGCTCTTCAAACTTCTCCCAATTTGCAATAAACAATGTAAATGAGCGCCGTTATTTGCAAGTATATGCCCAATGTTACTGCGAAATCAATCGATTATCGGGCGAGCGCAAGCGAGGAAGCTGTTTTGGAATATACAAAGGAAAAGTGTCTCTTGATGTCGCCGATGGTTTCAATCTGCACAATTTTCATCCAACGAAATGTTTATGTCAATTGGATTGGATCAGTAAAAGCATATGGCCATGTTTTCCATGTAAGGTTTAAAATAAATAATTGGCTAAGTAGAGGTATATTCCCATTTATATATACCTCGTATGGATCGTTTAATTTTTCCCAAGTTTATACTGGTATTTAAAATGGTGCATGTTTTAGTCATATTCTTGTTACATTTGTACAGGGTGGCGCTCCTCAGGGTGGCGCCACCTCTATTTCAAAATTATCCGAAATTTCAATTTTTCGGACCATAGGGGGTACCACATGAATTCTGAAAAACTAATTTTTTGAAAATGTGAAAAGATTTTCTGCAATTTGTCTTTTTAGGGGTTTTCCGATGCGCTGAATCCGAATCTGGACTTATTTTTTACGTATCAGATCAAAAATGCATGTTTTTCACTGATTTTTCAACAAAAAAGTCAATTTTTGGGTCAAGAGTCTTGACCCAAAAATTGACTACGGCGCTGATCAAGACACGCGATTTGGGCAGAATGCCAAACTTACGCCAAAGCGGGTTCAAAATCTGAGCTCAAAATCGAATTCCCCGCACCTGAAAACCCCAAAAATCTGGAAAGGGGTCAAAATAAACGATTTGGGCACAATGCCAAGAAAACGCCAAAAAATTGAATCTCGCGCCAAAATCTGAGTTCAAATTCGGATTCCCCGCATCAAAAAACCCCCACCCGTGAGAATGACTGTAAAAAAGCCTCGAAAAAATGGCGATTTCTCAAAAAGTTACTTTCCCATACGATGTTGCTTTTATTTTGCGCCACCCTGTAGAAATTTTCGGGCTTAGATTTACACTTGCTAAATGTAATAACTAGGCTCTACGAAGTTTATTATTTTCAGTAAAATGTGCGCAACTGTGACAACGTTTAAGCAAAGTTAAACTATGAACAATTTCAGACAACACGTGGAAAGAGAAAATCTGCACTGAGTGCAATCACAAGCTCGGCCACTGTCCCATGCGCTTTTACAATGGCCCAATGGATCAGGTGCAGAGACTGAATAGTTCAATGGATTTATGTTTGTGTCATAATGACTACAATCATTGCATAGGAAATAATGAAAATGGTGAAATTCCTGATATCCCGGCCAACTCTAACGTCGAAGGAATTAATTTTGCTGACACCTTTGTACATGGTTCTGCGAATACAAGAAGAGATGGTCCATCAGCGGCGTTTACTACAACGACTACCACTACACAAGCACCCGAAGTGGTCCAAGCTATGGGATATGAGGTGTGTTCATAGTTTTATGATTACAAGCGCCGTAAGCGCTTGTAAAAGTGTGTAAATGGGGAAACTGTAGTAACAGATTACCTATTAGCTAGCAAAAGCACCGCCGCTATCGCGGCGTTCCGCGACGAAAAAAAATTTTTGTCTAAAAAATGGTCTAAAAAATTTTGTCTATATTTTGTCTAAATTTTTTGAAAATCGGTATCAGCACATCCGTACGAACATTTTAAGCTATCACTTGCCCGGAAATGAGCAGTGGAAGGGGTCTAAACGGCAGTCCAGGCAGGGACGGACGGACACTGGCTTCTTAGTAAAGTAACATTCAATCTCTCAGCAATTTGGCATTTATAGGAATTGAAAGATGAAATAGCGATCAATGCACAGGCCCGAGAGAATTTAATGTTTGCAGTCGAAGAGAAGCCCCTTACAGAGAGAGTGGAATTTTCTCAGCCCAAAGATGAGCTTATATTGAAATGTTCGTTCAACCAAAGAGACTGCGATATTGAGAAGTGAGTTACTTTTGTTTCACATATTATGGAAATGAATTTTAATGCAATTAGCGCAAAACAGTACTCAAAATATATATCAATGATAGAATCTAGTATACTCAAAATTCTTCATTAATACTCTATATATTCTTTTTAGAGATTTTTCCTTGATCTATGACCCCACATACGGAAACTGCTATACCTTTAATTGGAATCGAACGGAAGCGGTTACCGCGCACAGAGCTGGAGCCAACTACGGTATCATTTCTGATTTATAAAAGCATATATAAATACCGTTACAATTATAGGCTTAAGAGTTTTAATGTATGCGAATGTGTCAGAGTATTTGCCAACAACCGAAGCGGTCGGATTTCGCATCACTATTCACGACAAATGGATTGTACCATTTCCGGATGCTTTCGGACACACCGCTCCCACTGGATTCATGAGCTCATTTGGTGTGAGAATGGTGAGACGTTCTTTCAGACGTACAAAACAATGAACTTGCTTTAAACTAAAAAGGCAATCCTGAGGATGAAAATTCACCTATTTAGAAAAAATTTATCCGGATCGAGGAGCCACACGGACACTGTGAAGAAGGCGGTGAAAACACGGACGAATATATCTACAAAGGATATAACTATTCGATTGAAGGCTGTCACCGTAGTTGCACGCAAAATGAGATTATTCGCCTTTGTGGCTGCGCTGATCCAATGTTTCCAACGCCCAATGACAATACCAAACACTGTAAAGTTAGTGATCCCATGGCCAGAGAATGCATTAAAAACACGAGCATGTATCTGGGTCAGCTTATTGCGCAGGGAAAACTTGAAAATTGTAAATGCCACCAACCGTGCAGGTCAGTTTTAAAATTTGAATTAAAATTATTCTTCCATTACTTTATAACTTCTCGAAAAAAATTAGACACTTTAAAAGATAAGTCATTCTATATTTAATTCAATTCGTAATACTTTCATAATCCGTCTTAACGTCAAATATCAGTCTTAAATCGCAGTCTAATATTCCATAACTCTCCTGCGATGCAGAAAGTACAAAACATAAAACAAAATGTTTACAAGATTATTCTCATGGATTTATGAGGAAAAGGCAAATCCATTTACCCTTTCACAGATTCCCATGAAATCGAAATAATCAAAAGGGATGAAGAATATTTATGAGGCAGAATAATATATGAGGCATTTTCAGAGAAACAGGCTATGAGGTAATGTTCTTAAGTGTAGGATGGTTATATTTATACCCCGTTTATTTGAGGTTTCATATTCTGCTGCCCGCTGGCCGTCAGGAACAACCAAATTAATGGAATGCGAAATCAATGACGACCTCTGCATGGAAAAGTACCGCAAAAATGCCGCAATGATCCAGGTGTTTTACGAGGAACTCAATTATGAAACGCTCATAGAAAGTCCAGCTTATACTGTAAGACCAAATAATTATTGCCTGTATTCACTAAATAAAAACATGTATATTTAGTTTCTCAGTTTGTTGGCCGATCTTGGTGGTGTTTTTGGACTATGGTTTGTTTAGTTTTCGCTTAAACTGCAAGTATGGACACATGGTAATTTTAGGATAGGTATTTCGGTTGTCAGTGTGGTCGAGCTCGTCCAATTACTCAATATCTGTCTAAAAGCCTATTACGTGAAAAGGAAACCTTCATCGTAAGTCAAATTTTTGAATAATGCATTTCTCTTATTCCAAAATTTTAGTACGTCCTCTCAAAAAACATTGCAAGTTAATAACTACAAAGGTTCTATTTCTTCGCTGTCGAATCCACGCATATTCCGGCCGCGACAGCCCTCGACTCCGTCCGTCACTAAATCCAAGGGATCAAAATCTTCGCTTCTAGAGGAAATAGACCCAATAAAATTGATTATTGAGGAAGTTGAGGATGAGGAAAGTCCGAGATCAACTCCACCGCGTAAAAACACATATCCGTATTTACCACCCGGCGCAGAGTTGCCATGCACGTGCTTATATGGATCTCAGGGAAATATCGTGTTTATGAAGCCATTGTGCCCCTTCCATGGGTGAGTTTAAGGAATTATTTACATGGATATACTGAAATTTTAGGTATATGGTGAGGAGAAACACAGGCTACACTGCAAGTAGTTTCAGGTGAGGGTTATAAAAAATTGTTAAGAATATCATCCTTCCATTATATTCTCAAACAACTTCTTTTAAAGCGAACAAAAATAGGAAAAATGTGCGTTATTAAACACAAATCCATATAAAACATAATTATATTGTCATTCCGTTATTTTAGCCATGGGGATGAAGATTCATCAGAGCATTCAGAATTTGAGGACAATATGCCTCACATTACGGAAGAGGAAGAAAAAGCGCTGGCTGAAGAATGTGAGCGTCAAGGCGAATTAGAGGAGGATGAAGACCAAAAGCAAGACAAAGGGGCAAGAAAGGGATCAAAGGAAGAAAACAAAAACATGTCATGAAATGTATAAAACGAGCTTTTGTAATTAGACCAACTGTGCTTTCAATTTAACGGTGATAGATTATTAGGTACCATAAACGTCCTAGTATAGCATTGTAACAAAAATAAATAAGGTTACTTGTTGAAACAAAATTCAAAAACATATTTGGCGATTTTTGAAATAAATTTAGTAAAACCGCAAAGAACTTTTTATCGATAAGCCGGTTTGGCTAGGGACACAATTTTACTAGAGCGCTTACGGTACATCAGATAGATTCTAAAGCATTTAAGAAATTATCACTGGTTTCATCTCAATAATTTTTCATACCACTTCAAACCTCTATTACTTTGAGAGTGATTTTTTCATTATTCTCACGTTTGAAATGGGCTCTCAGATTTTTTTCGTTGTAAACGGGTAAATGTATCGCCACATAAATGATTCTTGCTCAGAGTTATAACTAAACACACCTGAATTAATACTTCGAATGTTTCTTTTCCGATGGCAGTGCTCGGCAATTTGTGCATTCCGTCCTGTTTCAACAAGTACATGTTCACGATGACACTGCCAAATTCACGCTTCCACAATAATTCTCCGGTTGCCCCATCGACGGTCATAATCCAACCATCTGCGGAACTTGTGAAGTGTTGGAAGGGATATCGAGTTTCCACTAAATTTAAAATATAACACACACAAAATTATCGGACGATGGTAATTCGATGTAAGCGTACTATAAGTCTTTGTATCGTTGTAAAATCAAACTAGATTCAGAGTCATCCTTTATGAGGATAACTTTGACTAGTGCTCAGGGCATGTTTCTAGTTAACGTAATTTAAGTCAAAAGGAAATTGTATTTTGACCCGCTAAAATGAAAATATTAAATTTTGTAATGCTGAAAATAACTTCCCTTTTTGAAATTAAATTGAACGTAGTATTTGTAACAATTTTGTAACCGACTTATTATAGGTTAAAAGGAGATATTAGTCACAAAATTCTACCTGGGAGAAGATGCGATGAGTAGTCAATAAACGTTGCATTCCACTGCTTATCTCGCTTCTTTGTGTCCACCATTGATATTTGGTATTCGGTTTTCCCTATGAAAACAGTATTCGGATGACTAACCGGACAATAACTGTTTGTAGAAGGTGACGATAAAGTCTCTGTCCTTTCGCCGGTTTCAGGATTAATTGATATCCAGACGTCTTTTTTATTTCCTAAAGATAGATAATAAAACACTACATTAAACTAGATGATAATTACCTGCATATAAGATCCCATCGTTACTGCGGCATGGAGATACCTTGACTAGTTGCGGAATTGTGAATGGAAGTTTATTTAGCCTCCCTTCCATAACCAAATACAATTGTCCATCTCGTGGATTTGGTATGAACGTAAAGCCTTGTTGAATAGCAACAGGTGACTCGAGTATCGGCGCTAAATAATAATATTTTTTTAATACCTGTTTCTGACAATAATGACTCACAGGCATTTTTCATAAACGATTTGAACAAAATAATACTATAGGTTAATGCATTGAAAGGTAATTAATTGGCTATCTAGGATTTTTCATGAAATAAAAAGAAACTCAGTTTTTCGGGATTCTAATTATCCATCAATAGTATATATTTATTAAATGTGTGAGAAACTGTGACTTTGCTTTGAAGTTTGTCAAATTAAAAGCCAATTTTTATTACTCGTTTATTTTATATTACATTTTGTATTAGTTTTGCAAAATATTCTACCGTATTAGAGGTAATACGAATAGAAAATGTTAAAATTCCGCCATAACACAATTTTCTGTTATACGTTTTACCGTGACATAGACACCGCATTTTTAATTTATAGTTTGTTTTTTGTTGTTTATTCAGCTAATTTACAGTTTGTTACTATTGAACAACAAACAAACAAACCTTCTTTGAATTTCCATTTATCTCTACCCGTTTGTGCGTCGATGGCTGTGATGTAGCCATCGAGTGTGGATATGAGCATAATACCCGCATCTTGAGAGCCATCGACCTCATTAAGCTGAAATAGGAAAATAATTTATACTAAAAACTTAGACTAAAACAATCAATACCGCATTCTTATGTGATAAAAGGCTGCCGAAAATTCCAAATAAGCAAAACAATGAAAATAGTAGAGAATAATGTTTCATAATATCCAACTCAGTCTGTCGGAGCGATATTTCCTTCTTTTGTCCATCAAAAATGCCAAACAATTAAAATTCTCGAAAAAAGTCGAGAATTCTCTGGGAAATAAATCGCTTCTTCACCGGTGTTTTATCCTGGAATAAAAAGTTAATGATACGAGTTATTAAAGCCTACGCAACTTTGCGATAAGAACCGGTTTTACTTTTGAACGCCTAGCCAATAGCGCTATTTTTTCTGTTATTCTCGGTCAAAATCTTGCTGGTGACGTGCCATATATTGCATACACGAGAGAAAAACACAACGCCAAACGTATTATAGAACGGAATTTATTTGAAGACAATTTATGACAATTTTTGCTTCAACCATCTCCCAAGAAAAATGAAAGGTTTTCCTAACTTATTCTATCGATATTTCTATTTTCCTATATATAATGTGCAGGTGGAGTCTGTCTGGAACGCTTATATCTGAAGATCTGTCAAGCGGTGGAAAAAAGTGAAGACGGATTCGGATTCAGGGTGAAAAATTATCGGGAAAAAAAATTTCAAAAATTCATGGGGGGGCTTATTTCGATTTCCAGGGGGGGGGGTCCGACCCCCCCCCCTCCGGGGGGGGGGGGTCCCGGGGGGGGGTCCAAAACCAAAAACTCTCGGAATGCAAGAAAAAGTGATCCTAAGACGTTTTGAAGGTCAGATTCGGGATTTTTGACCCAAAAAGTGGCTTTATCCAGAAAAATCCATTTTTGAAAATTTGACTCTTGAACGCCGAAAGGGCTGAAAATTGCAGGAATGGGGTATTTCGATACGCTGAATCCGAAAATGGGTTCAGATTCGGGATTTTTGACCCAAAAAGTGGCTTTATCCAGAAAAATCCATTTTTTGAAAATTTGACTCTTGAACGCCGAAAGGGCTGAAAATTGCAGGAATGGGGTATTTCGATACGCTGAATCCGAAAATGGGTTCAGATTCGGGATTTTTGACCCAAAAAGTGGCTTTATCCAGAAAAATCCATTTTTTGAAAATTTGACTCTTGAACGCCGAAAGGGCTGAAAATTGCAGGAATGGGGTATTTCGATACGCTGAATCCGAAAATGGGTTCAGATTCGGGATTTTTGACCCAAAAAGTGGCTTTATCCAGAAAAATCCATTTTTTGAAAATTTGACTCTTGAACGCCGAAAGGGCTGAAAATTGCAGGAATGGGGTATTTCGATACGCTGAATCCGAAAATGGGTTCAGATTCGGGATTTTTGACCCAAAAAGTGGCTTTATCCAGAAAAATCCATTTTTTGAAAATTTGACTCTTGAACGCCGAAAGGGCTGAAAATTGCAGGAATGGGGTATTTCGATACGCTGAATCCGAAAATGGGTTCAGATTCGGGATTTTTGACCCAAAAAGTGGCTTTATCCAGAAAAATCCATTTTTTGAAAATTTGACTCTTGAACGCCGAAAGGGCTGAAAATTGCAGGAATGGGGTATTTCGATACGCTGAATCCGAAAATGGGTTCAGATTCGGGATTTTTGACCCAAAAAGTGGCTTTATCCAGAAAAATCCATTTTTTGAAAATTTGACTCTTGAACGCCGAAAGGGCTGAAAATTGCAGGAATGGGGTATTTCGATACGCTGAATCCGAAAATGGGTTCAGATTCGGGATTTTTGACCCAAAAAGTGGCTTTATCCAGAAAAATCCATTTTTTGAAAATTTGACTCTTGAACGCCGAAAGGGCTGAAAATTGCAGGAATGGGGTATTTCGATACGCTGAATCCGAAAATGGGTTCAGATTCGGGATTTTTGACCCAAAAAGTGGCTTTATCCAGAAAAATCCATTTTTTGAAAATTTGACTCTTGAACGCCGAAAGGGCTGAAAATTGCAGGAATGGGGTATTTCGATACGCTGAATCCGAAAATGGGTTCAGATTCGGGATTTTTGACCCAAAAAGTGGCTTTATCCAGAAAAATCCATTTTTTGAAAATTTGACTCTTGAACGCCGAAAAGGCTAAAAATTGCAGGAATGGGGTATTTCGATACGCTGAATCCGAAAATGGGTTCAGATTCGGGATTTTTGACCCAAAAAGTGGCTTTATCCAGAAAAATCCATTTTTTGAAAATTTGACTCTTGAACGCCGAAAGGGCTGAAAATTGCAGGAATGGGGTATTTCGATACGCTGAATCCGAAAATGGGTTCAGATTCGGGATTTTTGACCCAAAAAGTGGCTTTATCCAGAAAAATCCATTTTTTGAAAATTTGACTCTTGAACGCCGAAAGGCTGAAAATTGCAGGAATGGGGTATTTCGATACGCTGAATCCGAAAATGGGTTCAGATTCGGGATTTTTGACCCAAAAAGTGGCTTTATCCAGAAAAATCCATTTTTTGAAAATTTGACTCTTGAACGCCGAAAAGGCTAAAAATTGCAGGAATGGGGTATTTCGATACGCTGAATCCGAAAATGGGTTCAGATTCGGGATTTTTGACCCAAAAAGTGGCTTTATCCAGAAAAATCCATTTTTTGAAAATTTGACTCTTGAACGCCGAAAAAAATTGCAGGAATGGGGTATTTCGATACGCTGAATCCGAAAATGGGTTCAGATTCGGGATTTTTGACCCAAAAAGTGGCTTTATCCAGAAAAATCCATTTTTTGAAAATTTGACTCTTGAACGCCGAAAGGGCTGAAAATTGCAGGAATGGGGTATTTCGATACGCTGAATCCGAAAATGGGTTCAGATTCGGGATTTTTGACCCAAAAAGTGGCTTTATCCAGAAAAATCCATTTTTTGAAAATTTGACTCTTGAACGCCGAAAGGGCTGAAAATTGCAGGAATGGGGTATTTCGATACGCTGAATCCGAAAATGGGTTCAGATTCGGGATTTTTGACCCAAAAAGTGGCTTTATCCAGAAAAATCCATTTTTTGAAAATTTGACTCTTGAACGCCGAAAGGCTAAAATTGCAGGAATGGGGTATTTCGATACGCTGAATCCGAAAATGGGTTCAGATTCGGGATTTTTGACCCAAAAAGTGGCTTTATCCAGAAAAATCCATTTTTTGAAAATTTGACTCTTGAACGCCGAAAGGGCTGAAAATTGCAGGAATGGGGTATTTCGATACGCTGAATCCGAAAATGGGTTCAGATTCGGGATTTTTGACCCAAAAAGTGGCTTTATCCAGAAAAATCCATTTTTTGAAAATTTGACTCTTGAACGCCGAAAAGGCTAAAATTGCAGGAATGGGGTATTTCGATACGCTGAATCCGAAAATGGGTTCAGATTCGGGATTTTTGACCCAAAAAGTGGCTTTATCCAGAAAAATCCATTTTTTGAAAATTTGACTCTTGAACGCCGAAAAGGCTGAAAATTGCAGGAATGGGGTATTTCGATACGCTGAATCCGAAAATGGGTTCAGATTCGGGATTTTTGACCCAAAAAGTGGCTTTATCCAGAAAAATCCATTTTTTGAAAATTTGACTCTTGAACGCCGAAAGGGCTGAAAATTGCAGGAATGGGGTATTTCGATACGCTGAATCCGAAAATGGGTTCAGATTCGGGATTTTTGACCCAAAAAGTGGCTTTATCCAGAAAAATCCATTTTTTGAAAATTTGACTCTTGAACGCCGAAAGGGCTGAAAATTGCAGGAATGGGGTATTTCGATACGCTGAATCCGAAAATGGGTTCAGATTCGGGATTTTTGACCCAAAAAGTGGCTTTATCCAGAAAAATCCATTTTTTGAAAATTTGACTCTTGAACGCCGAAAAGGCTAAAAATTGCAGGAATGGGGTATTTCGATACGCTGAATCCGAAAATGGGTTCAGATTCGGGATTTTTGACCCAAAAAGTGGCTTTATCCAGAAAAATCCATTTTTTGAAAATTTGACTCTTGAACGCCGAAAAGGCTAAAAATTGCAGGAATGGGGTATTTCGATACGCTGAATCCGAAAATGGGTTCAGATTCGGGATTTTTGACCCAAAAAGTGGCTTTATCCAGAAAAATCCATTTTTTGAAAATTTGACTCTTGAACGCCGAAAGGGCTGAAAATTGCAGGAATGGGGTATTTCGATACGCTGAATCCGAAAATGGGTTCAGATTCGGGATTTTTGACCCAAAAAGTGGCTTTATCCAGAAAAATCCATTTTTTGAAAATTTGACTCTTGAACGCCGAAAGGGCTGAAAATTGCAGGAATGGGGTATTTCGATACGCTGAATCCGAAAATGGGTTCAGATTCGGGATTTTTGACCCAAAAAGTGGCTTTATCCAGAAAAATCCATTTTTTGAAAATTTGACTCTTGAAGGCCGAAAAGGCTGAAAATTGCAGGAACGGGGTATTTCGATACGCTGAATCCGAAAATGGGTTCAGATTCGGGATTTTTGACCCAAAAAGTGGCTTTATCCAGAAAAATCCTTTTTTTGAAAATTTGACTCTTGAACGCCGAAAGGGCTGAAAATTGCAGGAATGGGGTATTTCGATACGCTGAATCCGAAAATGGGTTCAGATTCGGGATTTTTGACCCAAAAAGTGGCTTTATCCAGAAAAATCCATTTTTTGAAAATTTGACTCTTGAACGCCGAAAGGGCTGAAAATTGCAGGAATGGGGTATTTCGATACGCTGAATCCGAAAATGGGTTCAGATTCGGGATTTTTGACCCAAAAAGTGGCTTTATCCAGAAAAATCCATTTTTTGAAAATTTGACTCTTGAACGCCGAAAGGGCTGAAAATTGCAGGAATGGGGTATTTCGATACGCTGAATCCGAAAATGGGTTCAGATTCGGGATTTTTGACCCAAAAAGTGGCTTTAGTGACCTGAAGAAGACCACTGATTTGTGATGAAGTTGACAGAGCCGATAGGGCTGAAGTTGCAGGAATGATGGATTTAAGTACCAATCCGATTTGTGATTGAAGTGACAGAGTCCGATTCGGATTTAAGTTACCAAACCCAGATTCGAGATTTAAGTTACCAAATCCATGATTTGTGATTGAGTTGAAGAGACCGATTCGAGATAAGTTCCCAAACATGATTCGAGATTAGTTGACCAAATCCAGATTCGAGATTTAAGTTACCAAAACCCATGATCGAGATTTAAGTTACCAAACCAGATTCGAGATTTAAGTTACCAAATCCATGATTTGATTGAAGTTGACAGAGACCGATTCGAGATTTAGTTACAACCATGATTCGAGATTAAGTTACACATGATTCGAGATTTAAGTTACCAAACATGATTCGGATTTATTTACCAAAATCCTGATTTGTGATTGAAGTTGCAGAGACGATTCGAGATTTAGTTACCAAACTGATTCGAGATTAGTTACAATCCATGATTTGTGATTGAAGTTGACAGAGACCGTTTCGAGATTTAAGTTACACTGATTCGAGATTAAGTTACAAAGCCCTGATTTGAGATTTAAGTTACAGACCCTGATTTGTGATTGAAGTTACACCTGATTCAGATTAAGCCAACCGATTAGAGATTTAAGTTACCAAACCCATGATTCGAGATTTAAGTTACCAAATCCATGATTTGTGATTGAAGTTGACAGAGACCGATTCGAGATTTAAGTTACCAAACCCATGATTCGAGATTTAAGTTACCAAATCCATGATTTGTGATTGAAGTTGACAACCTGTTGCCAACCCGGGGGAGGACAACCGGCCAACCCTGGGGTGGACAACTGACAAAAATATGATAACTAATACCAAACCACCAGAGATTCTAACGGAAAAAACCGAAAGAATCCCGAAGAATCCTGAAGAATACTGAAAAATTCTAAAAATGGAAAAAATAAAACTGAAAAATCGAAAATTTGAAAAATGGAAAAATATGATAACTAATACCAAACACAAGAGAATTCGACGGGCGCGGCTTTGCCGCGCCCTTTCAACTTAACTAGTTCGTATATTATTTCGAACATAAAATTTACAGAAAAATACAAAATTGCATATTTGTATAAATAATTAAAAAATGGTAATCATAATAAAAACAAACAATATAAATAAAAATGCTTCGTATTTATACTTGTTAATGAAGTTACTTCAACGATAAATTAATTTTATTCTCACCTTCTCGTCGAATGAAAAAAATTAAAAGGCTGCACGAAATACCTCGGGAACTAATTTTCCACCCAAATTAGTTTAGACGACGGATTTTCCTCAATGTTAGGTTTAATTCATCAAATTTGAAGAATGGGATTATGTTAGTGACAGTATCAGTCTGTCTGTAAAACTAACAGTCGCTGTGACACTATGATTGCGGTCTAGGAGTTAGAGCTTGTGTTGTCAGCAATATCTCCGATATCGCTGAAATCGAGCAGCCTGTGTTTAATTATTTGATGAAAAATTATTTTTGAATCAAGTAACTTTCAAATGCAACATTGAGTAAAAATTGAATATATTTTAAAATATGGCTTTGACCACTCAATATTTATTAGAACTATAAAATATATAGTCAAAGTAAAGCTGCATGTTAAGACCTTTACTGCATAATCGATAAAAAATTATTGAAATCTTAGAAAATGATGAAACATATATTATTTCGTGTGCAAACATTTTGATCAAATTATTGCTCATATTACATTTTTTACTTTAAAAAATTTATTTATTATACCCTACTCGACACACAAATTTGGAATCGTGTTTTTATTCCACTTTAGGGTCTCTGACTGGCTACAGCCAAGACAAATTTTGACGGGAAATCGAACATGATTCGGGGTTTGTTTGTCGGTTACAGTATGTCCTTTTGTTATATGAATACTCTTTACTTGTTACACTTTTCTATTTTCATTTTGTAAATTTTAAAGCACTCCGCTGCTTTCTATGAGGAGTACTGGACTTGCTGTTATTACGCTTTAAGAAATATCGTGTCTGGTTATAGTGTGCATAATAAACGTTTATAGTTTTGAAAAATTGGTTGAAATAGCATACTTTTTGCCTCAAGGTTGATTCACACTCACCGTTATTTGCTGTGAGCAAAGCCAATACGATAGAATACGTTCTCATAAGTCGGAGAGATGATTTCATTACCTTCCGTTATTCAAAAAACTCAATTCCGCGTAAACCAAACAGGCGCGTCATTTTCCATTGGATCACCGGACACATCAAGTTTTATTTTAGTAAGTGTGTTTATCACTGCTAAAAACCGTTCAGATTCTGCGGATGCGTGGGCAAAACTTGCCTGAGGCTCAATTCTTGCACAAACATCAAATGAGGAAGCGCAAAAGTGCCTTACGAATCGACCAAAGTTATCAATCTCAATTAAGGTTACACTTGTCCGCTGTGTAAACTTTCCGACGGACCTCCTACTCCAAGAATCAGCTATTTTACTGCTCTCAACTCACACAGTGATTAGCCGAGATTCGCAGGAGGGTGGACCGCTAATTTGGGTCTGTGGGCTTGCCGTACATATCAAAAGCAAAAGAGAGCGTTAATCCATGCAAATTGGATTGACTCCCCCTCCTTGACACCCTTTTCTACGCGTTACGTTTTCTGGAACCAAAATCCGTTGAGATTTTCGAAAAAGTTTGGGTGTTCTCTGACGTTATTTTTCGTAAAAATAGCCAGTAGCGGCATTTTCGAACTGCATTATTGAGTAAGCCTTTGGACGTTATTAGCAGGTGACTTTTGAGTCCACTGTGTTTCAGGTGAATATTGCTACTGCATAAAGAATATTGCTGCTAAAGTCGTCGTCAGGTATTCCTTCAGGTCTATGTCATATTTGCTAGGTGTTTATGTGAGAATGTGTAATGAGAAAGAAACTTATTATGAGTCTGAAAAGCGGAGTAAATGCGATTTGGTTGCGCATTGACAACAGAGATAATTGTTTTCGACATACTGGGATAAACATGTCTCGCCCGGTGGGCGACATATCAGCATGTGTAATAATTTCCGACAAAAATTTTGCTCGACTTATTTATGGCGGATCCGTCATTATTGCAGAGATCCGGCATTAAATTGCCTGACGTTGCACTTTTATAGAATAGGTCTCGCAAATGAGCATAACTGCGAACGTAATCATCCACATCTTCTACCTAGTATTGCAGTGCAATAATTCCTCCGTGGGTAACGTTTGGGCCGGTGCATTCTTAGGGGTATTTAATTTCTAAACGTACCTATTTTTAGGGTAATGTTTTGCGGGGAATCCGAATTTGAGGTCAGAATTTAGCTAAAATTAGACAAAATTTTGGGAAGGCCATTCTTACCAGTGCGTTTTCTGCGGGTTGGGCGCGCAAAGCCCGTGTGTATAAAACTAAGTACGAGTGCCGAAGGCACTCCCCCATGGCTAGTTCCATATATTACTACACTCTTACTAATAACAACTTGAGATAGAACCTATTATAGTTTTTATCACATCGAATTAAATTCTATTGTCAGATATTAGCAACCAAATTTTTATTCCAAGTGGAAACGTAATTTACATTACACATTCAACCATAATTAATGATTGAATTAATTATGTCCATATTTATATCTCACATTTTGCGTTAAGAACCTCCCATTAAAGATTTATAGATATGCATAGGTATCCGGATAAGCGACGAACATATGACATAATTTTCGTATATTTCCGGAGAAACATTTTGGACACTTTACAGATAAATGTCAATTAAGTACACAAGTATATTGTCATCAAATCAAATCGAGCGTTTATAGGACTGAATTTAAGCACTAGCTGTTTTTCTCATAATAATTAGAAATGTGTAAACTTTTTTCAAAGCACCTTCAAATATTTTGCAAATGATATATTTCCATAGTCACAGTTACAACTTGTTTGTGCATCGTTTAATGACATGTTCTTGGTACACCTCCTGTTAATAGTGCCACCATAGAGAAAACCACCGTATATTAAACTTATACAATGGAATTTGGTATATGGCCCTATAGTCCATTTTTAATTCTTAACTTATGATTATTGGAAGTTTTTGATAATTAATCAAATACAGGTATAGGTAGGCTTTTTGTATTTAGCACAATGACGAATTTTTGAGGAAATAGAGACGATCACATAAAAAGCCATTTTTGGTTTGTTTTCTTACTCTTTTGGACCTGAAACTCTTCCTACTTCCCCGTTCGTTTCCTATCATTTCTCGGTGGGCCTCTTGGCCACGGAAAGAGGCCCCGCCTTCTTTTGTGGCCATTTCCCTCGGAAGGTGCCGACCCAAATCCCTTTTATTGGTTTCTGAAGCACACCTCCAGTGTCATTTTAAAGGGTAATCCCATTGTTTTTGTTGGTCTTCTAAATATTTCCGCATTTGCCTGGATCACTGTTCATTTAGAAAATTACCCTTTAATCTTCCATATTAATGTCCCTAATTTCGGGATATAAATACGAAACATTCTGAATGATGCAAACATACTCTCCATAATTTAGAATGAACATACAAGTGATTGCGGCTTCGCCGCAATCACTTGTAAAAATGGTGGAGCGTGAGTTGTTCGGGAGATTGGGTTCTTCATCGCTTCGCGCACCGCCATCAGCGGTCAGGGTTGAGTTCGTACTTAAGTATAGTCCAGTACTATTCGTGCGTGACTATAACTATAATTATTCTGATTGATTAGCATACGCATTTGGTGCTATCGTTTGGTGTATCACACGCCGTATATGGTGCGGGGCGTGGAAAGTTTTCAATGTAGATCCTCGATTTTGGACAAAATCCAGGATCTGCGATCCTGAAAAACTCAAAAATTTCGAGACAGGTTCCGGCTAAGTTATAGCGCATATTGCTTGACACATTGAGAGCTATCGTTTGGTGTATCATACGCCGTATATGGTGCGGGGCGTGATGAGTCTCTCCACAGGGGGCCGTGACACTGACACTGCGGTTTAGGTAAGAGTGGAAACAGACGAGAGAGCCATTTTACGCCTGAAAGATTCGGTAGATTCGAATTTTAAGTCCAAATTATTTGACGATTTCTCAAGTCACTTGACTTGAAAAATAAACCTGTATGTTTAATCCGCAACTTTGCCATTTTAATCCCAACTTTTTGCACAGAGAGGAAATTATTTCTTGCGTTAGGTACGACATTTAATATAAGATGCATAAATAACGGTCTTGGCTCTCTATCTTCCCACAGGAGAGGTGCGAGGAGGAGGCTAACTAAAAATTCCATAATACATATTAATTTTTTTATGCCAAGTGCTAGTTGAATAATCAAATTGCCTCGACCGGAGAATAATGAAAAATGTGTCAAATTCATTCAAACAAAGCAATGGGTAATGCCTCCGTCACAAATGCCGCGGGGGATAACCCTCAGTCGATAGCGCGCATCCTCCCCCACTTTTCCTTAACTTGTACTTTGTTCATTTTCCGCGTGAATGATTTTGAACAGGCTTGCATTGTGCCGTTATTATGTGCCATCTTTCGTTTCCGATTATCCGCACATTTGAGAGACAAATGAGTTACAAGAAATGCTCTTGAGATTTTACTAGAATTTCACCGTTTCTGATGTTAGAATATTGCCGGTCAAATTTACTACAAAACACTTAAACATATTATCAAAGAAGTTTTTAGTACTGTCCGTCATTTGGTATTTTCTGACTTCAAAAGTCTAAAATGAAAAAATTTTCTTTCTTACATTAGCAAAATTTCAGAGTGTCCTATTGAACACTCAGAAAGATTCCACAGGCAGGTTATCTTTAATTTAGAGCGAGGACTGCAGAGAAAATTTAAATTTACTATTTTGTATTAACTACAGTAGCACAAAATGTCATCGTGATAATTAGGATTTGATGAGCACAATCCCCTCACCTGGGAGCTCTAACAATATTTCTTGTATGAAAAATTTCATTAGTACAATTTCTTACTACTAATGACTAGAAAATAATGGCAGATCCAAAAAAATGTGATGTAAAGAAAAATATTAAAATTACGCCTCGTTTCCGGTAATTAGACAACGGTAAGCCACGTGTTTGAAGTCGTGCGCTCGCGTTGTTGCGTTCGTGAGATCTTGTGACCAGTTTGTATTTATAATACTCGATACTTTCCAGCACCCGTCAGATCAGGCCGTTCCTGTTGTTGCGTTTCCAATTTTCTACAATGAATTCGCTGCGTACATCCTCGACGCTTTCATCGCCTCTTTCGATCTTCTTTTCTAAATATTATTTCGCGCTAATTTGCGTCATTTTGGCAACAGTACTCCTTGGCAGTCAACAGGTAAAATTTGCTCTTTTATTTTGAAACGTCATCTAAGCGTGCTTTTTTTGCAAACGTTGAAACTCAAAATTTGTTTATGAATTTTTGAGCATTCTCTTCCACTCGAGCATGCACTATAGAACAAAAAATTAGTCCTATTTGGTGCTTGCGTAAAGTTTATTTTCGGGAAAAGGCACTGGCGCCGTTTAATGTCCATTTATGTCCAAATTAAATTCCCACACACATTGAAGCCCATGCGATTTCCGCGGACATAAAAAAGAGGAACAAGATATTAAAATTTTCGGAAATTGCGTGCTCGCGACTTACAACAATTGTGTAATCAAAGATCTTTCATCTTAAGTGAATTTCTTAGATAAAGGAAGAAAAATGAAGCAGGCCTTTTTTATGCTCGTTCTGTGACTTTCGGTAAAGAAAATTTATCCATTTCCTTTCGTGTTAGTTCAAAAAAACCCTTTAAAAACATAACGTTGTCTCATTGCATTTTGCTGGACTTTATTCTTTGAACCGTTTTATCTGTTTTAATTAAATTTGGCCCTATTTTTATGCATGGGCTTCTATTTTGATTTTTTATGACGTCCAAATGGGGCGATTGAGTACTTTGGACGTGAAACACTTCACACGTCCCACGCTTCCCAAACTCAAAGCTATAAATCAGGGAAGAGTGAGTATCTTGGGAATAAGTTTTGAATTGCTCATCATCTAAAGGAAACAAAAAGTCAGGAAATTGGGTTGCACCCATACTTGGAAATGAACGTTTCAAATGGGTTTGCACTCGATGCGATCGGAAATTAAAAGTTAAAAATTATCCACTAAAAATAAAAGTACAAAAAAACACAACTAAGTTCAGGAAAGAAGTAGCTAGCATAACATAAATCATAATTTTCGGCTTTGTTATAGCTAACAATAAGCATGTCCTTGACATGTCATATTTAGGCGTAAGAGAAAGTAAATAACTACTTTAAATAGGTTTTAGCTAATTCTTTCTATTGAACAGAATTACAAATTTGACATCGAAATTCGGTTATTTGATTGAAAACTGGAACTTGATCGCAATCAAATAAAATTCTTCATATTAAATTCAACTCAATCCTACCCAAAATTCTAAAATTCTTGCTCTAGACTATGACATATAAACAGTATATTATATCTACAAGTACTTTAACATGATTACTTTTAGGCGTCAGCCGAACCTTTGGCAGAGTCCACCGAGACCCAGATGGATGAGAAACGGGCCGGTTACCACAGCCAATTTGCCTTTGCCAAACGTCGCATGCCATCGGCTTTTGCGTTCGCAAAACGTGATTTCGGTGGCCGAGCGTTTGCTTTCGCTAAACGGTCAGAAGCGGAAGCCCAATCATCAGAAGAGAATGCGTCACTACCTGCCGACAAACGATTTGATTCCCCTTACAGCAGATTTGCGTTCGCGAAAAGAGGACCGAACCGCTTCGCTTTTGCTAAGCGATGGCCAGCCGCCGGCAGAAATTTTGCTTTCGCATAAATATCCTGGCATAATGGGGTTCTGGCAAAATCACCGCCTAGCGTTTAGCGAAATTCATATAATATTGACTCTCTCCACTGATTTCCCATTGTGTCTATTTGGAAAGTTTGACATTGTTCGGCATATTGATATTAAATAAATTTGGTTAACATTGCTGTGTAAAATATTGGAATAAAATCGCAAATAGAGAATAAAAACTTCCAACGTCGAGGTGGGTTATCGGAGGCATTTGTGATATATGTGGAGCTAAAATGTAGAAATAAGACGAAAGTGATTTTTTGTAAACGAAATTATTTTATTCCTCATTTTTGGCCTATTTTTGACACATTTTTGCCCAAGACTCATCGAAAATCGTCTCAGACAACCATGCCGTTGACCACAAAGTTGCTTATCTCATCGAATTCTTGCTGAAAAACTCATTTTCTGAATGACGAAAATTTTGACGAAAAAATGCGATTTTCGGGTCCATGTGGGGTACCACATGGTATGGAAAAATTGGTCAAAAATTTCGTCATTCAGAAAATGAGTTTTTCAGCAAGAATTCGACTCACTGAACAACTTTGTGGTCAACGGCATGGTTGTCTGGGACGATTTACGATGAGTTTTCGTCAAAAATGTGTCAAAAATAGACCAAAAAATGACGAAAAAAATAAAATTTTCGGTACATAACCGCAGAATAGCCTATCTTACCCAGAATTTCACGGCGGATCTGAATCTAACCTTGGTTTGGGCATTTCCTCTGTAAAAAGTGGTCGAAACAGGCCTCCGAAATTTCGATTTGTATGGAAAAAGTTGCAAAGTGTGGTATGTTCAGAGGGTCCGTTACCCATGAAATTCGCCGGTCACGAATGAGATCTTTTTTTGCATATAAATAAGCTCAGATAGTAGCATTAACATCAATCAGGTCGCATCAAAACTGAAGAAATATAAAGCTCTCAAAAAATTGACTTTTTTGAGCCACCCTGTAGTATATTTAGTTCATCTTATACATCCAATTTTGGTCTGACAGTATATTACATTGATGTTCTTAAGCAAATTTGACATCGAATGCAAAACTCAAATAGTGTGTCGGATCAAGTTGTTCACCAGTTTCATACATTACAAGGACATTTTCTGCACATGGCAGGTGCAATATCCGCCCACAAGTCCCATATTGTTGGTCACTCTATTCCGTTCAGCCCCAATTATGCTGTCGTTAGCCATTCACAACAGTCGCCGAAGAGAATTTAAATTGGGACGCTGGTTGATTATTTGGCGGGGACATGGCGAAAAAGAAGCATACACAAATATGCACCGGAAAAGCCAAAAGGTCCTTAAATGAACATCGAGACATGTTATATCCAGTATACCTGTTTACAATAAATCTGTACCAAATATGCCAGCTTACACGGTAATTTTTGTCTTATGTGTTTTTATCTGCTTCCTTAAATGAGTTGCAAGATCATTCGTTTATTTGTGGTTGAAACTTTTATTATCCAGATCAATTTTCGGTTTATTGCGTCTGATTTGCACCTCATTTAATTCTTTGGATCTGCCAGATTTTCAAGCTATATTAAAAATATGACACAGAAGAATTTCTCCTAATCCTTCTGAATATACCGTCATAAATAAGCTATCATCACTACTAAAATAGAAAACGAAATTAATCACAAAAAGGTAATAGTCGTAAAAGTTGCATAAATGTTTAAAATTAGTGAGAGCAAACACACTGTAACGATACCTTTGATTTACATTACAAACAATGCCAATGATTTTTGCCTGCAGGAAAATTTGCCAAAACCCACCTCCCACCAGTTCATTTCCTTATGTGCAAATGTGTTTGTTCTTCTGTCCATTTAAGTATCTTAAGAACGCCCACTTCAGTTATTTTGTTTGCACATACATACGAAACGCACTTTGGTCTTCTTTGGCAAATCTTGGAGAGATGAGAAGACAATATAACAGTAAGGATTAATTTAGAGGTGAGATTATAATGGACATGGAAAGTAATGCCACATACCAAAACACGTTCTCATTTGTTTTGTTAATTTTTTGTTAATACAAGTCACTAATTTTCTGTACAATGACAAGCAACTATGCTCACATACAAAATATCAAACATGTTAAAGGAATAAATAAGTTTTGGAGCGTTTGGGGTTCAGGATATCTTCCCCGGAGTAGCTGGTTTGCACGAGGGCAACCCCAGAGGACACGCGCGTCCCTTCCACCATTAACCCTAGCTGCGAATTATTGGTTTTTTCGGGGGAAACTATCCCGAAACAAATGTTTTGTTTTCTTATCCGTTAATGTGTGAAAATAATGATAAATATGATTATTATTTTTTCTTTGAAATCTTTACCGCCTATACATTCAAAAAATATTATTTTATAGTGAAGTCATTTATTGCGTTACGAAGTATCAATATTCAACAACTTTACGTTTGACGGATCAAAGGCTGTAGCAAAGTTGTGAAACTATACTATTTTGTGTTTCGGTATTTATATAGGTTGAAATATTAACGTAGATTCGACATTAATACTGTTCAGCTATACTTCTCTATCAAATTCCATTAAGGTGCGAATACAATAGCGATTGATAAGTGATTTGCCTATTTTGGCTTATGATCGGTCTGTTTTGGCCATTAATTCTTGCGTTTCTTCTTTTTTCTCTTTTTGAAAACATATATTTTTAAGGATAATACGTCAAAATTTTTGGCATATTTTTGCAAGATGCTAACGAAAATGTGCAAATTTTTGACGTTTTGTCTTTAAAAATGCATATTTTCCAAAAATTAAAAAATGTACTAGTAAACCGACGCTGAAACGGAAAAGTTTGTAATGAAAACAGACCAATCGTAGACCAAAATAGGCTGACTCGAAAATCAAACATAATCGCTATTGTGTTCGCTCCCTCAGAGTGGACACGAAACTGTAAATTCCGGTCTTGGCATTTCGTTCTGATCCCGCCAAAAATTCTACTCAAACACTAACTCACTCCTTCCTCGCATGCATACAATAAGTGATTAACTGCTGAATGTCTTTGTTCTAATAAGATTATTCAACAATTACGTCATTTACAAAAGACATTTAGGAATCCCACTATCCTTCTTTCCATACAAAACTGTACTATTTTAAAATCAAAAAGCTAATTTATGCTATTTTTATAATCATCTCATTCTTCTGACTTCATAACTCTAAAAAGTGCCAACAATCTTTATACTTAATGATTTCTCAGTTTATAACACCTCTACCACTAAAGAAATTTGAACTGAAACTTCTCTAAAACAATTTTCAATGCAAAATTATATTTGAAATGAAACTTATGTCAAATTGTTATGTTGCTAAAAGTTGCCTTTTAAAATAGCTTTCCCTAGGCTCTACTAGATTTCGCTCAGTGAAGAAAATGTTTACGTACAAATAAAATTTCATAATTGCTTGTTGATTATTTTAACTTTATAACACAAAATTTTTATGACTGTTACATTTTAGAACCATGGCCAATATGACAATGTCCACTGATGGCGAAATTACCGCAAGCGATATAGATCAAGAACAACTTACAACGAAGGTAAATTATGGAACTCATACTAAGACGCCATGGTCACACTTTCGCGTGACGCACCCGGTTAGGGCACTTCCAGTGGGTAGACCGGGCTGAAATTTTACAGGGAGGTAGGGCATCGAAAAAGATTACAAGGGTTTTTTTTTATACCTCGATCCGCTTGGTGGATCGTGATTTTGCATATATGCAAATTTTGCCAGGGTTACATGACATAGGCCCATGTCATGTAAGGTGACATGACCCCATGTCACCTTACATGACCCCATGTCACCCGACATGACATCACGTGACCTCCTGTCACGTGACCCCCTGTCACGTGATGTCACCTGACATGACATCACGTGATGTCATGTAAGGTGACATGGGGTCATGTAAGGTGTGATACTTTTTGCCTGTGTCTGCGGCGCGGCGCGTGGCTGCGGCGGGACCCGTGTCTGCGGCGTGGCCCGTGCCTGCGGCGCTGCCCGTTCCTGCGGCGCTGCCCCGCTGCTGCGGCGGACCCTGTATTCAAAGCGTAGAAAGTAATGCAGAGAAACCCCCTGAACAATGCGTAGAACGTAGTGGCGGACGAGAAAGATTCCCCCCGCGAAGCGGGGGGAATCTTTCTCGTACTTTATACAAAAAGGCAACATTTTTCGGGTTTTAAACCCACTTTTTGGACCCATACATATATTTTAGGTTTTATTTGATACAATAATAACCGTATTGAGAATTTTAAGTTCTCAAATCTTAGCTACCTTTTTTCAAAAATATTATGCCTAGACTGAAATGTCCCATCGTATTACGCTAACCATTTTTACGCTAACCATCATAATATCAAATTTGCGCGCTTTTAGCAATTGTTATATAGGAGAATACGGAGGGATGTTGCCAAAAAGGCGCGTCAATTTGACTTTACCTGCGAAGCTCGTTAGCGAAATACTATGTTTACTGAAAGTTTTTAATAACCCTCGAAATTAAATGAGAGAAAAATCAAAGTAATCATTCTCAAATTTCGTATTAAAAAATGATATCTGAGAAATCTCGTTTATAGGTTTACTACTACATGGATGACCAGCCCATGCCATTTGCGACAGAGATACCTGTGCCACCATCGAAAATCACCTTATTCGATTTCAAGCAATCCATAAATAAGAAGAAATACAAATTTTACCACAAAGTGATGGATCCGATTCTGAACACGTACGTTTGTTCTAATCCGTATAAAATAATCATTTCTGGTTTAAGGGAGGTAAAAACAGACATTCTCGACGATAAGGAAATACTGAGACCTAATTCACAAGGCCTTTACGAATTATTTCTACTTTCCGACAACAATGTAGCAATAGCTGGCACGTCTGGAAGGCCTCCTATCGTAAATATTCGTACTTTGCAGGTACAGTATTTTAAGTATACGTTATATTAATATAACAGCCAACCGAGCTCAGTGTAAACAATATGTTTTGAAGCAACATATTTTAAATGGATGACATATATGGCATGGAACTCATACTAAGACGCCATGGTCACACTTTCGCGTGACGCACCCGGTTAGGGCACTTCCAGTGGGTAGACCGGGCTGAAATTTTACAGGGAAGTAGGGCATCGAAAAAGATTACAAGGGTTTTTTTTATACCTCGATCCGCTTGGTGGATCGTGATTTTGCATATATGCAAATTTTGCCAGGGTTACATGACATAGGCCCATGTCATGTAAGGTGACATGACCCCATGTCACCTTACATGACCCCATGTCACCCGACATGACATCACGTGACCTCCTGTCACGTGACCCCCTGTCACGTGATGTCACCTGACATGACATCACGTGATGTCATGTAAGGTGACATGGGGTCATGTAAGGTGTGATACTTTTTGCCTGTGTCTGCGGCGCGGCGCGTGGCTGCGGCGGGACCCGTGTCTGCGGCGCTGCCCGTTCCTGCGGCGCTGCCCCGCTGCCCCGCTGCTGCGACGGACCCTGTATTCAAAGCGTAGAAAGTAATGCAGAGAAACCCCCTGAACAATGCGTAGAACGTAGTGGCGGACGAGAAAGATTCCCCCCGCGAAGCGGGGGGAATCTTTCTCGTGATTGTACAAAAACGGATATGTATGCTACACAGTTGAAAACATAATATTTTCATTTGCAGAACCGCGCCTCAGTTAGACCAATGGAACATGGCGCCCACATTTATCCTCAGCGTCATCGCTCGCACCATGAAAATTTACGTCAAGCGAATCAATATTTTGATGATAGCAGTAATTTTTATACAACATCACATTTTTGTACAATCTAAAAAGCGATTTAGGCTCACAAGAGGAAAGTAACCTTTTCATGGATTCTAATGTAAGGATGCATTCCGATGATGAGTCAAGGTAAAAATGGTTTAAACTTGGATGAGTTTAGAATGCATATAATTTAAGGTACTCAACTGATATCACAAGTGTATCGCAACAACCAGCTCATAATAAAAAGTATGACAGCAGCAATAAACCGTGTTGGGCCCGTGATCGACGCAGAAGACCAAAAAAATCGTATCATTCCTTTCTTTCTACTACATTTGATGATACTCAGGTTTGCTAATCTAAAGTTTTATATAGTTTATTAAATATAATGTTAGGTTTTAAGTATATTTCATATGATGTACATACCATGAGATTTTGCAAAAACGTATTTATAGCGATTGGGATTGACCGAATATATTAGGTATTTTTATTTTTGATGGTTAATTTACTGAGAACTCATTTTTGAGGATTTACTGGATAAATACTTTTTACCAAGGATATTCATAGGAAACATAAATAATCCTTAATCGGTAAGTAGGTATAAAGTTTAAACAAGCCAGAAATACGCGGCATTTGAAATCACAATTTCATTGAGCACAAAGGTTACCATTTTACATTGATAAAATACTTTAGGTATACAATATATATTCTAACGGAAAAACCACTCATACAAGCATTTGAATTAAGCAAGTAAGATGGAATACAGTTAGAATAGGCATACTTATGTAGGCTCCCTGATACTTCCAAGTGGCAAAATTTAAATACTTATTCGATTAGTTTTTCCATTCCATAGGACTGCCCCCGCGGCTTCGCCGCTTGGCGGCGCCCCTGGCCAAATCCAGGATTTTCCGGATTTCCGGAAGCCATAAATCCCGGCAGAATCGATCTTTGTCGGCGAGACCGGTACCAATCGTCTTGTCTCGCCGAGACGAAGCGATTGACGTATCAAACGCCCGGAACCGAGCGGCTATTAGAAAGTTAGCCCCTGGCCAAATCCAGGATTTTCCGGATTTCCGGAAGCCATAAATCCCGGCAGAATCGATCTTTGTCGGCGAGACCGGTACCAATCGTCTTGTCTCGCCGAGACGAAGTGATTGACGTATCACACGCCCGGAACCGAGCGGCTATTAGAAAGTTAGCTCCTGGCCAAATCCAGGATTTTCGGATTTCGGAAGCCAAAATCCCGGCAGAATCGATCTTTGTCGGCGAGACCGGTACCAATCGTCTTGTCTCGCCGAGACGAAGCGATTGACGTATCAAACGCCCGGAACCGAGCGGCTATTAGAAAGTTAGCCTGTCCAGGATTTCCGTTTCCGGAACCATAAATAGAAAACCCCCCTAAAATCATGGGTTTTGGGGGGGGGTACTCGCGAGTTTGGGGTCTGGGAGTGTGAAAAACGGGAGATTCTATTGGGGGGAAGGACATTCACCCATCAACTTAGAGGGATCCGATTAGGGTACATATATAGGATATTTTCTGCCAATTTGCTATGGTTCAATTTTAGGTATCCATGGCACTTGATTTAATAACAGTGACATTTCATTTGGATTCTCGCCACCCTTTTGGAATGTCTGTGATCGGAAAAGGCACTGGCGACAATGCCGGAATTTATGTCCATGAAATAACACAAGGTATGATAGGATTCAGAAAATATCTGTATACCAAGCTAATCAGGCTTTACCCATGAAAGGAGTGATAAAAGTTTTAAATGTTAAAACCAGCTTTCGGGTTGTGTTCAATATTGGTTTATAAAATAACAACATAACAACGTTCGCATAAAGAATTTGTTTCCCCTTGTACCGTTTTTTATGCGGACGACGACATTTAAAATATTTATTTCAAATCGTTTATTCATTATAGGTGGTCTGGTAGCACTTGACGGTCGGATCAAACCAAATTATTTGATTCTTGAAGTGAACGATAAATCCCTCGACCAATATGATTGTAATGCTGGGATTGAGTTGCTAAGGAGAGCAGTGAGAGACGCGTCGGAAAAACATGGGTATAAATGTTCTTCATGATATCTTGTACTATTTCTACAATTTAGACACCTCAAACTTACATGTGCTCGAAGTGATTTCAATGAACCGGCCGCAGGAGTTTTCAAGTTGCCTCCTGAACCGGTTCGTCCGATTGATCCGCTCGCTTGGGTTCAACATTGCAACGCCATCAGAGGACTAAACAGTAATTTTGTTTAAAAATTTAATGCATGTATAGGATGAAATCGAATAGCGGTGTCGTTTGAAGTTAAAGTTTGAAGTTAAAAAGACCAATAGCAAAGATTAAGCGCAAAATACACAGGAAATAACACACACAGTGAAAATCAAGATGCAAAAGCACAAGTTATTTAGAAAATCTTAGAAATTCTGGAACATAGAGAGAAGACTCTATGGTGAACACTCTATGACTAAGGAACGTTTTAAGCAAATTATTCCATAATAGAGATTTTTGGAACGAAAATAAAACTAAAACTACACCTTGTATAATTATTAAACCGGCAAATGATATTCGGAGCTACCATATTTTTCACATATTTTATAAAATGGAAAATAGTACATTTTTGGCCGCCATTCGGGAAGATATTTGACAACGCTTTCATTTTTAAATTATTTATTTGTTTATTTAATAGTTCTACATCTTTTTTAATTGAAATAGTGTTTTAGAAGTAGATAATGGAGTTTCTCTGCAACCTATGCGCAATACGCTGAATAGGCCGGGAGCAACAAAGAATTCTCTAGAAACTGTCCCACATCACCCGACATCATCGCAGCAATTTTCACAAGTTGTGCTGCCTCCGCCTCCAACTTCTACCTCTTCGAATAACGCGGCTGTGGCCAGCACCGTACCAGGGTGGCCTTCATCTGGTGTCGGATCATCAATAGAATCGAGCGGTGGTAAGACATTTAGTATCGTTACCATATTCCGTTAAAATGTTTGTATTTTATCCAAAAAAGATTCAATAATTTATATGATAATATTTCTATTATTATTGCTCTATAAGTAACTTGTTTCAATTTTAGACTCTCTGAACTGTAAAGTTGCGACTACTAACACTATCAAACGTGGGGCATTGACGCTCATCCAAAATCCTGCAACAGATATGTCGGCAGACTTGTGCACGACTGTGATGACATTGGATGATGAGAAACCAAGGCAAAAGCGATGCAGGGGGTTCGGATGTGCCGTTAAGAGAATGTTCTGCTTACATCCACAACACAGGAGAAGGGTGGCAACTGCAAGAAAACCTGAGAAAACGCCAAAAAGAAGCAAAAAGATGCCAGGAAAAGAGAATAGTACACACATTCCATGATTCGACATTAGAGTTATGTCCTAGTGCCTCCAATAGAATCTGATAATTGATCGTTTTGAAAATTTGTTATAAACATTTCGGAAAACAGTTAATCTTAAACATCGTAAAAATAGTGTGATTAGTTGTGGTACTGTTGGAGGATTTAGCGCATTTAACACAATGTTAATCTTTTGTCTAAATTACAGCATGTTTTTGCTAACGTTAAATCGCTAATTTATATTCCGCTAGTTTCTCTGAAGTTAAAAGTAAGTTTAGCAGTATTTAGGTTTACATTGAAACATTGTGATTATGAATTTCACACTTATCCATGACACTTGTTTGTAATGCCATGTAATATTATTTTTATGAATAAATTATAAATTCTCTCTTGCAATCTCAAGTCAGGTTATATATTTGTACTAACGAGTTTTGCAGAAATTTCAATTGCAGTTTATACATTAAATTTGTGTGATGTAAATTAGGAAACATGCAAGAAACAAACCTTTGATATCAACATATAAATACTAGGTTCTGGTTTCTCCGTGTACTACCCGTTAGGACCTTTCCCATTTACCATTTTTCGATCTGTTTTTTTTAAATGACAGGTAATACCAAACTAAAATGCACTGCGAAGAGATTTTTTTCATTTTTCCACTTTTTTTGTCTTTTTTTTTCAAAAAACGACCATTTAAAAAAAAAATAAAAGTATGCCTGCCTGGGAACGCCATTTCTCGCATATTTTCAAACCATATGACCTAATTTTTTTTTAGTTCACCAGATAACACCTTGAGCAAGAACGAGTTGAAGTCCGTTTTTCAAAATCATGCTTCTAGAATGTTCTAGAAGCTCCCAAAATACCAAACTAAACATCACTTTTTCTTGATGAAAACTATATCAAATTAAGTTCAAATTTGATATAGAGGACTAATCCAGGCTAAAGATGCAACTTTTGAAAAAAAATTTGAAAAAAGTCCACTTTTTACGATAAAAACACGTTTTTTCCAAAAAAGTGTGAGTGACGCTTTTTTTGATGAAAAACTTATCAAATTAAGTTCAAATTTGGTACAGATTACTAATCCAGCCTAAAGATACAACTTTTGAAAAAAAATTTGAAAAAAGTCCACTTTTTACGATAAAAACACGTTTTTTCCAAAAAAGTGTGAGTGACGCTTTTTTTAATGAAAAACTTATCAAATTAAGTTCAAATTTGATATAGAGGACTAATCCAGGCTAAAGATACAATTTTTGAAAAAAAATTTGAAAAAAGTCCACTTTTTACGATAAAAACACGTTTTTTCCAAAAAAGTGTGAGTGACGCTTTTTTCTGCGAAAAACCTATCAGATTAAGTTCAAATTTGGTATAGAGGACTAAAACAGGCTAAAGATACACTTTTTGAAAAAAAATTTGAAAAAAGTCCACTTTTTACGATAAAAACACGTTTTTTCCAAAAAAGTGTGAGTGACGCTTTTTTTGATGAAAAACTTACCAAATTAAGTTCAAATTTGGTATAGAGGACTAAACCAGGCTAAAGATGCAACTTTTGAAAAAAAAAATCAAAAATGTCCACTTTTTACGATAAAAACACGTTTTTTCCAAAAAAGTGTGAGTGACGCTTTTTTTGATGAAAAACTTATCAAATTAAGTTCAAATTTGGTACAGATTACTAATCCAGCCTAAAGATACACTTTTAGAAAAAAAATTTGAAAAAAGTCCACTTTTTACGATAAAAACACGTTTTTTCCAAAAAAGTGTGAGTGACGCTTTTTTTGATGAAAAACTTATCAAATTAAGTTCAAATTTGATACAGATTACTAATCCAGCCTAAAGATACACTTTTTGAAAAAAAATTTGAAAAAAGTCCACTTTTTACGGTAAAAACACGTTTTTTCCAAAAAAGTGTGAGTGACGCTTTTTTTGATGAAAAACTTATCAAATTAAGTTCAAATTTGTACAGATGACTAATCCAGCTAAAGATCAACTTTTGAAAAAAATTTCAAAAATGTCCACTTTTTAGGTAAAAACACGTTTTTTCCAAAAAAGTGTCCAGTGACGCTTTTTCATGAAAAACTTATCAAATTAAGTTCAAATTTGGTACAGATTTGACTAATAAGGCTAAAGATCAACTTTTGAAAAAAAATTGAAAAATGTCCATTTTTGGTAAAAACACGTTTTTTCCAAAAAAGTGTGAGTGACGCTTTTTTCTATGAAAAACTTTTTAAATTAAGTTCAAATTTGGTACGAGTTCAACAAGCTAAAGATTCAACTTTTGAAAAAAATATAAAAATGTCCATTTTTTAGTAAAAACACGTTTTTTCCAAAAAAGTGTTAGTGACGCTTTTTCATGAAAAACTTTCAATTAAGTTCAAATTGTATCAGATTTGACTAATACTGCTAAAGATACATTTTGAAAAAAAATTCGAAAAATGTCCATTTTTGAGTAAACTTTAAAGTGTCGATGACTTTCTTTGATAAAAACTTCCAAGACTTTAAGTTCAAGAAACATGATTCATATCAAGATTTGAGTAATACTGTGTGAACGATGTTTGCAAAAATCAAAGACTTTAGTAAAAACATGATTCCAAATCAAGATTTTTACTTTACGATGCAAACAAGACTTTAAGTTCAAGAAACATGATTCTAATATCAAGATTTGAGTAATACTTTGAAACGATGTTTCGAAACAAGACTTTAAGTTCAAGAAACATGATTCCATAACAAGATTTGAGTAATACTTTGGACGATGTTTCCAAACAAGACTTTAAGTTCAAGAAACATGATTCAACAAGATTTGAGTAATACTTTCAAGGCGATGTTTCAAACAAGACTTTAAGTTCAAGAAACATGATTCTATATCAAGATTTGAGTAATACTTTAGACGATGTTTCAAATCAAGCTTTAAGTTCAAAACATATTCTAAAAGATTTGAGTAATACTTTAAGGACGATGTTTCCAAATCAAGACTTTAAGTTCAAGAAACATGATTCCATATCAAGATTTGAGTAATACTTTAAGGACGATGTTTCCAAATCAAGACTTTAAGTTCAAGAAACATGATTCCATATCAAGATTTGAGTAATACTTTAAGGACGATGTTTCCAAATCAAGACTTTAAGTTCAAGAAACATGATTCCATATCAAGATTTGAGTAATACTTTAATATCAAGATTTGAGTAATACTGTTAATGGACGATGTTTGCAAAGCAAGACTTTAAGTTCAAGAAACATGATTCTAAAAATCAAGATTTGAGTAATACTTTGAGGACGATGTTTCCAAATCAAGACTTTAAGTTCAAGAAACATGATTCATATCAAGATTTGAGTAATACATTGAATGGACGATGTTTCAATCAAGACTTTAAGTTCAAGAAACATGATTCTATATCAAGATTTGAGTAATACTTTAAGGACGATGTTTCCAAATCAAGACTTTAAGTTCAAGAAACATGATTCTATATCAAGATTTGAGTAATACTTTAAGGACGATGTTTCCAAATCAAGACTTTAAGTTCAAGAAACATGATTCTATATCAAGATTTGAGTAATACTTTAAGGACGATGTTTCAAGCAAGACTTTAAGTTCAAGAAACATGATTCCAAACCAAGATTTGAGTAATACTGTAGGAACGATGTTTCCAAACAAGACTTTAAGTTCAAGAATGCAAAGCAAGACTTTAAGTTCAAGAAACATGACTCCATATCAAGATTTGAGTAATACTTTGAGGACGATGTTTGCGAAGCAAGACTTTAAGTTCAAGAAACATGATTCCATATCAAGGTTTGAGTAATAGTGTGAACGATGTTTGCGAAGCAAGACTTTAAGTTCAAGAAACATGATTCTATATCAAGATTTGAGTAATACTTTGTGGACGATGTTTGCGAAGCAAGACTTTAAGTTCAAGAAACATGATTCCATATCAAGATTTGAGTAATACTTTGAGGACGATGTTTCCAAATCAAGACTTTAAGTTCAAGAAACATGATTCCATATCAAGATTTGAGTAATACTGTGTGAACGATGTTTGCGAAGCAAGACTTTAAGTTCAAGAAACAAGATTTGAGTAATACTTTGAGGACGATGTTTCCAAATCAAGACTTTAAGTTCAAGAAACATGATTCCATATCAAGATTTGAGTAATACTGTGTGAACGATGTTTGCGAAGCAAGACTTTAAGTTCAAGAAACATGATTCCAAACCAAGATTTGAGTAATACTGTGTGAACGATGTTTGCGAAGCAAGACTTTAAGTTCAAGAAACATGATTCCAAACCAAGATTTGAGTAATACTGTGTGAACGATGTTTCCAAATCAAGACTTTAAGTTCAAGAAACATGATTCCAAACCAAGATTTGAGTAATACTGTGTGAACGATGTTTGCGAAGCAAGACTTTAAGTTCAAGAAACATGATTCCAAACCAAGATTTGAGTAATACTTTGAGGACGATGTTTCCAAATCAAGACTTTAAGTTCAAGAAACATGATTCTATATCAAGATTTGAGTAATACTTTGAGGACGATGTTTCCAAATCAAGACTTTAAGTTCAAGAAACATGATTCCAAACCAAGATTTGAGTAATACTGTGTGAACGATGTTTGCGAAACAAGACTTTAAGTTCAAGAAACATGATTCTATATCAAGATTTGAGTAATACTTTGAGGACGATGTTTCCAAATCAAGACTTTAAGTTCAAGAAACATGATTCCAAACCAAGATTTGAGTAATACTGTGTGAACGATGTTTGCGAAGCAAACATATCAAGATTTGAGTAATACTTTGAGGACGATGTTTCCAAATCAAGACTTTAAGTTCAAGAAACATGATTCCATATCAAGATTTGAGTAATACTGTGTGAACGATGTTTGCGAAGCAAACATATCAAGATTTGAGTAATACTTTGAGGACGATGTTTCCAAATCAAGACTTTAAGTTCAAGAAACATGATTCCAAACCAAGATTTGAGTAATACTGTGTGAACGATGTTTGCGAAACAAGACTTTAAGTTCAAGAAACATGATTCTATATCAAGATTTGAGTAATACTTTGAGGACAAATTTTATATCAAATATAATAATGAAAAAAAAAACAAAATATAACTTTTCCTTGATGAAAACCTTATCAAATTGAGCTAAAATTTGGCATAGATGTAGAATTTCACCTATAGATCCAACTTTTGAAAAAAATTTCAAAAATTTCCTTAATTTTTGGTAAAAATACGTTTTTTCCAAAAAATGTGACAAACGCTTTTTTGACGAAAATCTTATCCAATTAAGTTCAAATTTGGTATAGATCAACTATTGAGGACTAAGATTCAACTTTTGAAAATTCTTCTAAAAATAATTGTTATTCTATTTATTTTCTCGAAACTAGACGATTATTGGGTTAACTTATTCCATTGCAACATTCCTCTATTTGTTAATGGTTCAAACAATGTAATTTCTTATCAGATTTACGTTCAAAACATTATGTATTTATTGATAACCTGAATTTTATAAAATTTCTACTATTAGATTTCATTTTTAACTCATTTCCATTAATCCTTTGCATCATGAAAGAATTTCTTTCACATGAGTAACATCTAAAGAAAATATAAAAAGTTTTTTTATGACATATTCCTACACTCATTTAACTCATCTCAAGCCTGGAGGGCCGGCGGAGGCCGGCCCGATCAGGCTAGTGGATATATATTTTATTCAAACAATTGACATCTTATTAGACAAGTTGTGATCTACATTAATTTCATGTCTATAAAAAATAGTTACTGGAGTCATTTTTGGCTTTGCTGTACCATTAACCTTCGTTATTTATGGTTGAACCACGTCATTAATGGTAACCGTTTGCACATCGACATTTCCTGTAAAATACATATATGTAAAATTCATAAAATACAACAAATTTTTCTATTGAGTAATTGGGTTCCAAATTTGAACGTTGTTCAAAAATGTTGTAATCCTTAAAGTGGCTACTACATTCCTTAGTTTCATCTTTTTACAAATTCTTTACCGTCAATTTCCAATGTTTCAATATTGTTGGCCGAACCGCGGTGAGCGAAGGTAGAGAAGCGTTTGCCATTAACGAAGATTTGGAAACTGTATGGCTCGTTGACAATTGTCAAGTCAAAGCTAAAGAACGTGTTATTACGGATACTGCAATTGTAAGTCTTCCGGGATTCATAGGCATTTCCACATACTTTACACACAAAGTCTTTAAATATATCATAAAGCATATTTAGGAAAGTACGATTTAATAATAAACAATTTTCATAGGAAAAATTCTTACATTTCATTCTTACTAAGCGGGAATTCCCCCTCTCGTTCCTCCTTGCCCCAAACATTATTTGTCATAGCATTGCGGACAATGGCACCTTCATTGTAGCGAATGGAAATTTGCAATGCATATTCTCCACTGTCGCGGTACAAGTTGATATTTACTCGGTTACCTGAAATTTTTATTTTTCGGTGACCTTTAGTTTCATTTTAACTTTAATACGCATACTACAATAGAACAATATATAGATCCTCTACATCACACATATAGAGAGGATCTAAAAATCGTTTGAACGCTTGAAATTATAAAATGACTAATCCACAAGTTCAGAATTCTCAAGATTGTTGTCTTGGATATCAAAAATAGCCAACCGGTGGGCATAGCTGAGATATCAAGCCTTTTTCCAGGAGTGAGCTTAGCGATAGCACTGTACGGGTTGGGAAATTCCATGCCGCCGTAGTGAAAAACGCGCAAACTGTCCAAAGATCCAGTAATCGACACGTGGTTCACCTAATACAGTACATTAATTGCAAAAAGAGCTTGCTAAATTTTAAAAGTCACTCCGTCCAAAGGTAGACGTTGCTCAAAGACTCCAATTTCGCGTCGGTTACCGTACACCTACAAATATAAATATATGTCTAAAGTTAGGCTTAAAAACCTACGAAGTATTTTCCTCCACGAATGCGAACTCTGATGTCGAACTCTTCTTGTGCTTTGTAAGGGCTGAAAATGGTATTGTAAGAATCTGGCGGTTTCTCTCATAACTTTTTAGCAAAACCGAATAAAAAATGGAGTTCTGAGCCAACCGTCTTGGCTTAGAACCTGGAAATAACTTACCTGGAAATTCTCTGTTCGTTATCAGACCAATTTCCACGCTCCATGGTGTTGTAAACGATTCGACCGGAGAAGATTCCTAAGATTAACATAAAATTATTATACTGTGTTTCGAGAGTACAATTTTTGTGCCAATTAAAGCGTCGGTTTTTCCCATTTCAGAGGTTTTTAAAATTCCGAGAAATCAATGCAAGCACGTCATCGAAAGTATTTTACCTTCGTCCCAACGGATGGATAAGTGCAGGGGCATGTCATCGTCGTCGTTGCCACCTTTGTGGAAGTTGAATTCAATTCTGAACAAAACAGGAAAATGTTTCATATTATACAGGTTTAATTACCTTTTCGGATCTTTGGAAACATTTCCAACGGCGTGAATGGTTCTATAAATTGTTTTTGGATAACTCTTTCCCATTTTCAATTACACTCACTGTCCTTCCTTGAATGGCTCGCTGATCCGAGTTTTGAAAGGCAAGTGCTAAAATTCGAAACGGAATAAAAACGATTCTCGGAATTGCTTACATAGTTTTGCTCTCCGACATATTGCTTATAGCCTTTCTCTTTGGATTTCTTGCGACCTTCTTCCTCCGAACTATCGCCGACCGATAACGCAATCAGCCCGAACAATGCCACAAAAACAAATAATTTGGCTGAAAACCAGAATTCAAGATTTTCAGGATATCTCTTAGGATTTTACACGTTTTATAAATTTCAAGTCGTGGATTTTGTAATTAAATTGCGTGTTTCATTTCTTTTTTGCAATGATTTTCGAAATGAACTATGCGATTTTTCTTAAGATATTGCTTGTAACATTATGTTACAAGGTCAATAATATGCATACAAGGAATTTTATTGTTAGCGTATTTATTCTTGATTAAAAGAGAGTGAAAAAGGAAGAGAGAACAAAATGAAACTTTATAGGTAATACTTTGGGTGAAATTAACATTTAATCTATCACAAGAGTCTCAAATTGTCTGACACTTTACTTAATAATTTTAATCAATATTTAAAAATAATTTATTTTTACAAACTATCGACGCACCTTTTGCCATCGCAAATGCTGCGCTTTATTCGCCTGAAATGGTCAGATAGATAACTGAAGAACAAAATTAAATGACTAGCAATCGACAAACTTGATCTCTTTAAACTCTAAATCCAGAAAACAAAGCCTAGCATTGAACTGCTTTAAGTGTTATTTGGGGAAAGAAGAAGATCAAACGCCTAAGGACATGTTGCTGGCTGGACTGATGAATGTTAATCGGCCAAAAGACAAACAGCTCTCGAAAATAAACAACGTGCCAGTTGGCCAGATCAAGGCGGGAAATTGCTGGACCATGCCAGCGGCAGTGGGAGTAAAACGAACCCTACACTTTATCCTTTCCCATTGGCATCCAACACACCAATGATTCATCCGGAATCCGCCTCCGAACAAGATCGAGAATGTTCCTATATAAAATGCACGTCATTTACAATGAAAATAATGCGCCACAAATTTATTTAATTTTCAACAAAACAATAAAGGACAAAGCGGATAAATATTGATGAATGACACTAACTAGGAATTTGATAATTGGTCAAAAGGAATTTGGATTGATTGCTGTAGATTCCGCCCGCCTTTGTCTATTGAGGTCTTCACGAGAGCTGGCCACTAAAAGTAAAATATGAGTGAGACTATAAATTAATAAGCTTCATCCTTTGGAATAAAACTATTATCCAAAAGTTCATTATTTCCTAAAAAATTCGTTGCACGAAATTTTGAGATTCCTTCACCTTTGCTTATGCTATAGATAATTTTATTTTAATAATAAAGAACAAACATACTACATAATACTTTATACAGAGAAAGGCATATTAAGTTTCAAACTTCAATTTAAAAATAACTAACCAATCTTGGATGACGACGTCATTGGCCGTTTTTCCGCTCTGGGATCCTTGCTTCTCGATTTCCTTCATCACGTCCAATCCTTCGATCACTTTGCCGAACACAACGTGTTTTCCGTCGAGCCACTAAAAGCAGAAAATTAACAATGGACGATTAAGTAAAATTTGATGAAAATTACCGAGGTAACAACGGTGGTAACGAAGAATTGCGAGCCTGTAAGGAAACAAGTTATTCGTAATGTCTGTGCGTCTATTTTATTGAGGAAATTATTTTTGTTCAAACACTATCACGAAATCACCTATTTCATTGTTTATGCATAAACGAAGTCAATAATTTCTTATAGGGATAAATTAACTATTCCGCAAATACTATCGGCTCCTTACATTTTTTAGTCTCCAAATTTTCCAGCTAAACCGATGAGAGAAAGAATTACATACCGTTAGTGTTGGGTCCGGCGTTAGCCATGCTGAGCAGACCGGGAACGGTGTGCTTCTCCTTGAAGTTCTCATCAGCGAATTTTTCGCCATAGATGCTTTCGCCGCCAGTGCCTGAAAAAAAGAAATATTACGTGTTTAAAAATGTAAAGTGACTCGTATTTTACCGTTTCCGCGAGTGAAATCACCTCCCTAAAATTACAAAATACGGTTCTGCCAAATCAATTTGTTAAAAAAATTTACCTGCAACATGAAGTTGGGGATGACGCGGTGGAACTTGCTGCCCTTGTAGTGAAGCGGCTTGCCACTCTTGCCCATTCCTTTTTCGCCGGTGCATAGGCAGCGGACTAAAAGCAAGTGGATAAAATCATTAAACCTTTCATAAATAACTTGCATTAGCTTTTAGAATATGTTTTTGCTCATAATTTACTTGTAGTTTCAATTAATTAGCATTGATTCCAGAGTATCAAAAATAATCCTCTGCTAGAGTATAATTTCTGTTCGAAATATGGGTATTCATTTAGACTTGCTTCAAGAAGTTTCCTATTAAAACAGATTTGGAAGTAATATATCGAATTAATACATTACAAGTAATTGTTAGCCAAAATATTGCAAATTTTTCCATATATTTTGATTGTATTTTAAATAAGATTGCAATAAAAACTTACAGTTTTCGGCCGTCTTTGGTACAATGTCGCTGTAAAGCTCGAATACCATTCGTCCTGCGGCCTTTCCGCCAATGGTCACGTCGAAGAATACCTTTGGGCGATTGCTCATTTTTGGAGGTTGCGTTGGAAGATGGACAGTAGTTGAACTGAAATTCAATAAATTAATAATTTGCAAAAAATATTTGAATGACCAGCATGCATTATAGACACACTATCGTTAACTGGGAGATATTACTAAGGTGACATATGACGATATGATCAATTTAATGAGTCTTATAAACAAAACCAATGGCGGGTTTGTATGACAATAATACGAAGGGTCTACACAAGTCAAAATTTTCTATATCTCTCTAGACGAAGAGGGCCGTTGGTTGAAGTGGTGAAGAACAGTTGGTTAGACCAAAGACCACCCTCTGCCTCGCCATATCTTTCTCTCTCTCTACCAAGGTCAATTCGAAAAACAAGTAAACATAGGTGGGCCGGGACTTACTGTGAGAATCTGTCAAATAAAAACCACGAAGAGAAAGTTTGAAAAAGAAAAAGACAAAAGATGGGCAGAGGAGAGGGCCCCGACTGCATTGGCCGATCCAACTGCCGTGCCATTATTATTGGAAATGGCGACTGAGGGACACTCATCGATGGCCGCAAACCACCCAACAAGGGATCCCTTGTAGATGGCACACATTTTAGAGACGAGAACAGACAGCGAAAGGGAAGGTGAAAGATGAAGGACAAATAGGAACGAGGAAGAAGGTCCAAGCCAAAACAACTCGGCCATAACAACCGACAAAGTCACTGGCGAAGGCGATGCGCAATGGAACAGTGTTCGCGAAAATTCCTGCATGTTTAAATTTGTATCGTTGTAAGATAAAGATGGGTTTAAAGTGTTTTGCTAACAGTTAAAATGCAGATATCGCAAAATTTGGCAAAGTAATGTATGATAATAGAAAGAGGTCAGAAAGTCATGGATTATCCGTGGGATGAAAATGCTGTCAATTTTAAACCATCATAATTGGATTATTTATTCATTACGCATAGCCATGGATAGTTTTGGTAATTTTCATTTATGATTATGACGTAAAGCTTTGGCTCTTTTTACTGTGTCTGAATAACTGTATTCATGACTTTTATCAGCGCTTTCCCTATATGGTCTGTTCATTATTAGTGCTATTATTAGCAAAACAAACCCAATATCTGTAAATAAATGGATTTTAAAAGCTCCTAAATCTATGGAGTGAAGTAATTATGAGAAAAAGAAAGATTGCATTATACATTTACACCGTATTCGCTAAGTAATATGGAAATGTTAGCTTTAGAGCGATGGTTATTTTATATTAAATTGGGAATTAGTTAACAGCGGATATAATGAAAGCAAACATAACCAACAATTCCATTCCAGACTAATATAATTATTGTACAAAGGAGAAAATAAAACTGATCGTGACGATTAAATGGGCATTATGCATTCTGTACGTCCCTTATATACAGTGAGAATATCTGCTCCTAAAACTACTGTGGAGGCTCTAGAACTCTTTTCGTCTGCACATCACAACTTTTGGAATATTCGATATATTCAAAAAGTAATATTTCCTTTCTTGCGCGAAACCAATTATTAAATTTGCTTTACCTCAAGTTTGTGAAAAAAAACATATTTTCCCATCTTTTTGTAATATTTTGGAAAATCCTTTGGCGGGAGCTAAACTGACATTGAACTGCTCATATGATTATCCATAAATTTGTAACCACAAAACTTGATTTTCAGACACGGATTTTATGATTGTATTGATAGTATTATATGGCTCAGCACAAATAATTTAGAGAAAGTGCCATTGACAAAAGTTGCATAGGTATTTCCTACGTGCCTCTATTTTCACCAAACAATTTTTTGCACTATAGTTTTATGCTCTTTCAGACAATGTTTGTTCAATTCGATTCTATTTCATCGAAAACATTGCTAGCTGTGTTTATTTGCGGCAATAGCAATATTGAAAATATCATTTCGGATGCATCATTTCAGTGACTCGACACCGCAGAGAGGCCCGTTCCACGTTTTCTGTCCTCTTCTCGCTGATATGATGCTTCGTGCCTCGCCTCCATCCCCAAATGGCCCTCTTACTCATATTTTCCCTACTTCAACCAAACCCATTACTTTTATATTGGCGTTGATGGCAAAGCGTGAAAGGCAATGAAATGGAAGATTTGAATTAGAGGGAAAAGAATTTAGAGTTTGTTTCCTGGCAGAGTCCGGTTGCTGGATGCATGTGTTTCCCACATCCTGCACTGAAAGCCACAACATCACGTTGGGTCTTTATTGAGTCCTCTCTCCTGGATTGACTACTTACCCATTATAATGGAAGGGAAGACAAAACAACAACAGGCATTACGAGCAGAGATTACCGCAAGTCTGGCAGTGTTGCCTTTTAGCGCCTCACTTTTCCTTTTGTACGTGAAGATTTGAGGAGGAACCCAAGTGTTTTGTGTGAAATGTCATTTACTTATCAAATTATGCGCAGGTCGCACGACTTTGTTCGTGTGAAAGTTGATAAAACAAAAGGAATCAATTCTCTAAAATCCATCATATTTCAAATTTTTTTAATGTGTACTTCAAGTGTTTCACTGTGGAAATCTGAAATACTTCTCTTATTCATTATACTTTTGCTAATTAGCTCTAATGGCTTTCAAAAATGTAATAAAAATTAAACACAAACTCATATATTATGTCCTTTAATAGACAAAATTTATATAGAAATTATATTCAGATAACGGACATTTCCAAAATTTTACTTCTGATTTTCTTGCATATTCTTTTCCAAATTTTGAGAGAAATTGTTTGGAACTTTCGTATGGATGGAAATAATAAATTCTTCAAAGTGGGGATATTACGTGATATGCGACATTGTGATATATTATTTGTTTACCGATCCACTTGTCGCCTCATGGCGGCCGCAAGTGGGTTCTTCCTTATTATATATTCGATCCGATCGTTTTAATGTATTATTTCCTTTGATGACTGTGTTGACATTTAAAAAATTTCAAAATTTTCAATGGATAATCACTCACCGTCATTTTTAAGAAAGCTAAAGCGCAACTTGGTCTGGTCTACGAAACCGAAAATGTCTGAGGATAAAAAAACATATGTAAGTCTCTCAGATAATTTCTAGGATCAATTAAAAACGAAATTACTTTAGACAATTCCTTATCGTAGCCAGCTGCAGGAAAAATTTGAGCCCGGCCAAACACTCATCCTAAAAGGCGCAACGGTTGAGGAATCTCAAAGGTTCACTGTGAGTTTCCATGTCAAACAGGCCGACTTTAGCGGAAATGACGTTCCTCTGCACATTTCGTTCCGCTTTGATGAGGGCAAGGTAAGTCTGGAAGCGAATTGAGATATAAAAGTTCATGTGATGTGAAATAGGGAACTATAAAGTAGTTTTCTCTGTTTGTAATGTTAGTTTCGTATGCTAAATGTTCACTTCTATACTGTATAGCCTAAAATTATGAAATAATCATTCCAGGTAGTGATGAATTCGTTCTCCAAAGGTGAATGGGGGAAAGAAGAACGGAAGAGTATTCCTATAAAACGAGGCGAACGTTTTGACCTCCGAGTGCGTGCCCATGACAATAAATTTCAGGTTAACATTATTAAATTACAAATATGCAAAAGCAACCTTTTTTTGCAGATTATTATTGATCAAAAGGAGTTCAAAGAATATGAATACCGTCTGCCACTGAATGGAATCACACACTTATCTGTCGATGGTGATTTGTACCTGCATCACATCGTAAGTAAATTGACCGTAAGAGAGGTTTTCAACAGACTATAGCAATAATTAATCTAACTAAGATTCCCTTGTTATTATCAATTTTATACTAATCTTCTGTATAAAACCTTAACACGAAAAAAATGAGTAGGAAATTAATTAATATAATTTTATCAAAATTAACGTACTAATTTCCGATATTTTCAGCACTGGGGCGGTAAATACTACGTAAGTAAAGAAGTTACGTCATTTAACTTTCTTAACCACGAAAATTTTAGCCAGTTCCCTACGAGACCGGACTTGCCAATGGTTTCCCTGTAGGAAATAAATTACTGATCTTTGCAACTCCAGAAAAGAAAGGACGCCGTTTTAACATTAATCTGCTACGGAAGAATGGCGATATCGCTTTGCATTTCAATGCTCGTTTTGACGAAAAGGTTAGGAATAATAGTTTGAGATACTTAATTTTTATTACTAATTTCAGGCAGTAATCAGGAATGCATTACAAGGCGGTGATTGGGGCAACGAGGAGCGAGAGGGCAAAATTCCTTTTGAGAAAGGAGTCGGATTTGACCTTGTTATTGCTAATGAACCTACTCAGTTCCATGTAGGTTTTTATTTTAGTTCTCTAAGCTTGTGACAAGCTTTATTAAACTGTTATTCAAACTTTAGTTAATTCTAGAAACATGAAAATTTGTCAAATTACTCTTAAATGCAAAGTCTATTTATATATCAAATAAAACTTTTTGGTAAAATTTGTGAATATAAACTTTGGTTCTAAATTGAGACAAAGATATAAACATTCTTGTTTCCCAATTTTCTTTAGAGAGTCCTTCTTGGAGATACATAAGATACGCAATCAATCAATATTTACTATCATTTTTAATTATTTAAATTCTTTCAGATAACCGTAAATGATGCACTTTTCTGCAATTTCGCACACCGCTCTGACCCCAATGATATTACTGGGCTGCAAATCCAAGGAGATCTCGAAGTGACAGGCATACAAATTCATTAAAATAAAACATTGTTTTCATCCAATATTTTTTGCCAACAAATGTGTGCTTTACTCCGTGAACATATTCCATTCTAGTTTAGAGCAAAGTGTTAGCTGATTTCCTTATCAATCATGTGAATGTGTAATTAAATGCTGCCAACGTTTTCATTTAATTCAACCAAAAGCCTCCTATTTTCTTATCATGATATTGCCTTTACAACTTACTCCAAAGTCGTATTACAATTGTAAACTCCTCACTATATTCGATTATGTTAATCAAAAATTGTAGTAATAAAATGTGAATTTGGCAGAACATTTTAACTGAACATATTTGCAGGTTAAAATATCTAAAATCAATCTTCTCAATTATTTGTATAACTAATTTAAAGCAGCTGCGGTATCAGAGCAACGCATCTATTGCGCAATAGCGATGTACACTATATAAATATATGCAACCATGAAAAAATTTGCGTGGATTGCTTCCGCTATCCTTCTTCAATTCATAGCAATTCTTCTGTTCGGACGTGGATTTCTACCGCAGAAGCCGAAAAGAATTGTCTTAGAAGAAGGTAAAATTGTACATGCAATTGTATTGATGCAAATTATCCATGCAAATTACTCATTACATGCACGCAATGATGTAATCGTTTATTTATGAAGAGTTAATATCTTTTTTCTACAAGGATCTAAATCATTTGAACAATTTACTGGATGCTTGTAAATAACGCTAACTTTCCTTATTCTCCTTATTTTTAGTGAATGAAACAACTAAAGCGGATATATGCCCGATAGCGAAACCTTCATCCTTGAAGAATTTGGTGATAATGGTCGTGGACGCTTTTCGAGACGAATTTCTTTTCAAATCAACAACAATGCGACGAACCAGACAGCTGATCCAAAGTGGAGAAGCAAAGGCTTTTAGATCACATGTTCAGTCACCGACAGTTACTACTCCAAGGATCAAGGTCAATACCTATTTGTAATTTTTTCCATTCACCCATCTTATCCATTTTAGGCCTTGCTTTCCGGGACAGTACCTTTATTCAGCGAGCTTTTACTGAATTTTGCGTCAAATGAATACACAGAAGACAATTGGCTGAAAAGAGCAAAGAACGACAATAAAAGGTCAGCTTTGAAAAGAACCTGTCAATCTATAAAACACATAAAATTTACAAGCATTAAAATTTAGGATTGCATATTGAATTAAAATTTTAGTACACTTTATGAGTCACTGAAACATTAAGTGTTTCACATTAAGAGTTTCACCGAAACATTAAACGTCCTAAGCATTTTTTAAAAGAGCGAACTCGTAAAATGGCCTCATTTTGAATATTGTTAACTTTAAGCTATGAACTTCCTTTTCTTTTGGAACTACAAAACTTTTTCTTTGCAGAATCCTTTTCTATGGCGACGAAGTATGGATGAAAATGCTGCCGAACGGAATATTTGAGCCGCGCTCTGAAGGAGTTGACTCGTTTTATGTCAAAGACTACACTGACGTCGATAACAATGTCACTCGTTACCTGGACAGAGAATTTACACCAAGAGGCATCAATTCCTGGGATATCTTGATTTTACACTACTTGGGTCTTGATCATGTAGGTTTGTCTCTCAAATTTTACTTTTGTCCATCGTAATGTTAATTTTGAATATTTCAGGACATTCTCTTGGAGGAGAACATCCGCAAATTGATTTGAAGCTCGACGAAATGGACGAAATTATTTTTAACATTAGCCACAGCTTAACCCGCTATAGAGCTTCCGATGAATTTGCCATCTTTGTTTTGGGGGACCATGGAATGAGTTTAGAAGGTAACCACGGCGGAAACTCGGAAATGGAGACACACGTGCCGGTTATTGTAATTAAACCTGAAATGGGTTCCTCGATTTCTGACGTCGTGCCAGGTAATTTTCATTTAGTCATAGCTCATTCTGTATTGGTTTGGAATTTCTGTATTTCTTCTCAACTATGCATACAAATAATGTTTTAATTTAATTAGTATACTTTAATTATTCACATTTTTTGGTTACATGAAAAATATTGGTTCGAAGTATATTACGTCCTTTTTATTATTTAGTAATTCATTCATTTCACATAGGTGAAAAAGCATTTGCCTCTCACAATTAAAGTGATTTTGTATTTTAAAAACTTCCGAATTATTTATAGCAGCGCTGATAGAGCAAATTGATTTGGTGCCTGTTTGGTGTGCACTTTCTAATACCCGCACAATGCCATTCGATAACTTGGGCGTTTCTTTCCTTCCACTGATTGAGCCCGACTTGGGCATTGCAACATCTGGAGTGATACAAAACGTCAAACAATATATTGCATACTTGAAAGGATATCACTTTGAAAGCGACGTTAAACCAAATTTAGGTTGGGCTTAGTTATTTAACATTGCTAACTTAATACTCAGGAGTTTAGATATGTTATATGATTGTCTGCAAACACTGCACGAAAGTTGCTCCATCACTCAGTCCTCTATTCGAGAAAAATCAGTCAGACAGACTTTGAGCAAATGTCACACTTTGATGAAGATTACACAAGATGAAATTTTGGGCCCGTTGTCAAACTACTTGCATAATTTCCTGTTAGCTGGAATTGCAGTGTCCTTTATTGTAGGTATTTATATTTCGCAGGCAAAGACAGTTTTCCAGACAAATACATATACATAAAAATGCATAAAAATATTATTTTAAGGCATTTATTTTCATTTCTTGAAACATTTTTGAAAGCCTTGCAAGATCCATTTATCCATATTTTACAATATTAAAGGTGCCAAAAATTTTGTTGTAATTTTCTGGCTTCTGTGTATCAAACCTAAATTTTGATAGAATTGCTAATATTAAAACTAACGAAATGCATTATTTACTTTAGGGAACACTCATTCTTTTTATTGCAACATTTGAAATAAGGAAACTGCCAAGAAAATGTTTTTGGCTAATTCTTGCTCAACCTTTTCTCATGTTCGCTTCAAGCTTCACAGAGGAGGAGCACGATATATGGTAGGCTAAGTCATTAATCGTGATACTAATAACTAGACTTTTTTCCAGCGCCGAAGGCGCTGGAAAAAAATCTAGGAAGCGGGGAGCGTGCATCAGCGGCGCTTCGCGCACCGCCATCAGTATGCCCTCGGCTGTTGTTCGGAAGTAGAGCAGCATGAGACTATTTCGGGCCTTCGGCCCTCAAGCAGCTGATGAGGGCCTTCGGCCCTTATCCCGGACGTGGGGCCCTAGGCCTGAAAGGGTTGTTCGGGAGTAACTTTTTTGGGGCTAGTCCGGGATGAGGGCCTTCGGCCCTCATCCCGGAGAAATAAGCACTGGTAAGAATGACCCTCTCGAAAATACCCGACAGAGAAAAATAAGCACTGGTAAGAATGACCCTCTCGAAAATTCCCGACAGAGAAAAATAAGCACTGGTAAGAATGACCCCTAAAATCCGTGACACGCACACCACTGAAATACTAGGTAGAAGATTATTTTTAGGTATTTTCAATTACCGCTGATTCTTTGTAATTTGCTCTGGAACCATCTTAACTCAATGGATACCAAAACTGGATCTACAAAGAAATCCACTACTATCTCTCGAAAAAAATTTATTAATTCTATGTTACATGGAAATGGCAAATGGCTGATCACAATTTTGGTGCTTCACCGGATAGCCCAAAATACCTTCTCACTCCAACGGCGACGATGGCTTTTATTTCGTGAGTAAATATTTATTTGTAATTTTGTGTTTGAGTTAACGATTGCATTTAAGCGACGGACAAAACTTTCGATATTGGATTCGAATTCAGTTCAATGATTAATTTTACGCATATCGCGAGCCATCAGTTTCTCTGGAGCACTATTAATGTTTTTGTTGCATTGGCGACAATCGGGACACTGTGTTTTCATAACGTGCTTACGTCCGTTCGGTATGGCACAAAACCAAGTCAATGGCCAGTTTGGATAGGATTTCTTTGCATTTTACTAATAAAGACGCTGAACAGTCCATTCTCCAGGTTTGTATTTACTTTTTTGCGTTTTAAACGCTTATAGAGATTTATTGAAAGACTGCAATAATTATTATTTTATTAATTTTTCAGCGAATTTCTTGGCCGAGTTGTCCAAATTACTGTGATATGGTTGTTCATTTCGCTCAATTTTTCGCCCGCCTTCGTTTTATGGCTGCTTTACATTGCTAAATTAGAGCTTTATCACCTTTTTGTTATTTCTTGGATTATCGGTTACACCTTTGGTAAAATATCTCAGGATCTCAACAGCCTAGAATCGTCATTCCTACTTCACTGTACAACGTCTGCAGCTTTCTTCTATACGGTAAGAATTCTATTCTTATATAATAATCTTTTATGCTTGCTCATTCCAAATCTCTTTTCAAATTCTCGTTCATAAATAAAACTATCGTTTAGGGTAATTCAAACAGTATCGCATCCATAGACATATCTGTTGGCTACGCAGGTCTTTCTTCATATCAGCCAATGTTAATTGGCTTACAAATTGGTATTACTTTCGCCTTTTGAAAACTTTACATTGTATTAATTTAAGTGCTCAATGCGTATGCAGGTCCAATTTGCGTCTTTCTTGGATGGTAAGATTTATTCGCATAATGATTAAATTAGTGACTACACAATTTATGATATATAACTGTTAAGGTACACCGCAAAGAGCCTAGCATGCACCAAAAATTTTTCTAAATCACCCCAAAGCTATTTGGACCCAAAATCGTTTCGCGGTCGGCCGTCTCTATTTTACACTTGCCTGGCCGAAGTGCTTCCACCACTTCTTACGTTCCGGAGCACGATTTTGTTGTCCTGTTTAAGTGCATTATTTTTATTTCGTCATCATCTTTTTGTGTGGTCTGTTTGGGGGCCAAAACTTTTGTATGAAATTGTAAGTTTACTGATTTGTTGCATATTTGTTTCCTTGACTTTAATCTTTCACAAATATAAAGTTACATAATTTCATAATTCACTTGTCACTTTATTGTTATTTACATGACAAAATAAAATATCAGTCACTTCGTATATTAAATATCACAGTCGGAGTTTATAAAACAGAGATGATGCTTTCTTTTTTACGTATGTGTATTTTATTTTTATATAGATATTTGTTGTAGGTTGGACAAAGACAGATGAAAATTTCAGATATTTTCCACTGTATTTCGAGATTCTTGAATGAACACTGATAATTTGTGGAAACACAGTTGGCCGAGCAGTACCATATTGAGTTGGTTAATAATTTGACTCATTTTCGTTACGCTAGTCATTTGATCACAGGCGTATCTGGGGGAGGGTACCGGGGGTACGTACCCCCCCCCCAAAATGGGAAAATTTGAAAAAATGAGTGTAAATCAGTGCAAATTTGGGCAAAAATTTGGTCCGGTACCCCCCCCCCAAAATCCAAAAAGCGGGGTCCCAAAAATCCGGTACCCCCCCCCCCAAAATGGCCATTTCCACTAAAACGTACCCCCCCCCCAAAAAAAAATCCTAGATACGCCCCTGCATTTGATTAAGAAAACCTACTTTTACAAAAAGCTGGAAGAACAATTAAATGAATCATACTATCGAGTGATATAACTGTATAATCGTTTAGGCGAATTTATTGCGTCCAATAAGCATTTGTGGGAAGGGAAAGTGATTCTTGAATTGGGCGCGGGAGCCACAGCCTTGCCAAGTTTGACAGGTAATTACACCTTTCAAATCCGATCTTACGTATAATATCGTAATATTTCTTCAGATTTTAAGTACCATTATAAACTAATAATATGTTTCACTCCAGAAAATTGTCAAAGGAAAAAGTTTATATAGATTTTTTAAATTTTTGAGAAAACAAGTTTCCAACTTTAACACTTACCAATTTTTAGTTTTACGTTGCGGTGCCAAAGAAGCGTGGATCTCAGAACAATGTCATCTTCAAAAGGTATACTCATTTCTATTTTGCATAACATTTTCACTTTCCTTTAGGCATTTGAGTATATAGAACGGAATATAAACCGCAATTTTCTTGATGCTGTCGATAAGACGAGAGCAAAAATAGTTGTGAGTCTTGTACATCTAGTACATATTTAATCTCAAAATATAATACAGTAGTTAGTTTAGGGCTTGAATTGGGGCTGCGATGAGTCCATCCAGCAATTCCTCAACCAAACCACACAACTTGATTTCATATTTGGTTCTGATGTTTTTTTCGATCCTTGCGTATTCTCGCCATTGATCAAAACTATTCGACGATTGTTAGACAAATTCCCTCAAGCCGAATTCTACTTTGCATATCAAATCAGAGAGTGGGTTTATTTTGTAGCCTGGATAAATCAACGTCAATGCGTACTTTTATGTGTAACATTTATTGATTTCTTATCAGCCCTCTTCCGGGTTGTGTAGGCCAATTGATTAACATCGATTAATCCACACGCAATTAAATTGAACACATTTTATGCGTCTATATTTACTATTTTTGATGGTGAAATATTCAATCGATTCATAAAACTTTGCTTTTTAGCTCCGACTGGAACATAGAGGACCTCCTGCTTCTCAATAACTTGAAATCGTCTTTCATCTCCCAAATTGATACCGACAAACACTCAATTCAGCTTGGAAAAATATTCGCCTCATTGCCTATGTAATTTTATGAGGAATATTATATAAAATTGGTTTGAATCATAAGCGGCTCCAGGTCTTTTGTTCATATCACAAATTTCTACGATTGGTGACATATTACAAATTTTGGATCAAGCGAATGTGTATTTTTCTTCCGTGGCTAACTTCCTTAGAGCAAAAATCATCTGTTTTTTCTTCTGAAGTCGCCCTTGATTCAGGTATAAATGATAATTGTGGCTCTTTACATATTGCCCGACTGCATATTGTCCTACCGTGCATATTGTGCGACTGGAACATTCACCGACCTGAATATTCTCCGAACGGTTTCTTGTGCAACCACTGAAATTTCGGACGGAATTGAAATTTTTGTACATAGATGGAATTTGGCCGAATTTTTTGCACTCGGGGGGTTTCCGACCCTGCTAAGTCCGAATTTTAGGTCGGTTTCAACCACGGGACGAAAACCCACGACTGTAAAAATTTTTATTTCAATTGTCCGAAATTTCAATTCCGTCCGAAATTTCAATGGTCGCACAAAAGGGACCGGGACATCTCCCACCCGACAACTCCCACCGCGACAACTCCCACTTCGACAGCTCCCACCCCGTAGTAGAGAACAGTGTCTGCGTGCGAAAGTGACTACGAAATAGTGTGTATCTCTAAACGTCTGCCGTCCCTCGGTCCTATTCACTAGCACGGTACCACTTTAATAAGAGTCTGAAGGGAAAGTTGAAAGTGGGAGATGTCGCGGTGGGAGTTGTCGGGTGGGAGTTGTCTCGGTGCCGCACAAAAAACCGATAGGTGAATATTCCAGTCGCACAATTGGCGGTCTGACAATTTGTCGAGAGCCGATTGTGTGACTAACAGTTATGTGTTCGATGAAATAGAACCCCAATTTCTGATATCAGATTGCAACTTTTTGGTGGCCGATACTAACAAAAATAGAAGGATAAGCTTATTTTCAATCTTTAATGGGTGAACATTTTGTCAAACTTACTTCGTTGCTATCGTGTTTTATTTTTTTAAACTATTCAAACACGAGTTATAAAAAATAAGCACAAATTCAAGGATAATAGAAGAAAACTCTCGTCGCTGTCGATATTCGACCTTTTCCTGTGAACAAAGGAACTGATGATTTTATTGATAACGGTGTGAAATGTGGTTTGAATGAGAGGGAGCCATTGAAAAGACATTGTAACAATTGGCTTGTTAACAATTTAACATTACTTTTGCAGTAAAGACGACGATGGCTCTCCCAGCAGATAGCGCTCCTACTTTGAATGTACCAGAAAATACGTCAAAACTGCCTGTGATCGCGGGAGTTGAAGGGTATTGTTTTAGTTTTCAAACTTGTTTCCTTTAAAATAGCGGAATATATTAAGAGGTGCTACTAAGTCCACTCTCGTCTTTTTGGATTCGAGTGGGAAAAAACTTGGGCAATGGGACGGATCCGCACTAAATTGCCTTCTGAATGGAATTGAATGGACCGCTGATCGGATAGCGGAATGGGTCCGTTCATCGGCGCAAGAATTGAATATTCAACTGCCAATTGATTCTCTGGTTGGTTTTCATTGTTCAAAATGACTCGCTGAACGAAAATTGTAGGGAATGGGACTATCTGGTGCTGAAGATGAGACAAGCAATCAGAGAATGCTGGAGCATCTTCGCTCTAAACATCTGGATGTGGCCAAGAACTTCTTTTTGTCATCCGACTCAGTGGTAGTGGCAGCAACAGCCTTCGATATGAATAGAGGTAATGTTTAGAAGGTAGGATAACACATATTTTGAATTCTGTTTAATAATTCACCGGTATTGCCGTAAGTCATTTGTCGTTGATATAAAATTTCAGAGGAATACTAGTCATGCATTGACTGCTATACGACTATAATTTTTTATTTAGGCGGAGTTGTTTTGATCGCTGGCACGGGCTCTACGTGTCGACTGATTAAAGCCGACGGCTCAGTACACAGCGTGGGTGGCTGGGGCCACTTGATCGGCGACGGTGGAAGTGGTTACTGGATAACAATGCGGTGAGGCTTTCATTTTCAAAAACCCGTCTGGCATAAATTAGAATTAAAATAATCCATTTGCAAACTAAAATGGTTTCGGCCAAAATATGATTTCCATCGAATTTAACAAGAACGCAAAATATAATTAATAAAAATGTTTGTGCAAAAATGGTAAGGGTATTACGCAATTTGGAAGCGAAAATTTTATGCCAAAAAAGTCGAATAACGAAGACTTTTGTTTAGAGCTGTTCAAAAGATTTTCGACTCCGATGATGGCTTAATTACCTTAAAGATGGATACATCAAAAGTAAAAAAGGAGCTTTTGAAACACTTCGAACTTAAGAATAAGTTAGAAATATTGGATATCCTCTATGGACAACAGTTCGTAAAGCCGCGGATAGCGTCTTTTTGCGCTGCACTGGCAACGTGTAAGTTACCTTGTTAGCTTTTCGTGTGTAATTTCATTTTGTTTTAATTTTTGAATTATTAAATGTTTCAGTGGCACAAACAGATGCTTTTGCTGCAGGTATGTTCCACGATGCCGGAAATATTTTAGCCAAGCACGTGCTGGCAATTTCTCGTCACATGGACAAGGTAATATTTGTATGACCTTTTAGCGTCACATAAGTAAGTAGCAAGTAAGAAAAAGAAAAAGACAAATTAATACCAGCAAGGTTGATAAAGAAATATATTCGTAATTATGTAATTTACCTAAAACTTTGGATTTATATCCAACTTCGCGAATCCATGTTTTTCTTCATAATTAGCATTATGAAATCCAATGAGATGAAACTAATTTGGACGCGAAATCCATTTCGGGAACACATACATTACATATTAATATTTAGGAGATGTTTGAGAATGTTCCGGTGCTCGTAATCGGTTCCGTATTTAAAAGTTGGCCCCTGCTTAAGCCAGGTAATTTGTAACACTTTCATTATTCTGATGTTTGTTTTGGTATCAAATTTTTATTAATTTTTAATATTAACTTTAGGATTTATGGAATGCATTTCAACCCATCGCAACTCCGCCCCATTTGAAAGTGCTAAAAATATTAAACGGATTTCTCTCTTTCAACTGCGCGAATCGCCGGCGGTTGGAGCCGCACTTTTAGCCTATCGACATTCGCCATTATATACCTCTGACGCTATACGACCGTTTGAAAACGCGGAAACGTTTGACCAACTTTGGGTGGATTTTGTTTGATATTTCGTTACTGTAATTTATGCTGATTTTTTCATTGTGATATATTTTATCTTGCGAAGTAATTTATACTTTTTCCATTTCGAATGTCGATATTTTAACTTTTGAATCAGATATTCGCTATTAATTCAAATTTTTCCACGACAGATATTGCTTTATAGGTTTGCCATATGTTTTATTTTGATGTAACAAAATTGTCATGTTTTAAGCGCTAAATCTATAAAAGTTTCATAACTCCTACCCATCTTTCCACCTTAGTGATATTTTAATGCAATTTTTATGAAAAAGGAATAAAAATGCTAATGCCAGTTTAGCTTATAACGTGACCATTCCTTTCGTCAGACAATTATTTTCTCCGAGAAATGAATCATTGTTTAGGTTTACGCACACTTATTTATAGAACACGGCTGCAAAAAATAAACAAGCAATAAAACGTTGTAGAGATTTCCATGAAGTGAAATGTTTCGAAAGTGTTTTACGACATTATTCAGCGCACAATGTGACAAAGATTACGGAAATAATTATTTCACAATTTTCCCGTACATCCACGCCGTGTCAATTGCAAAACCTTTCGACTTTTACAACGATAGTCAACAAATTCTGAATGGAGCCATTGTTAACTGCAGGATTCACGTCACAAAAAACCATTCAACAAAATTATGCCGAACTTAATCGCTTGCATGAATAACGCTGCATTTCTGGACAAAGAACAGTGTGGTGAGTGTAACAACCATGAGTCATAGTTTTTGCAACCAAGTCATACTTCACAAACTTAACGGATGGAATGAATGTTTGGAATTAAAATTCGGTTACAATTCAGTGACAATACTTAGGTGGAAGTCAATGGTCGTAATTGCCAAAATGGATGGAAGCTTTATCAAAAATTAAATTTGAATCGGCAAAAATATTGAAATTGAATTACAGTAAAAATCAATTTTTAATGCAACATATGCATCCACGTCTTTCATCCTTTTACCTAGTATTTCAGTGCTGAATATTCTCGGATTTGGATTTTTCGTGTCCGCTCCCCTTTTTTGACTAAAAACTACAAATTTTATAGTTTATGCTTTTCGCCATTTTCAGGCCGAAATTTTTGGCACCCGGCGGTTTTCGGGTATGGGGATTCCGAATCTGCAGTCAGATCCGACCGCGCGCGTGCAGGCGCGCGCAGCGCGCGTGATGCGTTTTTCCCAGTTTTTCGCGCGCAATATGTTGTATAGGTAACTTTTCGTGTCCGTCCCCCCTTTTTTGACAAGTGCAATCTATCTAGTGCTTAATTTTTTCGGGAGAGTTGCTGACACGTGAGTAGGCTAACACTCAGCTGGCCCCAAGAACGGGCCTAAAGAACGCTGGACTGCCCTGGCTCCAAGAACGCTGGGCTTTCTCAAGAACTCTGGACGGTCCTCAAGAACGCTGGACTGACCCTACCCCAAGAACGCTGGATTGGCCCTGGCCCAAAGAACGCTGGACTGGCCCAAGAACGCTGGCTACATGGGGCTCCAGCCCCGTAGGGGTTGGCAAATAACCCTAGTTTTATCATACTACATCCATTTTATCTAGTACTAGTGGGCGCCACCTGTCGGCGGCGCCGAGGAAGTCTGTATCAGTATGACCCCTTACATTTGCGCCACTCGCCCCCGCAGTCAGCCCCAGCTGCGCCCATTTTCGCCTGCGCGACTCGCGCCCCAGCTGCGCCCAGGTGATAACGGTAACTTTAAATAGAAGGGAGGTAACTGAGGGGGTAAATTTTTTTCGTCATATAAGTCGACCCTAATAAACAACTTCCCCAAGTTACTTTGGTGCTGAGTGGGAAAAAAAATTGGTGACGGACGGAAAATGGCGCTATTATAGAAGGGCATGATGGATAGGATATCATATCAACTAAACTTACCAATCTCCTAATTTCTCTCAACGACTTACATTTGTAAAAGTTTAAAATATGAGATGAGTAAAGCAAACCGTCGAAATATTTGCAGAAGTATCACTGACATAATAGATACATAACTGATATTGTTGTTGAAAAGTGTTATTTTTGTTTCCATATATGTTCTGTTGACAAATCTTTCCTTTCTTTTCCTCAGAGTTGTTTATAAACAAAACCAAAAACAATGCATCAAATCAAATCGAAATGTACGTGATTGGCGTGGGTTAAGCCCATTTCCTCGCGTAAATAAATTCAAAAAGACAAGTTGGGACAAACGAGTCTTTGTACCGCAAATTCACAATTTCCTTTTTTTGTCGGATGTGGTGGTCTTGAACTTGATCGAATTATCGTGAGACATACGCCTTTGTTTTAAGTTTAATGTGTTCGCATTTTACCTGTTGAAATTGAAACCCATCACAGTTGGTTTTAAATTTTAGGAAATTTACGATACCTATTTTTGTTGAAATCTAAAAGACTTCCTTCCATACAATTTTCGCCGCCGAAGTTCAGGTTTTAATGCCGCCCGTAAATTAGATTTATTTTACGATACAAAGTAAGTAAGTCTGGTTTCCTAATAATGTCGTTAATTTGTTATAGAATTCCAATATTCATTGTTAAAATAATGTAGGCATTTCGATTTCGTTTATCAAAGACAAGTAAACAAACTAATTAATCATTTTTTAAACATTAATATTATTGTATCTGCTTCCGGCAACATTCTTCACTAGACGCACCCAGATAATCCCATTTACACCCATCTTTGGCAATGACGTCAATGTTCAAGTCACTTCGAGAATAGATGTAACCTGTGACAGTCCCTCAGTGATCGCTTAAATCAAGTTCTCAGACGTCGTAGGCGTTTGCCTCCTCAGACGGTCAACATCAAACAAAACAGATGAGCAACTGTTAGAAATCTAATAATCCAAATATTTCTTAGTGGTCATTGTTGGTCATGAAAAAGTTCCACGCTGAAGAAGAAAAATGCTTCTCATTTTCCGTTATAAAAATGCAGATTATTGGAGAGCACAGATTAATTACACAGCCAATAAAAGTGTTGATTTTTATCATTTTTGGACCAAACAAAATTTCCACCTTGCTATTTCCTCTACTGAGAAGCGCAACACTAATTGCGCACAGTGTGAAAAAAGCGTGCTGAAAATTCTAAATGATAACGAAAATATCCGGCATGAATCATACTTTTATTATCCTGTTGTTAAATATACTTATGAATAACGATTCTAAATTTATCCCTTTGTAGCTGTTTACGCGCTTTTCTCTGTAATTATTCGCCAATTTCGGCCCAAATGCCCCAAGTACCGGAAATATGTAATCAAATTCCTGCACATGTAATATACAAATCCTATCAGCAACAGCAATATTATGAAGGAGTTGAGCAAATCGGAGTTTGCACGCATTTTCTGCGTCGTTTTGCTCCTCTCCTTCACTTTCCGGCGAACAGCGCTCTTCGATGATCTTTCCAAAGCGCAGCCTCCATTCGGTGAAATCCACCCTCGACTTATTTTTCCCGTCCACCGTCACTATACCCGCCGGAGACGTCAATTAAACGCGTTTGTGGTTTGAGTGCGCCTATCATCCTATTGTCACGAGGCACCGCCCACTACAATCTGCGTGTGTGGCTTAGACGGCCGTCCGCTGTGCCTGGTCCCTATGCCTATAAAAGGGAATGATATACTGCCGAAATCTCGCATTGTTTCGAATGAATTGTGTCCCTAAACAGATTATTCACTTCTCGTTCCTCGGACGTTTTACCGTAGTCGGTGTAAAGTGAGACGCATAGTTTGTGAGTTGAAACCAAAATTTTACGTCTGGTATACTTTGGTGCCTCAGGTTTTGAGAAACGCCTAAAAGTCTATAGTTTGAAACGAGCTATGTTAAACTTCGTATCATTTAGTCCCCTTCAGCCCAGTTTTTAAAATCATCGGTTATTTATAAGGAGATTGGTAAATGTGCTTTATTGTTTTGCAAAACTTTATATTCCTTAAATAAATATTACCTCTAAATTCTAATCCGCTCTTTTACTCTTTTTAACACTTCCCCAAAATTTCGGATTTTCTTCCAAATTCTCTTTAAAGGAAAATAGGCTTGGCACTTATCAAAATTTCTGCGAAGATTTATTTGCGAAAATGATATCAGCGATAAGTACTGTCTGCTTTGGCAAATTCCTAGACGATTACTCATCGTCTCGACTGGTCCTTCCTTCTGCAAAGATTGGTCTATTCCGTTGTTGTTTGATTCCTGAGCCAAAGAATAATCGTAATTCCTGGAGCGCGGATTTTTTAGTAAAATATTTTCAATCATTTCTCCTGCACCTCCGCCAAATATCCCGAAATGGGTTATGTTTACAGCGTAAAAATCTTGTAATTGTTTATTTTGGAACAAAACCATTATTTGCTAAACGGTACTGACGTTGAGTGGTCTGTGGTCCCTAAGGGTGTTGTGAGGTTTTGCTGATCTCATTTTCAATGATTCGATTTGAAAAGTAAATAAGAACGCTTGAAAGACCAATCATATGACTTCCTTATTTGGTGTCTTCTCGAGAACAGTCTCGTTATTCTTTGTGCATTTCTTTCGTCTGAGACGTTTTAGAAAAATTTAGGGCCAAATAAATTTAGTAGATTATTTTTTCGTCTGTCTCAATTTTATTACTCTAAACTACTCATATTGTATTTAAGGAGGAAGCATTTTGAGTTCACAATAGGTACAACAACGAGAGTGCATAAAATGAGAAAAACATCATTAAACCGCATTTATGTTCGCTCTTTGCGCAATTCCATCCCTTTGGGTTCAGTTGTAACATATTTTCGGTAAACTCCAACTTCCCCTACCTCTTTTATTTTTCACAGAAATCAAAATAAATTCCTTGCCTTTTTACAAACTTTGCCCTTTTCCATTCAAAATTAAGAGATCAAACCGGTCATAAAGAACATCAAGGAACTTAATTTTTATACCCAAGTAATTTAACCCTAACTGTCTAAAATAGAATCCATCCCCTCATGACTTATGATTGATTGAAGAATTAATAATAGAGCGATCGATTAGAAGGGAATAAGTCACAAAAATTGAGCCGCTGACCTTAAAAGAAAGAAAAGTGTCAATTACTGAAATTTTTGGATGGGTCAAAGTAAATTCCTCTGCCAAGGAATGTATTCACCTGTTGCTGACGTAAAACATGCACTGGCATGCAATCATTGAACGCTCTGGTCATTATGTAATGCAAAAAAGCATAACCCTGTTTAATATTCCATTCAACAAAATCAGTCCATAAAGTCAATTGCTTACTATCTTCTTGCTCTGCTCGAGCCTTTTTACCCACTGCGTGTAGACTTGGCAACATTTTTGTATAGTTTTACTATAATTTTAAAGGTAATTATCGACAGAACTCTCCAGTGCTATTTGCTATATTGGCGTAATAATTATTAAAATTTTTACACGTGGAACAAACAAATTTGTCTATTAATTTTGATATAAATCAGCACTTGGATAGCTAACTAAAAAATTCGATGTTTTGGTATCTTTCAGACTTCAAGTTGATTCATATTTTGCCATTACCTTGTCATTGCAACTGATACCGGTGGATATTCGCACCATTTCATATGATCACTTAAATTTCATCAGAGCTACAATTATTTTCCAAAATTCCTTCTCTCATTATAATTTCCTATTTTTATGCTCTATGTTCTTATACTCAATTACGATGGCGATAATTTTTTACTTTGCGTGATTTTTAAAATTTCCGAAGTAAATGATTTAATTTAGATTCTATCTTCGTTCGAACGAATTCCGACGAAAAGCGACCCCCGACTCATTTATTGCGACCCCATTTATAAACAGAAATAATCAAAAATGTTGGGAATGATGAATTGCCCTACAGACAATGTCGAATTCTACAGCGCATCGCCTTCTTCCAAACGTGCTTTGTTGGCTGGCTCAACAACCCCGACAAGCACGTCTTCAGATGATGCCACCAACAGTCAAAATACAACACATGAGGACACTGTTAGAGTCTTCAGTGAGGCCAAAGACAAACCGCAAGTCACATACACGGAAGGTAGGAATTTGAGAAAGACCAATACATTCCGATTTATAAAATATTTGCTTTCATAATTACACAAGTAGCGGTCGATCAAATTCATTTTCTAACTTATTAAAATATGATTTTGATGAAAAACAAGTCAACAAAGTAAATAAATTTAGATGGTAGAAAAATGGTGGACGGAAAAATACTGGAAGGAGACTATCCTAAAGCAGATCCGATGCAAATGTGGGAAAAGTTAATTCTGAGCAAAATCGCCACTGGCCAGTTGAAAGACGATCTCCAACAACAGGCCGTTCCATTCAAACATAGGAGAAAGTGCTCAGATGAAAGTGAGTATGCATAATTTCTATACCCACTCATTCCTCGATTATTGACAAGTGAAATAACATTTATAGATTGAAATTTATCGCAATAACTTTCTAATATTACATGCACCGTTTACACACACCAATACTTAGTAACTTAATAAAGAGAACAATTTAAGAATTTTTGGTATATTAATAAGTTTAACCACTATTATCTTTCAGGCTCAGACCGACCAACGCCGAGCATTCCAGAACACATAAACAGCCAGAAGATCCAGCCGACTACACCGATTCAAGTGAACAGTGTAAGACTGATGGACTGCTCGTCCAAATCAATGAGTTTACCGTTGAAATTTTCTACAACAGATATTGTCTGAAAGGAATTCCTCATTATTTCTTTTAAAACTGTATAAGACAATTTAATTATGTTTACCAATAAAATACATCCTCAGTAATTTTTTATCGGATGAACAATTTGTCAATTTATGCAATTTACACTAAACATACTTTGCGAAGAGTCTTCATTACTATTATTATTATATCATGCTGGACATAGTCTATCAATGTAATGTTCTATATAAATCCATTGTTTCATCAAGATCAGTATATAGTGTGATATGTATGTGATAAATTTCGGAAAGGACGGCAATGTTGTGAATTAAGGATTTGTTTGATTTAATAAATGTCGACCTTAACCAATCACATAAGAATGTGATCGATAATAAGAATATGATAAAATATGAAAAACATGATAAAATCGATAATAAGAATGCGAATAACTGCTGACGCAATTATACTGATTTATGAATTTGTACTTTTACATTTTACTTTGACCTTAATAATGAACAGTCGCCCGAAATTTAGAATTATTCGAATAAGAAGGGATATTAGGGAAAAGTCAAGGCATGATTAGTAAACATAAAACGCAGAGAGTAAAAGTGTCATATGTAAATTGTAGTGACCTGTAAAAATGATTAACGATAAAGTTATTGGTACTATTTTACTTATCACTTGGATTAAAGTTAAGCATAGATTAAATATCGCATGCCGAAATTTTTATGTATAAAAAGTGGAGATTCAGTTCGAGTTACCATTTTCTGCAATTCATTCACCAATAACTTCATTTGGCCTCGATTTAAGTGTGTTGATGTTTTCTACACTGTCAATATTGCCTTATGTTGCGTTACGTCGCTTGCATGATACTTTTTTAGGCACAGTGAACACAACTGGGCCTGCCACAGCCTTAGGCCCAGTCACATATAATTGACATTCAATAGATTTTATTAGCTCAACCTAATGATTATTAAATACGAAGTGTTAAAATACAATAATAAAAAGGATTTAGATAAATGAGCTGTGAATATTCTGTAAATATTTTTGTAAACCGTTCCATGATAAGGCGACTTGAGTTTCCTTTGTTTAGTTGACTTGCCCATGAAACATCAATTTTTCCGAGAATTCTTTCTCGCTACGGCTTTATGCCGCTGGAAATTAGCGTTGTACCGTTCCAGCATTCCTGTTCAATTCCATATAGTTTGGGTGTCATAATTGACATAAAATGACGTAGACTAATAAAAGAATTTAGTCATAGTTTTACTCACAATTGAGTATGAATGTATCCGAACACAGCAAAACGAGAGGAAGCAATTGTATTGTAAAGCTATTTTGGATATTTATACAGATAATCTTTCGCCGTCAAGATTTAAATAAAATTTAAGATTTTTTTCTAACTTGTGTATATTACCTTGTTAAAGTTGAAAATTAAGGGACGTTCAAGATGTCTGAACAATGTCTCTAGAATGACTTTTGCAATGTTATTATTTAACATAATTAAATTTTATACTTATCGTGCCACATCAATTTGAATATGAACCCGGTATGAACTTTACCAAACCGTAATACCAAATATATGTTAGTCATAAATGTCAACTCCCAAACAGTCTTTTACGATCTTTTAGATGTTATCATTTTGATATATTGGATGTGAAATACTAATCAATTGATACAATATTTTATGTACAAATCTACAATTCAATGACAAAACTGACAATAAGATACGAAGTTTAATACAAAACTGATAATACAATTATAATAAGTTAAACATATTCACTGGAAATCCTCAAATTAAAGTCTTCTTACGGAAAACAAAATCTACTTTAAAATAATTTTTAATTATTAGTTAAATTTTTGGTGAAACTAGTCCGTATTCCAAGAAAATAGATCTGAATGGTTTTCAAACATTTTGCGATATAATGTCAATTTGAGAATTTCCGAAAAAACGAAATAAAACTATTTTTACATTTATGAAAACGTAACAAATATATTATGTTATAATTACTGTGCTTTAATCAACCTCTTCCACTTGCGGGCCGCTTCCACCGCCTTGGGCTCCATATTGCTGACCGCAGGATGGGCCACCCGGTTGTTGCTGTCCCTGATGGATTTTGGCCATAATTTTCGAGCAGGTGTTCTGCACCTCCTTTAGCTGGTCATCGTATTCTTCCTTCTCCGCAGCTTGGTTGTTCTCCACCCATTTCAGTGTACGGTCGCAGATATCCAGCACTGTCTGTTTGTCGGTAGGAGAAAGTTTGTCGCCATATTCCTCGGCACTCTGTTTGATCTGGTAGAGATACATCTCCAGCCGATTTCTGGCATCCACGCGGTCTCGTTGTTGACGATCCTGTTCTTCGTACTCTTTAGCTTCACGAACCATGCGCTCGATTTCGGCCTGACTGAGACGACCCTTTTCATTTTTGATCTGGATCTTGTTGGATTTTCCGGTGCTTTTGTCTACGGCAGAGACGTGCAGAATGCCGTTAGCATCGATGTCAAATGTGACCTCAATCTGTGGCACTCCGCGGGGTGCTGGCGGGATTCCCATCAAATCAAAAGTGCCGAGTCGGTTGTTGTCCTTAGTCATGCCCCGCTCACCTTCATAAACTTGGATCGTGACTCCCGGCTGATTATCGGCGTAGGTGCTGAAGATTTGAGTAGCCTTTGTTGGAATACGGGAATTCCTCTCGATAAGCTTTGTCATCACGCCACCAGCAGTTTCAATGCCCATAGAAAGCGGAGCAACGTCCACCAAAAGCACGTCCTTCACCGAACTGTCTTGCACTCCGCTCAAAATTGCAGCTTGCACGGTTGCGCCGAAAGCTACGGCTTCGTCCGGATTGATTGATAGATTGAGATCTTTGCCCGAGAAGAAGTCTTTGAGCATTTTCTGGATTTTAGGAATACGAGTGGAACCGCCAACCATCACAATCTCGTCAATTTGGGATTTCGAAAGTTTTGCGTCCTTTAGGGCCTGTTCCACTGGCTGCAGAGTTTTTCGGAAGAGATCTCCGCACAATTCTTCAAAGCGAGCACGGCTGATCTTGCTGTGGAAATCGATGCCATCAACGAGCGAATCTACTTCAACAGTTGCTTCAGTTGAGCTTGACAGTGTGCGCTTAGCATGTTCGCACGCGGTTCTCAAACGGCGCAGAGCACGGGCATTGCTGGGCGGGATGTCTCGACCATGCTTTCGTTTGAATTCTTTGGTAAAGTGCTGGAGCAATAGATTATCGAAATCTTCGCCTCCCAAATGGGTATCACCAGCCGTAGATTTCACTTCAAAGAGCTGGCCTTCACTGATGGAAAGAATCGAGACATCGAAGGTACCACCGCCAAGATCAAAGATCAAAACGTTCTGATCACCTCTAAGCTTCTTGTCCAAACCATAAGCCAAAGCGGCAGCAGTGGGTTCGTTGATGATTCGGAGCACATTCAGACCGGCGATAGCTCCTGCGTCTTTAGTGGCTTGTCTCTGAGAATCGTTGAAGTAAGCCGGGACTGTAATTACTGCGTCACGAACGGGATGCCTAAAATAATGTTATATATAATATAAATATAACAAAATTAACTAATTAACTAACCCCAAAAAGGCTTCCGCCGTTTCCTTCATTTTGGTGAGCACCATGCTAGAGATTTCTTCAGGTCGGAAGGTCTTCGTCTGACCCATGAATTCGACTTGACATGCCGGTTTGCCATTCAAGTTCGCCACTTTGAACGGCCAGTGTTTCATGTCGGACTGAACAGAGGCATCGTCGAATCTGCGGCCGATGAGACGTTTGGCGTCGAAAATGGTGTTTTGAGGATTGCGAGCGACCTGGTCTTTAGCTCCATCTCCAATCAGACGCTCTGTGTCGGTAAAGGCGACATAGCTGGGAGTGACTTTGTTGCCTAAAAATAATTGATTAAAATGAGTTTTAGAAAGTTTTAAGAACTTTTCTTTATCTAATTTTTCTCTTATTGCGTTTAAAAGTCGTCAAATATTAAAACGTTGAAATCAAGCAATCATTCGTTGGTAAAGAGTAAAATGGAAGGCCAAATGGTTATCTTATATGATATTATACGAAAACTTTATATTATCTAGAAGCATCTCTTTTCTAAATAAGGACAAAAAGGTCTCAAAGTAGAATGGGTGACCAGAATTCTAATGCAAGTAATTTCGTCGAATTATTCGTATTCGGCAAAAAGAAAAATGTTAATATAGTTACATTTAGAAACAAAAATTTTCCTAAAGTGATCGAAAATGATATTTATACATACCTTGATCATTTGCGATAATTTCCACTTTTCCATGAAGGTACGCACCAACGCAGCTGTACGTAGTGCCTAGGTCAATACCAATGGCTTTGCATGAATCTGACGGCATTTTGGTTCAGAAAAAATAGTCAATACAATAGAGAATAAAGCTTAGCGAATATAGCGATACAGTAAGGATTACCACTACCTCTTGTGTTTGTGCGAATTGGGGAATGCTCCACTCGGCAGGCCTTATATACTCTCGCACTGGTATTTCTCTGGTTGTTTCTCGAAATTTCTCCATTGAGAGCACTCTCTGAAAAGGACTTTTGTTGTCTGCCACATCTTTCTAGAACCTTCGGGAACTACCGCCCTTCGTCTTTAGCGGACTATTTATCTCCCTTTCAGTAGTATTTTCCTCGGCCTGGTTTCTTCTGGAAGGACGTAGAAAACAAATGCATTTCAGAAGTAAATAGTCCTCGAAGGAAAACATTTTATTTGTAATTGTTTACCACATGAATTTTCCAATGTTCACAAGGGCCACCAAAACATCAGAGATTATTTCGAAAGTTGCAAAAGGTTTACGCAATCGAAGTGAACAAAGAACAAACACTTTTCTTCTACTTAAGGGATAATTTTAGGAAACGTTATCATTTCTCTATACTAAAATGGCGCAGGACTCTAAATCTATTCACCAATTCACTGCCGTGGATGCCGACGGGAAGGAAGTTCCGTTCGATAAGTATAAGTAAGGTATTCAAACATATGTTTCTTTTAAATATGTAACATTCGATTTAAGAGGGAAGGCGCTAATCGTAGTGAATGTGGCATCGGAGTGCGGTTTGGCCAATTCCAATTATACGCAACTGAAAGACGTATTGGAGAAATATAAAACTGAAGGATTGGAAGTGGCTGCGTTTCCCTGCAATCAATTCAATAATCAGGTTTGTTTATGGGTTTCTGGGGTTTAATTAAAATTCCAGCGAGACAGTCATTTTTTGTATAGGTTTTATTTCGACAGGCAACATGAAACTCATAACATTCAGATTGCGAAAGAGTATTTCGAACGATATACAAGTTTTTGTGAAATTTATTTTTATAGAATTTGTAACTTTATTAAAGTTTTCTACTCTGAAAGAATTTTTAATACTTACAGAAACTCGCCTTTTAAAATCAGTAAAATATTACTTTATTTTCACTTTATAGTATAATCATTCGGCTCTGTCGAATTTTGATAGAGCATCCCATAAGCCGTTTGTATTTTTCCCATTTTCGGTATTGTGAAAGCTGATATTATTTCTGAGAATACTTTTCCTGTATAAATTCACCAGATAGGGGACTTCTTTAGGTCGAAGCATGGCATTTCTCTCATTAAAAAAGTCTCTTTCTGAAAAGCGCCATTTTCCGGGCCAAAATTTAAAATTCGCCCATATTGTTAAGTGTGGAAATACTATGCTCTAGTTAAACTCAATATTTTCCGATGTGTTAGGTAGGAAAGGAGCTTTTAGACAAATTATATCGCCTTAAAAACCAAAAATAGTCACAAATGCAAATTGGTTGATCGATTCACCGGCTAACGATCTTCAGTAAGCCAATAAACCCCTTTAAGGTTTAAAATCAACCTAAATTTTCGGGAACTCTTATCATATAAAAGCTTTTTACTCATTGTATTTATAATAATAATTTCAGTAAATCACACGGAACACATTTCATTGTCCAATTTGATACATTATTAACATTTCTTTGCAACAATATTTTTCTTCGAAGACATGAATAAAAATTTTCCAAAATGAATTATTACCTTCCAAAATTCCTCATAAATCAAGTTGCATTAGGTAACTTCCATATATTTTCAGGAGCCTGGATGCGAAATAGACATCCGAAATTCAGTCCGTGAAAAGTACTCATTCGAGCCGGATCTATACTCAAAAGTTGACGTGAATGGAAAAAATCAGCACCCAATCTACGAATTTCTGAAGAAGGAACAAGGAGGATTCATGTTTGACGCCATAAAATGGAACTTCACTAAATTCTTGGTAGACCGTCAGGGACACGTCGTCAAGCGGTATGGACCAAACACGGATCCCAAAACTATCATTCCAGACATTGAAGCAGTTTTGTCAAAATCTGCATAATTTTTGAGCATTAATATTGGAGCTTATATTTCCCTATTATATTGTGCAAAATTTTTTAATAAAAATAAATTTAAACAAAAGAACGCAATAACAACAATACAATTTTAATCAGCGATTATAACTTTGAAATTTTTACGCCATGAAGTAGAGAAATTGAAATCCAATCACTGATGAGACAAGGCCTGTAATTAATAACCATTAAACTAGTTATGTTTATAATTTCAAGCTATTTACCTAGTAGATTAACCGCAGGAACAATTGTGAATATCGACGCAGCATTAAAGGCGTCACCCAAATTCGTGTTTTGGCAAAACTGAAAAGAATAAATGTATGAATAGAACAAAACATAGTTCATATGATATGCTGATTTAAAAGTGGGTAGTGTTTAATTTTAGCAAAATGTATCATTATAACATTCTGTTGTAAAGGTATATGTCTAAAATATTCTTATAGTTCGATATATTACAGTAATAAAATTTTTAATTAATAATTACGTCTTCCGGGTTAGGCTCAGCTTTATAAGGCAAAGATCTCTTGGCGAAGTCGTCCAAAGAACAGCCATTTCCGCAGCCAACAATGTCCTTCGTCAGTTCCTCAACCACGATCTCATTACCAGGAATCCAATAAAAAACCTAAAAATTTAATCAGCCATTTAAAGAGACAACTAAAACTTACCTTGACGTATGTACTGTCGTCAGCCCTAAATGATTAATTTTATTCGTAACCTAACTCTTCCGATTATAACAAGCCTTCTAATTTTTCTGACCCCAAGAGATATATCTACAATAAATCTCACCTTTTCCATAATTCAACCGTTACAGAAGCAGAATAGTGCGGATACCCATCATTATCATAGTTGGTTTTATTGAAGCCTAACGAAGCAAAAAGTGCTGCCAAAGTTGTGTCGTGCTAAAGGATTATTAACGAAATAGAAGCAAACAAAACGAATGCGAACCACGGAGTAGACATTATATTTTAGATCATTCGCCCATTTGCACAGTGGAGACATACTTCCTTTATCGCTGGCGTCTAAAATAAAATTGGCATATTTCACTACGAGACTAAATGACAACTTGGTCCGAATTGTTTCAAGCAGTCAATTTTGGTTTTCATGTGATTAATCATATCCCAAAGGAGACCACCACCACGGATCTGAAAATATGAAGCTCTTTCTAAGTGTTTGATTTCATTTTCTAAGGTAAAACTAAGAATTTTTATTGAATTGTAATTTATTTAACATACTTTTTTTTCTGAATTTGATGTTTCGAATAAAGGTGTGATAAAAGCATGAATTTTTCACGAATTGTAATTTATTCGATATTATTCTTAGTTTTTCCCAATTTTTCAACGCAATTTCGAGAAAAAGTGTTGCGGTTTGATTTGATCAACATAATTTCTCAACACACATTCTCGATAGATGTTCTTCCAGACTTTAATAAACTAACCTTCGGTAATTCCACAGAGAAATCAAATCCTTTGTATGGTTTCATTCCTGAAAGCAATTTTATACTATTTTCATTGCTTTTATCAGAGATAGCCAATCATACTTTCTCCGTTATCCCATGCCTCAAGAAGCCAGTTGGTTTCGTTAATTTCATTCATAAGTTCAGGAGTAACCCAATCATTGTGCTTTTTATTCCACAAATCCTGAATTGAAGATATTGGAATGTTTTCTACATAAAAATGTTACCTCAATGTAAAGGGCGTCGGCTACCACCCAAAAATTTGACGGGTTTATTTCTTCTTCGCAAAATTTGGTCAAATTTTCGAAAAAGCCCTAAACAAAAAAAATAATGTACGAATTAATGACTTTTTTGCTACTTTTTTCTTTTCCATAAAATCTTTGTACTCTGGCGTCTCCAACCATAACTTTTTAATGGCTTCCTGGCGCGGACAAATGGCATCGGGATTCCCAATCTGAAGCACAGTTTTATTAAAGTTCAGTTCAAATTCGATTCAACCCACGTGATCGTTATAATTGATGACTGTGTGCACAGCGATCGGAATGTAGGAGCTTGGCCACTCGGCAATGTCGGGATAGTCAGTTCCCTTACGGGCACCTTCGCCATAAAAACCAATCAGATTGGAGATGGCGCTGGTTAATGTTCGATTAACGTCTGTGCTCCGTACGTATATCTGAACGTAGCGTTTTAATTTAATTTAATTTAAATTTAATTATTTAAATATGCTCTTTGAGTTATTTTAGATATCCTAAATGCCAAATTTCAATGGTGTTCAATTGCTCTTTAACAAAATTCGATCCTTAATTTATCATAAAATTTCCTGAAACGTTTTGTGTTATAAAGGCTGACGATGAGCATGTGCTTTCGTGAAAAACACACCTCCGGGCTCTTGTAGGTGCCGTTAATAAATTTTAATTCTGTTATGTATTTCTGACGCAGTTTCCTTCCGAGAGTTACGTGTTGAGCCATGCCGCGCTAAATGAAGAGATAAGAATAAAAGGTCAATGTCAAGATTGTTACAGGTGTTAGTTGTCCCCATCCTTGTTCCCATTTGTCCTCCTGGTTTATGTCGGATTTGAAAGTCTTCGTGGGACTGCGATCACCATGACGCCATGCCTGAAATCATAGGCACATCATCATCCATAAATTGTAACTAAAATATAAGGGAGACTTCTTAATGTTTGTTAGTACAAAAGCACTTTGGAGTAAAAGTTCTCCTCGTTGCATTTTACCTGAGTGTAGCGACAATCGTCTTTTTGATTGCACTTTCGAAAACGTGAGAATAATGGGGCGCCGAAAAAGTAAAAACTTTATTTGAATATTTAAACTACATAGTGTGAGGGCTTAAAAGGGAGCCATTCTACGAATGATTTAATCACGTGGTACTATGAAAATTGTGGAATAAAACAAGGACCTTCTAGCCTACAAAGTCATAATAAGACAATTATTGAGTTTAATTTTTATAATACCAACCTATGACCAAATAATACCAAGGCTGAAGTAACTAACCGCCTGGACGAATATTAACTGATCAGGCGTTGCATCCTGTTGAGGTATTGGGAGAGGGTCGGCAGCACACCAAACTGAATAAAATGGTAGAAGAAAAGCGAAATACAGAATGTGCCGCCTTAGTTCTTGTGTCCAAAACCGTTGGTGCCTCATCATCCAAACCCAATAAACTATAAAATTGATTGACAGCTAATGATGCGCAAATGAGATTGACGTTTATTGCGCTGCGTCGAAGAGTTTATTTAGTTAGGAATTAATACAGGAAAAGTCTCTCTTTTATAGTCTCTAAGCGGATTGTTGGGTTATATATTTACAGCGCCCATTTCAATGCTTGAAATGTTCAACTTTTGAACGTTAAAGTTCAAATGTGGCTTGGATATTTTAGGTCACAAAAATGGACTTCAAGCTAGGCCTAAATTAATTAACTGATAAAAACTCTCATAAAAATGTCTCTGTTAATGATCGGATCCTCATTGAAACGGTCTAACAGATATCAATGTTGCCTAACGAAAAAACAAAAACATAACAGAAGTTGCTTTCAAATAGTTAATTTATGCCTTAAAAGGAAATATTAAATAGGGTGCAGACTGTCCGCTTTTGAGCCGCTGATAATTTGTTTCTTTCTGGGTGAAGCATTTCGATGCGTTGCCAAAATGCCCCTGTCGGGGAACGGTGTTATCAGCATTCTGCAATTTAATTCGTTGCGGTTTTTTACGCCTTTCAAATGAATCTCTTCATTATGAATGTGAGTGTGTGTCATTTATGAAGGTGAGAACAAGAAATTGCTTCTATACAATAACATATTCACCTTTTGCAGCATTTGAATAGAATCGCTCTCAGAATGCAATAAAAGTGCCGGTTTCAATGAAATATCATCAATGTTTAAAAATGTATGAATCGAAAATGTTCGAGGTTATGCGAATATTTGTTGTTGTTCAATCAAATAATTTGTCTAACCGTGTTTATTACTGCCCACCGTCAGCTATTTTGTTTCGTATTTGTAATGCATCACACAAGATGATAAAAAATAAGTTAGTCCCAATCTTCTAGGTTGACGCGAATGAAAGGCGGAGCTGTTGGCGGCCGGTAAATATTTCTTTTGGGCTGTGGGAAAAATTTGGCTATAATAATAATTTCATCCTTATTTTCTGCACTATGAGCGATTGTTGGCGTTACGTGCTGGACCGTAGTAGTTGACTTTGTCGTGGCTCGAGCAGCGGATGTCGATAACCTCGGAGGTGAAGTGCTTGTACTTGTGGTTTGCGTATACATTTCCCAAATGCCTAAATTTGCATGTTCAGATTTTGCCATATGCACAAATAGGATGTCTAAAATGCCAAAATGGTTTGACAATTCATAGACCTCTTTTAAAAGGTAATATCGAGGTCTCTTCCATAAACGAAAGATACTCTTTGAAATTTTTAAAAATGCTAATATTATTTCAAGATCTACAATTAACTTGTAAACATTACCTGTCTCGTCACCGTTGTATTGCTTAGGGTCACCTTCGTTCACAAAATCGGATGTGTAGTTCAGAAACCCGTTTGACTTGTATGAGGGTAATTGTCCATGAACCGGAGTAATGTTCGTTATTGCAGAGCGCATATCGGTCAAAAGTGTGCCCTCAAAGTCGTTTTCAAGTGTCGCATCAAATTTTGCTAACCGCTTCCTCAGTTCATCAAATCTGTAAAATCCACGGAAGCAGTAAATTCCATTTGAGTGATTGGTAGTCCGATCACGAGGAGTGAACATTCCTTCGAGCATGGTTTCACAGTAGAATTTTTGAAACTCCTATAAAATGATTTTGGATCAGATTATTTTGATAAAATCATACCTCCTCAGAAAATAGCCGCATTACTTCGTTACTGATGAATGATTGTAGCGAAGTGTCGGAAATGAGATCGTATGAAAGGAGCTCATAAAACCTAGAATATAGATAAAGTAGAATGAGTGTCAGACTAATGTAATTTTTAAACTCGACAGTACAAGTGAGCTATTATTTGGGTTTAAAAAATTAACGTGAGTACAAGAAATACGACTCCGATGCAAAATTTTGGCAAATTCTCAAACACATTAATTTTTTAAATCCACAATGATAGTTATATTAACATATTTCTACCTGAGCACATTGTGAAGACTGTCCTCTTGATTCCATTCAGTTACCCAGTTAACTGGCTTAACGGTTGTTTGAATTTTCTTACCACAAGTATCCACGGAGCCATTTCCGGTTAAATCGATGAGAAACTAAATGTGAAATCTGGCTTTCATTTATTGGAAATTATTTCCAATATTCTGATGATTCATCTTCCATCCATCAAATCACCTTCCAATTCAAAAACGTGTCTGTCTGTCCGCTCCGTTTAGACCCTTTTTGGCCCGGAATCGCTGAAATGACGTTTTACTGGAGTAGAACACTTTATTTTTGTCTCCGACAGAGGTCGAACAGGTCGAAATTAGGACTTTTTACTGTTTATTTGAGGTTTGTGGAACTGTAAATGGGCAGACTTGGGCGATATATCAATGAAATATCCTACCACTTCACCTGCCAAGTTGTCAAAGATAGCTAGAGCGTTAGCTGTATAGTCCCATTGGGATGCGTTTCGATTTGACACACTATTCTGTGGATAGAGCCGCACTGGTTCGCTTATAGTTTCTCCAGGCATGCTGCTTCGAAAAACTTCAGTGATAGCCAAGTTAAAAAATTTGTAAAAATAAAACCTTTTGTCCGCAAAGAGATCGCCAACGATCAAGTAAGAGCTGTTGGCCGATTTGTGGCAAAATTTGCTGGTGAACCGGAGATTACATATTTTGTAGATCTGAATTTAAACATAAGGAAGAGTTGACGTGAATAATTATTTAACCCTCTCTAAACCGCAGCTCATCTCGGCATGGATGGGAATTGGCTGATCTTGTAACAAAAGGTTGCGAACTGCTCCGCCCCAGGCTATGAACATGCAATTATATCTGTCATACAACGCAATCAGTGTGCCCAACTGTAAAAAAAGCTAAGAAACCTGAATTTTGACAAGGGATACATAAGTTTTTGTAAATCAATTTATCAATCAACTTTATCAAATGCACATGAAAACCAACCGTGAGTTGGAGGCCTCGGATACGGTGCGACTTAAGCCAAGACCAGTTGAAAAGCAGACCACTTCCCATGAACAGTTTCTTGTTATGGTCTCCTTGGAGCCATGCATAGGTTGTATTGGCGTACTTTGACGCAATTTTCAAATGATAGCCGTTCGGAATCTCAAAATAGCGAATTACAGTAATCATAGCGGAAGAAAATGTGATTTATTTAATATCGACAAAATACTCTGACATAATTGTTAGAGAACAAAAGTTTTGCTTTAGAATTGTATAAAGCTTATACGAAAAATTGTAAATTTACCGAAAAGATACAACAGTTTATAATTTTTATGAAAAATACCTGCGTAAGAGTGCCACATGCATCTTTCTGTTGCCTTTTTACCCGACTATGACTCAAAACGGAAAATGCGCTCACGTGTAGCGTAATCGATGACAGCAGCAGGACGAAAAATGAAATCAGATAAACCTCTATTTTCATCTTAGTAATATTTTCGTGTGACTAATGCATAGTGATTTGTGCTGAAAATATCAGTAATATGAATATTTTAACAAAAATTAATATGTTCCGTTATGGTAAACAAATTACTACGAGGATTCAATGATGGACGGAGCAGAAAATTTCTAGGCGGGCGCCAAAAATGTCAAATAAAAGAATTTCCTTTTTATTTCCGTTTTTTTCTGAATCAGCTGTGCGTAAAACAGGTCGGCTTTAATGTCAAGTTCTCCCAACTTCTAATTTAGATCTAGAATGGTTATGAAAACGTTGAGAGTTGTGTTATAGATACTTGAAGAGGAAAGGAGACAATTTTATTACAGCTTATTCACAAACAAACTCAGCGCATATTGTTTAAGAACACAAATTTGAAGAAATCGAAACCATAGCCGTCGATGTTTACAATAGTCGATGATTGCAACTGTTTATTTATCAAATAAAAATGCCTGGCTGTCACAAATGATTTTAGCTAAAATTCGGTGCTGTCCGCTGCGCTGTCTCCCTCAAGCTGACCTTTTTTGTTAGTGCGATTGGAGCGATATTCTTGCTGCTGCATTCTTCGGTCCCACCAAGCTGACGGGGATATTTTCGCCCGACACTCTTTTTCGATATTCACTGGCATAAACCTTCGACTGCGCCTTTCGAAAATGTCCAAAGGGCAATACTGCTGGCCCGCAGGACAGCCTTTGGTCAGATCGGTGATCAATCGATAATCCTGGTTGAATGCGCTGTGATAAAATATCTGAAAATTTATATGTAGAACGCATTAAAGGTATTAAATAATACTATATATTATTTCACATCGTCTTATGAGTCCCTTTAGGCCTGAACTAATGAAACTGAAAAATACCTATACAACGTTCCCACGAAACTTCTACATAGAAATTTCCTTGTCTCAAATAATTGGTAACATCCTTAGAATTATAGAGTACGGATATTACTAGCAACATATTCCAAAAATATATCTGACGATTTGACTCAAGAGTCCCTTTCGAGGTGCGTACAGAAGTGGAACAAAACCTAGACTTTCTAGAAGGTTTTGCTGTATGTATACCTTGACAGCCGGACCAAAATCAGTTGTATTCCAGAGCTCGATAGCTATCGAAGCGGTGTAATGAGGTAAACCGCCAGGGACCACACCTTGTTCGTCTCCAAAGGTTGAAAGTAGGGCTCCTAATGTGGTGTCATGCTAAACATTGTTTAATTTTTGACCCGAAACAAAATTTTTATGATTCATTAATACTTACAGCAGAATAGGCGTAATATTTCAACTGCCGAATCCATTGGCATTCCTCAAGGAATCGATTGAAACGCCTTCGGCAGCGAATTTTTTGATTCATCGTATCAACAATTGCTTTGAGCAAATTGCCTAAATAATATAATTGCTTGTAAAATGAGCAAATTTTGATTTAGGATAATCTACCTCCACGGATGCGAACCAATTCTGGCACATATGGCTTGGCAATTCCGTAGAAAAATTCGTTGGCTTTCTGAGTGAGGTTTTGGATTTGGTTCACCACTGACTCGGTTACCCAAGATGGTTGGGTTAAGTTATAGAGCATCTAAGAAGTTATTTAAAAATAAGCAGGAATTAAGAAAAACATCTTTACCATACTGAACACTTACCTCTATATAGGTGACGTCATTGAGTTCATTGATATTCACCAGAGAGAAATTCTTGCCAGTTTGTTGACTTACATAGTCAAAAAAGAGTCGATTCTCCCTTTGAATTTCGCGAAATTCTTTGGTGTTTTGCGCAATTTTGTGCAGTTGTTCTGCTCGAGGACAGTCAGCCAAGATATTGCCGATCTATAGCGCGCAGCAGAAATTACGTTTATTTGAGAGTTCTTTTAAACTATACGGAGTAAATATATGTAGAGATATATAAGAACATATAGACGATTCTCATTATTTTTTGTATTGAAATACTATTTTTCAGTTCTCAGAAATAAACCTTACATGGTCAGTTCGCTCTGGAACAGTGTGCACCGGAATAGGTGTCCACCTAAACAATAATAGAATAAGAACCTAGTTTTGCCGGTATTCATGTCTGATGGCGCAGTATACACAAATATAAATCTTTGAATAAATCTTTACCTGGAAGGCCATTTTCCATGAGTTGCATTCTCAGTAGGGAAATCCACACCTGGTTGACCTGCTGAGAACATCCCAGCCAAATTTGCCATCGCACTCACAAGGGTTCTGTTTACATCCGTGCTTCGGATATACACCTAAAAGTGTCGGCCTGAAGAATACGCAACAGTTATAACGCGCACGGTTATTAAAACTCACCTCTTTGGGATTATACCTTGAACTGACGAGTGGCGGGTCTCCGAGTATATAACGGGAGCGAAGCAGTCGTCCTAGCGCTAGTTGTTGTTCCATTCCGAGCTGCAAATTTTGTCGTAATTTAATGAAAAAATTATAACTCAGTAACTAAAATGTATAATATTAAAATACCTGAGTTAGCTCGCCCCATCCGTATGGCCAAGTGTCTTCCCCGTGAGGATCCGTCGGATATGTTGAGACTGGTGCTCGATCTCCATGACGCCAAATCTAATTTCATAAATTTTATAATATCATTTTACTTTACTCACAAAGAGCGTTTAAAATTTTATTTATGTTGCCATAAAAATTTATCGAAATAAGATCGAAACGTACCACTTGGACAAAAAGTAATTCATCGGTTTCCTCGACGAATGTTGCATTTATCAGAATCCATAAATTGTTTAGCAGTAAAACTTTTAGTGCCACACCCAACCAGGAAACCATTGTGCTCTAGGAACGTATAACACAAAATATAAATTGGTAACACTTTATCCTGTTAATGAAAATCAACATCATATGACATACTTCACAAGTACAAAATTCTGACATATACGGAAAGGTTCCGTAAAGCAAGTAATCAATAATCTAACATGTTTTAATTCATCTTACAATGATCGAAAATTCGTGCAGTTGAAATGACGTAAAATATTCATTGCGGTAAAGAAATAATTTTCAACAAAATGAGTAAACTGTCCACTATATAACACAAAATAATAAAAGGTCAGTCCAAGTGTTCTCCGAATAAATAATAAATGTACTACGTTGGTGGGGCTGACTATCGCCATTGGCCCTTTGATCTCTAAACAATTCCGTGTTAAACCAAATCCAAACCCGGACACTGCCTGAACACAACAAATAGCTTTCTTTATATATTTCGTCCATATGTCTTTCGATGGGTGCAACGACGAGAGAAAGGAATAAAAAGGTTTGTTATGCAACGGATTGGAACAGATAGAGAAAAAAATTGCCGCTCATTACATAACCGTCGCCGCTATTGTTTTTCTATTACGAGAACAGATTTTGGCAAATGCAGTGACTTTTTATTCAAAGATAACAGAGAAAATTCGATTACAATTTCAAATATATAGCGCAGACTTGTAATTAGTCCAGGTGATCATGCTCGCAATTCACAAATTTCGCGTTCCACGGCACATTTTTTAACTGTCCTTCAATTACAGCCTAAATCAACAACACTGTGAATCAAATACTTTTTAATGATATTTATCAAAAGGGCATCATGTTAGCTGGATTACTTAACTAGTCAGCAGTCTGGGAGGAAGAAGAAGTTTTGAGACTAAAGTAATTTGTGATAAAAATCTATCTTTATTGTAAAAAACAAACATGAAACATATCCATTTTCCGGCAGCAGGTCAATACAACGATTCCAAAGTTCCTCATCCTTAGAATTGAAATGATCATTTTGCGTGATGATAACGCTAGTCCACATTTTAGGCGTCGAACTCAAGCAAAATTGGCCAAAATGAGATGGCAATGATTACAATATCATCTTGCTTGCCGGATTGATTTTTATCACAAATAAATTTAGTCTCAAAACTTCTCCCCTAACCTAATAGTAAACACCTTGGGCAACGGACAGTAGCGGTGATCATAATCCGAGCCATAAGTGTTCAACGCTTGCTTATTGAGCAGAGGCACAAGATCAGGAAGTTGGGATTCCAAAGTGATAGGCTGAAAATTCGGACAATACATTAATATATAAAAGAAAGCCGTATATTATTAGAAATATTGATCGGACAGTCTCGCACTTAATTTAATCCGGGACTCGAAATGTCAAATATGGGAAAAGAACCTGATAACTTTCTGGCACGACTTTCAACTTTGTAAGTATTTGGCAGTGGACGGTATAGCTCATTTCCGCAGTTCCGTTCGATAGACAAACTTTCTTAGGAGCGTGCAGTGCAACTTCAAAAAATAAATCTCTTTCGTCACAAAATGGCAGTGGAATTGGCATTTGTTCGGAATGCGCCAGGAATGTGTCCGATTTATCGTCTTCAATCAACGGATATATTGTCCGTGTGTCCTCGTAATCTTCGTCTAATTCGGGGCTATCATAGTCGATTTGTGCCCGAACTTCGCTCATTTTCGGGTATTCTGATACTGTATCAATTTGTGAAGGCTCGTGAATGAGCTCGAAACAACTTTTCCTGAGAAAATCGCAACCTCCTGCTCGGCCCCACCAATACTGTTGAGTCTCGACTTCAACAAGCTGTTTGTTGCACAAGTACCAAGTCCTATAAATTTGCAACATGCGATAATATATTACATTACATTGTTACTCATCGCCACGATAGGTTTCTTCAAGAATTGAGGCGCTGAATTTGGTGAAATAGTTTCTGCCCTCATTCACCACTGGAGTCATCAGCTCATTCTGAAACATTTTGCAGTACTATTTTCTTAAGGCAATTAAGGAATACCCCAAAAATATATTCATTCAAATGAATTTTATTTGCATCCTCAGCCTCAATTCCATCCACTTCGGCACATTTGAAATATTCTTTCGCAAATTCCTTTAAAAATAATTGAGTACGTGCATCACATAACTAAAACAAAACCATTGTTCTTGCTGCAAAATCCATAAAGTGCGCCTCAAATGGAATTAATTGACCGCCAGCAAGCATCCAATCATAAGTCTTCGACTTGACGGATGTTGGCCGATCAGGAATTATCATTCCAAATCCCTAAAATTTGTGACATGTACTATTGACTTTTTAAATTACCAAACACTTACCAATGTATGCAAAATTTCATGTCGAAAAAGATCGTAACTGCTTGTGAATTGTGACCATAAGCTGTTATTTGTGCAAATGACCATTCGACCGAGCAGAGGTCTAAAAATTTTTACAAATCACGATAAAGTTAAAGGAATCTTTTCAAAAATAAATAAGCAAATTTAAAGAAAGAAAATACAGTTTCACAAAATGGTTTGCATCAGACCTCTTGAGTTCGACAAAAATAAAATATAACAATTTTTTATCCTACAGCAAGCTCGAATTAAATGTTCCTACATGTGTCCGCAATATGCTTAAAAGGACCTGTGATTACTGCGAGAATCAAAGCATGGCGCTGCAGCAGCCAATAAATGCGTATCTTCAGCACAAATTTTTTGATTGGTCTAAACAGAACATCATATCAGAGCTATTAGAAATCGTATTTGTCCTAATAAAAATTACTCAGACAAATACAATATAAAATGGCACAAAGGTATGGAATTATATTTTAATGATTTTAATGCGATCCAAACGTGAATGATATATTTAAACATTATCTGAGATCTCTTTGTGTAAAAGAGATACTGCCAGGGCATAGCAAATTTTGCAGTTAGTTAATAAACATCACTTGGCACTTTTCCCTTAGAAAAGTAGATTTTTCGACCGTTTTTCACAGAAAAAGTGATCAAATTGAGATGCAGATCCGCCGTAAAATTACTTACCACTTTTACATCTATCTACCGAAAATTTTAATTTTTCATCATTTTTTGGTTCATTTTTGACACACTTTGGCCGAAACTCATGAAAATCGTCAAAAACGATCATGTCGCTGAAGAAAAAATTGTTTGAGTTCTTCCGGAAAAAAATTTTCTCTGCTGTAAATATTTTCACCTTTTTTACGAGCATGTGGTCCCCACATCAGGGACGCACCCATAAACTCTGTGCTCTGATTTTGTCTCTCTTACACTGCGTAATATTGAAGCGTATAAAACGCAAGAGTTTGTTTTAAACAAATATTTTTCTATGGGTGAAATGCAAACATTGTTTCGCCCATAATCTGAGACAATGTTTGGGATTTGCCGTAAAGTTAGGGCTCGTCAATCAGACCTTTACGACATGGTGAAAAAATAATAAGATGAAATTTTGTGGGGAGAATAAAACGAGTGTGAATTACTAATAAGATAAAATTGAAAAGGTGAAATATAAGCGCGAGTTGGATAACAAAATAGAAAAGACGAATAGAATAATCGCGAGTGGAATAACAGATAGAAAGATAATTTCAAACATTGCTATCTTTTTATGTTTTACTTTTCGTCGTGAGACAAACAATGTTTATGAGTAATTCAAAAAGTGTTTAATTTTATCAAGAGATTTGTTTTAGTCTCTTATAAAAATTGCCCTGAGTAGAAAAACATTTTATGTTATAGTTAAATTGTAAAATTTTTCTCAGGGCTACTATGGTGATGTAAAATGCAAAGTGTAAAAAAGAAATATTTTAAACATCGTTGAATTGATGTGGCTATAGGAGACTTCTAGGGTGACAAGTCCAATAGCAAAGTTTCCTATAACCTATGATACAGTTAGATAGATAGAATGTGTGAGGTTAGAGGAAAATTCAAGGGAGTCGCTATACCATTTGACCTCCCAACAGAAAGTTCCTTTTTCTAACCTAGAAACTGCACGTAAATTTATGGAGAATGTGCGAGGTTAGAGGAGACTTTTAGGGAGGAGAAGAACCAAAGACTCCCATGGCAAAGTTCCTTTTTCTAACCTAGAAACTGCACATAAATAAGTGAAAATATTCCGTATAGGTTCTGTTAAATAGATACGGAATAAGGTTATCAGAAAATTTTCAACGATATCGTTTTTGATAAAAAATTTATACACTTTGTAATAAAGAATAAGAGACTTATAGTAAACTAGCCTCACCGATTGCTCGGTTAACGCTAGTGGGTCCCCAGAAGGGCTCGTGATAAACCAGCCTCACCGATTTCTCGGCTAACGCTGGGGCGCCCCTTTCGGGGTCAGTCATAAACTAGCCTCACCGATTGCTCGGCTAACGCTAGGGCGCCCCTTTCGGGGTCAGTCATAAACTAGCCTCACCGATTGCTCGGCTAACGCTAGCGTCTTATCCCATAAGGGTAAGATCTGGTGAAATAGTATTTCTAATAGTTGTTTTATAGAAAAACGGGTTTAAAATATGGTAATTTCAAGCCTAATACATCTAATGGTCGTGAGCCCAGAAGGCTCTCCCTATACCTTTAGTGATTAGGAGAAATGTAATATTGAAGCGTATAAAACGCAAGAGTTTGTTTTAAACAAATATTTTTCTATGGGTGAAATGCAAACATTGTTTCGCCCATAATCTGAGACAATGTTTGGGATTTGCCGTAAAGTTAGGGCTCGTCAATCAGACCTTTACGACATGGTGAAAAAATAATAAGATGAAATTTTGTGGGGAGAATAAAACGAGTGTGAATTACTAATAAGATAAAATTGAAAAGGTGAAATATAAGCGCGAGTTGGATAACAAAATAGAAAAGACGAATAGAATAATCGCGAGTGGAATAACAGATAGAAAGATAATTTCAAACATTGCTATCTTTTTATGTTTTACTTTTCGTCGTGAGACAAACAATGTTTATGAGTAATTCAAAAAGTGTTTAATTTTATCAAGAGATTTGTTTTAGTCTCTTATAAAAATTATATTATTAATATTTCTTTGTTAAAGCCAAAAAAGCGGGGCACCGTCAGACACAACAATGATAAACATAGATAATTTTACAAAAGCGAAAGAAGCTCTAGAAATTTCTCTGTCTTCTTTTCTAAGCTATGATTAACCATTGCAGTGTAGAAGAGACCAAATCAGAGCACAGAGTTTCTGGGTGCGTTCCTGCCCCACATGGGTAAAAAATCGAAAAATTGGTCTAATTTATTCTCGTCGAGAAACCGTTTTGCGGCAAGAACTCGATGCGGTGAGCAACTTTTTCTTCAGCGAGTTGTCTCAGCCGATTTTCGATGAGTTACGGTTTGGTCATTTTCTCTTTAAAATTTAATCGTAAATTGACGGAAAATTTCTATGGAAAAAGTGCAAATCGATGTCTATTCAGAAGCCTCGTTAACCACAACATTTGGAATGTCTGGGAAGGATCTCTTTTGTATTGACAGATCTCAGATGAGGCAATCTGTAAAATATCAAATACTTTCGAGTCGTACTGAAATCGTGAAAATATAATCTCATCATGTTGTGCCATTTTTTATGAATCACCTGTAGAATATGGGAAATCCTACCTGTAGAATAATGAAGAAGTTACCAAATTTACGGAGATTTAGGTCAGAATCAGGCCTCATCGATTTTGTGAACGAAAGCGAAATCGGTAGAAAATCCTGGACTGTAACATACTCTAGCTGGCTTTTAGATTGATCCTCAAGTGAATTTGCGCATTCTAGGATTTGATCAACGTTTACGTGGGGGTCGTCTGGAGAATTGCGAACAGTAATCATGAGGTTAGCATTTCTGATGGCGGTCACAAGACTCCACTACAATTTTACGGATCAAATGATATTTTGTGGTTTAATCGATAGATAGTAGGTAATAGTTTCATTGCTCAATCGAAAGGTGAGAGTTTTAGCATTAATTTGAGCCATTACTCGTCTTCTAGAATATTCCAGAAGCAGAGATAAGAATCAAATGTACTTAAAAACTATACTACAGTTTTCAACTATAGTAGTGTTTTAGCAGTGATTCCAAAAACTGTAGTGTAGTTTTCAAGTTTTGTAACTACACTATAATTTTTTCAGCTTTATGGAATCACTGGCACCAATAATGTATTATAATATAATAATATGAATAAATACTGCAGGTAAAACATACAAATATCGGTGGTGGAATGGTGGCCAAATCAGGAAATTTTAGAAGTAATATTTCAAGCGGTTCCCATCTCTCTCCAGGATTTTCATTGGAAAATTCCGGACGAATCTCTTCGCCATATGTCAAAATGAAATATGAACAAATTATGACAATTATCGTTAGAATAAAAATGGTATTGGTTGACCAAAAATATACTACCTTCATTAATATACATAAGTTTACAAATTAATTTATTTGAAACTTCAGCTCAAATAAATTATAACATGAAAGCATAATGGGGAGAAAATTAATCATTGCTAGAATGTCGTTTGTGTGAAATGAACGTTCATTCAGCGTTTTAATCAGCCATGAAATTTCGAGAAATAGCTTCTCTTCGCTCACGACTCTTAGTATCCTAAAATATTGCAACGCTGTTCTTCGCATACAGCTATTTTTTGGTGCCACCGGCAATGACTTAACTAGATCAGCTGATCTAATCAGCCGTGCTTCTAATGTAGTGCTGATGTGTTATAGTAAATAGCTAAATTTCCTTTTCATAAAATTTTTCAGGTAAGAATAGATCAAAATACACAATTTTTTCGGAAAAGCAAAAATATATCCCATTATATTAAAACGTATACAATTTTAAACTGTTTGTAAAACTTTAAAGTTTGCAAACTGTTTTATACCCTCAATTATGGTCACTGTGAATCATATTTTTGTACGTATGTGTTCCAGTAATCATTAAAACTTATTTATTAATCATGCAAGTAATAAAAAGGACAAATATGACAATTTCAAACATATTTCATACTATAATTCTGTCATAGGCAGCAATGAAAAAGGATAGTAAATTCTCAATTATAAAGGCACAATGTGGGCATTATTAGACAGGAAATATAAAGGAAAGATACAGTCAGAAACCTGACAAATTCTCATTCATTTACTTATTAGTTTGACAAAAATATTATCCAACTTATTAAGATTATGATATCCCCGCTCGGATGAGACTAAGATTTGTAAAACACTAAATATAAATATTGGGGTACATATAAAGGGTAGGGATATAATAGCTAGCCGCATTCCACTAATTAGCACGTCAAGAACTTAGAGCTTAGTCCAGAGCTCCTGCATCGCAGTCGTCTTGGCTGAACCTCGGCCTGCTAACGCTGATGCTAATTTCGCGAATGGTTGCCTGCGCCATTCCGCCAAGAAGCACCTCCGGACAAGAAACGAACACGAAGTTGTGATTGTCATAGCTTTCGCACAGTTCTTTCACCTGAATTAAGATTGAAGTGAGATTAAGTGTTGCTTTGATTTCTCTAGTGTTGATATTCTCAGATCAATACATCATATTTTCGTTCACATATTCTAGCTATCATTCGAATAACCAGGTAATAATTGTCGATTTAGGAGTCGTCATCCATACCATGGTTCATATTTTGTTTCATATTTCGATTTCGTATTTATTTTAAGTATTTTCCTTTCGCGATCACTTTACGCTTTCATTATACTTTTAATGTGGCCCGCGCCATACCACCAAGTAATACATCAGGACAAGAAGCGAAAGCAAAATTATCGTTTTCATACTTTTCACAAAGTTTCTTCACCTGAATTGGAAGCTAAGTAATGTTCAAAATTAAAGGAGTGATCTTTTTGTCAGTGAAATACCATACAATTTGAACAACAAAACTACTTATCGTATGTGAAATGAATACAACTTTTATGCCATTAGCCAAAAAAAAAGATTACCTTTTGACGAAGTTCCTCGTTGGTGGTCACCCAGACTGTGAACACACCTTGTGGGTTGTTTTCCAAGCAGTACCTTAACATCGGGACGTCGGTCGCGGAATCACCGCACACCAGAATATTGCCTGCTTTCAAGTCGCATTTGGTATGCTCCACTAATAGTTTAATACCATGACCTTTGTCGAAAATACCTCCTGACTCGGACTAAAATGAGTTTTTAAAAACACCGAACTCTGTAAGGGAACAGTACACTTACCTTGATAAATATTTTGACGTCGGTGTCAGTTTCTTGTATAGAAAGTGTTTGTTCGTGGGGGTCGATGTCATTGACAATATCCCGGATTTTTTTATCACTAAAATGCAGATTTCAAGTAATAAAATAAAACGTATGCTATATTGAACTTACAGGGTTTTCACTTGTTGGGTGGGAACAGAGCCAAATGCGTCTTGATGGCCAACCTAAAAATAACAGTGAAAGTATATTAATTGAACTAATTACTGTTATATTAATTTTTAATCCATTTTTAATATCTTTAAACTGTTTTGCATAACTATGTACGAAGACGGTATATTTGCTTATCTAACTGAATTCAGAAAGAAACTTGTCCTAACGATTTTTTTGCTTGTATCACATTTATTTTTTGTCGAGGTGCATCCATATTTAAAATTCAAAGTTCTACATTTTCTACAGAATTTGTTAAAGCTGTTGAAAAAAAATTTGGTAAAGATCACTTTAGCCCAAAAATTGAACTATTCCAAAATTCTGTATAATATTATTTAGCACTCACAGTAACGTGCCCGTAATGCTTTTGCAATCCGGATCCAACCCAATTGAAATGCTTAAATTTCGGATCATCGAGTAAATCAGAGATGGCGCTGAAGACACTGTCTAGTAGTTCCAAGTCTTGGTCGGGTATTGATTGATCTTTGAATTTGTTCCCTGGCTCAATGAACCAGTCACGGCCAGCAGATGCCCCAATGTAATAATACCCTTCGGGAATTGTATTCACATCGAGCACACCTATTCGCATTAAAGGAGCCGTTGTAACAATGGCACATGTTTGGGCACATCGTCTGGCGAATTGGGCCTGAAAATTAAAATTATATACTGATACATTTATGTTATTAATACCTGAATCACGCCAGAATATGCAGGTTGGATGCTAGCTGAATAGGAACAGGAATATGACTTGAGCGTTCCATCACGATCTGTGAAGAAATAGTGAAAATGATCTGCGTCTGTAAAGAGATCGACCACAGCCATGACTTCCTCACGGAATTTGTCCATGGATACAGGATGATATTCTTGCAGGCTCTGAAATATATATTCAAGCAATCACTTAATTGTTAATTAATTAATGAAACTCCTAATATAGTTTATTTTGTGATAATTTGGTTGAACCCTTTAACGAACGCTATGAACATATAAACTAATTATTTATGTATGTAATATGGTTTAGTTTAGCTCAAACGCAAATTTGATAAATGTTGAATAATTGTGGAATAAAGGATAAATAACTGTGTTATATCAATTAACTTTTCACGTAGTGCAGTAGTACCTAGCGGCATCTCACTCGCAACTTTAAGATTTTGAATCCAAATCGGGCATTTTCCTACTTCTCCAAAACCAAATTTTCTTAGAAAATATTACGCAAATGAGTCCTGGGTTCACCTGATGAGAAAATTTTCATTTTTACGTACAACTAAAGAGAATATGTTTAAAAACTTCAACGTTAAACATACGTTGACAAATTGCTCTACGTTGTTGACATCATCGCTCTGAATGAACTTGAGGAAGTTCAGATCTTTCTCAAATTCCTCAATTTCGGTCTTGATATCGAAATGCGCGAACTCGACTTTATCCACACCACTTAACTCATCTTCATTGAGACTAGGCTTAAGGTGTATAATTGTAGATCCCTGCTTGCATGCTAACGTCAAGGACTCCTTCGCATTACTCAGAGAAATAGCAAAATGAGAACGGATAGGGATACCCTGAAAAGTATGAAATATACTTAAACAAAACTTATCTAAACTACCTTAAGTACTCTCTCAACAATTTGTCGTCTAACATCCCTGGAGCGTTGCATTAATTTGTTGAAATCTGCAAACAAAATATTTCGTATGAAAATATTAATAAAACCTAGATTTTTATAACTAGGACACGCGTTTATATGCTCCAGAAAAACAATCAGAGTAAAATTTAGTAATTTACATAATGACAAATACAATATAAAAAGCAATATAGAAATTTTAAAATATAAGTTAAAGGATTGATTAGATTTAAAAAATTACCTTCGAGAGTTACCACGTCCACCTGCCTAATGACAACGTGTGACCAAGCTGGATCCAAAAATGCTGCACTCCACCTTTCAATGTCGTTAGCCATAATAAATTCGTTTAGTCGATGTCCGTGAATGGCTCGGCTCTCTTCGCTCTCAGTCGCCGCTGCGTAAAACGCGTCAGCATACCGCTAAATCGAAAAGTTTTATAGAAGAAACAACTAAGATAATTACCTCGACGTCATAGACATCTTCTACACGGTGGTAAGTGCAATCGCCTCCTTCAGGATGCAATCCGCCCATTGTAAACTAAAATATAAGACTTTAATAATGAGATCAGTTTCAAACATGTAACGAACAAGTTTTCTTACTGAAACGATAAAGTCAATAAAAAATATATAATGTCTCCATACGACGAATTTTTTATCAATTATAAGCAAATATGCGCGTGTATACTGGGTCACGAAAGTAATTTACCCAACATCATTAGGTTATCATTCGTATATCCAACCTGAATTTCAGATCCTGCACCAGTTGACAGAACAATTCCAGCCAGCGGATTGCAGACAAGCATTTCTTTCACTACCAGATTCATTCCATCTTTTTTGGGGGTAACAACGCCGATATCCATTGCGAGGTAGTGAGCTATTAAGGACTGTCTTTGTAGACCTATAATCAAATGTCAGGATTATATAAAACGTATATCGGTAGATTCAACATAAGATCTTCATTTTATGAATCATAGCTTAAAAATAATTATATGGCAAATTATACGACTGCCGTATAATTCATACCCTGAAAGATGGTACGAATCTTATATTTTCCTTTGTGGGGGTTCAATCCTCTCCCCACCCAGAGGGGGTAAGCTTTAAGCCTAAAATCAAATCTAAGCATCAAATCTCTATAGCGGATGCGAATCATATTTTTACGAATTATAATAGCAAAGTATTCGAAAATGGTTTTAGTAGTAATGAAACTTTATTATATGGAGCAGTAATTAAGAGTAAATGTTCAACTTAGTAGTTTAGTAAGGCACAAATAATTAGGGATCGGCGCACTCTCTCGTCGCATTTTTGGCGAATATCGGCAATTTTTCAAATTTTTTAAAGGAAGTTGGAAAATCTAAAGGAACGTTAACCTAGATAATTTAGTTGTCTAAAAAGGAGCAAAAAATCCCGATGACGTCACTTTGTAAACAACAGAGAAAAATCAATTCTCCCAACATACACTTTTTGGTTAGAGAAAAAAATCGAGCTTTTGTTAATAGCGTTGTTATTTTGTTTGCAAACCGAGAATGTCCCAAATCAAAAGTTGTGTAACTTCGGCTGCTTTACCACTCTGTCGAAAAAATTTTCAACCTCAATGGAAAAAACATCTACTTTTTCCAAAAGCTCGGTTTAAAGCTCGGTCTAAAGCTCGGTTTCCAAATAACCGAGCTTTTGGAAAAAGTAGATGTTTTTTCCATTGAGGTTGAAAATTTTTTTTCGACAGAGTGGTAAAGCAGCCGAAGTTACACAACTCTTGACTTGGGATATTCTCGGTTTGCAACAAAATAACAATGTTATTAACGAAAGCTCGAATAGCAAAAGCTCGATTTTTTTCTCTAACCAAAAAGTGTATGTTGGGAGAATTAATTTTTCTCCGTTGTTTACAAAGTGACGTCATCGGGATTTTTTGCTCCTTTTTAGACAAATAAATTATCTAGGTTAACGTTCCTTTATATTTTCCAACTTCCTTTAAAAAATTTGAAAAATTGCCGATATTCGCCAAAAATGAGACGAGAGTGCGCCGATCCCTACAAATAATGATAGAATCATAAATGTGCTTACCATCCGTCTCAAAGATAATCGGTTTCCAATTCGGGTATTTATCCGAGGCAAAATCTTTGTTCATTTGCTCGGCTAAATCGATACACTCATCCTGATAAATCCTATAAGCGTCTACACTTCGACGGTTTGTAACAGCGACCTAAAACATGAACATTATTTACAATGCTTCTAGAAATATATTTAAGACCTGGAAGAGGACATCCTTGCCAATTCTGTCCGGATATTTCTCGAAATAGCGTCGATAAGCCAGCAATTTCTCTTTGATGCCCTTTGTATAATCAAAACGTTCAACAGAAAAGAACAATCGCGCATCAGGCAGTGGATTCTCTCCGAATATCTAAATAAAACTATATAGAAATACACATATATAACTGAATTAAAAAATTCTCCACTTTAAGAGTACTAAAATGGTTTCAGTACTGCCCACACACTTGTTTCAGTAATCAAACCTTATTTCCGATGTTATAACAAAAACTAGCTGAGGGGGGGGGGCCGCTTCGCGGCCCACCCTCAGCTAGGAAGCGGGAGCGTGCACAGCGGGAGATTGGGTTCTTCATCGCTTCGCGCACCGCCATCAGTATGCCCTCGGCTGTTGTTCGGGAGTAAGGGTTGTTCGGGAGTAGAGCAGCATGAGACTATTTCGGGCCTGCGGCCCTCAACAGCTGTTGTTCGGGAGCAAGGGTTGTTCGGGAGCAAGGGTTGTTCGGCAGTAGAGCTCTACGTACCCTCACATTCCAAGGGAGAAGGTCGGGGCGCTTCGCGCCCCGACCACAGAGCTGGCTCGCCATGTTCGGGAGTCTATATAAACGGAAATTTGAGTCTGACCTCGTAGGAGACCTGGTAAGAATACCACGACCTCGTGAGAACAAATCACGAATCTGACGTCAGATTCGTGATAAGCACCATCAAAAACCCCCGGGTGCAAAAAATCAGCCCCGCAGATGCTTTGGATCGAAAAATGTCATTTTTTGGCAAAATGGCACTTTTTTGCAAAAAAAGCCCATTTTTTTAGATCTGCGTTAAAAACTTTTTCCGGATTCCGCCTCAGCATCACGCCAGGAGAATTTTGAGCTATCATGCGTCCAAAAAGGAGCGGAACACGGAAACTTTCCCTCAAGCCCAAAAAAGTGGCCAAAATGACACATTTTTGGCCAAAAAAGCCACTTTTTGAGAAATGCGCAAACTTTTTTTTTGCAGATTCGTTCTTGGCATTCCCAGGGGAGCATTTTGACGTATCCTGCGTCCAAATAGGAGGGGAACACGAAACGTTTTCTTTGTAGCGCAAAAAGTGCCATTTTTGGCACGTTTTTGGCCAAAATTTGAAATTCACCTTATGTGCGCAAACTTTTTTTTGCAGATTCGTTCTTAGAATTTCCAGGGGAACATTTTGACGTATCGCACGCCCCAGTAGGAGGGGAACACAGAAAGTTGATATTTGTGACACGGACACTCAGCACTCAAATACTATATAGGATACCATTAAATTACCATCGAATTTAAATGATGTTATTAAATTAATAAAATTAACTAGTTAAATTTCAATCCTTCCTCGCAAATTAAAATATCTTGCTTGTCTGCAAGCAAGCACAATGAAATTAGGAATAAAATTTAAATATGTAAACAAACCTCCTTCCGAATGTCGTGTGCCTGTTTGATAGTTTCTGAATCCTTGGCAATCTTGAGAAAATCTTCATTTTTGATCGAAACCGGGAAAACACCAAGGGAGCAACTCCATCCTTGATACGTTACCAGCGATATGTCGAGATTTTGATCATGGACAATTTTGGCGGTGGGTAAATGTTCAGACACGAGTGCCAAGAAATTAGCTCTATCACGATGAGTTTGGAATCCGACCTTCAACAAAAATTGTTTTTACACATTAAATAATTTATACATACTTTAGTAAATCTGAGAAGACCACGAAGGATGGGAAAAGCAGCAATCTTGTATTTGGTGAAGAAGTTATCTGGTGGCAAGAATGGAATATGCAAGAAAAAGCCGATTTCGAGGTTTGAGTCCAAGCTTTGCATAATCATGCCCGTTAGCATTAAGTGGTAGTCATGAATCCAGATGAAATCTTGCGGCCTACTATTCCTCACTGCATCGATTGCAAATTGATAATTGACTCGCACATATGAACACCAATGTTCTCGGAGAACCTAAATGTTACAAGATACTACGAAATGATAAGAAAACATATAAGTTCAATGGTTTGGAAAAATTGTTTAAAAAATTAAATTGTGTATTTTTACTAAGCTACGCTACTTTTTACTCCGTTTATTATCATTATCATAGTACTACTACCCAGTCACTGAAGTAAAAAATCACCAAATTAACAGTTTTAACTAGTTTTCCTTGAGTACAAACAAATCCAGAAAATAATGTCAAACTAGATAGAACAGTGCAAGGAAAATATGGAAATATTACTAACCTTAGAATCGTCGTAATCTGACACAATATATTCCTGCAGGTTGTGAAGTGCTGGCCATAATAGTCCATTACTGATACCACCATAATAGACGTTGTAATCACTTTCCTGGACAACAACCGGATTTAGTTTGTAATTGTCACGATTGTAATTGTTCAATACACCGAGTAACGACATTTCCTCCCTAAAATACACATAGTGAATATTATTTTAGATTTCACTTGAATTTTAGTTTCATTTTTATTGTAGTACCAACCTGACTTGTTTCTTCGTAGCAGTTTCATTTTCTTCCTTTATATCATCGTCAGCGATGACATGAAAGAGCACATCGGCAAGAGTTTGGCGCATTAGCGGCAATCCCAAAGTATTGGTGGTTGGTGCGAGATGACCCACGTCCTCCATTACGTTCAGAAATTCATTAGATCTAAAAGCAATATGTTATCTTGTTAATCCTAGAAAAATAATGGAAAATAAGACGTTACATACGTAATTCATATTCATTAAAAAATTTTTCAAAGTAAACAAAGACACACATCTTAAAGACAATAGAAGTCTAAGCAAAAGTAAAACAAATAAGGCTTCGTTATTAAAATTTAACGCAGCTGTAAGTATTGGTCTTCGTTATTAGCAATATAACTATACAAGATCTTACAAATTTCACACATCATTTTCTTACCATTAAAAATCACTTACTTAAGTTTACATTTGTCAATATTCATTCCTAAGTTGGCCAGCCACATATTCTCGGGATTGACGGACATGACGGGGTCAACACATGAGACTAGTCCGCCTGAACCTTGCTTAATGCCCCATTCTCCAGACGTGTCACGTTTTAATGACACAGGTGGTGCGTTTGACACCTGAAATTATTTAATAGTAGTTGTTATTCCCAGTTTTTATAATATTATGTAATAAATTTCAGTTATGTTTCAGCTCTTCATATGAAATCACTATTTCCCGTAAAAGCAATCTTTAGCATATAACCCAACGTACATTTATTACGCGTTGCTGGAAATGCGTCTGAGCGAGACCTCCGGAAGCAAAAGAAGTTGCGTCATCAAGGCCCTGAGCGTGACTGTCCGATCCCGTTGTCGTGGAATCGATAGACATCGAGCGTTTCTTCCGGCGTTGTGCATCAGGTTGGTCAGCTGTAATCCCATGGAGATAAACATAAAACTAAAATTATAGAAAAAATATACTTTCATCTTCTTCTCCGCTGCTTGGTGGCAACTCATTGGTTGCATTACCACCATTTAACGTGAAAACGGGCCCATTGGCAAGAGAGTCATTCGAGTCGCGTAATGAAGCCCTTGATGCAGTTGAGGCTGTGCGCCGGCGCTGCTGCAAATGGTGATATTGCTCACCAAAACGTTTGGCTCGGAAACCGAGTAAGCATTTGCGAAGGCCAGGCACAGCAGCGTAAAGACCTCTAAATCCATACTGTAATACATGTTACCGGTTATTGAATGTTATTAAATATTCTATGTTATCCAATTAGCTTAATTTTGATTTCCTATTACGATTCTTTTTAAATTTCTAATTCTTTTTAAATTTCTAATTCTTATTCTGAATCTGATAAACGTAAATAAATTATGTTTTTGTCCCGCAAGGCAAAATAGTGTACATTTAAGACAAAAATTAGATGCCAAATTTTTCTGTGCCTTTACTGATGAATGAAATATTGATGTAGATACCATATTTTTGGGCTCAAATCAAACCTCATTCCTCCACGCCCTGTGTTCACATCGTAGAGTGCCATTGTGAAAAGAAGTGCGTCCCTGTATTTTGTGCCATGTTGCATATCGGAGTCAAATATATATCTAAAATTTTTGTTATGCATCTCTCCAATATATAAAAAATGTGACATACGGAATGGCAGCTTTCCAAAACTGGAAAGTGTGGTAGCCCAGATTGTTAACTAATTTCTCTACATATTCTGTGCTGTCAAAGCTGTGTTGCAAGCAGTATTCCAATATAGCTAAGAGGCCCTGAAAATTCAATAATTTGTATTCAAATATGAATATAAATTTTATGTAATGCATTTCCAAAGCATACTTCAACAGTAATTATCTGCAGCAATTTAAGCAAAGAGAAGCTTTCTAGTCGACAATTTGCCTGTGCCATATGCTTTCGAACTTTGATAGTTTCATGAGATAAGTATTATTCTCGTTCAGTAATTTTTGAAAATGAAGATCACAGGTAGAGACATGGATTAGTTGAGAATAATACTTTGTAATAGTAAAACAGTTTTATATATAAGCAAGTGGCATTTAAACCTGGAAAGCGATTTCTGAATTGCTATCGCGCTTCTTCCACAAATTGGGCATATGCTCGAGTCCTGACTCTATAGTCTGCTCCAAAGTCCAATTCTCATCTGCCTCAGCGCCAAGTTTCTTCAGTGTTTTCAAGACATTCTAAAAGCAGATATTATCACAATGTAAAATGAAAAATAATTGCTAACCTTGCGCGTGGATTCTGTGTTGCTTTGCTGGGAGCTTCTCACTGCCTGGACCACTGCCTCTGTGACCGAGGCCTGCTGTAATTTTGCATTTGCCGCCGCTGCAGCAGCCATGAGAAGCTGTAAACGCATTAATTTTGTTCGAATCAATAGTGTATTGATTAAAATTGCTTCCAGTTAATATAACTTGAATATAATTTTTATTGTGCTTAAGCTATTTTGACAGAAGCAATTAAACTTTTTTGTTTATATTTTCATATGAATAAGTATCGTTTTATCCTATTAGAGAGTTTTTATAATATAAAAACGTAGTTTCTGAAAATAAATTACAAAATAAATTTGCATACCTGAGCCCTCGAGTCTAGCCGAGTTCTTCGAAACGGTTGATCTGTCCCTACACCACTGGTTTCTACGGATCCTGAAGGTTTGTTTACGTCTTCTTCCGCACCGCCTCTGTTGATATCTGAGCTCGGCTGATCGCTTTGTCCGTTAGGCCTGGGTCGGATTACAGTCACTGACGCTCGGCAGGACGAAGGCGAGCTGCTGGAAGTCTGCTGCTGGATTTGGTGGCCACTGTCCACTCTCTGATCCTCAGCTGGATGATTGCTGTTATCTAAAAATCACAACGTGTCAAACCTGCGCAAAGGAAAGAAATTCCTCTTCAGAAACAAATGTTTTATTAACCTGGTCAATCAAAATGACTTATAAAGTTCATAATGGGCAGCGGTTGTTTTTCAAGAAACTTCTAGGGAAGATTTTATCTTCGGAACCAACTCAAACAAAGGCGCGTAATCGATAATGTGTTCCCGTCTAGACCCAAAAGTTTGTGGGAGTGCGTGTGATACCGTGCAGACTTGGGACAATACTGGGAATGAGCAAAAAACAAACTGGGTTGCACCGGTTTAAATCATTGCTCCCGTGTAGCAGCAACGATTTTCACTGCATGATCCTATAGAGGTTTGAAAATGGCGACGAAAAACAAGTGTATTCTCTGTTTATAAAATAGTTGACAGTGTTGGTCGGGACGCAAATGTCCGGCGATTGGGGAGGCAGAGTAAAAGTATATTCAGTGATCGATCGGAAAATGATCATCACTTCTCCACCTTCACTGTTATCTTCCCCTTTTCTAGTCAGTGGTATTGATACCATTTCGGGAAAACAGTAAAAGTAGCTGTTGTTTTCCACTTATTAGGAGAAAGGTCGCGAAAATTGATAATAGGTGCGAAAAGACGAACTGTTTGGTCGTGCGTCTTTCTTTTTGACATAATATATATTTTAACAAAAAAGACCTGGACCAAATTCGAAAAGATTATACGTATTCAAGTGAAAATTTAGCCATTATTCTTTGTCCCAATTAATTATAAACGGAGTGAAATTTTTTAATCTTCCAACTTATATCCTAAGAAATATCATATTAAAATTATTCCTTGGTATCATAATTTTGGGAGTGAACATGTTTGTACAAGTTCATACTTGTGGCCTACAAAAGTTCTCACCAGTGAAGCTCTGTATTCTGCAAAGAAAAGTCTCTGTCTACTAAAACAAGAAATATAGGTGGTTCCTTTGTTAATTAAAGTTTCTTTTGAGCAATTTTACCGAACGATAAACCGCAAATTCGTGTGCCCAAAAATCAATGTTGGTGACAGAAAAAATCAAGTAATAGAATATCAGCGGCAGAGAACACTGATCTTTATTCTGTAGAATAATTATGCATGAGAAATCGGAGGAACAGTTTTACATGTACTCTTGCATGACACACCTCTGTGCATGTGACAATTCACTTTGAAGGTCATAGTATTTACAAAGTGGGAAATTAAGCTGATTTCTGGAAGATCTATACTCAATTACTAGATAAAAAATGCTATAGCTAGATACCCCTCCTAACTAGATTATTATTTAAGGGAAGATTGTATATTTTGTATAATAGGGCTCTTTATATGGCAACATTTACAGAAGAAAATTACTGACCTTTGTTACCATTTTCAACGATCATTTTTGCTGTCATTGCCATCGAAGAAGAATGGAATATTTCAGGTAAGTTGGCAGCCTTTGTGGAGGAGAATTGCCTGAAAGTATAAAAGTTTGTATTTCTTTGTGAACAGTATATTGTGAAAATATGTGAAAGTAAGTTATGAATCAATCACTGACGAAGTGATATATTTCGAAAACACGCAACATGTTTTATAAATAAATAACAAAATGCTAAAGCATCCATGCTAAACCATCCAAAATTCAGATATGTGTTGTTTTTCAAATATGTATCAATCTCGCGATCCTGTCCAGCCCCGGGCGTACGTTTTTTGTTAGAAGGATACCAGTAGATGTGTACAAAATTTTGCTTTGTTTGATTGTCTGGCGGTATATCACACCCCTCTGTTATAGTCTATATTGTGTACGGGGAATTCCGGGGTGCTAAACACGATCTAATGACTGGTCCACATAGTGCGAAGCACTCCGGGGACCGGTGGTTATTCAGATGCTTGCCGAGAGAATGAATCGGGAATACGCTCGTGAATATTTATCATCAATAAAGCAGTGAAAGTAGTTACATTCCATAAAGTATACATTGCGAGAAATTCAAATAATTCTAAATGCTTCATTTCGAATGATCAGGTATAGTTATAAGTAGGGCTGGGATTCTTAGGTCCGAACCTAAAAAAACCTAAAAAGACCTATTTTGGCCTTTTTTGGGAAATTTTAGGTCCCAAAATCAATAGGGTCCCCCCTTTGGAATTTTTTTCCGGCGCCGCCGAAGGCGGCGCCGAAAAAAATTTTGTTGAAAAAAATTTCAAAATTTTTTTAAAAAATTTTGAAAAAATTTTGGAAAAATTTCTCGAAAAATATTTGAATTTTTATAAAAATTTTTAAAAATTTGGCAAATTTTGATCAAAATCTCCCACAAATACGGTCCTAAAATGACCTTTTTGGGGAAATATCACCCTAAAATGACCATTTTGGTGGGACCTAAAAGGGACCTAAAGCCGAAAAAGTTGGTGGCCTTTTTTTGGGACCTTTTTAGGTACCTAAAATGCGATTTTTGGGACCTAAAAATCCCAGCCCTAGTTATAAGTATCAAATATGAAAAGTAACATGATTTTAAATTGAACCAAATCCTTCAACTTCGCTATTGTTTTTGTCCAAAAGCATGATAAATATCCTTAAAAATCCATATGATTTATACTGAGAAACATCGAAGCACCTAATGAAAAAGTCTCAAAAAATTTATTTAAAAAGGCAGAAAAGTCATAGAATATGCGTAGAAAAGTACACATTTAATAAATAGCAAAGGGTTCGAGCTAAATTTTGTGTTTATTAATGTTAGCTCCTCATAGATACGAATTGAATTAGTGAAACGAAATTCCCACGGAAATATCAAAGCTCAACGCCAAAATAGGAGAACTGCCAAGGTGCACTCTCGCATATTTTATACAGGTTTTTATGTGCACCGAAGACAAACCGAGGACTTCCCTTTCTTTTAGACTTTGAGCATTTAAATGAACCGGCAAGCAAACATTGGCTGGAAAATGGTCAAAAATTAATACACCATTCTCTCGGTTGGACGGGAAAAGATGTTGATCGGTCTGCTCTTGCTTGATTTTGCACCGCGCTCTTTAGTGCACCAAATCTTTCTAATCGCCACAAAAACACTTTTTCGGCGGAGTAGAGACGATGAATACTTGGTCCCGCCTTTAGAATCCAATCATCAATAGATAACATAACAGCGGGCTTTAGAAAAAGGAAAAACCAACAATAACAACGGACCAGGGCAAGTAGAGTTTGAGAGCAGCCCGGGGCCGATGATAATAGATGGCCCCTGATTGGACATAACACAATTTTTCTTCATCTTCCGCTGTTTTCGGTCTTCAAAAGTAGGCTATAAAAATGGGGATGGGAAAGGGCTTGGCAAGCGGCAGGCATGGTGTTCTTTGGTGTTTCAGAAGCTGGGAATTCCACTGCGGAAGACCCTGGGGTGGGCTAGGAAAGTGCAGTTGGGTTGCAAATAACGGACAGAGGGGACAGCGATGGACACAAACACACTAATCGGCTTTTTTGACGGTGTAACAAAGCCCGGGTATCTTCGGGCAAAATACTATTTGTTTGGTTGAGTGAGTGAGACAGAAAGAGAGAGCAGACATGAACATTAAGAGTGCAAATACAAAATATGCTAAATTTTGAGGAATTTATTATTATTATTAACAGAAAATTTGGCTTGAAACATTAAACAAAAATAAGTGCTTGTTGGAGTAATAGTTGCAGTGAAATATAAAATGCAAAAATACAAGCTTATCACTTATAATAATGTAATAATAAATATATCACAGAGTAATGCAAAAATTCTCTTAACGGCCAACAAAAGAGGCGGTTAAGCACGGTTAGTATGTCCAAATCAAGCCAGCCATAGAAAAGACGTAACTGCTAAATGCTCTCATCTCGCCAATAGTGTTCTATTTCGAGATATCTTTCACTTCCTAGAAGGTTCTCTCCAATGCTTTCGCCCTATGCCTGTTGGAAATAACCAAACATCGTTGTGCTATGCAGCTGCTATACACGTGAGAGAAGCGTGAAGAGTCCGGTGGACAGATACGAAACGAATAAGACATACGGAGAGCGGACAGGATGCGCTGAGGAAATAATCAAGCAGATACTGCTCCTGTGTGTTTTCAGGATTTCCTCTCGTCATAATATCGGTATCGATAGTCCGCTTTTGATTTTCGTAGTGAAGACATCATAATGAACAGAGATCACTTCCAAACTTTCTAACAGAACAAGAAGAGTCTTGTCGGGCGAAAACATATTTTGATTCATAAAGCAATTTGTGATCTAGCAATATAATTATGCAATTACTGACGCTGTAACTGTTTTTCAGTATTTTTCATAAATAGAACAGTTGACGAATTACATAATAAGTTCGACCTTATTATGTTTTCCTTTACTCAAAAATTATTTCTCTTGAATAAGTTCATTGAACGAAAACAGATAACGTATTTTGTGATAATTTTATATAATTATACTTTTTATATAATTATAATTTATATAATTATACTTCTCTTTCTCTTTTACATTCATGATCTTCCCATATTTTGCAATACTTCAGATGTTTCCACTAAACTTTTCGCGGATGATCTAAAAGCCTACCATATCTCTTCTCCAAATATCTTTTCATTCACAAAACCACTAAAAGCCTTTATTAACAAACTATTACTGTATTGCGAAATTAATGGGTTGAAAGTGAATGTCCAAAAATGCTCCACTATGCACCTTGGTACAAACAACCCTTGCCTTCCGTACTCGTTAGATAACTCTGTAATTCCAACCATAGGCGAAGGTAACTCAGTCAGAGACTTAGGAGTCCACTTTTCTAACAACCTTAAATGGGAAAATCACATCCAAATTATAGTTGGGAAAGCTCGTAGGTCTTCATTTACCATCTTTAAGTCGATAAAAAGTCACAACGCAAATACGCTTACCCACCTCTTTTGCACTTTTGTACGACCTATACTTGAATTTTCATCTAGTGTTTTCAATCCTTACTACGCTAAAGACATAAACGCCATTGAAAAAGTTCAAAAGCAATTCCTTAAACTCGTTTTTAAACGTTGCACATTTGGAAAGGAACCACCATCTTATGAAAAACTACTAGAACTTTATAAGATTGAGTCACTTGAGCTTCGTAGGTTAAAAGCAGACTTTATTCTATTCCACAAATACATGTTAGGTATCATTCCATTAGAAAACCAAACTGCTTTTAAATTCATCCAGTCCAAAACTCGTGGTGAAAAGTACAAATTCCAAACAACTGCCGCCAAAACTACTTTACGTTTTCAATCGTTTTTCGTCCGAGTCTCTCGTCTTTACGCTAAACTACCTCTAGACATTAGACAACTGAGTTTAAAGGAATTTGTGAATAAGATCGATCCATACATTACCAAATACTAACTTTATCTCTCTTCAAGTTTAATCTCTGTATGTAAAATGACGATTTCGCTCACGAGTTCCATTGGAGATAATTGACCATCACTTCGGTGAACAGCGAGAGCAATCTCACTAAAAGAGTCCAAAAAAGAATTAAGGGAGAAAAAATATGAGGTGTAGGCCGGGGACTCTGCATTAAGTTGTGGGGATGATCCGGTGACGCCCACTCCTAGGCATTACTCTCCTGTCTTGAACTCCAGAAATCTGATTACTTGCAGTTCTCCAAAAACACTAAATCATGCTTCACAACGTAAATTGTTACATCTGCTTTGAGTTTGAAACCGAAAGAAATACCCCTCTCCCTCAATAAAGACTTTATTGAAAATCCATCTTCATTGCTGTTGTAATTGTGTATCATTTTCACGTCAGATTGACATCAATTGTAGTCGCATTTTAATGCATAAACGTTATTATTATTATAAGAGATAATATTTGTTGTATCCAATTTATATGGTGGAAAAGACACAAACCGTGTAAAACTGTGTCGCAAACATTTTATTTAACATCAAAATAAATGTGTAAATCAAAGAGATACGTTACTCGTCAGATCCCACAAGAGCCAGTGCGCTGAACATAGTGTCTTGTCCCAATTTAGCAATCATTTCTTTGCACACTTTTCCGGCATCCTCCAATAAGGTGTCTTCCGAAGTAGGTCCACAGTCACGAGGCGCATATTTGCGAGAATCTAAACGAAAAACATTAAATCGAGAACAAAAAGTATTCTAATTTTACCGTTTTCGTAAAGACGACCGCCAACATGTCTGAAATAGGTAGAGTAAATAAATTGATAATTTGAAAATACAAACTATTCAGCCAACTATTATTAGCGCATTTATTCTACACACTATTATTCAAATTGAAAACATTGACGTTCAGCTTTTTCTCAGCGGATAATATGGAAGAAATTGTAGCTTTTGTTTTTAAAATCTCGTAGAACCATTTTTAATATTGTAATCTTATTTCCGGTATTAAACCAAATTCTAATAAAAGCAGTGTAATCATTAGGTTGAGGGACATGCTGGGATTCCAGTGAATATTACCACGTGATCTCAAGTATAGATTGATTTGATATCCATATTATTTTTAATATATAAATACTTACGTGTAGCTGATGAAATGGTTTTCGACATCTTCCGGCATTTCGGACTGTCCACTTCCGGCGCAATCTTCATGAAGTGTAGCCAAATTATTGTCTTTAGCCAATAAATCTAAATGATATGGTTAATGAGCACAAAAGCTGTTATAACGCCCACCCGAACGATCGTCAACGGCCAAACCTTTTGCCTCGTTGAACCATTTAGCCCATGGTCCGTCGCCTAAAATTGAACTACCGTAAATCCTCTAATAAGTCCCCCGGGGGACTTATTGTTTCGTAGGGGCTCTAGGGGGGGGACTTATTTGAGGGGGGGGACTTAATTGAGGGAGGGGACTTATTTTTTCGTGGCCCGCCGAAGGCGGGGCGCGAAAATTTTTGGGACTTTTTGGCAAAATTTGGGAAAATTTTTGAAAATTTAAACCAATTTTGAATTGGCGCCGAAAAATTTTGGCCAAAAATTTGAATTTTTTGGATTTTTGATCGATTTTTCGCCAATTTTTACCAAATTTTTCAATTTTTTGACAAAATTTTGTAAAAAATAGCAAAATTTGCAATAAAAATTCAAATTTGCGCCAAAAAATTTGAAATTGCGCCAAAAATTTGAAATTTGGAAAAATTTGGAAAAATACCCATTTTAGGGGGGGACTTATTTGAGGGGGGGACTTATTTTTTCGTTGGGGGTCTAGGGGGGGACTTATTTGAGGGGGGACTTAATTGAGGGGGGACTTATTGGAGGATTTACGGTATATTAATTTCCAGTTTTCTGTCTGTTTGCTTGAAACCCTTATATCTCAGGATCCATCCATCAGTTTCCTATGACCAATAGCTCAATCGATAGCTACCAATCTCCAGGTTTCCCCAAAATTGTCAGATCCAAAATTTGAATGAAAATTTTCCCGCCAAAACACAAAAACGTGTTTTTAAGCGATTTTCAACATACCAACTTACCTCTTTTTCAATTTATATCAATTCTCTATCACATTTCCAACATTCCTACTTTTTAAATTATCAAATTTCACCATTTCTACTCAATTTTATGCCATATTTGGTCATTTTTGGCCATTTTTCGACCAAAAAAGTCGATTTTTCATATCAGGCTACCAAAAGAGCTGAAAATTTGCATACAAGGGTATTTCGACCTCCTGAATTCGAATTTCCCATCAGATTTCAAATTCAAAATTTGAATTCGCGCAATTTTAAGACACTTCAACATATCAACTTATATCTTTTTCAATTTATACCAATTTTCTCTCAAATTTCCAACATTCCTACTTTTTAAATGATAAAATTTCCACATTTCAACTCAATTTTATGCCATATTTGGTCATTTTTGGCCATTTTTCGACCAAAAAAGTCCATTTTTCATACCAGACTACCAAAAGAGCTGAAAATTTGCATACAGGGGTTTTTCGACCTCCTGAATTCAAATCTTGAGTCAGATTTCAAATTCAAAATTTGAATTCGCGCAATTTTAAGACACTTCAACATATCAACTTATATCTTTTTCAATTTATACCAATTTTCTCTCAAATTTCCAACATTCCTACTTTTTAAATTATCAAATTTCCACATTTCAACTCAATTTTATTCCATATTTTGGTCTATTTTGGTCATTTTTGGCCATTTTTCGAGCAAAAAAGTCGATTTTTCATATCCGACTGCCAAAAGAGCTGAAAATTTGCAGACAGGGGTTTTTCGACCTCCTGAATTCGAATTTCAAATCAGATTTTAAATTCAAATTTTGAATTCGCGCCAAAACGCAAAATCACGTTCTAATCCATTTCAACATATCAAGTAAGCGAGTAAGTAAGCAAGTAAGCGAGTAAGCGAGTAAGTGAGTAAGTGAGTACGTGAGTAAGTGAGTACGTGAGTAAGTGAGTACGTGAGTACGCGAGTAAGTAAGTAAGTAAGTAAGCGAGTAAGTAAGTGAGTAAGCGAGTAAGTAAGTGAGTAAGCGAGTAAGTAAGCGAGTAAGTGAGTAAGTAAGCAAGTAAGCGAGTAAGTAAGCGAGTAAGTGAGTAAGCAAGTAAGCGAGTAAGTGAGTACTGAGTAAGTAAGTAAGTAAGTAAGCGAGTAAGTGAGTACTGAGTAAGTAAGTAAGTAAGTGAGTAAGCGAGTAAGCGAGTAAGTGAGTAAGCGAGTAAGTGAGTACGTGAGTAAGTAAGTAAGTAAGCGAGTAAGTAAGCGAGCAAGTAAGCGAGTAAGTAAGCGAGTAAGTAAGTAAGCGAGTGAGTGAGTAAGCGAGTAAGTAAGCGAGTAAGTGAGGAAGTGAGTAAGCAAGCGATTAAGTGAGTAAGCGAGTAAGTAAGTAAGCGAGTGAGTAAGTAAGCGAGTAAATAAGCGAGTAAGTGAGGAAGTGAGTAAGCGAGTAAGTAAGCGAGTAAGTGAGTAAGTAAGCAAGTAAGCGAGTAAGTAAGCGAGTAAGTGAGTAAGCAAGTAAGCGAGTAAGTGAGTACTGAGTAAGTAAGTAAGTAAGCGAGTAAGTAAGCGAGCAAGTAAGCGAGTGAGTAAGTAAGCGAGTGAGTGAGTAAGTAAGCAAGCAAGTAAGCGAGTAAGTAAGCGAGTAAGTAAGCGAGTATATAAGCGAGTAAGTGAGGAAATGAGTAAGCGAGTAAGTGAGTAAGTAAGCGAGTAAGTGAGTAAGTAAGCGAGTAAGTAAGTAAGTAGGTAAGTAAATCAGCAATTAATTTCATTTAGGCTTAAGCTCCCGAACAACCGTTATAAGGCGCCAAACAAGGATTTAGGCTTGGGGCCCCACTGTGCACGCCCAATACTGACTTAATGTTAGGCTTAAGCTCCCGAACAACCCTTATAAGGCGCCAGACAAGGATTTAGGCTTGCGGCCCAGAACAACATGGGGCCTAAGGTACTTAGTCTTAGGCTTAAGCTCCCGAACAACAATACAGGGGGTTTTCGACCTCCGAAATTCGAATTTTCCATCAGATTTCAAATTCAAAATTTGAATTCGCGCGAAAAATAAAAATCGTCTTTTAAACCATTTCTATCTACCAACTTATTACTTTTTCACTTTATGACGATTTTATATCAAATTTCCAACATTCCTCAAACTCCTTAAAACTGGGCGCGGGCTTTGCCCGCGCCCTTCATTAAAGCTAGTAAAAATTTAAAACATACAACATACAATATAACAAGTATATTGAAAAGTAATATTTTAAATAATAAATTTAACACTGAAAAATAGAATCTTACCAATGTTAATTTTGTCCGCATTGTGGGCCAGAGCGTGAAAAAGTGCAAATGTTCCGCAAGCGTTGGAGATCTTTTGCTTCATGAAAAAGACATTCTCTGGAGGCTTTATGCCGTCCTAAAACAAAATATTTAGAATAAGATAAATTAACGCTGCATTCTATATCAAACCTGATTCAACTTATCATAGACCGGTTTCATCAATTCGTCGGCTTTCTTGTAATCCGAGAAACAGAGGAGCATAGCATAATAGGGCTTGATAATTGTGTTAAGCTGATCCTCAAAGTCCCAAATTTCCACAGCACGAACATTTTTGACACCCAATTTTTCGAGATACTATAAAATGTTACAAATAAGATATCAGACAAGATTTTTGGAAGGAAAATTGTCAAGAATATGTAAGAGCAAAACTGTAAATGTAAAAAGCAAAACTTATGTAAACATTAGACAGTTGCTCTTTTCACGGTTTTCATACATGTTATTGTCTTTATCCTAAAATTTTTAGAGTACGCATCAATGCGAATAAAATTTTTAATTTCGAGAAATTAAATTTCCATGCTTAAAAGTTAATAGCTCTAGTGCGCCACAGATGTGTTGAGGAAAACTATTTTCGAAATTTATCCTATTCATTTTCACATGCTTCAAGAAATTTTCTCCACTTCTAATTTAAAAACCCACCTGGTTGATAGCGTTTTCGTTGGCTTCTAACGGCTTCCACACAATTTTGTCCTTACCACCAGCGCTGGCACCGAATCCCACAGCGTCCGAAGTTGTCACGGGCTCCATATCTTGTCAAAATGCTTCAAAATCTAAAATGGTTAAAATTACATTTTATAATACTGAAGTATTGACGAATAGTAAATAATAAAATAAATACTGAGATGAGGCAACCATATTAAATGATGACCAGTCATACAATGATTGTGAAACGTCGACAGACCTACCGTAAATCCTCTAATTAATCACCCCCCCCCCTGGATTATTATTTCGTAAGCTAAAACACTGAAGACAGATTTGATATCTTTATGCGTTGAAGAGAAAATTGAAAAATCGCACAAAGCGTTTGTTAAAAATAAATTTGCATTCTCTATTGTGCTCTGGTCTGGTCAATCGACAGTCGTCGTGTTAATTAGAGGATTTACGGTAAGTTCTAATTTTCCTTGTGAGAAAATGTAATTTTCCATTAAAAGCATTTCATAGAAATCAATTTCAGAAATTAAAATCGGCTTGGCATTTCGTATTATTTAATTTTGAATTTACCCAAACTCATGTCTGCTATCAAATAGCAATCTTTATTGAAAAATGAAATGCTATGTATTTGTAAGTACACATTGGCATAACCGAGAACCAAGTCGAGAAAATAGATACGAGTTCTTATCGGAAGATGGCATTGGAGGCTGACCGAAAAGTAAGCGGTATGTAATTACAAAGCCTTTACTTGAGACTATGCCCCAAGGGGTCTAATTATCGATGGGCAACTATATAGTACTATGCAAGAAAGGATCTTTAAACAGCGTAGAATAAAAAGTTGTTTTCTGCAAACATTGCTCGATAAATCAATATATATTTGTGGAGTTTATTTAACAATGCAACTCAAAACTATAAACAAAACTCGAAGAAATTGCAGATTAAAATGATTATGAATAACATAAAGCTTGATAATATAGTAAAAAAGGTGATTCAGGGATAATGGAGAGCAAAAATTAAACCAGGAAAAAATTGCATTATAAAAGGAAATCAGTGGAATTCAAAAAAGATCTCTCGGCGAGGCGAAAACGGCCACGTTATGAAATTGCATCAATGCGTGCTCAGCCGAAGCGTTGAACTAGCTTTTGGATCATGGGATTCTGCAATGTGAACACGTTAAATTATTATAAGTGAAGGGTGATCTAACATGTAAATATTATATCAAAATAATAATAGAAACCAGTTTTGTATTGGCCATTCGTGAAAATTAAGAAAGAAGCAGGGTCAAAATTTTTTGTAATTACACGGTTTTATATTTAATTAGAAATAGTCACAATAAAACATTTGATTTTGTTATTTTTGATGAAATCCATAGGCATGCTTAATTTGGACAGAGAAAACCGAAATTAAAATTTATTTGAAACGCAATTGTTTCGTGCTTCAGGAACGTTGCTAAGAAACGAAAATATTTTACTGCTTTTCTATTTAAAATCCTCGACATTCGATTTGTTTTCAAAAATTTATAATTCATTTACCTGTGGGACATCGTCGTCGCTGTCATAATAATCTTTAGGCAATTCCAAATAAAGCTTGAAGTTATCCTTGATCTTAAAGTCTGGGTTAAATAGAAATATCAGCAAATCACATACCTCCGCGACTGTCACTTCGTCCTTTTCAGTAATTACACGCAATGGCACGACACCAGTCTCATCGAATGCAACCCAAAATGTGCGCGGTGCCAATTCAACAGGAGCGAATCCAAACAGAGCCTCACAAATAACACCAGAGGGATCCTCGACCAGTCCGACAGCATCGCTTTGCAACATGTATTTTGATACTCTGCCCAATGGGACATGAAACTAAAAAGAGTAACATGAAAATTCTTCAATTTTAATGCCTCTTACCGCATAAGACTGCGTGCCATTTGTCGCAGTGACTGTTCCCACGGTCAATCGCTTGTAGCGAGCTCCTAAAACGTAAGATTGTAAGCATAGTCGTTAAAAGATAAACTATATGAAGCAAAAATAGTCTTGTTGATTCATATTTGCCAATCTTATAATACATAAGATAATACATAATTAGGCAATCATTTGATTAAAGACTACGACTAAATTTATATTTAAATCTACAGTGCTCCATAGTCACAAAAATCTCAAATGTTTGTCTCTTGTTTTTGTGTCAAAAGATTTTAGAAGATATACAATCTGTGACAAATAGCTAACCTGTTTCTGTGGTTTTGATAACGAAACAATTTTTCTTGGGGCGGAAAATTGCGGTGAATTCCATGAAATCCCCAAGCTTATGTTTTCCCATCAGGTCCTTGGACAGGCGAAATTCCACATCAAAGTATTCTGAAGAATACACTTCACCGTGTGAATTTTTCACGAAGCCGGATGATTCGATTGAGTTCAGCTAAATGCATGGGTTAGTGTCATATATATGAAAGTAACGGAAATTTAAATAAGAAATTCAAAAGCTCAACAAAATACATCCTGAGAAGAAGCAAAAATTGCAGTGACAAAAATTAGTTTTATATAAATATTTAAAGCTCACCACTCCCGTTGTCAAATGCGGCACCTCAACTACGGTGAACTTTCTAAATATATCCCGCCTGCTCTCATAGTTTACCCAAGCCTGTTTTGGAGAAGTTTTCGTATCAATTCGATTAAGAAGACGTCCTGGATCGCCGACAATGGGAACGAAATCATTCGAATAAAATCCATCCTTTCGAGCTCCGAGATCCAGAAGAAACTGAAAATCATTTGATAAATTTATTGCTGTCACATATTTTATAGATTATTTTCCAACATAATTATTTAAGAAAAGAATATCAAAATCTAAGAGCGAGTTGCAATGAACGCTTGTCTAAATAATATTTAACTACTTAAATATTTTGTATTCCTTAACAAATACATTTCCAGGTAATGCGTGTACCAAGAGCTTTGTGAATATGTTTTGTATCCAAAAAATAAAATGCGATTTTTTAATTAAATAACTGTAATTAGTTTTGCCATATCAGAATTATACCCGTATATAATACGAACCTGAATTCCGCTTGAAGATTGACGAGTTGGTACCTGGCCAACCTCCTGAAATTTTCCAGCCACTCGAACATTATTGTTGAACTTGCAGCGATAATAAGTAACCCGTCCATACGTGCCTATTATTGCGTTACCAGGAAGCGGATTATATATTGTCGTTCCATCAAAGGCGTAAAACATGCCTCTCTCCAGGAGAATGCAATTGTCCTTTCGAACCTTCTGCAATTAACAAACAACAAACCTTCTGTATTTATGCAAACATTCCATAAATACACATACCGTGTTATCCCTTTTACGGTTCTCCACTTTAACTTCAGGAAACATTTTGACCTCTTCATCAACAATTGCAGTGGGAGCTTCTACGTATGTTGCATTCTCAGCATGTTTATTCCATTCCTAAAGAAACGAGCTGTAAATGTATCAAAAATTTGAATTTAACAGCATGTTATTCACAGAATTATCATTACATGTTTTCTTTGCAACATATAGAAGACGCAAGAAAATAAATTTATCCACAACTCCTACTTCCTCAATTAATCACTTTCTTGTAATTTTTCAAAAATTCACATTATATTAATAAAATACCGTAAATATTCCAATAATTCACCCTATAATTCAAATTTTTGATAAATATTTGAATTTTGTACATTTTTATTGAGTTGTTGGCTATTTTTAAAAATTTTTCTAATTGAAGGGTGATTTATTGGAGCATTTACGGTATTTACGTTATGTCTGTAAACTATAACATAAAAACTATATAAGATTAATAACATAAATAAAATTAATAATTGTATGTGTTGGTCTAAACAAGTTTAGCTTCGAAAAATCATATCAATACCATCTTATTTCCAAATAATAAACCCACTAGTTGTTGCACAGACTCCGTTTCCTGCATGTTGACCGAGAGAATGTCATACAGCCAAAATTCCACGGTTGGATTAAAGGTGGCCAATTTGAAGTTGGCTGGGATGAAATCCATGCCATAATCGATGTTTATCTCGATTACAGCTTTGTACGGCACATTTCTCATGACCGCTTTCCATGGTTCAAGTTCGAATTGGAGATAACCCGCAATGTGGGAGTAGACTCGCGGCGGATTCTCGTTTGAGAAAAAAACGGTGTCTTCCATCTAAAATGTGATATAGATTTCAATATTAATCTAAAAAGATGCTATTTTGAACCAAAATGGAATTGTGTTAATAACCAAAAACTTCCTCTTCAAAAGTTATGGTATAAAAGTTATTAGTATTCAAAATATTTTGCACGATATTTTTGAGCTAAGCCCGAAATCATCGAGGAAAAAGACTGAAAAAATTTCTAAGAAGAATTTTTGATACTGTTTACGAAATTTGCAGTTTCATATGAATGGCTAAGAAAAATTCAAAATTAATCATTTAAATATTACCGTGATGCTCTTCTCCACTTGGATTGAGTTGTTGTTTGCGAAAAAGTTTCTGTTTCGCTCGCAATGAGCAATGATATTGCTTTTGGGAGCAAGACAGAAGATAACGTTGTCTCCAAGCTTGAATCGATCCTCCTTGGACTCGAAGAACGACATCGGCACTTTATACACTAAGTGATCCGAAAAGTCAAGCACAATTGCGCCCACTTCGCCTGCGGGAAAGTTCTCGATGACCACTCCATAATTTATGGCACAAGGATCCTGAAACATAAATTTACATGCCAATTTACAGCCAAGGACATCCACATAGAATATTTCGATGTCGAATTTTTCTATGTCGCAAATAATTTGCATTTTATCTTCAGATTTGAATCTTCAGGTTTACTTTTGGATCTGAGCTTTGCTAATTCTACACGAAAAGGTTCAGTTCGATTTCATAATCCACGTATTATGCTTGAAATAGCAAACTAACCATTTAAGGTGTGTTCGTCTCCAGGTATCGGTTAGCGGAACGTGATCAATTGATAGCGCACTGAAAAGATATAATTTACATTCGGATACAAAATAGCTAAGTAGGCGAATAAAATGCAAACAAATTGGTCATTAGTCATAATACTTTATTTCACTGAATTATTAATAGAAAAACGTCAGCAAAACATATAAAATTGATTGTTAACCCTTCATTGCCGGAGCCATAGAACAAAAGGCAGAAATCTGGCGTTACCATTAGCTTTCCTTTTGGTGAGCTGTCTTTATCAAAATCATGATGTCTGCCATTGTTTATTTCTCTTTTCTATGTGATCTATTTACAGACACACTCTTTGTATGAATAATGAACACTCATTCGTTTCTTTCTTTTTGTGAAGTCTTTAGCAAATCAAAAACGTATCCGATCGGATACACTCGGCAATAAAGGGTTAAGCTTTAGTGATTGTTACGCAATATTAGCGAGAAAAAGCATTTTTGTGTCTAACAAGTGAAAAAAATTAGTGCAAAACTAATTTTTATTAAAGTGCCGGTCGTATTGTAAATTTATTTTCAAGTTAACGAGCATTAATTAATAAAACTAGCTGAGATTGGCCGCTTCGCGGCCCCTCTCAGCTAGGAAGCGGGAGTGTGCACAGCGGGAGATTGGGTTCTTCATCGCTTCGCGCACCGCCATCAGCGGTCAGAATTGGTTGTTCGGGAGTAGAAGTTGTACCAAGCAACATCCCGCCGTTAGTAACATCCCGCCCTTTAGCAACATCCCGCCCGTTAGTAACTTCCCCAGGTCAAAACCCTTAAAAACACGTTTTTCGGTTTTGGCGCGAATTCAAATATTCAAATCTCGAATCTGACGTCAGATTCGTGATCAGCGCATCCGAAAACCCCCGGGTGCCAAAAATCAGACCCGTAGACACATTGCAGCAAAAAAACCGATTTTTTGGCCAAAAAGTGGCTTTTTTTCAAAAATGCGCCAAAACAAAAAGTGTAAAAAGCAAAGTTGCCCAGAATCGCCTCAGAAACCGATTGGGAACATAAAAAACATCACTTCCCCAGGTCAAAACCCTTAAAAACACGTTTTTCGGTTTTGGCGCGAATTCAAATATTCAAATTTTGGGTCTGATATTTTTCGGGGGACCTACAGCCTCAGGGCTTTCAAATGAGCTATCACTCGCCCCGGTCTGTCCACGGAAAGGTGCCGAACAGTTAGTCTAATTTGAGCGTTACAGACTACAGAACGATGCCGCTTAGTATTTAGGGACAAATGAGCTATCACTCGCCCCGGTCTGTCCACGGAAAGGTGCCGAACAGTTAGTCTAATTTGAGCGTTACAGACTACAGAACGATGCCGCTTAGTATTTAGGGATGTGAGAGCAGGATATTTCTTATTTGCTAAGTTGCAAAGTCCTCTCAGTTTTGGTTCTTTGGAAGAGGCATAATATATAGATCTAACTAATATAGGAGAAACGTACGATTAAATACAAAGTAAAAACAGTAATCTAAGTTTACTTTTACTCTTCAAGGTTGTTCGGAAGAGCAAATGCTCAATTAAATTGGAATGGGCGTTATGTATTTCAAATTTGGTACGGCAGATAAATCTCTCTCTTTCGTAATAATTCTGTGTTCAGTTGTTAAAAATAAAACGAAAGCGATATTAGGTTCTAAGAGTATAGAGTGCCTAATAGACAGCACAAGCTCAACAGCACAGTTATCGTTACGGCAGCAAAACAGTAAACATCTCTGAAAACTTTAAATGTAAATACCAAATTATGAATCATGAGGCAGTAAATATCGAATGTAAAGAATTCAAGCATCACAAATTTATTACCGTACACAGATTCGAAATATGGAAGTGAAACAAGTATGTCAAAGAAATATTTTCAATTGAGAATGTTAAGCATCAAACATCGCAGAAAATCAGCGTGTTATATATATTATACATTGCAAAACAAATTGTGTAGGTTAACAGAGCAATAAGTACCTCAAAGTACAAGTAGGACAGTCGGACTACAATTTAACGCAGGTCAAACTGTGTCCCAAAATCCGCGTTAAATCGAGACCCGCAATTAGATATATTTTAAGTCTCATTAATTTGGCCCTTAAAATCGTACAATTTGACTTTGCCATCAGAAAATGAGTTAATCAGAAAATCAGTTAACAATAACAGAAGTCAGCAATTAGTTTTGGACAATATGACAATGATGAGCATATAAATTTATTTTCAAAACAATACACAACAATATTCTAGATGTCTTTATTTCAGCAAATATAACAAAACCTTACTGTTTTGGAAAACCATCTTTTAAATTTTACAAAAGAAAGTTCGTTCATTTGTGTGATCTAATATTTACATGAATATTTTCCGCTCTTCTTACAAAATGTGGGAGAAACAGCTATTTTTGTGCATATGTTTTCATGCAATTCCACAAGGAAGTACCCGAAAAAAGCAAAACCTTCCAAACACATTTTACTTTTACCATCTGGAACCTGTACCAACGTGTTGTTTCTCAAGCCAATACATTGCACTGTTGCTTATAATGTGTGTTCTCGACAAAATATTTTTAGCTATTGATAAGGTTGTACAAAGATGCCACTTGGTTTGAATGAGTTCGATCATCTCGTGAACGAAATGCAGGAGCAGAAGTTAGAATCTGATATCGAGGCTCTTATCGACGAAATAGATGATTTTCTGGACGAATATTATGACAGCAGTTTTTCCACTACGTGCGATGAATGATCCGAAAGGTAAGCATATTGTCATATTAGTCCAAGCATACCTTGAAACGAGGGCTATATTGACGCAAAAATACCTCTCAATGCTGGCCTTTAGCCATGAGAATAAAAATTTCATGTACGGCAAATATTTTCGAAGATTTGAAGTGCGTATAAAATAATGATTTTTTGGATTCAAATCTTCGAAAATATTTGCCGCACCCTGTATTTGCTGTTCCTATATTTAATTTTTGCTAGCTTGTACCTTTCCTTATCGGCTGACCCAAATTTAGGACCCCTCGACCTAGTGGGCCCCCTAAGCGGTAGGGGCTCCACTATACAGGATACTTCTCATCTTTCTAGTCAATCTTAATGCCAAGCAATTTGTCTACAAGTTGATATTTTTAGTGTCGATTTTCCGATATATTTTAAACTTTTTCTTTTTCAGCACTTTGAAAGCTGCCGAAAACGAATGGAGTGATTAAATGTCGAACTCGAAAAACAGTTATTATTAGAAGAATTAATTGTTGCCAACTCATGCAATCTGTGAATAAATTTATTGGAGATATTATTGTCATTCATATGTGAGGATATTAATTTGAAATATCGCAACAATTGTTTGATACGATCTATGTTAGGTTTGAAAAGTTCGTGCAGGTAAGCACAAGTTGCGGTTCGAAAGCTATGATACCATCTTTTTACCACATTAATTATACTGAGATATTTATAAAGCTTTATCTAGGTGTAATGTATGAGTTGTATAGTCATATGTCAAGCTCTAAACCTATAATATATGCCATATTTTTTATATCCGTTTGTTCTTTAATCCTCGAATATAAAAAGTAATTAGCCATGTATATTGCAAGATAAAAGTGCAGAATTATTGGGTTTAAAAGTCTCGAAGTTTGGCATTCTGTCGCACTAGTTTCGATTATCGAGAGTGTGCGAGCAACTGTGCTTTGAGTGTCTGCAGCAGAACCAGATTTCAGTGCTCTAATTGCGGAGTCGCCCGATTTACTTAATTGAGAAACGGATTCCGAAGGAAAATGTGGGAAATGACTTTAACAGTCCGTTAGTTTTATAAATTAACTTTTAGACCGTTACTGATTTACACTTCAGCTTTAATAAGACTCTTGACCTTGGCTTTGTTTTAATGATTAACTACCAACTGCTATAAAATTTGTAAAACATTCCGAAAGTGTATATAATAATTTCAGGTGCTAGTATCTCAGTTTGGGAATTGTCTTCATTGATCTCCGTTACATGCTAGCGTTATATATTCAGCATGCATATTTGTAACTTCCTCAACAAAGGCATAATGCACCCATTCTACCTGTTATTGTTTGTGTCGATATTTTCTCTGGTCATCGCTTCATCGCCTTCTGATCCATATTCTGTATTGGGCATTCCAGGAAGCGCTTCACAAAGAGAAATAAAACAAGCCTATAAGAGGTTGGCCATGGAATGGCATCCTGACAAAAATTCTAGTCCTGAAGCTGGTGACAAATTCATGGAGATCAATCAAGCTTATGAGGTTTGTTGCAACTCTGAGCTGTTAAACACATTATAATTTTAGTTACTGTCCGATTCGGAAAGAAAAGAACGCTACGATCGCTATGGAACCTTTGACACACCGTCGCAGTATGAACGTAACCATCACGATCAATTCGATAACCTGGTAAGTTTCAAACAAAATCATACCGCGTCAAGTAAAATTTTGCTAATTTTTGCAAAAAGGTTATAGTTATGTAATATAAAATTGAAAGATTATTATTATTTGCTAAAGATTATTACAGAATCTTCTCAGTTGCTAGTTTTTAACCATTAACGGCTCACATTTATTCCGCCTATGATGAGCGAAGTAAACGTTTTATGAAAATATCAATAGTATTTGTATAAAAATGTGTGTACCCTAAATTGAACCAAAACTATGTTATTTTGTGAAGTATATTGAATACATAAATGATTATAAAATGAGAATACCAAAACTATATTTATGCTTTATAGTTTAACTTTGCATTTGGCGGATTCGGTGGAAAAAGCTCGTCGTCCTTTCACGCCCATAGAATTACATTAAGAATGTACACAACATCTTTGCTCGAGAAATCTTATACGCAACCGTTTATCATTTACGCTTATTCAAGCTATTGCCAAGTTTGCTTCATGCTTGAACCCGTTTGGAAGGATGCCATTAAGGATCTCGAAGCACTTGGTGAGCAATTTGTGTTTCTAAAATAGGCTGTTTTCAATGAGAATAGGAATTCATATACACTTGAGCTTATATTTTAGAAGACTGAGTTTAGTATAAATCAAAATAAACTTAAGGTTACGGCATCGGCACGGCAAATTATGCGACGGACGGTGGATTATTCGAGAAACTTCGAATCAGTCATTTGCCGTCGATTGTTGTCCTTGTAGAGGGCAGGGTTATTCATTACAGGGGCAGTATGAATGCTCTCAATCCAAAGACAATCCGAGTGTTTGCACGAGACGCAATTCCCGTTACTTATCTTTCCAAGCTCAACACATATACAGCACTGCGCCGGTTCCTTGATCAATGGGAGCCAACAAATAAGGTCATTAATTGTTTACAGTGTTTCGTTTAAAAATTGAAGGTTTAGGCTTCTGTTTTGATGGTCGCTTCAACTGAGGAGCCAAAATTACGGTAATATATTTTTTCTTTATGACATTTGTTGTTTGAATAACCAAAGTTTTTTAGATATTTGTTGGCAGCAATGAAGTTCTCTCATTTCGCGAGATTTGCTTATGTTAATATAAATAACGGACACACCGATGTCAACGAGATGAAACGCGCGTTAGGAATTCAGTGTTCAGAATGCGAACATATATTTATTTTCAAAGAAAATCCTGAAGTAAAATTTGTAGGATATTGTTTATGAGTAAGTGTTTCTAATTTGCAGCTTGGTCCGGTTGTGAGACTCACCTCAGATAATCGCCAGCTTTCAACCGAGGAAATTTCTGAACTCATTCACAAAAATAAATTCCTTCAACTTCCACGGGTAAGAATCTGAATTTTTTGAAAATGATTTTAAATATTCACTTTAGCTCTCCTCTATGGGATTTTTCGACGACCTTTGTCCGGTTTCGTCTCGTTCTTTGAGGCACTTCTGTATCATTCTGCCAGTGTTTGATACCTCCGACGAGAAGGAATACACCAAGGCTATGCGAAAGTTTGTTCAAACCTATTCAGACCAATTGAGTACAGAACGAGTGCACATTTCAAGCATTTTTGTCAATAAACAAAGACAATTTATGGACGAGTTCAAGCATGTTCGCTCCACATACGAGGTATGATAATATGTGTAATATTTAGTTCATTCCATTGAGTTAAAAATTTAATTATGCTATACGCGATCCTTAAAATTCCATTTTATTAAGCTATAGCTTATTATTTCCTTATTAATTATCATCGAACTTAAAATGAAAAAGCGAAAGGTTGAATTTACAGGAAAACCGAAGTATATTGGTATTATGGCGATTCGAATACGTTAAAGCTAAATATTTATGGCTGCCTAATATATGGTCTACCAAACCGGAAAACATGCACAAGAGTTTTGAGACACTTCGAGAACATATTTACTTGCTAGCGCGTGGAACCCTGAAAATGGATCACACTGCGAGGATAAATCATTTGGTATGTTTTCGGTATGAAACTATTACATTGTATTTTCGAAAATAGCAACTACAAATTATTTTATGCCTAACGATTTACTTACATTCTAGACGGACGAATATATACCAAATTGGTTCACTCAAATTTCGCGCACCATTGTACGCATGGCAGAGACTGTGTGGTTCCATATAACTCGCGAAGAAGCATTGCCTGTTATTAGCGTGGTTGGCACGCTTTTCTTCATCTTCGTTGTAGGCTATTGGCTTAACTGGCTGGTATCTGACTCAGCTAAACAGAAGCAATTCCAGCAGGTATGTTTTGAATTTTCGGCGTATTTTTTATATTTATGCGTTTAAGCCAGGAATGTATTTATACATATAATTTTATATATTGTATGTAAATATTTGAATGCAGGCTCTCATATTGTTTAATTGGAATCCTACAATTATCTTTTAGTGAATATGCAAAATTAGACATGGAAGTATATTTTCAGCAGGAAATAGAATTGTTGAGATTAATTATAACTGTATATGTTCATAATGCAACATTTATATTAGGAAAAGCCACAATTCGGAACCGAGCAAAAAGAATGGCATCCAGAGGATCCAAAAACTCAGTCCACTCATCGCTCCTCGACATCGACTGGGACTACAAAAGCCAGCTCGTGCACCGCTAAACAAAGGTGCATAATATGATTTCTCCCTAAATGGATTTATATAAAACTTATATTTTAAGGATTTGGCGTGAAATGGAACCAATGATACATGAGTTACGCGCTGAGACTTATTTTGGGCTTATTCGCTTGCTGAAACCGGGATGTCGCTCAATTATAATTCTTGTGGATCCAGAATCAAAGGATATTCTTCTCTCACAATTTGCACGCTATATACATCCACTGAGGAAGTAAGTGTTTGAAATATGCTTTTAGTAAACTGCAATTTATACTGATGTATTGCACATTAAATGTTCTTATGAATTGTCTTAAAAGCGAACTTTCAAATGTTGCACTATTAAATAGCTAAATCAATGTTTATATAATTTTGTCGCTATTAGCTTACAATATCTATCAATTCCCGGATATTGCAGGGACCTATTCCAAGTTTTAGATTTTGACTGTTTAGTATAATACAAGGTCTCTTTACAGCAACAAAACCTTCTCATTTGGCTTTTTGATGGTGAACAAGAATTTGGCTTGGTTCCGTTCCCTATTGGAGCTGACTTTACCGGAAGATGAGGAAAACGAAAATGCTCCCTCAGTGGCCGTTGGTCCGCTCATTTCAAGAAAGCGGTTAAAGGTATAGAATCTTAAAATTTAATTTTATAAATTAACGGCTTTAGGGCATAAATCCAAAGCAAACACTCGGCACCGTACTGGTTCTATGCGGCTGGAAGTTGTATTTTTCAATGTATCATCCAATGCATTCCACCAAAGCCTCATTGTCTGGAAATAGGGCTAAAAATTATGTGGGCTTTGATTGTACCGATGATGAAGAAATTTCATCAGATGATGAAGGAGGAAACCCACAGGTAAAGGATTCTCAGGCAAAAAGAGTTACACACTTATAATTTTCAGCGAAAAACTCCGACCAAAGACCAGATAAACCTGGAGAACGTGCTCAATGGATTTTCCGGATTCTTAGATCGTTTGCTTGAGGGCTCTAGTCGTCGGTATTATATCCCTGAATGGCCAGACAATCTCAAATAATCCCTACATTAAATTCTTACGTTTTGTAAAATCTGGGCTCTTAAACATAACTATCATTCACCAATGATAATTGTTTTTCTATGTTTCAATGTATAAAATAATGTGCATTAAAATACTAGTTAAGGCATCGTAGATAAAATAAAGCTTGGTGAAAGGCAGATGGCATATGTAACTTTTTATATTAAGAAACTGCCACTGACTCTCGCTATCCAAATTCTACCATTGTATTTTTCCTAACAATGCTACTATTGATTATGAAACATTGTATAATTTCACTTTGTGAAAAGCCCTATTCGCAGACTTGCTATTGTAAAATACTTCTAGACTATATATTTTGTACCACTTCTTTCCATTAAAGACTTATAGAATACTTAATCAAAAAATTACGCAATTTGTTATATACCAAAGAATCTCGAGAACAGCTTTTAATTTTCTTGTAAGTGATATTACCTTGTAATGATGACACAATCTTTTCTCAATAAAAGCTAGTTATAATTGTGTTCAATGATGAAAGTTTCTGAATACAAATAATATATTTGCACATCGTTTAAGATAATAAAATATATAATAATTGTACAGATGTTGTCTCGTCCACATATCGAACCAAACAAAAACTGGAAGACTATCAAGAAGATTCTTCACCCGGGTCTCGGGCCACCACAGGAGTTCAGCACTGACACTAAAGCCATATTCCATTACGAAGTATTGATGCCGCTCGATGATGTGCCCAAAGAACAATTCCCACTAGATAAGTAATATTCTTAACTTTATTTAACCTGGCGCCAAGTAAAAATTACTAATGTAAATAATGTCAACCATATCTACATAATAAGCCTTATGTGCAGCGGCGCTAATTCACGTCATTTTCTCTCCTCTTGGACGGGGGAAAAGTAATAGAAATTACTCCACGACCAGCGCTGTATATAAATATATTCGCCTCAATCACTAAAGTATTTTACTAATTATATTCAGGGATCAATTCAAGTCAATCGATAGCACAAAGAAAGTATGGCCCGATGGCTATGGCAAAGCTCTCGAGTTGGTATTCGGCAAAAAATTCCAGTTGCCAATCTTAGAAACAATTGTTTCTACAATGCTGGTTGACGAGGTTCGGATGTCACATTGTTTATTCTTAAAAAGTATGCTCTTTTCAGATTAGTCAGTTTGACATCGACAAAAGCGAATTATTGTCTTTTCCAATAATGTCAAAGAAATTGCGCGATATCTCTCGTTCAGAAGTAGACAAAAACTATGACCCCAAGAAAGACGGGCATCACCACCATTGCGCCGCTAGTGGGCCGGTCAGGTGAATATTATTACTTTTTTATTGTCAGCCTGTAAGGTTTCAATATTTTAGAACCGGTTACCCTATTTTGGACGATTTAATTGAGAAGCCACGAGCACTAAGAATAATTATCCACCTGTTGCAAGTTTTGCAGCCCAACGAATATCAAGCCGACAATTGGCAGATGAGCTCAGAGCAAAAGCTGGCAAACTTGGAGAAGTTGCGAAAAGAAGGAAAAGACTTCTTTACACAAGTGGGAACTTTTTGTTATAATATTCTCTCAAAATACGCTTCTTCAGAAAAATTATGAGCTAGCGGCGATAAAATATAAGGAAGCCCTCGGCGCGATCGACACATTGTTATTGCAAGAAAAGCCGGGAGACGCAGAATGGGTTGAATTGGATAAAAAAGTTGGTACCAGAAATGAAAGTTCATATACAAATAAATTGCTTTAGAATATTCCATTTTATTTGAATTTGTCGCAATGTTTCCTATCGCTTGGCAATTACTATGAAGCAGCAGAAACAGCGTCAGAAGTTCTAAAGAGAGATAGCCTCAACGAGAAGGCTCTTTTTAGAAGAGCAAAGGCCAGGACAGCTACTTGGGACTTCAAAGAGGTTTGATTCTTACAATACGCAAAACAAATTCCAAACAGTAATACCAAAGACGTTTATTTTTGACAGAAGGTGTCTAAAAGCTTTTTCGGATTTAAACATATTGATACTTAACTTTTTCAAGTGCTTAATTTAGGCTGAAGCAGACTTGAAGCTCCTTCTTACACATTATCCAAATCTGAGTGGTCTTGTCGAAGAGCAAATGAATATGATCACACAGAGACGCGAAGAAAAGGAAGCCAGTGATCGAGTCGCATGCAAAGCAATGATCGGTGGTCTTTCGCAATGAACGTTTTTCATATTTGTAAATAACCTCATTTATACATTTATTATCCTAAAATTCACCGATCTCAACATTCTGTGATTTACTGTTAAAAGCTTTTGCTATAATAATAATTAATTAAAGTCATATAAATATTCTTCTCTTGAGAATCCGATCTTGATAATTTTGAGTCTAATGAGGTCCCAACTGACATGTCGCAATCGATATGTCGCAAATATATTGTCGAATATTATTCTGGTCAATCCGAAAATTCGATATTTTGGAACAAGTTTGGCTAGTCCGGATCGGTTTGGATTCTCAAAAAGGACCGATAAACACTTTATTGTGATTCAGTTTTTTCTATTTTATTGTACATTTTAAAATCTGTTCTCATATAAATAATAAATTATATTATAAATGTTTATAATCTGCTGAAATAAGTGTAAAGCTCAATTACCGTATATGTCCGCATTTTCTTTTTAATTTGTTGCAAACTGGAGAATTTTTAAACCTAAAACTATCATTCAGGTATAAGCCTAAGAAGAATGACGCAAATATGAATAAATCAGTGCCATATATTTTAATTATTTTATCACTTCTACGATACTCACAAGTTTACGGTGGAATTCCACCGGATATCAGACGGGTTGAAAGTAATGTTCAATTAAAGGAACCGAATCAGGTAATTTCAAACAACCCGAAAAGCGAATTGTTAACGCAAGAAAAACTTCAACTCATTTACAAAAGAATTAGAAAAATTGTATTCCGAGTTATTTTGCTTTGCTTTCGAATTAAAAAAAACTTGAAACCGACACAGATTCAAATGTTTCATTAAAACTCCATTTTAGCTAGTCCAACCGGCTCCTAATACAGAGAAGAAAAATATTCATCGGCCATCGCATTTAGAAGCTGTGCCTTTGGAACGAGATGGCTCACTGAACAAGGAATTCAGAAGGTATTAAAATGCCTTTCCATTGAAAACGCTTAAAGACATACATTTTAGAGAAGTGCTCTTAGGAGAAGATACAAATAATCTGAAAGACGGAGTCAACAAACAAAATGATGCTAAGGTACCACTTGAAAAAATCGACCCGGAAGATGATAAAGCACAGTTGGATTCCCTCCTCATGCAAATGTTCAAAAGGTGAGATTTCGATAAGAGATGACTTAATAACTGTATATATTTTGAACATTTCCAGAGCCGATACAAACGTCGATGGAAAATTAAATGAAGAAGAACTCAAGCAACAGATAATTGCGAATACGAATCACCATCTTGACGAGGCAAAAGAGGAATCGAATAATATTTTTCAAACCATTGACGAAAACGGCGATGGTGGGTTGTCCAAATTTAGCGGATTTGGTAACATTTATACAAATTCAGGCAAAATTACTTGGAACGAATACAAGACTCATTTTATTGTTGAGAAAGGATTAGTGGATCAGGAAGTTTGTTTTGGCGCAACTTATTTATATTTACATTTTATGACTTTTATAGCACGCAAAAGACCATGCCGATCAGAAACATCCGGATGCCTTTGATCGAGAGTGTATGGCTTTGAACTTTTTCAGAATTTATGTGATATTTTATTTTTAGCTCGGTTGATGATTCAAGAAGAAGAAACTGCTTTCCATGCAGCAGACGCTGATGCCGATGGTTTGGACGATGTGGAATGGCTCTCGTTTAGGTACGTAAAAATTCTAAAATCCGAAGTTTTGATTAAAATTAAATTTATTTATATACACACTTTTAGACATCCAGAGCATTCGAAAGTAAGCCCTTTTTTAATTATGAAATAATAAATTTATTTTAAGGTTATGCTGCGGGAGATGACTGAAGAAATCATGAAAGCATTCGGTAAGCAAGTTTCTTGTTTACAATGCCAATAGTAGTTCCCAAATGTGTTTCTGTTCTTCGTAAAGACATTTACATAAAATACCAGCCATGAGCAATAAACGGTTGTAAAATAAAATCAAAAATCAAAACAATTTATTAAATGTACTTTACTAATTCTTATTCCACAACTACTTACTTAAGTCTTGAAATTACAGTACAAGGTATTCGCCGAACTAATTTTCTCCATTTTAGACAAAGATAACAACGGAGTTTTAACAGAAGAGGAATTCTCAGCCGTCCATGGCGGCGACGTTACTGACCCAAAAATGGAGAAGGAGTACGTTGCAGCTCGGCGTCATGAATTCGAAACAATGATTGACAAAGATAAAGACGGAAAGGCAACTTTAGACGAACTGCTCGCATTCGTAGACCCACGAAATGAGCGGCACGCTGCTGAAGAGGTAAATTATGGGTTTGACTGTGTCATAAAATGCGTTTTCTGTTTTCTTCCGAGCTCTATTTAGAAGCGGCCCGTTGGCACACAATTTTTACATAAGTTATTGTCAAATACGCCATTTTCAAATTACTTTAACCATTGATTGTGAAACAATTAAATATTAAATTTTAGTTACCAAATACATATTTTAATCTATATCCATGATTTTAGTTAATCATTCCAAGTTTAGGTGGACGAAATCATGGCAATTGCAGATTCAGATGGGGATGGATTTCTAACATTAGACGAATTGCTAGCAAAGGCCGAACTTTTATCTTCGTCGGGTTTTATCCATCCCAAAGCACGGCTTCATGATGATTTATAAATTATCTTACAAAACCTACATAAAAATTTTATGATGTGATAATTTGTACTCTTTGGCGTTCCGTATGCTTCCTGAGTTTTGAACTGGTGATTTTGTAAATATCTCTTGCTCGTATAATAACTGTATGTTATAATGATATCGTTTATAATTCTAACTTAAATACTTCTTTTACGAATACGTATAATCTTCTTATCTCTCTTGCTTATTTGCCATTGCTTGTACTTATATCTGCACTTGCCGGCGATTTGGTTCAAAGGCATAAGTTCTTTGTAACTTACAACTTTTAACTGAATTCTAATATGCTTTTATAGAGCTTCTGGGTAATATTTTGTAATGTATTTGTTGAGTGATAATTTCGTGAATAAATTTTGTATAATATTGGTAACAAAATTGCTACAATTATTTATTACGATAATTTCATAAGGAACATTTTACTGGCTTACTTTCATTTAATTTTATCATCTTTACCGGAATGATAATAATTGTTTTCCAACTTTTAGACAACTCAAAATGTCAAAGCCTCGCTGTTTTTTCGACATTCTCGTAAATGGAAAGGCATTAGGAAGGATGGTCTTTGAGGTATCATATTCATAAGTTACTTTTAGTGGTCATTAATGCTGAGAGTAGGATAATTTGGGAAGTTATTTGCTGTGTCTCAATAATAAGATTTGCCTCAGGTTATTTTAGCGGGGCTACTACGGTTTAGGGCTCGCACCCGAAACAACCCAAAACCGGTGTCAATCGACTTGTCTCGATGAGAGAAGACGAACTACACCGGTCCCGGCCGGGGGCTGACGCTTCTAGAAGTTTTTATGCCCTGGGGCGTTTTTCGAAACCATGATACCCCCCTATGGTTCCAAAAAAATTTTTTTTCGCAATTTTGCCTGAAAACGTGTAATTCGGGGTTTTCGACCATGCTGATTCCAAAAAAAATATTTTTGGCTCCGCCCACTTTTCAAAATTCAGCCAATCAGCGAAAAACCGCTTTATAACACTAAACCCTGTCCAAACCTACCCAATACCCCTACCAAAGCAGTTCGGATGCCGCGAAGCGGCATCCGAACTCTTACGTAGGGCACGCTTACCCCTATATAGACTTTTGACGATTTTAGGCGATTTTGGACGATTTTTCGCTGATTGGCTGAATTTTGAAAAGTGGGCGGAGCCTAAGTGGGCGGAGGCAAAAATATTTTTTTTTGGAATCAGCATGGTCGAAAACCCCGAATTACACGTTTTCAGGCAAAATTGCGAAAAAAAATTTTTTTGTAACCATATGGCGAATGGTTACATCTCATCGAGACAAGTCGATTGACACCGGTTATGGGTTGTTTCGGGTGCGAGCCCTAAACCGTAGTATAGCCATTTTAGCATTACCAAGGATAAAATCAGACCCACTAAGTGAAATCGTATTCAGAAGTAAAGAACGAAAATTCAGATTTTAGTTTCGGACAGAATTACCATTATGTATGAGACTCATCTGCTAATAGAATCATGCAAAATTTCCAAAGTCTTATTCTTATTACTTTTCAGCTACGCTCCGACGTTGTACCGAAGACGGTTGAAAATTTTCGCGCACTTTGCACCGGCGAGAAGGGCGTTGGCAAGAGCGGCAAGCCGCTGCACTACAAAGGCTCGAAGTTTCATCGTATTATACCCGGATTCATGATCCAAGTCAGTTCTTCACTTCCATTTCAAATGACCTTTATTTATAATAAGTTGCTTAAAAACGCGGCGAAATTATGCTTCGATTGTTCTTTTATTGAAACATACATTTTCTGAATACCAAGCACGCGAAACATTCACTAAATGCTACCCCAATAAAAATTCGGATTCGTGATCAGTGTGGTGGAAAACTTCCGGGTGCAAAAAATCAGTCCCGAAAATGCGTTACTTAAAAATATTATTTTTAACCAAAACATGACCTTTTTCAAAAAATCAACCTTTGGTGAAAAAACTGATAAATCGAAAAAACGAGTGTTTATCTGTGCTGCAAAACGATCGTGAACGTATGAATCAAAACTTTATATGGCCTGGAGGACGAAAAATACGCTTTTTCGGTTACCCAATTTAAAACCTAAACGTTTTCCCATTCCGGTCAAACTGAAAGCGTCGAATGACACCTCACTTGACCTTGGAGGTGTCTGGATTCTCCGGAACAATCTCGGACGGATAGAGAATCACGCTTTATTTGAGCGGAACATCTTAGGCTAATTTTTTGCGGGTCATTTTATAATTTCACAAATTTATTCACAGAATAAATTATGTTGTAAAATATTAGTAACAAGATTGTTACAATTATTCATTACGATAATTTGATAAGGAACAAAAAAGGTTGGGAGATTATGTTTTTTATTTATTTATGGCGATTTACTATTATCCATGTTATATTATTGCAAGCGTTTGAATTCGCGGGTGAGTCCCTGCATGCCAAGAGTGCCTTTGCATGCAGGCTAAGAGGCTATACTGCCTCTAAGGAGATAGAAAGGCCGATTTCAAACGAATTCAAATTTCGAATTCGAGTTTAAAAAGTGGGAAAAGAAAGAGAGAAACGACGAAATAGTGTGTGTCGCAGGGTTATCGCGGTGGGACAACACTTTTCGAACGCAATCGACGTTTCTGCATTCTGCCCGCAAAGGGAAAGAGGCTTTCTAGAACAAAGACTCTTTTCAACCTATTTAGTGATCAAAAATAGGTTAAATAGAGTGCCTTTTTGTGCTATCTTTGAAGAGAGACAGTGGTTAAGCATACCAGGCAGTGTAACAACCTAAAAATCCGGTCTTTATATATAAGGCATTTCGAGACAATATGATGGTACCCTTGGAGAGTATCGACCCCGCTGAACCCAAATCCGGGATCAGATTTGAACTTTGACCTTTGATTTTTTGAACTTTTTCCTTTAAAATTGTGATTTTTCCAGATTTTAAAGGAAAAAGTTCAAAAATCAAAGGTCAAAGTTCAAATCTGATCCCGGATTTGGGTTCAGCGGGATCGATTTACTCTCCAAGGGTACCATCATATTGTCTCGAAATGCTTTATATAGCCTCTTAGCCTGCGTGCAAAGGCACTCTTGGCATGCAGGCACTCACCCGCGAATTCAAACGCTTGCAATAATATAACATGGATAATAGTACATATTATAACTATTTCTTTTCAGGGAGGCGATTTTACTCACGGCACTGGCATCGGCGGCGAGAGCATCTACGGCGAAAAATTTGCCGATGAGAATTTCACATTGACTCACACCGGACCGGGAATATTGTCCATGGCCAATGCCGGACGAAACACCAATGGTTCTCAATTCTTCATAACCACTGCAGAGACGCCCTGGCTCGATGCAAAACATGTTGTTTTTGGCAGTGTGGTCGAGGGACTCGATATTATGAAGAAAGTGGAAGCAAAGGTCTTGCATTTGCACATTTTGTAATTTAACTAATTTTTTGATGCATTTCAGGGCTCACAAAGTGGCAAAGTTAGTGGAGAGGTGGTTATCGGCGATTGCGGAGAGCTTGACTGAGAATTTTTTGATTCATTGTTATTTGTTGTTTCTCATAATGCAAAAATAAAATTTAGGACACTGTGTAATTGCTTTAAAACCACGAATAATATCGTTCATTTCGGGACCAATAGACTAATCACACCAGTAGGAACTATTTCTGAATTTTCGTTGAATGACAATAGCAAATATTACATGCTGTTCATAGACTGATTCATAGAACAAGGCATATTAAAAGAAAATACTAATTTTAAGCGACAATCGAATTTTACTTTAGTATACGATTCCATAGGACGCACCCGCGGCCTCTGCCGCGGACCACGCCCCAAATCCAGGATTTTCAGGATTTCCAGAAGCCATAAATCCCGGAAATCGTCGATGTTCCCAGCGAAACCGGTACCAATCGACTCAGCTCGTCGAGACGAAGCGATTCATGTATCACACGCCCGGAACCGAGCTGCGACGGGGAAATCCTGGGTGCGTCCCTGTATTAAAAATTAAATAACCAATATTAAATGGTTGGAAAATATAAAAATGCGCAAATATAAATCAGAATTCGTTATTAAAACTATTCTGCCTGTTTATGAAGGACTTTAAAACTGATACATGAACTAGCCGAGCGGAGCTCGGCTAGCTGTCGGGAGTCTATATTCGTGGTTTAGATTGAATTCGTTGGTCAATAAATTTTAATTGGGTCAATATGAATAACAGTTTTGGTATTCGCTACGCGAAAAGAACTCGGCCTTCGGCCGTCTAGATAACGGCATACATTTTTAAGGGTATAATACTGATATACCTATGTTCTAAGTTCCCTCACATTCCAAGGGAGAAGGTCGGGCGCTCCGCGCCCGACCACAAACGACCAAAAACAGATAAATGCCCTCAGGGCAAAATTCGTCAACGTGTGTGGTCCGACCTCAAAAATTTCAGTGCCATTTGCTTAGTCTCACCGAGAGCTATCATTTGACACCTCACTCGCCTCTGGAGGTGGTCAGGAACCTAAAATCCCGACAAATGCCCTCAGGGCAAATTTCGTCAACGTGTGTGGTCCGACCTCAAAAATTTCAGTGCCATTTGCTTAGTCTCACCGAGAGCTATCATTTGACGTATCACTCGCCTCTGGAGGTGGTCAGGAACCCAAAATCCCGACAAATGCCCTCAGGCTAAAAAACTTCAACGTGTGTGGTCAGATCTCGAAAATTTTTGTGCCATTCGTCCTGGCTAACCGAGAGCTATCATTTGACACCTCACTCGTCTTTGGAGGTGGTCAGGATCGCCAGATCTCGACAAATGCCCTCAGGGCTCATAACTCCGTCGTGGGTGGTCCGATCTCGAATCTGACAATTTTCCTTTCGCCTACGCATCGAGAGGAATCGTTTGACGTATCACACGCCTCTGGGCGCATGCTGGAAATTTCTAAACAACTTCCTCATACATACATCCACGAAAAAGGGGCGGAGCCTCACTTTTGAGGGGGTAAAAACAAGGGGTCCAACATGCGAATTTCAAAAATTTTTGCTCCGGGGGTCTTATCTCACCGAATAGAAGCCCCGGAGCTGAAAATCCATACCCCAGGTGAAAATCGGTCAGTCGAGGTTTCCAACTTTCTTGTTTGGGGGATAAAATATTTTGCTCTATGTTTTACGCCTAACATTTTTGGAAAAGTGCAGTGTATTATTCAAATGATCTGTCATATGACATTCAGTCATAAATATTTCAGTACCTAAAATGCATTATTGCGTAGTATTATTAAAATACACTGTTATTCGAATCTATGTTTAAGTACATTTAAAAAATGTCCAATAAAATGCTCTTCCAATTTTTACCCGCTTACCTATTTTGCGATGAGTATTTCACAGCCTGCTTTTGCTAAGCCAACTTTTGCTCCAACTTTGACTCAATAAGCAAAAACAAAGTGCTCAGATTTAACGCCTGAATGAGCTTGTACTATACCAGGTGAGGGCGAGCAGTCCTCCGCCCATAACAAACATTGTAGAATTTTTAATGTTTTCAGAGTGCTTCCGCACATGATTCGTATTTTGAGCCAATTTTCCGAATGCACCATTTCCGCTAATTGGCACTTTGCTATAAACAAAGCATTCCGTTATTTGATTTTATGATAACAACAAATTCCACAAGGATATTTTGCCGATAGTGCTTGTTTGGAAGTAGACAATGACTCGGAACTGAGTATTGATAGGCGAAAGGAGTGTAAAGGTAATCTAATTTAGAGGGCCCAAAAAGTTGGCACCCGGGCTTACAAGCTTGTCAGCCACCCACGACTAGTTCTCTTTTTTCCACCTTCTTGACCCTCGCACCCATTAGTCCTTTTCAATCTCATCGCATTATTTTAACCCTAGTAAAACATTGGCATTCAAAATATTTCCACCGAATAAATTCACTTTCCAGAAAAAAATTGAGGGGGAGTGCCTTTTAAATTTTTCGAGTTATTATTCTATGGCATGGCTCTTTCCCAATAGCACATTTGTCGTATCACATACCTAGAGAGCTACTCAATCCAGATTATTAAATCTCGCGTCGTTTATGTTTTTGACGGGTTCGCCAAAAATGAATTAATATTTGTGGAATATGTATTTGTCTTCCAGGAAAATGAGTTCAGTTATCGCTCATCACATTAGCAGCCCCTTCTAGGTTTAAAATAACATAACAGCAGGGAACAACTCAAACCCACAGCCGAGAACATGTGTTTTCGGCTGATCCCCACTTGTCGGCCGTAGTTTATTTTATTTTATTGCTTGCCCGCTGTTGCTATTGCTGCTGATGCCATCATTTGGTTTTGGGTGGCCATCCGATCGACATCTGATTGACGTAGATCCCATTAATCCGTGAAATCACTTCCGAGCACATAGTTGCAGGAGTGGAGCGAAATGTCCGCTTCATTTCCAAATTTTACATAATATATTGTCTGTTTTTGAAATAAATAATTTAATATAATTAACGAATCGAACATTTACGCAGAAAATTCCTTTCGAAGTGCAAGATGTTTATGTTTTCCGGATTTGCTGGGAACTGCCGTCCCTCTGAGGTAGGCATATGTCTCGTCTGGCAATGTGTAATCCGAGATTCTGCATCATTTGCAGCGGTAGAAATCCCGACATGCATGAGTTGGGGACAAGTGAAAGACACCCAACATTTTCAATTAAATGCAACATTTGCTCAGACTGAACATGGCGACCTCTTGGAAATTGACTTCCAAATTTTCGTTCATATAAATTAATGCCCCCCCCATTAACTATTACAACCGATACACTGATTTACTGGAACAAAGTATTTTAGAGCTGCAATCTGGCACATTTTCATTTGGGTTTTTGTCCCTGCCTTATGATTGTCCCATGAGTCAATGACCCATTGGCAATGGCCCGTTTGCGCCATCATGCAAGATTAGAGCCAATTTTGTCAACTATTTTCCAAGAAATCATATTTTCCTTGTGTGATTGGACTCATTATCTGTGCACGTTTTTATGCCTTTTCAGAAAAAATCTGAAAATACGTAGTGACATTTAGGAAACTTTTGTTCGTGTAACATATTTCATAATGCTTTATGTAAACAATATGTAAGATGTTTTATGGAGAGAGTGAGTAAGAGAAAATATTGTATAGAGCGTTCCGTGTGAATTTAGTCGGCATTTATTATCCAGTATTACAAGTTGTACCAAACACTTCAAAACGTCACAATTTAACTGTACTTTTGTTAGACTTCTAAATTAGTCCAATGCTATGTTTATTTACCCATTGTATTATTTAGCCTATTTGTTGACAAATTTCATTCCTTCCCATAATTTCAAAACAATAGCGAGATTGTATAATTTTAATAGCGGTTACAGTTTTATGCTTCTCAAATATATTTTGATTCTGTTGTACTTTATGGTTTGGATGTTCTTTATGAATGCTCATTACTCCTTTTGGAATGGAACACTATCGCCTCTTAGCTCAATTCAATTTGTTGAATCAAGACTTAAATGTCGATTAAGTTAACACAAAATGGATTAATGGTCTTCACTATTCAAAAATTGGCTTATTCAGTGTACGAATAAAAAATAAATTAGGTAGCGTGTGTATGGTCGGTTTAACGGGCTATTGTCCGTCTGTCGAGTAGCCTTTTCAATGTTCGTCGCAGTGATAACCCAATTGTTTTTGGGGGTTGGTCGATGCCCTTTGACTTTATAATGAAATATAGTTTCTTTTCAAGTCGTATGTGACTAAAAGTACGAGTCCGCCCCTCTTTGAGCATCCCTCCCTCAATAAGGATTGGGATTTTATATGAAAAGAGGGCAATTTTATGAAAAGAAAAAGCTGCTGCGACTTTTGCCGTCTCGGAAATATAATAGGATTGATTGTGGCCGGCAAACAGACGGCAGCCCTTTTTGTTCCGCCTCCGAAATTATCGCCTCATGCCGACTTTTGTCCTCTCAAACTTGTTAAAACTTTTCCGGATAATTAATTCATCCCAAAGAGACATTCTTAAATTTCGCAGAACACCGTTTCTGAGAAAAATTTTTGGATTTGGCGATTATTGGATCCCATTCATTCTGAATCCCGCGACTGTTACGATTTCAGTGACGGAAGTCATTTTTATTTGGTGATAATTTGCTTTAAATGTTCGCATTTATTTGGAATTTTATTTCATTTTACGAAATTTTGATACGCTATGTTTATATTTTCATTCGGAATTCACTGATCATTATAATTCTCTGAAATATATTTCGGTGGTTCTCTTTATTCATTTTTTTCTGTTTTGACAATTGACCCTAAATAAATTTCAGGGTGGAAGGGCTTGCTTCGAGCGATGTGCCATTATACCATCTGTGCTAAACTTTGCTGAACAATATTGCTTTTCTCTGTATTCGATAGTTAGTGCGAGGGAATACTCACACGAAGACCTTCACTTTAGTTGATTAGCGTCAAGCCAACCTATATTGCCATACCAATATAATGCTAATACCGATATTCTTTTTAATAGCATTATTTATAGAGGTAAGTTTTTATTGTAATTGCTATTTTATAGTCATTCGTCGATATTTTCATTATGAAAAATCTTTCATCAATTTAAATATTTTATGTGTTCTCGGATAAGTAATCTTCGTTGATAAAACCAAAATGGCGACGGTTTTTAATTTGATTTATCACGTATATAGTTCAATTTTCCGCAGACGCAAAATCAAGATTCTCGTTGGTTACATTTATGGAACGTATTCCAGGTTTTATCTGTTATTAATGGAGGAAATACTAACGGGGCAGATGGGCTTTCTTCGACTCATGAATCTAAGGTACCGGTTGAAATACAGACACCCAAAGGAAGACTCAGAGGGTTTGAGTCAATCTTTCTCCACAAGCGGGTCCGCTCTTTCCTCGGTGTGCCGTTTGCTGAGCCACCGCTCGGCGAATTTCGGTTTCGTCCGCCAGTAACCAAGAAACCATGGAACGGTTTGTAATTCTTCTGTATTACTTTTATTTGTACGTATAATTTAGGCACTTTTGACGCATCCACGTTATCTCCTGCATGCTATCAGGGTAAATACTCTTATTTTTGTATATCATGATTTCTTATGCTAAAAATGGGGCTAAAATCTTCGATATATCTCGTATTGGTACCAGCGTTTAGTCGAATCGACGAAAAGTTCTAGTCGGCCGAAAATTCTTCGAGTCGAGTTTTGAGTCACCGAAAGTCGAGTTTCGAGTTACTCGACACAACCCTAAATGGTACGCCGTAGCAAATCCAGCGCCAATTTATTTATCGTATAGTCTTTTCTTTCTCGTTTTGGGGTCCGAGCGGCGCGAAGCGCCGCGAGGACCCCAAAACGACCCACAAATCCACACTTATTAGTAGGGTTCCCACCAACAATAAGTAGGTAAGTCACGCTTAGGAACAACCCAATCTGACCGCTGATGGCGGTGCGCGAAGCGATGAAGAACCCAATCTCCCGCTGTGCACACTCCCCGCGTCCAAGTGAATTTCGCCGCGAAGCGGCGTAAATTCGCTTGTTTATATGAATATGAGAGAAGACTGTACGTTAGAAAAATTGACATGAATTTTAATCAAATCAGAGATTTACAACAGCGTTTCCATACACAATTTGTGTAGTGAATAGAATTAATTCCAAATTCTATTTATCTCTTAGGTGCTTTCATATTCTGTTTTGTAATGTTCAGCTATAATTTTTTAACTCAAAAATGTTCGATTGGAACAATTAAATGTCCAATTCATATTCAAACATCCATTGCTTTCAGGACGAGACACATACAACGAAAGTTTTTGGGGCAGCGAGATGTGGGTAAGGCATAAAGTTAATTCAATGCGTCTTTTACGCAAATTTCTGTTTAGAATCATAACACGCCAATAAGCGAGAACTGCCTATACATGAACATATGGGCACCGGCTGAAGCAAAGTAAGCATATTGCAATCTATGACAACCAATATCTCCAGAGGCATTGGTTCAGTTTTGTATCGTCTTCCACGTTTCTATTTTTCTATCGTTGAGCTCCATATACTTTTTCAGAAACCTCACCGTTATGGTGTGGCTGTTTGGTGGTGGTTTCTACTACGGAAGTAATTCACTTATCCTTTACGATGGGAAAGCTCTAGCTTTAACAGGTATAACTTAATATTTTAGACAAACAGCACCAAACCTCATCCCCCCAGTAAGCTATGTTCTATATTTTAGCAAACGTCATTGTTGTAAACATCAACTACCGAGTTGGTCCGTTCGGATATCTCTTCTTGGTATTATTTGCCCACTTGTACGAGCTAAAATATAGTTATTTTTTTTCAGGATCATCCAGAGATTCCCGGCAACATGGGAATGTTAGACCAGGTAATTATTTTGGAAGTTTTGTGCTCTGTTTGTTTTATTTTTACAAAATCTTTTCCATTTTTAAGACTAACATGCAATGTTAGTCCAAAATTTCTGGAGGACACTGCATAAATTCGGGGAATCAAAAATCCGGAGAAACTTTTGGCCCTCTGCTGCATTACAAAGCAGATTACAGTGACACTATGTAGTTTATATACAATAAGAAGTTTACATAAATTGTACCCAAATTTAATTTTTGTAGCAACTTGCACTCTATTGGATTCGTGAAAACATCGAGGCCTTCGGTGGTAACCCGTTTTCCATCTCTCTGTTTGGTGAAAGTGCCGGAGCGAGCAGTATTGTGGCCCATTTGATTGGTAAGGCAAATTTTATTATACGTAGTCAAATCATACATTACGCATTAAAATGGCATTCTAGCACCTGGCTCCAATGGACTATTTCAAAATGGAATTCTGCAGTCGGGCAGTTTGGACAACAAATGGAGCATGGATACTCCCAAGCACGCACTTCATAAAAGTCGAAAATTTGCGGAACTTGTGGACTGTAACCGAACTGATGTCAGTTAGTACTAGTAGAAAATAGAGAGCTAATGAAATCGAATTTAGTCGAAAGTTTTAATCGAAATAATGTCAATTTTGAAAACCAATTTGCCCGATCTTTAGTTTAGAGCAATTAATAAGTTTATAATGCTTTAACGTAATTCTTTATTTCAGATTACGGACACTATTCGATGCCTAAAACAGAAGCCAGCGTCCGAATTTCTTGATCAGTTATGGAATGTAGATTTGTCATTTCTTGAATTTCCGTTGGTTATTGTTTCAAGAGATGAAAATTTCTTTCGTACCGAGGACGCTTTTGTAGCGCTGCGCAAACGGAAATTCAGAAGGGACGTCAATTTGATGATAGGTAACGGTTTTAATAAATTTAATTTCAGTAATTTATATTTAAATTGGTTCCCAAATCCAAGGCCATGTATAACCTTTTTACAAGTATCATTTTATAGGCATTAACCACGATGAAGGTATATTTATTATAAAAATTCATTAATAGTCCAATATATTTTGAAATCCAGGAAACTTCTGGAACATCTACAATATGCCCAAGTTTTTCGACGTCAACGAACAACCGCTCTTGACTTTGGAGGATTTCAACGAGTGCGTGAGCACGGCTTTTGCTCGTCTTCCCGAAACAATCCGTCATGCTGCCAGTTACGTGTATTTAAATGCCGAAGGGAACAAGTGCCAGTACACTACAGGAAAGCATAAATTCTTAGCCGAACAGGTTTGCGATCGGAAATTACCCGACAAAATGCACAACAGAAGTTGTTTAGATTAACCAAATGGTCGGCGACTATTTTTTCACATGTGATAGTCTTTGGCTGGCAGACCAAATGGACGACGCGGGAAAAGTTTTCATCTATTATTTCGACCAACAATCCACGTAATATCTCTTTAAGATCTCTTTTAATAGAATTCAGCAGAATTGAAAATTTGAACAATGCTATGCAATTCAAACACATTTCTCGACTTTGTAACTCAACGAAAACAGTCTAATATTTGAATTCTGATTGTTAATGAATTAAATGAACTAATTACTGAATTTTTAGTGCTAATCCGTGGCCTTCATGGACTGGTGTGATGCACGGCTATGAAATTGAGTTTGTTTTCGGTGCGCCTATCTACAATACCTCTGCCAATTATACAAGTCGAGAAAGAGTCCTTAGCCAAAAGATGATTCAATATTGGAGCTCATTTGCCAAAACAGGGTAAGTCGATGTGTACAACTTTGTAAAATACATATGAAAGTGCACAGATATGCAAGGCTATTTGAGATTTATTCATTTAGGGTGCCTACTTTGCGCACGAACAAAGAGATCGATGAGTGGCCCCAATATCACAGCCTAAATAATCGCCGATGGATGCAACTCAAAGGCGGATCACACGTGAAGCCCATTCCGGCAATTAAGGAGAAAGAATGTCAAGTGTGGCGGACAGGTCGGTACAAAGCGTTAAAAAGCTACTCTTAAAATGCCCTAAATTTTTCCCCAATAAAAAATAAAACACAAAGAACAATGTATAAAGTCGGATATAAAAGTGTTTTGATCACTTATTGGTCAATTTACTCAAATTTAATTTTGAACTTTAATATTGAAGTGTATAAAACGCTAAAGGTTATTTTGTATGCTAAAATGCTTAAACCTATAAAAGTCGTTTCGATCCTAAACTATATACGGCTTTTATGGACAGATCGTAAGTGGATCTCGTCAGTATAGGCTTACGATCTGTGTTAATTAATTCTGATGTAAAAACAGATGATTAATTTTCGATAGTTCGAAAACCAGATGGTAAGTTTTTGATAGTAACTAGTTTAAATTACCTATTGTGATAACAATTCCATTTGTGATTTAAATTTCCTATTGGTCCGACTCATTAGCAGAGTTCCAATAGCTTCACGAAAAACACAGTAAATGGATTTTGGGGACAGAGGAGAGAATAGAGTACTCTCCGAACTACATTAGAAATATTGTAAACAAATATATCGGTCTACTTTTTGATGAAATATCCTTAATAATGTTTGAATTGTACAGAAAATACACACTTCTCTTTCAACAATCACTTTTCAGCTCGCGATATGGAGTACAATGAATATGGTTCGTTATTTTATCCTAAAGTATGTAAAATCAATGATATTCCACCTATTTAGTGCATCCGGAAACAAGTGCCACTGCTCCCATTGCTCCATTTTATTTCGCCACTGCTTTCATATATCTCTTTTCCCTGTTAATATCCATATATAACGCCTAATTTCTATTCTAGAGACATTCCATGGTAAATATGTTGCTTTCTAATTGAAATACTTTTTGTACATTACTCTCCTTGATACATATCACTTAATCTTCGTCACATTTATTGTAGCATTCAGTAGTCATTTTATAGTGACATGAAACATTTTAGTCAATTACTTTTGATGGTTGTGATATTTAATGTTTAATTCACAATGAAAAATAGTGCAAATTTCGCAGTATTTTCTTTTTAATTGTGTAATGTAAAGATACCAGTAACTGCGACCTCGGAATTCTCTCCTTTTTATGTTGCATTTTGAAGTAAAAATGAAATCTCGATATAAGTTCCCAAAATTCTCAACTTTATTCCTGTACGTTGTTGGCCAAAACTTTAACTTGGCTGTGAGGTATCTAATTCCTTTTTTTGGCTATTGTTTTGTTATATGGAAACACGATTTATTTGTTTAGATTGAAATAAATAATATAAACTTTAGATATACAGAAGAATAGGAACGGCTCAATAATTCTAAGCTTGTCCCTTTTTGTGTATTTTAACTTTAAATTAATTCCGGCTTGGAATGTATAAAATTAGACTTTGAAAGTCGCTATATTTTAATCGAAAATGGCGGCTGCAGTGTGTTTTTCTCATGTTTAAGTGCAAACATCGCAGGGCTTGATGAACTTTCCAGATATGGAGCTATTTCGAACTCATAAAAAGCACTAGAAATTCACGTGACTTTCAGCGAAACTGTTGAGATCCTTTGTTCTGTGATTTCGTGGGTATTACTTTGTAGAAGCCTTTATGCTTGCGTTCGTCCTCAAAATAATGTAATTACTTGTGGACAAAAGCAGACCCGATTGTTTGAAAACCGTTCCTTAAATAGTTCGGCATTGTTTCTCATGAACTCAATTTGCAATTTTATTGCTTTAATTTCTCAACAACAATTGCGTTCGGCCGCAGCAACATTGGGACTAATTGGACAGCGTTATTGCAAATTAATGGAAATAAAAATATACACAAAGCGAGAGGCACCTTAATATATTACAAACATTGACTGCAAAACGAACTTCAAAAAATAATAATGCTAAAATTTGAAAACCAAATATCATTTGGTATCGATGCTCAGAGTATTCATATTCCGTTATGACTTGATGAAAATGCTCAAAGTAATGAAATCGAGTTCGGAATTGCAACATATATAACCATGATACACCATTAAAATGGATGGAATCTAACAAGATTATTCTAATCTACACTCGTATATCTACAGCATGGAAGCGAGAATTTTAAGTTTACCATAATTCAAGCGAACAAATAAATAAATGCGAACTGTGTATGGATACATAGATGGCGTTAGAAGTAATATTTGGCACAATTGTAAGAGTGAAAGTTGTATTTTGTAGGAGAACTGTAACAGATTTGCATAAATCTTGCATGTTTCGCTCTTTCACTTTCCTTCAGATATGATCCTCTTTGCAACAAAGGCGCCGGATCGTTTCATCGGTGCATTTTCGAACACAGCAGAGTTCTGTCAATTTCTCGACGTTTCTCGTTCCTGTAAATAAACATTAAATTACAAATAAGCACGTGAGAAAATATGCTTAATGCACTATTTTTATTTCCTTCAAAAGTAATAATTCGTATAGTCAGAAGTCTTGTGATGTTTGTTAGTAAACAAGATTTTAATGCCATGTATTAATTTCTCCCACTATTTTTTGTTGTTTGTATTAAATAGCGGATGTTTATGTGATTTACGAAATTTGTGGCTAGTAAACATTTGAATTGAGTCTATTATTACTATTCCCACTGGTCTTTTTGGATCATAATCTATGTTCGTTCCATGTGAACGGAACCATTAATTAGAAGTTTCCGGCAAATATATCACACATTGTGAAACACAATTTCAACTTGAATTGTTTTTCTCGAAAATGTGTTTTGGCTGGATTTACTACAGTGACAAAAATGTAAAGTCACAGGCCTACGCTCCTTTTTTGTAAAATCTCTAAAGGTATGATAATTACACACAAAGGCGATGCTCGCTTGCTTTACACTGTGGTTCAAAGAAATATATGGACAAATTATAGTTAAAGCAAAAAATGAGCACTCAGGCACTTTCTGCAATATTTGTTGCGCGTTTTTAATGAAATCATTATTTAACAATTTTTAAATCTAGGGGATCAATACAAGCATTGTCGTATATTGCATGATATGGTGCTGAAAAAATTTTTGCTGTTTTTATACGTTATAGAACAATTTCTATTTTGGGATAAATTCTATCTAATATTAATTTAAAAGATTCAGTCTGCATTATGCAGACTGCATGATTGCCTCCCGTTTTTTTTCGGTAAAACATTTACAAAAGTAGCATAGTGCTCCTACTTTAAAATAATACCGTAAACAAACTGAAAGTCTAAATCTGGATTTCTAAGAAATCAGAAAACAAACGAACCTGCTGTTCTGTGCGTCACACTGCCTCTCTTGTCTATCAAGAACAGTGGTCTCAAATGTTGTGGGGGACAATGCTGACAGATTTCACGCGTCCGAGTGGTCAACTTTAGCCCGCAAAGGCGGACAGGGTCATCTTTCTTCAAATTTGCATGATACTGTGATATAAGAGCTCGAGTAGCAGCTGCAACTGCCTGTAAAGGAATTATAATTGGATCTGGCTGATAGACATAAATTGTGTAATGAATGAAATGAATTTATGCTTTCAAAGCGCTGAAGTTTATACTTTAATGAGGGGATAATTCTTTTTTTGACAATACCTTAAGCTTACATTTGAGACTTAGACCAAGACTTATATTAGGCTTAAGCGGCTCCCTTTCCACCTTGGCCAAGCTTTGATATTCGGCACTACGGAAAAAATGGCAACAAAGACTGACTTAATAGCAAAAAACGTTATGCTTACTGTAACCGCAAATCCAAATAAAATGCACTTCTTGTGAAAAACTCATAATTATATATCGCATAGCTTGAATATTCCCACGACAATCTCTTAAATTATAATACTAATGTTGCTAATGCTAAAAATCTTTGCTCGAAAAAATGAAAATTGCAATAGATAGAGTGCATATCGCTTAATTGCAATCGGTATGTTTCTGAATTAAATTTAATTCCACAATGTATCACCCATAGTTCTCTTCAATTTATCTTAATATCCAACCTTATTGCTAGCGGCTAGAGAATTGAGCGAAGGCCGAGAATCAAACGGTGATGAGAATGAGCTGTCCACAAGCATAAATGGATCTTCTGCGCTGGAAGCCTTCTCTGCTTCGGCCTTGTTCCGATCCAAGAGTTTTTGGCGTAGCGCGGATCTACTCACCAAATATCTAAAAAATCACTATGAACAGTTAAGTTTATAATAAGAGTTTTCTATTCTCAATCATCTTCTGTGCAGGACCTCTAAAACCTATCTAGAAGAAAGTACAATAATTTTTTCCGTAAATTGTACAAGGCTGGGTCACATTTCCTTTAATAATCTCTACAAAACTCACCTTTTTCGATTTTGCCTCTGGCTGATTGTATTCTTTGTTTTTTCCTTGCGCGGCTCCTCCACAACAAGCACTGGGCGTCGTCCATCGTCTTCCGTGCCGATGTTGACCAAAAGCGAAGGAGCTTCCTCATCCTCGCCATCTTCAGCCTCGAATACCAAATGCTCTTTTTCCGTGTCATCCTCATCACCTTCTTCGGCGGCTATACGTCCGGTGAAAATCATTTTTTCCAATTGATCGCCAGAACTATCGCTCGAAGACGTGCCGCCCGAACTCCTCCGCTGCACAAACACAATTTCGACGGGTTGTTCAGGCTCCACAAATTCGGATCCTTGTTCATTGGAAGGAAAAGCATTGGCGCAGCAGAGAGTGATTAGTAACAGCCATGAAATCGTATGGAAAAATGTTAAATTATAGTGCGCATATTTAGCCGGGACCGTCATATTTTTGTTTTTGGCACACAACGAGTTTGATTCACGTGTTTTACTTCTGAACTTGGCTGGAATTTTTGGACGCTTTGGAACTGAGGTTGTCTCAACTAGGTCAAAGTCCATTGTCGTCGCTTGCCCAACTAAAAAGATGTTTTCAGGATTTTTTCATTGGATAATAGTGCGACGTGAAGAGAAGTACCAAACACATATATATTTAGTCAAAACGTAAGGGATTATAATTTTTGTATTGGAGAAGCGTTCAGCGAATAAATCCTAAGAAATATTTCTAAAAAATTATTCAGATATCCTGCAGTACCTTATTTATTTTTGTATAACACGCCTTTTTTCAAAGGAGCTTAGTGCATTAGTGAAATAAAACTGAAAACACAAAAAAAAGAAAAGGAATAAAAAGTAGGCGTAAAACCGTAAAATATTTATGCAGTAACATTTAAAATAAAGGCCTAAACAATGTGCAAAGAAGGTTTAGTTAGGAATTCATTCTTTCGTTCATAAAGTTGGTACATGTTGCAGAAAGGGCAAACATGAGCTTTGTTGCCAAAGTTTACAGTCCAAAACGCACTGGAAAGGAGAGAAGGTGAATAGTGCATATTTTACGTCACACCAATGGACCTTAGTCCCTTAGGTCATAGAGGGTGGAGACACGTGGTAATCCGACCGCTGGACGCTAAAAAACGCTTTCCTGATAAACCTTCCAAATTGCAATGATTTTTTGTTGAATTAAATGAATGGTTTTGGTTTGGTGTAGGAACTACTTTTGTACTATGCTACATACTAATCGCAACGCTATTATCACCCTTCGAATATCAAGGCATAAAATATTTATTTAAAATGAATAAATTCCTGAGATTAAATGAATTCTATTTTCACGTGTACCTTCACGAGGGAGAAATAAATCCTCGGTCGAGAGTCAAAACACATATTTTTACAGACTAATAAATTCGTAGAGGCTACTTTGGATTAGGGTTTTCCTAATCTATACGAAGGTATATAAGGACCACTGTCTAATGAAAAGTAAATGTTCCAGCAGAAATTCTCAAGGGGAGAAAATGCGCACTGAAAATACGATCGAGAATGCCATTATTTTGGAGCGGACATGCGAATGCTTTTAAAATAACAGCAAATGTAGGCGATGGCGGAGCATTATATAGGTGTGCTTTTTAAAATACTGGGTGACCCAAAACATGATCTCATTCCAGAAATGATATATTTACTCATCCTGGTTCTGGGCGGGGGTGGAACGAAAGGATGGGCCCGGCTGCAACACTCGAATTTTTAATAATGAACATATCCAGACACCTAGATGCCACCTTTCCTCCGTTATGCACAAGTGAACCTGGCATTTACGCGCTCCTGACCCGCCTTAGAACTATTTTATTTATTTAAGACGGAAACTGAACATACCTTGTAAAGGTATCATGATTTCCCACATTTACGCAGTGTCTTCTTCAAAACAGGCATGAATAAGCAGCAGTAGTAAAATAACAGTCTTGAGTTGACGCCCACAATGGAATTTTATAGAAGATTCATGAGACTTTCATGACATGGAAGTCTTAGGGAAAGGTTGCAACATGGTGTTCTCGCTTTTAGGTTGCTAAAATTGTCACACACAATATGCCGGTAAATATAAAAGTACAGACAGACACGCCTACACAGCTTCTGAATTATATCCTCGCTTCCAAGTTGTTTACAATAAACCAGATTTGTATTGAGCAATTCGAAAAAGGTTGTCAGAATCCAGGTCTTGTATAAACATATACTAACAATAGATTCAATAGCATGAAAAAAGTCACATGTGAAACATCAGCTACACTCACGAGCTGTTTTGAAATGTTAATCCTCCACTTCCTTCTATATGAATTTTTCGGGCTACAATATTAGAAAGAAAACATCATCCTCTATTGTACCTTATTGTGTATGCTACTCATGGATTGTGAACCATTTGATTATTGAGAAGTGGAATAAAATTGTCGCATTCTTAAAATTTTCAATTTATGAAAATTCTGGCTCATTCGCATTTGTAACATGAACTCAGAAAATTCAAGAAATGGTGAATAAAACATTAACTAAGTTTAATTATGGTTAATAGCAACTGCAGCTATGGACATGGAGTTTTGATACCCAAAGAAATTCTGGAATGTCAACACGCGACATTTCGTTTAATAATTGATCCATAATTTTATTCCATATTAGTTTTGGTCATAAAACTCCATCTCATATTTTCAGCAATAAGCAAAGGTACGGGATGTCTACTGCTGGCAGTGCTTAATAATTAATATGGCAGCGTCACTTTGCACACAGCCGGGATCAGAGTCTGCCCTATAACTGGCTAGGTGGGTGTTGGAACATCATATGGAGAGCCCATATCAGCTTTCTTCTTTTGTAGCAATGACCAAAAAGAATAGTACCGTTTGTTCCTAGCGGAGTGTGGGAAAACATGAACGAACCTAGGCCAATTGACTTTTTACTCCGTTACACGTTATACATAAATTTCCCAGTCTTTCTTTTTTATCCATATCTTGGCAGCCAATTTCCACGGTTGAATCATTAACATCAATAAAAACACATCACATGAGCTTGGAGGGACAGTATAACACTAGTGCTTTTCGGAGTAATTTGAGGGTATTTCTCACGCATGATAATAACGGTAAAAGTAAATATCACTCGCGTAATAAGAAAAAGCGGAAAACAGTAATAAATCATAACTACCGTTACTTTCCCATATGAACTTTTAAACAATGAACTTTAAAGAAACATTACGAAAAATCTAGTTTAAAGATCTTTAAAAATAACAAAGTCCTTATAAAATTTAGTGCTTACTTGAATATTAACTTTACTAAAGAGATATTTTATTAAAACTTTATAAAAATATTTTACATTGAAAGAATAGTTTTTATTTCCGACACGTGATGACGTGCGAGAATAAGGAAATTTATCATTTTTATGACAAATTCGAACCCCTTTAACTCGCTCCGAATTGTAAAACTGATATTTATATGTACCAACTCAAGCGATACAAACGCGCTAACACTAAGGTGATCTACTACCAGTGACATCGAGAGTACCGATAGTATTCGATCCGGCTAGAATGCTGACGAGCCCCAAACGATTTTAATGCTCCTGGTTTGGCTAGCATCCATTTTAGCCGACCTACGAAGTGATGCGCAACTGAGTGGACCGTATGGCTCTCTTTGGAGTGGACTGAGCGGTTTGGGGACTAACCCAGACGGGCCGGGTCCAGTCCGAAGGCCAAGCTCTTGGCCACTTAGACTTTTTTGGAACCGCTATACTATACCTCATCACATTTGTTTTAAAAATTGAACATTTGCACGTAAGAAATATTTTGCACTCTTTGCATCGAAATGGAGACAGTAATTATATGTGTGCCTGCCGATTTTGCAGCGTGAGAGAATCGAGAACATTATATGACGAAAATATCAAATTTGTGCGCAGAGGACTTTGCTATCGAAAGAAACGAACTTTGCTATCGGCCCAAGTACAAAAATGTAGTACGAGGAATAGGCGTGGAAAATTGGATTGAATTGCAGGACATTTTGTGAAGTGATCAAATCTACTTTGCATAAATAATTGAACCGAACCCTATATTAAGTATTTGTGCAAACCTTGAGAAGTGCCGATCGCATCGAGAAGGTCGCATTGAGAAGGTCGCATCATCCAATCACACTAACCCTCAATACTAATATCAATAGGAAGATCCGTGTATAACTTGGTAGTGAGTATACTGAAGTTTCAGAAGCTAGATTGCTTTCGCATATCTATTTTTCAGATTTTATGAGCTTCTTAAAATTTGGTCTCAAATTATTCACTTCCAATTGACTCTAAAGTTTAGAATCTAAACATACACGGCTATGATAGACCTACAATTTATATGTGAATTATCAATTCTCGTTTAAAAAATACGTCGGTTGCATATTTCTTTACTATAATTAGCATATATGACGTTCCATTTTTAGGACAAATAATTATAAATTACCTTTAAAAGGCATCCAATGTTTTAAAAATCTTGAAAATGGAACGGCTAACCCGACTCTGATAAAACCTATAATTTACCTTGGAAGCCGATAGCTTAGACAATCTGGCTTAGACAAAATTCTCCGAAATTCGCCCTTACGTTAAATAATTGCTTACTTTGCAAGAGCACGTGAAATCGGGCTAATGCCTCCGGAAATAGAAGTTTCCGTTCCCGAGAGGTTTCTTTACATCCCCATTACAGGTAGCTTTTAAGGCACGTTGCAATAGGTTATTTTAACCCATTATTGCCTAGTGTATGCAAAAACGATACGCAAATGGTGACCCCATTCGTTCCTAGTGTATCGTTTTCGATACGCATCGAATTTTGCGCGCGCCCGGCGCGCACATGAGGCGCGCGCCTCGCGCGAGGCGCAAGCCAGGGTGGCGCCCGAGGCCCACGCGCCTCGGGCGCCCCGCCGGCGCGCACGGCGCGCGCCCGGCGCGCGCGCAAAGTTGGTACACTCTGACTGCCTTGAAGCAAACCGCCCGGGGCGCGCGCCTCGTACGCGCGCCCGGCGCGCAAAACGCGCCTTGGGCACCCGCTAGGCACTCCTTAGCCACGCGCCAGGCGCGCGCGCGCTGCGCGCGCGCCTGGCGCGCGTACGGGGCGCGCAAAGTTCACTCGGGGCACGCGCGCTTCGAGCGCCCCGCGCAGGCGCGCGTCGCGCGCATGACGCGCGCCGCGCGCGCAGGACTCTTGCCAGAGACATACCCAAGGCGCGCGCGCACCTTGCGCGCCCGGATTATGCGCGCGCGCGCTCATACGGGGGCGCGCGTCGGGCATACCCCAAAAACGAAAAATCGCTTTGGCATAGGAGGGTCCCCGCGCGCGCCTCAGCCGCGCGCGCGGCGCGCAAAACGCGCCTGGGGTACCCCCTAGGCACCCCCTAGCCTCGCACACTTCGCGCGCGCGCCCGGCGCGCGCCTTGCGCGCGCGCGGGACGCTCGAAGTGCACCCACTGTTTTTTGGGGCACGCGCGCTTCGAGCGCCCTGCGCGCGCGCGAGGCGCGCGCCTGACGCGCGCCGCGTGCGCAAGACTTTAGCCAGAGACCTGCCGAACGCGCGCGCGCATCTCGCGCGCCCGGATTATGCGCGCGCGCGCACATACGGCGGCGCGCGCGCATACCCCAAAAAACCCCAAAAACGAAAAATCGCTTCGGCATAGGAGGGTCTCACACGGCTCGGCAATGATGGGTTAATCTCTGGTTTAATATAAAAAATGCTTTTTGATTTGCTAATATTCCACACACTTGTTACTTGTAAGACTTTCTCTTCACGTGATTGGCTTTCAAACAATAATCCTTTCGTGATTCTGTTTGGAACCAAAGTGCGCTTCTAGGAAGCGCATTGATATAATGAATTGTGATCTCGTGACTGAATGAATGCGAAGATGAAGTAATTCCCTATGAAGTAAGTCCCTTTTAGCAAATAAAAATAATGAATTTCGAAATAAATATAGATAGCCTAGCCCATTGACTAAGTCAACTAATTAATCAATTAAATCATTTACATTTCTCATTTATCAAAAATTCTTTTTGTCATATTTTATTACTATGCAGTCAAAAAAACTCACAATTTGTATAATATTTTATAACACTTTTGGATAAAAGATTAAAATAATGCAATTGTGGATTCATGGGTACGAAAGTTTTCGACGCTTTAATGCTCGAAAAGTTTACAACTAAAGAATATCCTTTGTTATATTCAAGCATCACAGTATTTATGTGCTACATACATACCGTATTTCCCTAATATAAACCCCCTATAATTTAACACTCCTAGAGAAAGAGAAATAGTGTGTGAAATGAGAGGTTAGAGAAAAATTTTGCCCAAATTTCGGGGATTGATATAATTAAACCCCCGGGGTATATTAGGGGAAATACGGTATAATAACACAAATATCTCTATCTGGAAATTTTTTATGTCCTTAAGCATATTTGATAACACAAGTTTATACGCACAGTATCAACGAAAAAAAATTCGCAAAAAGTTGGAAGGTGCTAGAACGTCATTTCAAACCTTTACACTATGGGAACTTCCGCAAGGACATTTGTTTGCCAATTTAAATCAGCAAATTGTTTCTCGGTATTCATAAACAATATTTGTAACTTATTGTAAGCATCTATGTAACAGCGTAGGCGTTTTACCTTCGTTTGTATCCCACGAAATCAAAATTGGTAAATTTTTTGTGTAAAATTTGGACTGTTCGGTAAGGTAAATAAAGCGCACTAGTTTTTTGGTGTGTGAAGATTTTCTACCAACTACAGTACGCTCTAAAACTTTCATAAGCCAACGTTTATTCAATTATTCTTAGCGTATTTGAACGTGGATAACTGGTTCACAGTATTTATTCAGAATAAAAAACAATTACAGATGATATCGAACTCTGTGGCTTTAGTATCTTATTCTAGCAGTTATTTTTTTCGCTAAGCAATTTCGTAACTCCTACAAACACTAAAATGTCCAATCTTCGGAATGAAATCAAATTTCAATAATCAACTTCATAATCTTTGCCGGCAGATATTATTTTTCATATAAAAGAAGGAATGTTTCCAAAACTTTGATTGCAATATAAACTTTAGAATAGCAAGAAATAAGTTAATGAAACACATAATAAGTAAAACTAGAGAATATGGCTACAAGAAAAATAAAATATTTCAGGCGTAATGCAGAGATTGAGACAAAACCCGTATAGGAACTTAACTTTTAGATTTTCAGTTTACCACAAATAAAATATTGAATTTGTAAAAAATTTTCTATTTAAACATAAAGCAGTTCCTAATACTAAACATATAAAAAAGAACTACAAAAAGGAACAGTAGTACCCATAGCAGTGGTAATTTGTATAGCTACAATGATAAGTAAGAAATTATTGAGATTAGAAGGCCAAAGAGGTTGTTCAAATCGACGAAATAATATATAAAAGCAGTCCTGTATATCTGCATAGAAAGTTTTTAGAAAACTAAGCAAATGTTCATGAAAGCTCTATACGGATAGATATCTTACAATTTTTGAAGCAAACTTATATGGCTCAGAAGTAAATCATGTCCTTTGTAGCCAATGTTATGCAGAATCGAAGAAATAATCCATATGTGTTGTCAATGTACGATTCTATTTGGTATAGCATTTAGGCGCTGAGAAATAACGGAGTACAGGTTTGGTGAAAAAGACATCATTTGCAGCAGAAAGGTTTCACCTCGTCGTCTCAAATTATTATTATAGATTAAATTATTAAGTTAATAGAGAAGTTAAAATTGAGATAGAAAGAAAAATATATAAAATTATTACCTGCGCAGGCTCGGGATGTGCAGCAAATTTCTAAAATAGAGAAGTTAAAATTGACATAGAAAGAAAAATATATAAAATTATTACCAGTTATTTTTCCAACTCCGCCCATAGCGTCTAAAAATAATTAAATGAAATTAAGTAAACAATTTTCGGCCGATAATATAATGACCATTTTTCATTAGTTCCGTTATCCGTTCTAGTTAATTTATCGATAAAATATTTCTAAAAAACCTTACTTCTCTTGCTATCGTGATGGTATTTCGTTCCAGCGGTCATATACCATTTTCGTTTTTCTTTCATAGGGAAGGACTCCGTATCTGGACTTTTCAGGCAACCATTGCAGACCTAAAATTTTCTTATAGTATCCTTGGACAGTTTTAACAAATAGTCGCATTCTAACAGTAATCATATCATTTTCATACCTTCTGAATATGCTTGATGAGTAGAGCTCCGCAGCGTCTGGGATTTCTCTTCTCTAATATAAATGGGGATCGTTTTTCTGGGATGTTGGCTGGAAGATTTCCTGAATCATCAATTGAATCCACTAGTTTGTAAAATTCCTTCTCGTCTGATTTCAGCTCTTCAGCGGTGAATCTTTTTCTGGCAGTGAGTTGGTTTGCATCAAGATTTTGCGTTATCATAGGAATAATAACCGGTTGAAATGTTAGCGCAATGCCAAATTTATCACTGTTAAATTTCGGCTGTTCCCGATGTATAACATTATACGTGCGATAAATATTTCCACCAGGGCCAAACCAAGGCTGCACCATATGATGAATCGAAACGTCGTTAGGAAGGTTTAGAATATTGGAATGAGCAAAGTTACAAAGGGCACTGCTAACGCATAGAAATAAAATATTGGATAACATTAGGCAACGGAGTAGTGTTAAATTCCAAAAATTTGGTCGGACAGATAGCGTCGACTTCTTTACTTCTGGCTTTGTTAATGGTCCGTAAGAATTATTTATTGTACAGGAATCAGGAGAATATTTGCAAGTTTTCGGCAGATAATATAAAGGACTCGCAGTGGATGTTGTTGGAGAAATTTCGCAACGGTTAAACATGGCGAATAACGGCTCCAAAATGCAATTTGTCAGCAAATGTAAGTATCTATAAACGAAAATTATACATAATCCACAATAAAATTACCACAATGCCTCATATACAAATCAAGTGCTAGGTCAAAAGCAATTGATGCAGTCTAGACTGCATATAGAAAGTTCATCTTTAATGCATTATAAATAGGCAGTTTTGAGCTAATAGGAAGACGAGGAGGCGGGATTTCTCCTTTAGTATGAGAAGGAATATATAATTAGCGGATATAGAGGAGGTAGCACGAGAGCTGAGGTGTGATGTCAAACTGAGCCGGATATCGGGGTAAATCAAATAGGGTGTGATAATTTATCGAAATCGTTTGGGAGCTACAGTATTCGTTTGTATATAGCCAAAGGCATTATTCTGGCAATTTTAATTGAAGCAAAATCCTTTCCATCGGAAAGGGGATATTTGCTCAGTTTGGTTTTCCAAGTTGATCTTTTTTATTCTTTGAGAGATATAAATGAACATGAAAAATAATAGTCAATACAAATAATTAGTGTAACAAAATTGTGATACACCAGAAGTGTGGGTCATTTCCAATGAACCATAGAAAATAAGACTAAGCTGACTCAAAAAGTTATGCCTTAATAAAGAGCTATCTTTTATACAATCAAAATTGGAACCTGGTCATACATTTTCAGACACTGGTCAGCGTCAATAAGACGTCACTATAAAGTGTATTCACACGTGAAATGGTTTATGATGTAAAGCCAGACCAAGTTTTGGGCAATAACGGTTCTCACAGCTTCACCAAGTCTTATATATAAAATAATAGAACCTAGCCAGATCAACCATCTGAGACAATCGTCGGCGTCACTAACACCCCATTTTGGCGCAAATGGGCGTCAGGTCTGTTGTTTGTTTCAGAATTACGGCAGCAGTGGTCTCGGACAAGCCCGACAGCTAAAAATATTCCCACCGGCCACAATAAATATTTAATACAAGTCCATAGTTGGGAATAATGGCAAAGATTACGCCCAATTGGACCACAAAGAGGCGGTCATAGCTGAGTTATGCGACACCCGAATTAACGGCGGCTCTTGGCTCATACCTCGTGATTGTTTCGAATCGGCAAGTCTGTTGCCCACCCACAGCAGTTAGGTGTGAGCTGTTAGGTTCGTCATGGCAAAAAGCAAGGAGTGGGACCCATCGGGTTTTCACCTATTGTCATGTATTCGTGTTTACCGCGAAAAACGTTAAGAATTCGCCGCGTGCCTTGTACAAAAGTTATTTCATGAAAACACCATGAGGAAAGTCACAAAGCTTCAGTATAAGTCTGCAAAAGAATGAGTTCAAAACACGTTCAGAGTATACAAAAACATCTTCTTTGTTAAATTTTTGTCATTTGGAGAAAAGTGCGTAAACCCTCTGAGAAAGTTAGTCTGGGTCATTGCTACTGTCTTTATATAACAAAATGATACCTAATGAGGGTACTAGTAATAGCGAGATAAGGTTTACTGTATTTTGGTTTAAGAAAATTTTGGCATTTAAGTTCTTTCAACAGGTTCTATTAGAGATATCAAACAAACGTTTCTTTAATTAAAAGGCTATAGAAAGAAGCGCTAACAGCAATAATGTGGCGGCAATTTGAATGTACATTTTGCCAATGCAAATAAATGATGACAATAATTTAGTCATCAATATTTTAGTCATCATTCATTTGCATTGGCAAAATGTACATTCAAATTGCCGCCACACTATTTCTGTTAGCGCTTCTTTCAAGGCGCCTACGGTATTTCCGACCTGAGGATTTCCGACGAGGGATTTCCGACCCAGACCCAGGATTTCCGACCCATTTGGGTTGGAAATCCTCGTTTTATAAAATGACAATATTTGGCTTTTAAAGCCATTTTAAGGATTGTTCGGGAGCTTAAGACTAAGACTAAGTCTGTATTGGCCCCAGATTGTTCGAGCCGCAAGCCTAAATCCTTCAGTGTGCCCTTTTAAGGGTTGTTTTGGGCGTTTTTATAAAACGAGGATTTCCGACCAAGTGGGTCGGAAATCCTCGTGAATTTCGGTCGGAAATCCTTATTTTACCTCTTTCAATAGCCTTTTAATTAAAGAAACGTTTGTTTGATATCGCTAATAACACATATTTAAAAATTACTTTATTGCATAACCAAGCGAGAGTTTCATCAACTTACTGCAACATTTGATACAAACATATAATAGACATAGAAATCCAATCAATGAGAAGTAACACTAGGGCTACGCAAGCATGGATTCCGGACTGGGTTTTGTATTTTTCTTTTCCCTAGCCTATGTTTTACCACAGCGCTGTAGTCTCTACAGAATGGGCTGCGTTGTAAAGCAGACATGAAACACGTCTTTTCGACAGAGACAAAGACATACACAAACCCATTCTCATGTCTGCGCTGTAATGCTCTTTGCAGTGAAGACAAATTCATTTCATTTCATTTTGGGTGTACACAAAGAAGAACAATTCTAGAAAGAAAATCAAATCGATTTGATCGGACTGGATTTACGAAATGGGCTGCTCGCTGGGTTTTGTAGAGAGCACTGAAATACACAAAACAAAGAAGAGACTGTGATTAAACTAGAGACTGGGAAGAGAATAATACACAAAACCCAGTCCAGTTTCCATTCTTTGCGTAGCCCAAGCATAACTCAAAAAGTGATTTTTAAGATGATCAGAATTAATATAAGAAAAAATGAGGTATTAACTCTCCCAATCTGATAATCTTTTAACTCCACGAATATTTATATTTTCAGTAAAATTGTAATGAAGTAAAACAAAGTATGCGATTTGGAGGACCAAAACTTCAACTGTGAACATTTGGGAGCGTACTTTAATGCATCAAATACAATTGTGAGGTCACAAAAATAAAAACGATACACGTGGAAGCGGAAGAACTACACGTCTGAAAAACAATGATGACATATTTTAAACAAAATGGCTCTGCAAAATTGGGTTCACTTTAGTACTACCTAACCGATGGAATGAGCCGACTGGTCAACTTTCCAAATTTCGCCCAAACTTTTGCGAGAAACTATTCTCAAATTTCCAAATTGAATTTCCCAAGCTGCGTCGTTGCTGTTTATTATTTGTTTGTTTTGCGCGAAACATCAAAAAGAGTGTTTGCGTGGGCAAATGAGGGTTCAATTATTGGATTAAAGCGAGCCATGGATAGGAATACATAATGGAGCCATTTTGGGAAATCTCAATTTCTACATATCAAATTATTTGAGCACTGTGTTTTCCTCTCAGGATTATGACGCATTCCGCCCTTCCTGTTTCTTATTTGCGGTATAAGATCATCCAAAAATATGCAAGGTCCAAATTAGGCATTAAAAGGCTTCCGGAATTATAACCATAACAGTTCGGTAAAAGAAGAGAGCCAAAATCACGATTTTACTTATTTTGTGTTGGAAAAGGTCATAAACAACTTACAGACAACGTAGCTATTTTCTTATAGCTGCGTGTTTAATATTCGGGATGCCAGCTAAACGATTTCATCAGATTGTACCCTTTTTCAAAAAATATCAGTTTTAAGATACATTAAATTCTTTGGGGGACTTCATTACGGTAAAGTTATTTGCATTCTCGGACCAAACATTACGTTGACACTCGAAATAAATGTTCATTAATTTCTAGCCAAATTTTTGTGTCTATATCCTAAAAATTTCCGTCACGCGGTGTTTGAACTCTAAAGTCCAGAAGGCTTCTTAAGTTTAGAATTATAATCCTTGTAGTCTATCCATCCCATTGATCTCAATTAAGATTGAAAGCCTTTAAATCTGGAAATAAGGAAAAAAGGTGAATCATCGAATATGTTTGAGACTCAAATTACATTATAGAAAAGCTAACGAAAGCGACATTTGAAAAATGCACCCAAGCTAAGCGTAAAACCCGTTTGGATATGCTGCGGCTCACGTGCCCGGCGAGACCGGATACCGCAATGCAAACATATATGTTGAATCAAGGAAGTATGGATTATCAAATATTGCGCCTCACCTTTTCAAAGGAAATATTCTGAATTATTTATCCACAAATCCCGAGCATTATACGCAACAAAGCACAGCTCGAGGAATTTAAAGTGAAAATGCCAGGCTAAATAAATTTCAACAGAGAGATGTAAAAATATATCTGGACCGGATGTCCGATACCATCGATTTTGTTAAATTAAAAATGCCAACATAAAAGCTATTAATAACAAAATATAAAAACAGAACATATAACAAGAAATATAAAAATGATTGGTATAACGCTACATAGATTATACTTAGCAATTTTATTTATTTCCTGACATTGCAAGCTAAAAACCGCGGCCAAAATCTTAAATCATCACCATATCTTAAAGTGCAAAAATATTTTTAATTATTTTCTCCTGGAAAAAATTAATGGAATAATAAATAACACAAGCGGATGCTCATAAGAATAAAACTTCATGCAATTTTGAGGAATTTTACTCTAGGATATAGGATAAAATTTCTGCTGAGCATTTCTCCGGGTACATTGTTGTTGGCGGAAAATTTTGATCGAAAATTATCAGGTAATGTCGTTTGCGTGCAACTAAAATTCGTCTGTCCTGGTCGTCGTGGATTTTAATAGTGCCACGCCCAGTAAAACTTAGTCGCTTGAAAAAAACGAAACGGAGCAATAGCCAAGGCGGGGATACCCCTTTTTGGTTCGCGATTAAAGAGCACCAGATCAAAAGCCGACCGAATGTTTTTATTAGCCTAAATTAATCCCACGTCAAAAATGAGAAAAACAAAATTAATGAGTGGTCCTTCTTGGTGCCACCGCGAGCGAGAATATAGGTTTTTGTCATATCTTGAAAACAAGGAAATGGAAAAAGTTTAAAGTACATTTTAGATATTATTCAATAACAACCCAGAATGGGAAATAATCTAGACAGTTTTTAAGTGCCACTATCGAATTCTGCCCTTTAGAAATATGAAATGCCAACACGAAAGAAAAATTTCCTCTACCTAGCAAAAGATGTAAGTTTCGTCTATTCTTTTTTAAATATGAAATTTTGGCTTTTTTAGTAGAGATTTTAATACTTTAAAACATTAATGAACTAAGAAAATGTAAAAACCAGCAAACAGTTAATAGAATATTTCGATAACTTTTATAAGAAAAAAATAGACTGGTTTTCAAAAAAGATAATTTTTGTGAAAATTCCAGTTATTTGAGCGGTTTTCAACTTAGACACATGCTTAGATGAAAATTTTGGGGAGTTATCAAATTTCTAGCGGCAATTCCATACGAGCAACTTTCGGCCGCTACAATTCTGAAAGTAACTCCATTTCTTTCACGGAACTCAACCTTCAATGTACAGCCACGATTCACTAAGCCTCGGTTTTCAATTTCTCGGCAAATTATCACTATTCACCGGGCTGCAATTGCGACTTCTACAGTATGTACAACTGACTCTAAAAAGCATACAAAAGTTCTAGACTTTCCGTGTTTTACTTTGAAACTACAAAATACCCGGATATTCGGCCAGTATGTCTATGAATTAACCTTTAAAATTGTAGTGGGAGCTTGTAGGAAAATTCCCCACCAAAGCACAGGCTTTTGTCACGGTAAATGTGACACACTTAAAATGTTGTTGACAACCGGTTTCCTTTCTTTTGTGGCAAACAAATAGGGAAATGGCACACGCAATCTGGCTCCCAACCAAGCCTCGAAACAGTGTCGTAGAGTCTCAACTAAAATAGTTTTTCCCACAGTCGCTGCGCACCTTAGGGTGTCGCGGAAGGCTCATTAAACGCAAACTTCTATGAACAAAAAGATCAACGGATTTTGACGTGTAGCCAATTGTGTCCATTGTCACGGCTGGATATAGGTAGCAAATGGGCGACTCGCCCACTCAATTCCCCATTTGGCTGCAGAAGCTATTTTCCATACGCATTCTAGAAATAGTTTTCCTGGTTCATTCAAGTCTCCAGACACGAGCACGTGCAAGGTTAATTAATGTTCAGGGAATCAACGTATTGTCAGACGATTGTTCACTTTAGAATGTTGCAATTTAATATTGTTTACCCACGTGTCTAAATACAACTCAAATTTTGATCACAGTTTTTAACCTGTTAAACACCATTGCTTTTATCCCTTCGAGCCAATTTTTCGACACTTTTACGCAATCACTCCATATGATGTTCTCACAAAAGTTTGACCCAGTTCAGGGCCACATTTTGGGACAAACAGATTTGAAATTATATGGTTAAACATTTTTATCTCATATGAAATTATTGTTTTTAAGTATAATTTTGTTAAGAAAAAGCCGATTTTTACGTTATTGTGGGAAAATGAACTATTAACAAACAAATTTTCTAATCTGTTTGTTGCAAAATGTTGACCTTGAAAAACGACTCAAAGGGGTAAAAAAGCAGAGGTATTCAACAGGTTAAGGAACTTAGTCTTTGCACGTGAACAACGCGGAACTTAAATTTTTGGCAAAATGCGTGTCCACGCGATCCACATTTTCAGACAACAAAGCTGATCATAAGGGCAAAACGTAGTGCACTTTATGACGCAAATAAAATTTATTTTGTTTTATGTTAACTGAAAAGAACGAATAATTTGGTTACAAATTATACAAACACAAATGCAAGTTATTTAGATCTCGATCGCTTTTAGTGGGAGGTGTCGCAAAGTCATACTGTAGCACACTGGTCGAGAATCAGTTAGCCTTTAAGTGTTTATATGGAATATTTTAATATTATCAAATATACAATTTTGATACAAATTATAATATTTGACAGAATATTTGTGACAGAATAATGACACAATAACAATCCCGAGTTGATAGGTTCGTCGGCGTTTATACAGTGTGGAAAATTAACATATTTTCAAATGAACATTTGGGAGAGTTTAATGAATACAATTTCTTTTTAATGTTCTGGCGCATTTTTATATTAGTTTTTTTGAAGCAAGTTACATACAAATATTTTAGTGCATACTACGTGCATATTATAGTTCACACTTCTTCCGGCTTAAATCACACTACACACATGTTCACTTACAAACAACTTATATATAGACCGCATTATCTGCAGTCCAATAGTGTGTAGAATGATCTGCACATACAGCCGCTTTTATTCTCAATTGTTTACAACAAAGATACCCATACGTTTTTAAGCAGACAAAAAACGAACTAATTTCGTTTAATTTCACTTCTTATATGCAATGGAAATATGCGAAGTGTGAGAAAATACTTTAGTGCGAGGTATTAATTTCGTCCAACCGAGAAACATTGCATGAAAAAACAGCTAGTATGGGAAAAAGCGTCTGAGTTTTGCATGTACGACGTCAAAAATGCCATAAGCTATTCAGCTAAATACCAGACTGATGCTTGGTTTTTATAATGTTCAAAAGATATAAACCGACTGGTGATTTGTAAATGCCATTGAAATTTAGCACTGGGTGTAACAAGCAATAATTTGTGTGGAGTAATTCAGCATAATTGACAGGAGCACCCAGGGCCATACAACACCCATGGCCGAGGGGTTTACCCCTAAAAATCCTGGGTGTTCCACGGATAGAACTCATGATAGGCTAATGTAGCTCTAGTACACGCATTATTACTGCAGCTACTATCCCTAGTACATTTTTTCAAGATGAAATAAACCTAACAATCTAAAAACGTTTTTTTTAAGAAATGGTTGAAACAAAATATAATAAATTAAAACGAAATAGAAAAAACATTTTTATTTTCATTCAGGACTTGCCCGAAAGTTCGGGTTTAGCAAACTAACCAGAATATATCATTTTTGACTGGCCCTCGAACTTTCGGATTTTGTCCTCCAACGTTTGATGAGATCGATATTATTATACAACAGACACAAAGTTTAATTCATAACAAAAACAATAATTATTTTCCGTACCGCAGAAAGGTGCCTCAAGTTCGAATAAAGTGGTTCGTCTTTGAAACAGCCTTTGATACAGGATGCGGTTCCTTCAGATAATAGAAAGTTCATTTCATCTTACGGCGCAGATACCGGAAGAGAATCCTAAAATATCGACAAAAAGGCGAATTAAATATCTGAATTACGTCAGTTTGGAAAGAAAGGTAAATAAATATTGGAATATATAAATACCATTGTGTTCGAGCATATTTCGAGATAGTCTATGTTTAAATTCAGCAACCATAACGTCTAATTTCTTATAACACAATGTAAAACGCTCTTGTATTTTGATAATTTGTAACAAATCCCACCAAACTTGAATAGTAGGATTTATAGTAGGGTACCAAATTTGCAGTTCAAGTAGTATCGCAGTGTTATGTTTGTTCACTTCGTTCTCTTTGAGTAGATTATAGAAAGGCTACTCAGAAAAGTTAAGTTTCCCAAAATCAGGATGTCATGTTGCCTTTTTTAAAGGGTGTTTCCTTTTTTAAGCCCGAAAAACAAAAAACAAATAAAATGAGCAAAACCTTTTTGAGCAAACTTCTGTGAATTCTGTATAGAAGTATTTTATTATGACTGTCAATATATAACTTTTTCCTGCAAAGCCTTGCGTGAAATCCTACAATGTGTGGAGATGTACTTAAATGAATAATGATTATATTGAGCATGTGGAAAAGTACTACTTGTGGGCATACACACTTGGGGGTTAAAAACTTTATGCTAAGCAACCTTTACGCTTAGGTTTAGGCTTTTCAAAATTTTCTTAAACAAGTGTTTTCGATAGTTAATCAAACATCATCAATGCCGGAAAACTTGTTTTGCATAGCACAATATTTTTCTTTAAACGCCTTTGCTTTGGATCTCGGTTCAGAGAGTCAACGAAATGGCAATAGTGTATGGGGGCAATTAGTGGCCCAAGGACGTGTTCCTAGCGAGATTCCCGCGGTTTTCTCAGGACTCATAGGCCAATTTGGAGGGCATTCCTCTCATAACGCTGTTGGACATCGTTTTCGAGCTAAACCACGAGGACAACAGCAGCCCTTCTCTAATTTACATTTTCAGTTATTGTCACATTTTTACACCTTTCGCGACAACAATTGAGGTATGTTATATGATCATGATTTTTGTAGTTTTTGTATAAATAAAATATTAATATTATCAGCACAAGACACAATCCGGAAACATTGTCCAACATAATAATTGAGTTTGTACTTTCATTTTAAAATGCTGAAAATAAAACATTTTCCAAAAACTGAAAAGATGCATGTAAATCTTTTACTTTTTTGATAAGGAGCTTTTCTCATTTAGCACTTCATACGTTACAATTGATGATCAACCTTTATCCGTTTATATGATTTAACTGTATTTTTTAGCTGTAAATGAGTATAAACAAATTTATGTATTTTTGTTCAGAATAATACAATGGGAAGTACCGAGCGTGGATGTCAAACTGAGCCAATAGAAACACCGGTCCGTAAAGGTATATTGCGCAAATTCACCCAACGAAGCCTCTCCAGAACTCCGACATTGCCCAGCACACCGTTAAGTACCCACCGGCGACATTCTTCCACGGGACCAACCCACCATCGTCGGAAGTCTCACCAATGTGTCAATACCGTTAGCACTTTTTATTTGGTCCATATATTCCTGTCGACCCCTCTCCTATTTTCTATGCCGGGCTGTGTAGATCGGAGACAATTCCTTCTGAAATCGCCACTTAAAACGCTCCATCAAATGGGCTTTACTGCAGAAGAGCTGTTCCAATTCAAGGACTATCAGGCAACACAAGGATGCAAGGACGTAATGTTGCAATTAATTGCGCAGCCATAAACTCACTTACGTATATTATATCACTTACATATAATCTTTTGTGGCAGCAATCATTGTTCTCTGTTCTGGAATTTTTCTTTCTATATTTGCGAAGAAAACGGATCAAATAAAAGAGCATCTTTTGCGGCAGCAGTTTTGTGCTAGCTAAAGTGATTGACGCGCCAGACTGCGGAACACACATCCAAACCTCAAAAACATTAGTGCATTTTTCGCAGCCGTCATATTTGACTGATTGCATGTGAATGGAATATATCCGAGATAAAGCATAAGTCCAAAGTATAACGTCTACCTCGATGGAAACTATTTGCTGATGTAATCCTAAACCGCCTTTCGCAAAAGTTCCGAAGAATTTTAGGAAGCAATCGATGTTAATAATTCGGGAAAGCATAACATTATTCATTAGATTTTCTTTATGGCAGTTATTTCCTAATTTTGATAATAGGACTTTTGTGGGCAGAGGAGAGACTTTCATTACATGAAAATAACGTAATCAATGAAAACGAAACCAAAATAGTGTTAACTTTTTCGGTTTAAAATTATTTTCGTACTTAAAAATAAGTTATTCTGATAAAAGGTAATCAAAATTGCTAGAAATAAAATTAAGAGCGATACGTGTAAGTGTAGATAGAGAAAAATTATGAAAAAGTTAAAAATGCTAAAATGAAGAAACGCTAAAAATGTAAAAAAATTTATAAGCTATTACGACTAACTTTACTTAAAGTTTTAATATCCATAAAGATCTTTGAAATTGCGTAGAATTTAAATTCCTTTGCAACATTTCTGTTTATGCACTCTATTCAAATCAAACGACGATTTCTATGCGGTTTTAAAGAAATATGAAAAGCATCTGCAGCTGTTCCTGGACTTGTATAGTTTTACAGCAGACGCCCACTCGGGTCCGTCTCGGGATTGTCACCATCACAGCAAAAGTCGTCTCGCTTCCCGGAACCTATAAAAATCAAAAGGTTCAAGCTGGCATATGAGACAGCCGGGGCTCTGCGACAGATAACCTGAGGGAAAACATATGATATGAGCCAAAACAGAATAGGAAAGCATAAACTAACCGACACTTTGCAAAGTGATTGCTCGGGCGACAGTTGGGTCAAAAAGGTGCACGCCCTCACTTAGGTTTCAGGCTTTCAGCACTGAGTTCATAAAACTGGGAAAGAAACTCGGGAGCAGAGAACAAAACATAATCTTATAGCCTAACCAAATTTTACTTGACGGAAACCACAAAAAGACAGACAATAGTCAGTTACCGCAGCGGAACTGATCTGTTATTTGAAATGAAAAAGAATCACTGCAACTGCATCGTATCATTTTAACGGCTGTCATATTTGCTTGCTTACAGCCGGTAAGAAGAGCAATACTTCGCTATGAACGAAGGGTTCTCCACAGTCAGTATTATAGATTCGCTCCTTAACACAAAATTAAAGCCAGATGTCGTTCTTTTTATTTAGAAAAACTATGCGGCAAACATTCCGTCTCCAGTCTTTATTTTGTTTCCTTCGATCTTGATTCAATTTTAGATATTTAAGAATATTGCTGGTCTTGATTTTTATTTTAAAACACACGTGTTTATTTTGAGTTTTATTTTTTACCGCTCAGATCAATATATGGGAGTTATTACATATATGCTAACCGGATCAATTTTGCCATCCCCATGGGGGAATTTTTACCCACGCGCAAAATTATGTTTCATTTTTTGTGAAGTAAGATTAATTTCACATCAGGAATTTAACAGACAAATATTTACCACAAACTTATTACGGTATACAACAGGGACTTCCACAATGGCTATGATAACTTGTGTTTGTAAAACTCATGGATTCCCGTTTACCATTAAGACCGTATTTATTGTACAGTATGTTACTATAAGTCCAGATATTAATGCACTTACACATGTCATAACATAGATAAATCCTCCATATTTGTTGCTCGAATAACTTTCCGTAGAGAAGCGAATCATAATGGTTGACATGGAAAGCGATCCCGGCTGGCAGTTCCTGCGCATGAGCCGCGAGAAAATGATTGAGGTATGTTTCTACCTGAATGTTATTTGAACACAATTTTAACAATGCTTGAATAATTTTGCATAAAACAAGACGAAAGTTATATTTGCTGAAATTAAAAGTATTTAAAGGTCTGGATTAAACAAAAAGTAAATTTTTCTAGGAGCAAAGCAAGCCGTACGATTCAAAGAAGAACTGTTGGGTGCCCGATCCCGAAGAAGGTTTTGTGGCTGCTGAGGTGAAGGGAACGAAAGGCGAAGAGACCAATGTGGTAACCGTTAAGGGAAATGAGGTTGGAATATTTTTATTTTTCGTGAGCAATATTTTCAATCACTTCGGTTTGTTTCAGCAAACGCTGAAGAAAGAACTTGTACAAGAAATGAATCCGCCTAAGTTCGAGAAGACTGAGGATATGTCCAACTTGACTTTCCTCAATGATGCCTCCGTGCTTCACAATTTAAGATCCCGATATGGAGCCATGCTTATTTACGTAAGCCTTTGTTGATAGTATCCAAACTTGATAGTATAGACTCGTTTAAAGCATCGTTTACAAAAATGATTTTAGCAAATCTTTCGCAAAATGATACTTAGCAAAATAGAATAACTCCTTTATTATGATATTATTTGATCATTTCAGACATACTCAGGCCTTTTCTGTGTGGTGATCAATCCTTACAAACGTCTGCCAATTTACACCGATACCGTATGTCATTAGTCGGCAATTCAAATTTACCTTTTCCTTACAGGTGGCGCGAATGTACATCGGCAAGCGGCGCACGGAGATGCCACCGCATTTGTTCGCCGTTTCTGATGAAGCCTATCGCAACATGTTGCAAGATCACGAGAATCAATCCATGCTTATTACGGGGTATGCTCTTGAAATCATGTGAAATAATTCGTAATTAATAAGCATGGAATAAATTTTGAAAAAAAGTGGTGCAAATTTGTTCAGCTTTCTTATTTTTGGCACGGATAAAATTTTTTATTAAGGAATATAAAATCGAGCAAACGTTTGTTATAAAAAATACGCTATTACAAAAATACGAATAACAAACAATATATAAATTCGGCAAATTTCAGAGAATCCGGTGCAGGAAAAACGGAGAATACCAAAAAGGTTATTGCCTATTTTGCACAGGTTGGTGCGAGCCAGCAAGAGGCCGCTGATGCGAAAGCTGGAGTAACTGCTCCGACCGGCACTGAGAAGCGCGTTACCCTTGAAGATCAAATTGTGCAAACCAATCCTGTGTTAGAAGCTTTCGGTAACGCGAAAACTGTGCGCAACAACAACTCTTCTCGTTTCGGAAAATTCATCCGAATCCATTTCAACAAGGCCGGTCGAGTGGCGTCTTGCGACATTGAACATTGTAGGCTTATTAAAGAACGTTCAATTTTCGAAAATATCATTGCTTATATTTTAAGATTTGCTGGAAAAATCTCGTGTGATCCGCCAAGCTCCGGGCGAGCGTTGCTACCACATTTTCTATCAAGTGTTCTCTGGGTTAGTTAGCCGTACTTTATAAAAACTTTTATTTTACGCATAAAATATGTAATGAATAATTGCTATATTTTCTAAATGATTCATCATTTACAGCTACAAGCCTGATCTAAAGGACAAACTTAAACTTGACAAACCGATGAAAGATTATTGGTTTATCGCTCAGGCTGAACTTCAAATTGACGGTGAGTATCACTAAAACAAAATGCAATGCTGTAGAACTCGATTGAAGTTCTTTATTGTCCATTTTATAGGTGTTAATGACAAAGAAGAGCATCAGCTAACTGATGAAGCATTCACTGTGCTCAATTTCTCAGAGGAAGAAAAAATGGATTGCTACCGGGTTATTTCCGGTATGATGCACATGGGTAACATGAAATTCAAGCAACGTCCACGTGAGGAGCAAGCCGAGCCTGATGGCACGGATGAAGCCGAAAAGGTAGCGGACATGTTTGGAGTGGACCCTGAGGGCTTCATGAAGGCTTTGACAAAGCCTCGAGTCAAGGTCGGAACGGAATGGGTGTCCAAAGGTGAGGAGTGCATATATTTACGTTCCATGTACTGAAGCTCTTTCAGGCCAAAATCTGGAACAAGTCAACTGGGCAGTCGGAGCTATGGCCAAGGTATTATAATCACATCATACATTTTACTACGCAAAATATTTTGAAATTTTGACTATCCTCTTAAAGAATCGCTGTTATATTCCTTATGAGTAGAATGAATCCTAAAAAGATACTTGACTTCATACAAACATTTTATAGTTCACTAGAAATGTTTTTCTTAAGTATATAGTGCAACATAAGTATAAACCACATTTGTGATATTGAAAATAGAATATTTCTTACCGTTACCGTCGTTAATATTTCAGGGTCTTTATGCTCGTGTATTCAGCTGGCTAGTGAGGAAATGTAACGTCACTCTTGATCAAGTTGGACTTTCCCGCGACTACTTCATTGGTACATATATTTTTGTGTTCTTATATAAATTTTCGATAATTTCACAGGTGTGCTCGATATCGCTGGTTTCGAAATTTTCGATGTAAATAATTTTATAAGAATTTCTAACTTAGTTTTGTTGTTTTAGTTCAACAGCTTTGAGCAACTTTGGATTAATTTCGTAAACGAAAGGCGTAAGTAGATGTAACTTTTTGTAACTTCTTAAAAATACAACTTTTTAGTCCAACAATTTTTTAACCATCACATGTTCGTTTTGGAACAGGAGGAATACGCCCGAGAGGGTATTCAGTGGACCTTCATTGATTTCGGCTTGGATTTGCAAGCATGTATCGAACTGATTGAGAAGGTATATGACCAAAAATACATAATAAATTATTTCCGTCTTATTACTACTTTTTCAAATTTGCAGCCTCTTGGTATCATTTCAATGTTGGACGAGGAGTGTATTGTGCCAAAGGCCACTGACATGACATTGGCACAGAAATTAACGGAACAACATTTGGGCAAGCATCCCAACTTCGAGAAGCCGAAACCACCAAAGGGCAAGCAAGCCGAGGCTCACTTCGCTATGCGTCATTACGCCGGCACTGTCCGATACAATGTAACAAACTGGCTTGAGAAGAACAAAGATCCGCTCAACGATTCTCTCGTCACTGTCCTGAAAGCGTCTGGAGGAAACAAGCTAATGAATGAAGTGTGGGCAGACTACACCACCCAAGAAGAGGCCATGACTGCCCAGAAGAGTAAACTTTACTCCATTTTACTATCAGTAATTTGCAAATTTAGGCGGTGCTTCTGACGGTGGTGGCAAGAAGAAAGGTAAATCCGGCTCTTTCATGACTGTGTCCATGATGTATCGCGAGTCCCTCAACAAACTCATGACCATGCTGAACTCCACTCACCCTCATTTCATTCGATGCATCATTCCCAATGAAAAGAAGACTTCAGGTCTTATCGACGCGGCTTTAGTCTTAAATCAGCTGACTTGCAACGGTGTGCTTGAGGGCATCCGTATTTGCCGCAAAGGATTCCCCAACAGACTTCTTCACGCCGACTTCAAACACCGCTATGCTATTTTGGCGGCGGAAGCAGCTAAGAGCTCGGATGATCCGAAAAAATGCGCTGACGCTATTTTGCAGAAATTAGTGGGTGAAAGCAAGCTCACTGATGAAAATTTTCGCGTTGGTGTAACTAAGGTATTTACATCGAGATTTTATATAAAATAAATAAATATCAGCATCATTTGATCGATTATCACTAAATTTTTGTCGCCAGGAAGGATAATTACAAATCGATGGCTACTACCGTAAAACTCTAAAATACACACATTCCCTTTGGTGGTTCGAATCAAGGATCATCAAAACCGCACATTCGGTGTGCTTTGATTTTGTTTAATTTTGATTAATACTATTTTTAATCTTCTAAATTTGTTAAAAACAAACTAACAAACATGTCAAATCCCAGATTTAAACCAACAAATGGGATGTATTTTAGAGATTTTACGGTATGTCTTGATACAAGGTGTGACTGTATACATAAAGAACAATGAAAACTAGCAATTGTGAGCTTCATTTTGTTATCCTAGAAAAAATTCAGGTATTCTTCAAAGCCGGTGTGTTGGCCGCACTCGAGGATTATCGCGATGAGAAACTCTCTGAGATTATGGTCGGCTTGCAGTCACGTGTTCGCTGGTACCTGGGCATGACTGACCGTCGTCGTCGTATGCAGCAGAGAGCAGGTATTCATACTCTGATGCCTTCCAGGCTTACGAATATTTCCTTTAGGCCTGCTTATACTTCAGCGTAACATCAGATCGTGGTGCACACTTCGCACTTGGGATTGGTTCAAATTATATGGAAAAGTGAAGCCATTGCTCAAGACTGGTAAAGAAAAGGAAGAGTTGGAGGGCATGGAACAGCGCATCAAGGAACTTGAGGAAAATTTGCAGAAGGAAGAGAAACTGCGTAAAGAGCTTGAGGACCAAAGTGCGAAACTCGTCGAAGAGAAGAATGGGCTCTTCCAGAATTTGGAGTCGGCTAAAGGACAACTTTCGGAAGCTGAAGACAGACTTGGGTTAGTAAAAAATATTAAGAAACAAATCAAATAACATTTTATTTCGAATTCCATTCCATTTCATAAATTTATTTACATTAATTGATACATATAAATTTTGAATTATTATTGATTTTGTAAGAATTCATATGGTTTTTTAGCAAGCTGCAATCCCAGAAAAACGAAATTGACCGTCAGCTAAACGTAAGTGTGGTTATGAAAGCTTTTGGTATGATAATGGAGTAATAATTGAAATCAAAAATACTTCAGAAAATTGTTTTAATTTTTTAAATCAATACAGTATCCAAATTTAGGAAGTCAACGATCGACTTGGTGATGAGGAAGACCGCAACGCTGATTTGCAGCGCAGTAAGAAAAAGCTGGAGAGCGAACTGGACAGTTTGAAAAAGCAAATTCAAGGTGATTTTTTGAAATATGCGGTGGCCTGCAAGTATTAGTAATTTTTAGACTTGGAAATGAGCCTGCGCAAATCTGAAAGTGAAAAGCAGTCTAAAGATCACCAAATTCGCTCACTCCAAGACGAAATGCAACAGCAAGACGAAACAATTGCAAAGTTGAACAAAGAGAAGAAGCACCAAGAAGAAGTGAGTTATGCAAATTATTATAATTATTAAAATAACTAATTTGAATAGCAAAATTAGAAAGAATTGGTATCCATATTTTCACACAAATTGAATCATTGTTATATTTGCAAGGTTGGAATATTAAAAAGATTCTATTTCGTGCTGTGTTTTTCTAAGACATTTTTAAACACAAAACCAGTCCAAAAACATTGTTACATTTTTTAGTTTTCTGGTCTCCAAAATAAATTTCTTAAAGCTAATTTACTTGAATCAGTAATGGCATATCAAGAATTTGAAAACCATGTATTTCAGATCAACAGAAAGCTAGTGGAGGACTTGCAAGCCGAGGAGGACAAAACCAACCATACCAATAAGGTGAAACAAAAGTTGGAGCAGACTTTGGATGACATCGAGGACAATCTCGAGAGAGAGAAACGTTCTCGTGCTGAGACCGAAAAGCAGAAGCGAAAGACTGAAGGCGAATTGAAAATCGCTCAGGAGAATATTGAGGAAGCCAACAAACAGCGCAACGATCTCGAGGTGACTAAATTTTATAATTGTTGTTAGAAACGTTTTTATTAAATCCTTCATTCAACCGATTATTTATTTTAGCCAAAAAACTTGATTTTTTATTTACAGAATAAAAAGTTCCGATTATGTCACTAATTTTGATTAATTTATACTGCCAAGTTTTTACCCTTTCTTGGTCATTTTATAGAAATTATAAAACGTAATCGTATTTAGAACAATATGAAAAAGAAGGAGTCCGAGTTGCATTCAGTTTCCAGCCGTTTGGAGGATGAACAAGCATTAGTAGGTAAACTTCAACGCCAAATCAAAGAACTCCAGGCTCGTATTGCGGAGTTGGAGGAGGAGACCGAGAACGAACGACAAAGCCGGTCGAAAGCCGACCGTGCTAAGGCAGAAATACAACGAGAGTTGGAAGAGTTAGGAGAGCGTCTCGATGAGCAAGGTGGAGCCACTGCTGCTCAGGTTTGTTTGCTTGCCATCTACACTTCTTTAAGAATATAGTTGTATATTCCTGTAATTAAATGGTGTCTAATTAAATGATCCCTCAACACCATATATTAACATTTTCCCCTGTATGCTTTAACAAAATATTTTCAGCTCGAAGTGAATAAGAAGCGCGAAGCAGAGTTGGCCAAGTTACGCCGCGATTTGGAAGTAAACTTTATTTTGACTGTGTACATTATTTATTAGTGTATTCTATTTAGGAAGCCAATCTTAATCATGAAACTCAGTTGGGTGGTCTTCGCAAGAAACACACCGATGCTGTCGCCGAACTCAGCGACCAGCTCGATCAACTTCAAAAGCAAAGAACGAAAGCCGAGAAAGAAAAGGCACAGATCCAACGAGAAATGGAGGATTTGCAAGCCCAGATGGACTCGGAAAGCGCAGGTCGCATGAATAATGAGAAAATGGCCAAACAGTTGGAATTGCAATTGGGCGAACTGCAGGCAAAATGCGATGAGCAAACCCGACAATTGCAAGAATTTTCCTCTCTCAAGAACAGACTTCACAATGAAAATGGAGACATGGGCAGGCAATTGGAAGATGCCGAATCACAGGTACTATGCCTATTCTTTATCAGTAGTGAACTTCCCATAGTTTATCAACTTTGTTCTAATCTCGCCTTTAAATCTCACCCCATTTCAGTTGAACAACTTATCTCGGCTCAAGTCCCAATTGACTAGTCAATTGGAAGAAGCTCGCCGCACTGCTGAAGAGGAAAGCCGAGAGCGACAGTCGGCAGTTGCCCAGGCCAAAAATTATCAGCATGAAGCGGAGCAATTGCGGGAGTCGGTCGAAGATGAAATTGAAGCTAAGAACGAGGTCCTACGGCAATTATCGAAGGCTAATGCCGAAATTCAGCAATGGAAGACTCGATTTGAAGTACATATATTTATTTAAATTATCAAAGACTCTTTAAAAACTTGTGATTTAGGGTGAGGGTCTCCTGAAAGCCGATGAGTTGGAGGATGCGAAACGTCGTCAACAGGTAGTAATTTAAGTCGAGCTGTTCAATGTAGGCATTCCTATCACTTTAGCAAAAAATTAACGAGTTGCAAGAAGCACTGGATGCAGCTCACTCCAAAGTGGCCTCTCTGGAAAAGACCCGTTCTCGCCTAGTTGGGGATCTCGATGACGCACAAGTTGATGTGGAACGCGCGAATGCCTTTGCTAACCAAATGGAGAAGAAGCAGAAAGGATTCGACAAGGTCATCGACGAATGGTGTGTTCAATTTCGTCGTAAGATGAAAATCCACTAATAACCTAATGATTTTAGGCGAAAGAAGACGGAAGATCTCGCAGCTGAATTAGATGCCGCCCAGCGGGACAATCGCAATTTGTCCACGGATTTGTTTAAAATGAAGAATGGTCAAGATGAATTAGCGGAAGCTGTAGAAGCCCTGCGCCGTGAGAACAAAAATCTCTCACAGGTTTGGTTTTGGATAAATAGTCGTTGCAATTAAATCAAAGGAAATATCTCAAGTTTGAAATTGAGAAGACATGAAAAGACTTTGTTCCCGAACATAGAACGTTTGGAAAAATTGCATGTATATAATTTAATATAGCTAAAGTTTTTTAGGAAATCCGCGACCTCTTAGACCAATTGGGTGAGGGTGGTCGCTCGGTGCATGAAATGCAAAAAATAATTCGCCGTCTGGAAATTGAGAAGGAAGAGCTCCAACACGCTCTTGACGAAGCAGAAGCCGCTTTGGAGGCAGAGGAGAGCAAGGTTCTTCGTGCCCAGGTCGAGGTATCCCAGATTCGTTCAGAGATCGAGAAACGTATCCAAGAGAAGGAGGAAGAATTCGAGAATACTCGCAAAAACCACCAACGTGCTATGGACAGTATGCAGGCATCACTTGAGTCTGAGGCAAAGGGCAAAGCCGAGCTGTTGCGCGTCAAAAAGAAGCTCGAATCCGATATCAATGACTTGGAAATCGCTTTGGATCACGCCAACAAGGCCAACGCCGATGCACAGAAGAATTTGTGAGTTTTAGGCACTTGAGTGACTGAGTAATTTTTGTGCAAATTTAGGAAGCGCACACAGGAACAAATTCGGGAACTCCAGATGCAGGTACCATTTGATCGCATACTTAGTTTTCATTTTTGTCCTTAGAAGTCATATCGAAAATGAAATTATTCAAGAGCTTACGGGATAAGACTAGCTAACCTAAATTATTAATGACTTCATTGAAAAGTCCACTTGTTTGCTCGAAAATTTGATCATTAAATATCATAATTAATAATATTTAATTCATAGGTGGAAGAAGAACAGCGAAATCGTGATGAAGTCCGCGAACAATACCTCAATGCCGAAAAGCGAGCGACTATTTTGCAGTCCGAGCGTGAAGAGCTCGCAGTTGCACTGGAGGTGAGTCGTAGAAAAATAAATCATATGCTGATTTTTTATTTAGCAAGCAGAACGTGCCCGCAAGCAGGCCGAGTATGGGAAATGTTTCTAAATAATATTAAAGTATCATTACAATTACAGGTATGAAGCCCATGATATGCGAGATCAGGTCAATGATCTTAGTGCACAGGTAAACTCACTTTCTGGAATGAAGAGAAAATTGGAAGGCGAGCTGCAAGCCCTTCATGTAAGTTTGTTTTAATCTGTAGCTTCTAAAATAAAGTAATATAATAATTATTTAGGCCGATCTAGACGAGACGTAAGAAAGCTATTTTTGCACTCTCTTTTATATTTTTCGAAATTTAGCTTGAACGAATACAAAGCAGCGGAAGAACGCAGCAAAAAAGCAATGGCCGATGCAGGTAAATTGGCCGAAGAACTGCGCCAAGAGCAGGAACACTCCTTGCATATCGATAGAATGCGAAAGGTAAGCGTATCACGAATTTTGAATTTATAAACGGTAAAAATTTATAATTCTATACATTAAAATTATTCTGTACGTTTTTAACAACACCGTCATTTTAGGGACTTGAGATGCAAATAAAAGAGATGCAGGTGCGTTTGGACGAAGCTGAGGCAGCTGCCTTGAAAGGCGGAAAGAAGATAATCGCAAAGCTGGAACAACGAATCCGTGATCTCGAATCGGAATGCGATGGTGAGCAGCGCCGATGCCAGGATGCGCAAAAGAACTTGTCCAAGCACGAAAGACGCGTGCGCGAATTGCAATTCCAAGTCGATGAGGTGATTCATAGCCATACATTTCTGAATTGTTTAATTTAATCGATGTTTGCAGGACAAGAAGAACTTCGAAAGGCTCCAAGATTTGGTAGACAAACTTCAAGGAAAACTAAAGACACAGAAGAAACAGTTAGAGGAAGCGGTAACATTTTACGTATTTTAATAGCAATAAAATACGTATTATTATAATATTAGGCGGATAAAATTCATAATACACAATAAATGAAACATTTTTTTTCAAAAATGGAATATTTCAGAATTTAAAGCCAATTAAGAATGATATTAATCAAACAAATGCATTCCAAAATATAATTGTTTATAGGAAGAATTGGCGAATCTTAATCTCCAGGTTTGTTCAATTTTTACTCATTAATAATTTTTCTACAAAACGAAACTTTAGAAATATCGCCAACTGCAACACCAGGTTAATATGTTTCTTACATAATTAATAGGGATCGGCAAAATTCGGCGAGCCCGAGCTTCGAGCCTGACCGACCCAGGCTCGGGCTCGACATGATTCCGGATTCACTTGGCGAGCCCGAGCTCGAGCCCGAGCCCAGGCTCGGGCTCGGGCTCGCCAATAATGCCGAGCCGAGCCCGAGCCCGAGCTTCGAGCCCGATTTGAATTTTATTTTTTCCCGCCTATTTTTTGGTCATCAAAAATTGGTCTTTTTTGTTGTTTTTTGCTAGTATTTCGTATATTTAATTGAAATAGACAAAACTGAGACGATTCAGTTAATTTTTTTTAATAAAATTTACATGCAAAGTCAAATTTTATCTGTATTTTTCCAAAAATTTTTCCGGGAAAATATCAAAATGTCCAAATTTTTCCATTTTTGCATATGGTTTTTGTAAAATTTTTCCATTTTTGATGATTTTCATATGAAAATTTTTAATATTTTTAAAATACTTGATGGAGAAGAGATTGATCGCACTGGAAAATTTTTCAATTTTATGCCGATTTGTCACAAAAAATTTGCACTATTTCAAAAATACCGTAAATACCAGTAAATTTTCGTCATTTTTGACAATTTTTCAAAAAAATTCAAAATTTGAATTCCCGCTCCAAAAATTTTAGATTTTTTTCGAAATTTTTGAAAAATTTGGGAAAATTTTGCAAAAATGGCAAATCGGTAGTTTTTGTTACTGAACACGACAATTTCCGTTAGTAACACTGGCAAAAGAAATAAAAATCAGCGTCGCCGGCGAAAATTATTCGATTTTTGGCCCTGACCATATGATTTTCCCTGAAACTGGTCATTGAGTGTTGCTCAAAATGCTCAGCTTTGTCGTATTTCGTCGCATTAGTACAAAGTGAGAAGAAAACAATGGAAGGAAATACAAGCCGCAAAAGCGCCGCAGGCAAAATTTTTTTGGAAAATTGAGTAGTTTGCGAAAATAAACATTGAAAATATTGCATGTTCTTCGAAATATTTAAAATTTTTCGCTCGGCCGCGCCCATTGGGCGCGGCCGAAAATGACCGAGCCCGAGCCCGTCAGGCTCGGGCTCGGCCTCTTTTTTCCGAGCTTCGAGCCCGAGCCCGAGCCCAGGCTCGGGCTCGGTGAAATTCCATTTTGGCCGAGCCCGAGCTTCGAGCCCGACCTACCCGGGCTCGGGCTCGAAAGCTCGGCAAAGCTCGGGCTCGGGCTCGCCGACCCCTAATAATTAATACATTTTATTTTAACAAAAAGACTATGCTAACATGGCTCACAAAAATTCGGGCTCTAAAATATTACACTTCAATCAGAAGCTCTGGAGAATAGTAACACGTTTGTAATTATGTGCAACCTTTATATTGGTGCAACTAAAATGAATCGGCAGCTTTTTTATTTCTTCAAACTTGTAGGCAGCATACGAGTGAATGCATTTATTTAATTGCTGGGGTTTAAAAAATGTGAATAAAAATATTACCGACTTAGCTAAAGGCTTTTTATTATTTCCTCTGTAACTTCCGTTTGAATTATAAAATTTTAGCTGTCTAGTTACTTCTTTTTTACATTTCTTTTTGAGTTCTACATAATAGCTATATATTTTATAGGTAGACGATGCTGAGGAACGCGCTGATCAAGCAGAAAACAGGTAAGTATTTTATGCCAACGATGGAATTCTCCGAATTTACCATTAATTAAAAATTTTAGCCTAAGCAAGATGCGTGCGAAGAGCCGTTCGGCAGCGTCGGTCGCTCCCTCAGGCGGTAATTCGTTATTGTTACAAAACATAGCCATAAGCATATTTTAGGCCTCCAAACATCTGCATCAGCCGCCGTTCTCCGATCCCCATCCCGTTCGCGCATGCTTGATTAAAAAGCTGAGGCCGGGATCAATCCGCAACCATTTCGAGCAACAATATATATTTTATGAATCTGTTATGTTACATTAAGGCTAGCTTAAGGATTGTTTATTCTAGTTGCATTTTCTATTCATCAACACAATATATTAACCGATGTAGTATAGATTCGCCATGTTATGTCGAGCACAAATAAAAAAATGGTCAAAAATATGTGACATAAGACATGTATTGAGTTCACTAAAACGAATATACAATTTGTTGAGCGTCGCAATTTTTAAAAATCCTGCAGCGTACAATATGAATTATTTATTTCCAGGATTTCATGAAACAATAAAAACAACAACATATTTATGTCACAACGAAACATCTTAGATGGAACACATTTTGGAAAAACAAATTTGGTCACAAATTCAGCAATAAAGCGAGTGAAATTAGCTATTCGTAGCCCTAAACAGATTCAACAAAAGTACCATTTCCACCCACGTTTTGAAAAAAGACCTAATGAAAATATGAAAAAAGTAATGAGCGAATTCGCAAGCCAATAACAATTTAACTAAAGCTTAGAACGTATAATTGAAAAATAGAATCACATTTATGAAATGGCGACGAAATAGCAGTAATGGACTCCGTTTCTATTTCCAGGCTTGTTTGAGATTGTTAGCGCGCCATATTTTCTTGCATGCTACACTTGCGATGATGAGGACCGTCACTACTAATGCAATGAGAACATAATCGAAATCATCCTTTAGAATATCGAAGGTCCCGCTCGGAGTGACGCGTGTGTAGAACATGTCTAATCCGTACACAAACACTAAGCTGGTTGACTCGAGACCGGATGAGCTAAAAAGGTCATTATTAACATATTATAAAACAATTGGTTCTGGATCATATTATTTTTTAAATTTTTATTTAAAATTATGGCTATGTAATGTATTTTCTCAAGAAAATTACGGTGCTATAGGAAAAGAAGTTATTAAAGAAGAATTTGAGAATGACTATGCTTATAAGTACATTGCATTACATAAATTGCTAAAAAATTGTGTCGAATATAGTGTATTTTCGGCGAAACTTACGCAGTTTTGATGCCCTGTATGTGGTGCAGCGATTGATTATAATTGATTAAATCTTCTGTTGAAACAGGTAACTCCGGCATGTAAGGAATGATCATTTCGTCACGCATCTCGGGCGTCAGATCTATACGGCGCCGAGCGTCCACAAAGCGCCTTGATACCTCCAGGAGCCCGCCAAATGGCATCGCGATTATCAGACTCCTTGTTGTTAGACCCTGCTCTAAAATTTGTTGGTTAAAATGAATAACTTTTCTTGTAAAATTGTATGTTATGAGGAGTTCATTGAAACTAATCCACGGTTAATACATTGGTAGGTAGCACCGCAGCGCCATCTCCATCGCCGAAGAAAATTCCAGTGGCAATTAACGATTACCGTAAACCCTCTAATTGCTGCCCCATTGCGGTAATTGTTTCGTAAGGGTTTTAAAACAAATTTTTCAAACCTAAAACTCAATTTTTTCCGTAATTTTCAATGACAGTTTTAGCAATGGAGTTTTAGATCTCAAAATTACTAACGAAGCACCCGTATTAGTAATAAGCCATTATGAAATAAACTACAACGAAAGTATATTTACCTGTCTCTGACACTGCTATGGCACTAACTCCTTGCGAGAACACGTATGATTGAGCATGGATCGTAAGAGGATGCTTGAGAGTTGTAAATGAATTGAAGTGTTGCGCATTAGTCTGCTCTCGGCCTTCGTAGAGTTCAATCACACCCATTTCAGTTCTACGGGCTTTCTCATTCCAATATGTGTACTAAAATATAAAACAATTACATGCATAAAAGTGATTATGTAAAAGTGCTTGAAACAAATGAATTTATTAATTTTTAGCTCAGTTAATTATCACTATGCAAAAATATATATTAAATTTCAACAAATCAACGCCTATGGACTCAAAGAATATATAAATAAATACCACGAGCCAATTTTCGCAAAGCACCAAATGAATTGGTGGTTGTGAACGAGCATGGCGTGCTGTGTACAAAATTTGACCAGAGACAGCATCCATCAGCGAAATTGTAAAAGCGGTCTGCAGTTCGTCCACAGAAGCCAAAGCGAACAAGTTGGGATTTGAGTATTTGTATAGTACGGATCGGTCACCGAGAACCTTCCCTTGACTGTGAACTTTTTCTAAACAGATTTTATCTTCATAACGATTTAGGCTTTACTAAATTTTATCGGAAGGATTACCGTACAATTTTCGTGAAAGTTTCAATGAAATATCGCCTCTAATTCTTTGTATCAAAACATAAATATAACTTACGGTGAGATGGCTTTCCAGCCAGTGCGACAATTTTCTCTTTCTCTGTAGAAAATCCCAAATTGCTGCTCCAATTTTCTATTAGATTTCTTTTCCTGAAATCCACTTGAGTGCCTCGTAAAACTCCCGCCTTTTGATCAAAGAACATCAAATACACAGGATATGGTGGCTCATAATCAGCAGGTAGCTCCGGGTAAAAGCTCATTTTGCCGTCTTCAGGCAATATTAATAAAGGCTGCAACATTTCAGCACTTGGAAACGGCAAAATTTCCACTCGTTTCAAGTTTTTGACGTTAATTGTGTCTACAGCGACTCCAGTAACCGGATTGAAGAAGGTAATTTTACTTTCATCTGACCTCTAAAATAGCTCTCAATGTTAAAACGAGTTGAAAATATGGAAATAACCTTTGTGTTAAAAACAACGGCCGCTTGGCTAGGGTATTGATAGTAAGTCGTGCTTCGTTGGATAAATAATGGCATTTTAGGTTGACCCAGTTGATCTCTGAATGGAACGACATTGTTTCCCAAATTCAGTGACCATAGTACATCGCCATTGTCGTTGCTTAATCCATAGACTGATCCTAAAAATTTATTATATGACAAACAGAATTTGATCAATTGCATAGAAATTAATTCAATTATTTCAAATTCAATTTCTTACTTTTTGTCTTTTTTGTTTAATGCCCTATTAGCTACTAAAATTTTCTAAAAGATTACTGGCACAAATTAAAACTGCTATAAATCTATTTCTTTTTTAACAATTTGAAATTACAAAACAAATCACTTATAAGTAACCTGAGAGTGTAGTAACTACAATAATCTTCCGTAAATTGAAGTAGTCTCTCTCCAGAGTTATGGCCGCCTTCTCACTTTCTGTTGGAATAGTCGCGCAGCGCTGCTTTCGGGGTGGTCGTTGCTCATAACCTAGTAGGTTGCGAATAACAAACGTTGGTGTAGCTTGCTTCGTTGTCAACAAGTGGAACGAATGCACGATTTTGTCTCCTAAGGTAACCAAGAAACGTTGGAATTGCTCTATTTGACTTGTAATACGAAGAGCAAAAGATCGCCAAATGGGAACTAAAACTCAAATTATATTATTCACTTTGAGTATGAAGTTGCATCCATATTTCTGTAACATGTGATAAAGGAAGGTCAAATTTACTACGCAATCCTATCATTTTCAGCTCATAAATTTTTTACAGCACTTAATAATCATCACTCAATAATTTTAACTTATAATAGAAATTTATATTCTAAGACATTCCAACTTTTTGCCTGAGAAATATTTGTCTTTAGATAGAAAATTATATAACAAAATTTAAGAATACAATTTCTTACCATCTTCAGAACCAAATTCGCTCTCAATTCGTGCTTGTGACTCCGATAATGGCAAATCTATCATTTCAACGGCACTGATTGAAGCCAATGCTTCAAAGCGGACCCACTCTAAAGCCAAATCGGAAGTAGTTTTGCCGTCAGTTGTGGACACTCCGCTGCTTGCTTCATAGAAATCCACTTCACAGTCGTTGCGAACAATTAGGAATTGGAAAGATCCTTGTCCCGATGTTAAGAATTTGAATATCTTCAAATCAGCCTGATTAACTACTGACTGGGATAATTTCACGTGAACAGCCTCGTTTAGGTTGAGCAAATTAAAAACTTGTATTGAATTCTGGGATTTGTAATAGGCAGCGAAGTCCACACTTTGCAAATTTGTCGTTGGGTCATAATGATCTGCAGCAGCAAAAAGTGTCGGTCGATCAATAGTTTTCATAATTTTCACAACATTCTCCGATATTGAGCATACAAAGGATTTTAGTGTCGAATGGGCAACAAAATAATTCGGATAAAGCGGTATAGGCTCGAGTTTCAAATCGGTTGGGCCAACCAATGTTTCGATTGGCTTTGGCGAAGTAGATAGAATGTCAAGTGCAAAAACAGAGCCAGCTTTGCCTTGATTTCCAGGAGAGCACACAATATAATTTCCCGTCACTATGCAGCTAAAAGTCATTACCGTTTAGCTGTGTCTCTATTAAGCACAATGAAATTGAACTTACGAATTTGGAAGGATTCCGTTGGTCAGAGCGTGTCTGTAGATGTTCACTATGCCTCCGGTTTTATAATCAATGTGAACCATACGAATTTCTTTATTGTTATTCGATATACCAACTACCACAATTGAGTGATCCTCAGTAACAATGATATCAATCCATTGACTGAAATAAAGTGTTTATTGAATTTTATATAACGATCCATGCGACCTTTTAAAATGGAAAAAGAATTAAAAAATTATTGATTTCACATATGTATAATTTGCTATTTCAAATGGGAACAAGTTTATTCCAAAACGTTTAAACTTAGAATACTAATTGACTCAAAATAAAGTTGACTAACCTTTCACTGTCCAAATTTGCTGTCCACCTTTGATTTACTCGTTCATTTCCCACAATGATTGTTACTCCAGAATTGCTGAGAACGGCAACAACTTTCTTTGAATGTGCAAATTTGACCTTTCTAAATCAAACGTAAGCTATTATTTCGTTGCGAGAAATTATTTGCAACATACTTGGATGTGTCGATTTTTAGTTTCTGCTGCCATTTTAGCGCACCCATTGCAGAATCAAACGACCGAACAAACTCTCCATTGTTAAGCAACACAACAATTCCTAAACAAAAATAAAATTCAGATTATTTGAGAAAGGAAATTAACACACGAAATTCTGAAAAAAGTTACAAATATAAATATGCATTTTACTGAAATTTGCCCACTGTTAAAATAAAATAATCGATAAAAACAAAATTGTTATGTTGTTGTTAAGTTAAAATTTCGTAAATATAGTGCAATCAAGTGCAAGTAACAGTTGTAAGTTGTTAAACTTCAATATAAGGCCATTTGAAGAAAAATTGAGTTGGTTTAATATTTCAAAGTTTACAAACATTTATTTAAAATTCTGACTTACTGGAATCTTTGACTGAAAACTGTGGCGGTTGCGTGAAATTATCCTCGTTGTTTTGCCTCCATACTAAATAAAATTTGGTGTATGAGCTGTTAAAGATTACAAAAGTCATACGCAAATCGCCCGTGTTCACGTTAATTCGACCAAGAGTGTTTTTCTCTGTAGACGCCAGCAACAGTTCGTCTCCCGATTCGGACCTCGTAAGCTGGACTTGACTGAAGCATCCCAAATGCCTTGCCGTCCTAAAATATTATTGATATAGACCGGGTTCACTGCATGTTAACAATATACCAATCAAATTTTCCGACTTGATCCTCAAAAAGAGCTTCGCATCCCAAGCAAAATATCAGCAGAATTAATATCGCCCAATTTAAAATCATCTTAAAATATAATAGAGATTACCCGTTTAATACAAATGATTAGAATAGTGATTCGAGAAATATAGGTTCCGAGTAATAACAATAAATGGTATGTCAACTCTTGACAGTTATGCAGTATAGTATTGAGAAAATTAAGCAAACGCGACCAGGTAAGTCAGTTCAAACAGATAAACATAATGCCAAATTTTAGTTTAGCATGATTTTAAAGCAACTTTAAAGGAATATTCCCAGGTTTTGCAATTTTTCACTCGCTTCTCTGACGGTTTCCCTTTTTTCCCTAGCATTATCTAAGAGTCTAGTTTCAGTTTGTTTTATTGTATATGCTTTAGTCTGCTAAAACGATAATTTCCGCTTTTTGTGCCGATAATTTTTACCTTAACCAGCAAAAGTTCAAAGAATATAAAACGTATTGGCTTAAAATTGTCACGATTATCAGATAGCAGTGCTCATAAGAATATGCAAAGAATTCAGCTTCAGTCCCAGTAAAATGCATTAAAAATCCCATTTTTCTCTGATTTTCTAAAAAAGTCCTCTTTAAAAAACTTAATTCGATATTTTACTCATTTAGAGTTTCATGGAAAAATTTTTAGCTTTTGCTATCTTTCCATCGGGTTTTTTAATTATCAAACGGTTTCGGTGTTAACGATTCGTGAATGTTCTCAAATCATCTACTATCCCGCATGCGGAGTTCGTTTGTCCGTTCTTCCGTTACACTTACTGCCAAAAACTCCAGCGCTTCAGGAAAGCCAGGTAGCCTAAGCAAGTTGTATTTTTCAAAACCTCACAGGTGTTTGTGACAAAAACAGTTTATCACAAAAGTAGATGACGTATTTTGACAAGTTGTATTTCCGCAGTTTTTTGCTTTTTTCAGTCTACGGTTAAATTGATTTTATTTTTAAATCACTAAAGTCCGAACGTTGGAATGATGGCGAAAAAAACAATTGAAAAGATAACAAGTGGTCTTAGGATTATTTTGAGGTATAACTTGCTTTGGAGTTTTTATCGAACCCCTTTAGCTGCATTTCTGTTGGGTTATTAACTTTTGGGCTGTCTCTGTTTTATATTACAGAATTTTGGAGGTAAGAATATGGAAGGAAAATCTGCCGCAAAATGTTCAAAATATTATTGATATCCGGTTTTGAATAAAACCAAACGCACTGATCTTTCTCGAATTTTTTCTTATTCTCTACTGGGTTTTCGGTGTCAGATTTAAATTTAGTATTATTTGTGACGTTTTGCTCCAATTACGATTATTACTACGCTAGTAATTTAAGGATAATTATTATCGTTTATTTATTTTCCTATTTTGATATATAATTGCAGAAGAAAGAAGATAAAAATTTTAAAAATCGTGGTTAAAAGATTCGCTAACAATATTTTCAGTCATTCCAATGCAGGTTTAAATTTTTAGACCCAATCGCTACTTACATGCCAAATTCTGAAAGTTCGCCGGAAAACAAAAAATTGGAGGGATCCTTGCAAAATGGCGCGGAAAGAATAAAGGATAAAGCTCTCTTCAGGCCTGATTTTGGACAGCGCTATCTTGAAGAAGAGAACAACGTGTTCACGTACAATGCCTGGGACAATGTGGACTGGCCCGAAGAAAAGGAGGCAGAGGTTATGAGCACAATCGAGCGACAGAAAACTGCACCCATGAACAGCGGAGATGCAGACATACTAGTAGAACACCCTGCAGTGAAATGGGAGAACTTCTACACAACGCACCAGAATAAATTTTTCATGGACAGGAAATGGCTAACGCGCGAATTTTCCGAGATTTTCGAGAGAATGGATTGCACTGTAGGATTTTGAGAAATATTAATTAGTTTGATTTATATTTTGTCATGGGAGCATTTTTCGTGCCTTTGCAGAAAAAAAAGAAAAAATTAGAATAATGTATTTGCTTTATTGGCATCAATTTTCCATAATTGATGCCAATATATATATCGTGGCGTATATAGCTGGGATGGTAAGAGTTTCGGCTCAGGCCCAGCCGGTCTTGGGTTCAATTCCCTGACCCGTCACGGGTAGAGGCGGCCGAGAGGGTGAGCGTCCTGACCAGCGCGCGCTTGAACTGTGTTCACTCATGGGTATCCATTCCCTGTCCCTGCCCCGCTATGGCCTACCCACAGTCGACTCAGCTGCGATATGAGTAGTCTACATAGTAGACGCCACATGGTCAGATATCCCTAACAGAGGATGATTATGCGGGGCTGTACCACCTCCCTGAATAAGGATGGGTGGAGGCTCTAGGCATAGCTACCTCGGTGTAAAACCTTTTTACTTCTTTTGAAAGTCAAAAACATGAACAACACATCTCCAGATGAAATTCCAAATATTTTTCTTAAGAATTGCGCTTACACGCTTAGCTATCCAATTTATTACATTTTCTCTTATTCCATGATGACAGGACAGATTCCACACTTTTGGAAAGAATCAATAGTTCATCCGATCCCAAAAATTTCCAAGCCTTCAAAAGCAGAAGAATTTAGACCAATTTCGTTATTATGTTCCACGGGAAAAATAATGGAAGAATTAATAGCCTCAGAAATCACATCATTTATAGAGCACAAAAAGATTTTACCGCACTCCCAACACGGTTTTAGAAAGGCAAGATCGGTTACCACCCAACTTTTAGAAGTTGTGGATGACCTTTCATTTGCTTCTGAACAAAAATTTCCTGTAGACATGATTTACTTTGATCTAGCCAAAGCTTTTGATTCTATTCCTCACAACCGTTTAATTCGCAAATTAGAATCTATAGGCATCAAGGGCCCACTTTTAAAATGGATACAAAATTATTTATCGGATAGATTTTTCAAAGTCAGGGTTGGTTCATCTTTTTCACAAGAACTCTCTCAAACAAGCGGTGTTCCACAAGGATCCGTCCTTGGTCCACTTTTGTTTCTCATCTACGTTTCTGATCTCCCAAAACTTTGTGAAACAGAAGGAGTTATTTGTAAACTTTTCGCTGACGACCTAAAAGCTTACCACATTTTTCGATCAAATTACGACTCAAACAGTTCACTCCAAACATTTATTGCCAAATTTTCTAACTATTGCGAATTAAACGGACTCAAAATTGCGGTTAAAAAGTGCTCTATACTACACTTAGGAAAGAAGAATCAAAAGTTATCATATAGTCTGCAAAACTGCGAAATTCCTTGTGTAAATCCTAGTACCACAGTGCGAGACTTAGGTGTTTATTTCTCAGCTAACCTGAAATTCGGAGAACACATAGAGATTACTTGTCGAAAAGCCCAAAAGGCTTCTTTCGCTCTCTTAAAAGGACTGAAATCTAGTGACCCAAAATTCTTAGTTGACATGTTTACAACATACGTTAGACCGATCTTAGAATTTGCCTCTCCAGTATGGAACCCTCATTTTAAAAAGGACATTCAAAAAATTGAGAAAATACAAAAACGCTTCTTTGAACTGGTCTATAAACGAACTCAATATTTTAGAAAGAATTTAGAATTTCCATCATATGATCAATTATTAGTTCTATTCAAACAGGAATCTTTAGAAGATAGAAGGCTAAAAGCCGACCTAAAAATGTTCCATGACATAATTCATGAGAAAATTTCTATCAGACATAACAACTCTTTTTACTTTGAGAAAACCATTACTAGAGGTGATTTATATAAGATAAAAACAAATAAATGTTCTACTAACGTCCGGGTCCATTCTTTCTTTATCCGTACTGCTACCCTATACAGTAAATTACCAACTCATATTCGGAAAACATCCCCCAACGAATTTCACAATTTAATTAGTACAAAAGAAATCCAAGAAATCTTCCCCCTATATTGACTTGGCTTGTCATACATTCATTGTTAGATATGTTGTTTTGTCTTCGCTTTATGTATTGTTTTGTTCTGATATCACTTGTTGCATTATGACATTGTAATTGTTGACTTTATTGTATATATACCCATCGCTCCAAGAAGAGCAAATAAATAAATAAATAATAGTAAAGCGAAATATCATTTATGTCTTTATTTATTGTTCTTTTTAGACAGATCGCGTATACGCGCTAGACGTCGGATGTGGAGTGGGCAATACAACGTTTCCGCTTCTCAGCTCCGGAGATAATCTGTTTATGTACTCGTGCGACTTTTCAGCCTCTGCTATAAAAATGTTGCAAGAAAATCCGCTCTACAACTCCGAGCGGTGTCAAGCGTTTGTATGGGACATTACTCAAGCCACCGACAAAGTCCCCGAGTGCAAGCTCGATTTCATATTTTGCATATATGTGCTTTCCGCGCTACCTCCAGAGAAAACCCAAACAGCGATAAACAATTTGGTCAAATTGCTCAAACCTGGAGGGATGCTCATGCTCAAAGACTACGGTCGATTTGATCTCACTCAACTGAGATTTAAATCGAATCGATTCATTCGGGATAATTTCTATGCTCGAGGTGACGGGACGTTGGTATATTTTTTCTCCGACGACGAATTACATTCAATGTTCGAGGAAGCGGGTCTGACGAAAGTGCAAAATACGGTCGATAAACGACTAACTGTGAACAGAGGTTTGATTTGGCGCGAGTTTTAGCTTTTATTAATCCGATATTTTTAAGCCAAACAAGTGAAAATGTACAGGTATGTTTGAATATCACGATGATGTTGTGAAATGACATTAAAAGAGGAAATCTTAATTTCTTGTAACGAAATTATCAGAATAAAATCAATTGATTTTCAGGCGGTGGATACAATGCAAATATATGAAATCTATAATAGACTAACATCGTCACTAAGTTTCTACCTCAAAATGCTGTTGTTTAAATTGTTTATTTTACTTTCTGTGTTTCGTTGTTGCATTAAATAAACAAGAATTGTGCAACATTTTTCCATTTATATGCACGATAGGAGAGCAGCAGTTTTAACAACGTGGTTGAATCTAATATTTAATACTAACTTTTAGGAAACGACATTATTTGAAGAAAAAATTACAGAAGAATACATGTAAAATAAACAGCAAAACGTCAAAGGTAAAGTTTATCTTTTGACTTTGCGAAGCTGCATGCAAATATGCAGCTTTGTCTTTTCCAGCTTTATCGTATGCAGCTTGTCCGTGATCGCGAGCTAATGCACAAAATTTTTGCGTCGTATTACAGTCGGCAATTACTATCAACTTTTCTGACTCTAAAATTTATAATTACCGCATTATCTTTAAAAGTTTGGAAGCTTTAACTGGCATACCGTTATTTCCTTTAGATAAAGAGTCAGCAGGAGAAATTACTGTACGTTGAAGGCATTCGCAGAAATCGTTGTCGCATTTCAAGCGCCCTTTTTGATCCATATAACAGTTATCGTGAGCTTAACATGAAGTAATCCTGGAAGTTTATTTTATTACGTAAGGCTTATTCGTGTCACTGATTGGGCTTTTTTCTGTCACTGATTTTAGGATGTCACTGATTTGGGGTCTGCTGTCACTGATTTAATGTCACTGATTGGGCTTTTTTCTGTCACTGATTGGGCTTTTTTCTGTCACTGATTTGATGTCACTGATTGAGCTTTTTTCTGTCACTGATCTAATTGTCACTGATTAGGCTTTTTCTTGTCACTGATAATATTTTTCATTTTAAAGTCAGAGCAGGATGTTTTGCCATCTGGACGTTTCGCCAACTGAGCATTTCGACAACTCCTTATAAAAACGGACGTTTTTCAAGGAATTTTAAGGTATGAGGCTGAACGCCTCATAAGGCGCCTAATCAGCTTTAGGTTTAGGCTTAATAAGGACTTGGTTTTAGGTTTAAGCTCCCCAACAACACCTTATAAGGCGCAAAAACAAGCAATTAGGCTTAACCTCCAGATAAAATTGTCAGATCCAAAATTCAAAGTTTGAATTTAAAACACAAAAACGTATTTTAAGGGTAGGCATATAGGCCATACAAAGTGGTTTTTTATGTTACCAGTCGACTCGTGAGATCGTTCTTGACCACTTTTATTTCTACACTTTTGAATTTGGTGCATTTTTGAAAAATTTTTGGAAAAAAGCTACTTTTTGCACAGAAAATGGCAATTTGCACAGAAAATCTTGGCGCTTAAGCCCAAGATTAAGTCCCTTAGGCCCCATATTGTTCGGGGCCCCAAGCCTAAATCCTTGTTTGGCGCCGTATAAGGGTTGTTCGGGAGCTTAAGCCTAAGATTAAGTCCCTTATGCCCCATATTGTTCGGGACTCGGGAAAAATCCTTTTTATAAGGATTTGGCGAAAAATTCTTTTGGCGAAAAATCCGTTTTATAAGGGTTTGGCGAAAAATCCTTTTGGCGAAATGTCCCGCTCCGAATTATGGAGCTGAGGTCCAAAAAGTACCTTTTTGCCGAAAAAGTGGCAAAAATGCCTGTTTCGATGCTGCAAGGGAAAGTTTTTTGTTCCGCTCCGCTTATTGCCAGTTTGGTGTTAAAATGATCCTTTCGCTTTAAACCTAAGCATCTACAAATAACGTCGGGGTTTTGAGTGGTGCTGTGTCCGAATCTGACGTCAGATTTGGAGTGTATTCTCACGAGGTTGTGTTATTCTCACGAGGTCTATAACTATACAAATACAGACTCGGGCGCCATGGCGCCCGTTTACTCTCTTGTTGGATTCCAATGTGGAGGATTTAGACCTCTATTTTAGCCCATAAAACCTTTATAAGGCATAAAGCAAAACGAAGTACTTAGGCTTAAGCATTAGGCTTAGGCTACTTAGGTTTAGGCTTAGGCCTAAATCGAAAACGAGGCGACATTAGAATCTAAAACGCCAATTTTTGGCTACTAATGTGGAGCGGCCAAAAATCAAGAAAAAAGAATATTTACAATCGCTGATGTATAGTTGCACTTCTAGAATGTTGTAGAGCCTTAGTAGAAGATGATAGAACATTTCGGAACAATCTAGAAGGTTCCAGAAGCTTAGAATGAAATAATTAGATCAGTGACAAGAAAAAGCCCAATCAGTGACAGAAAAAAGCCCAATCAGTGACAATCAGATCAGTGACAAGAAAAAGCCTAATCAGTGACAGAAAAAAGCCCAATCAGTGACAATCAGATCAGTGACAAAAAAAAGCCCAATCGGTGACATCGAATCAGTGACAGAAAAAAGCCCAATCAGTGACACCAAACCCCAAATCAGTGACATCGAAAAGCCTCACGTATTTTATTAACGTTTAATATGAAACCTTGGCAACATTCATTTGCGGCTTCTGAAATTAAAAAGAAGAAATTACATAAAACTTTGAACTTTAAGATTATAGAAACTTGTTTAAGGTTAAATGTCGCAAAATTTAAATCTATAGTTTGTGAAAAATGACATGATATTATAGCTGAACAGGTTAGCTGAAATATAGTTAAAATTTTACCTTTTTTATCCGGGCAAACGAGATCGGTTACTTTCTCGGAAAATCCTTCCATGATATCCCCACTTCCACAAACCCAATCACTTGAGGCTAAGCGACGATGGGCTATCAAAAAGATGAAGATCTAAAAGTAACTCGTAACTATAACTATCAGTAGAATGTTAAAAACTGAACCAGTGATGTAATCATTTAAGATCGACCATACAATCAAAGCGTCCGAAAATATTTAGCATAGAAAATTACGAGGCCGTATGTGTTGTCAATATAATCGGATTATAATTAAAAAGTGCTCTGGGTTTCACAACTTTTCCGCTGTTTTGCATTGTGAGCATGAACGCACTCAAAGTGAGCTTTGAGTAGTTGTCGCCCTCTTCCGCTTCCCCAGTGACCAAAAAACAACATTTTCTTCCGTGTTAAGCAAACAAAATATGCAGCGATCAATATGAGATTCTGTTCCGTAATTGTCGTTATTTGTTGCATGAAACCTTTTATCCTATTTTCATGCTAAGTTGAGAGAATTTGTTTGCTTAAGTCATAATCTATGATCACTTATTTTGAAAGTCTTGAAATTGACAGTGGTTACCAATGACAACCATTTATTCAGGAATGAGCCAACAAGATATAACAAAGGAAACATTAAGTTTTCAGAGAGATTGAAATAATGGAGATCTCTGTCCTTGGTCGTCCGCTCTTCTCAAATGTTGGTGTTTGGTTGATTTTTTGAACGACGTTGAGTCCTTCGGTAACCTGAAAATGGATTAGAAACAAAGCTTTAAACAAAATGCTAGAAACCTGGCCAAATAGGGTATTCTTGCCGTCCAGCCATTCAGCAGGTACCACTAAAACGATAAATTTAAAATAATAATTTAAATGATAAATTACCTGTGATAAAGAATTGACTTCCGTTTGTGTTCGGTCCTGCATTCGCCATTGACAACCGGAAAGGTTTATCGTGTCTCAGCAGAGGATGAAACTCATCTTCGAAGTCGTCACCCCAAATTGATTGACCGCCAGTACCTTTTCCAGTTGGGTCACCGGTCTGAAAGTAATACACTATTTTATTTTCTAACCCATAATTTAATATTCCAAGTTTATTGATATTTAGTCACTTACATACTGCCTCTTCCCTATTAGAAAGATATTTCTTCACTGATTTCAAATTTCGAATTCGAGTTTAAGCATAAAGGAATTGCCGCCGAATTGGCATTGTGTTCTATAAAATCGAAAAGGGTTTAGTTACTTTGGAAGTCGGGTAATTAAACCGAAGACGTTGGCTGAGGACAGCGCTTTGTGTTGGTTGTGGGTCGATTTGGTGCTATTGTGCGGTGCACAGAAAAGACTGCAGGGACAGGCAGAGCGCAGAGAAGTTATATGTCTGCCCGGTTATTTCCCACTCCCTTGCCTTTTCTCTCTTCAGAGCAAAGGCTGAGATTTTGACTATAATGTTGGCGTTTTGAAAAAATGGCGCGAAGCTATGAAATGGTGAAAAATATCTTTCTAATAGGGAAGAGGCAGTATCTCTATTTAGTTCCAAATATTATTCCAATTTTTGAAAAACAAACATTCAAAATCAATATTAAAATTAAATTAAACCAGATTGAGGTTAAAATTTTACCTGAATCATAAATGATTTTATGACACGATGAAAAGTATGCCCATTATAGTATCCTCTCCTAGCGTGAGTGCAAAAATTCTCCACAGTTTTGGGGCATTTATCGGGGTAAAGTTCCACGTGAATGTCGCCATATGTGGTATGGATAGTTGCTTTGTCGCATAATTTTGTTTGCGGTGCATCGTCCTGTAATTAGGACAATATTAACAATGACTTCTCTATACTATCTAATATAATATTACTACACAAAGTAGAACATGCATAGAAAATTCACCACCCATACACTCCCTATACATCACTGAGTGTTCACGAAATTATTTTTGGTTTTAGTGACAAATAATATAGTGAGACTTACAGCGACAGAAGTGATTATATCCTCCTTTGTTGGTTTCTCATTGAAAATATCTCGGCTTGCACCGTCACCTTCGTCTTCAATTGAATAGGGTTCCACATTTGTGAAAATATAAAATCGATTGCGTTTACAACCACAAGCTATCTAAATATCACGTAAAGCATATCGGATAGGAAGATCATAATTCAACAGCTTACAATCATAGGGTCCGGTTCGCCAGCTTTAAGGTTCGGGTTCTCCGCTGCTTCCACATCAAATGAAGTCGCAGCACCTTGAAGTTTCTCCGATGCGTTCGGTACTGCCCTGCATAAAGCTACACCCAAAAATCGAATATTTTCCCCTTTGCCAATTTCACGAACAACTTCGTCCGTTATGATGTTGTACACCTGGAAATATATGTAATTCAAAAGACTACACTGAAAAATAAAATAGACTGACTGATATGCCAAGTGGGGTTGGATAAATAAGAAAGTTGCTTGATTCATCATATGCAATCCTTAAATAGCGAAATGCTCCTGGATCCCTGTTTAATTCCTTCTCGAGAGCTATCCGACGATTCCATTCCATGTTTTGCAGGCCAAATCCTCTGAAATATCAATAATGAATAAAATTATAGTATCAAATACCATCCCCATTTAGAATTAGCGACCTTTTGCTTTTAGTTTTCAGTAATAAGATTACTTTTACACACTCCTGAATCAATTAGCTAACTCTAAGATCAGTATATAGCGGTGCGTATTTGAGCCGTCAGATATTTGTGTGCCAAGCCATAACCCAAACTTAAGCGCCGAGTAATTGATCAAAATAAAACTTAGGCTCAAGTTTAGACATTAAGCGTAGGTATAATGATTTCGCAGGCCAAAGTCTACATCTAGGGCTTAAATTTGAGCTGTACAAAAATATGTCACGTAAATATCAGAGAGATCCAGAATTGACAAAGTTATTATAATTTCCTTTGCAAAAAATAGCTGTGTAAGAGAAATTCTCTCTTCCACTTATTCAAAAGCTTTGAATTTATGTAACTAAGGTAATGTTAGCGAATAACTCTCGATATGTAATAAATGAGAAAATTGAAAGTATTAAAAATGAAATAAAATGAGTGTCAAATTACTTGGTTTCTTTTCCTCTTTCAACGTAACGTTGCAGTGTCTCGTTCAATCGTGTCAGGATCTTTGCTGTGCTCAAATCGAATATGAGTATGGTTCTATCTGACGTCACAATCGAGAATGTGCTTCCATTGGGACTTATCTTCAACGAAGTTGCAAATTGTTTCAGCTAAAATATACATTTAATACACTTATACCGTACTAAACAAATATAAAATTAACCTTTAGCAATTCAAATAAATCTGTGTCTGTTTTATATTCCCACTTGCAATTGTTCGGAAATCCATAGTTGTTTCGGGAACCGGAAGAATATTCGATCATGCCCATTTCGTCAATTGAAATTATGAGATCCATTGTGTGCGAATACTACAATAGATTGCGTTAAAAATGAAAAGTTTGAAGTATTTTGTTGAAAATCGAGCAACGAACATTTAGTTGTTTGTTGATATGTAACATGATTAGTACTGTCTATCTCGATAGTCAAAATTCAATAATCTTAATTATTTTTAAAGGAGCAAATTTTTCGCAGAAAGATGTCACTTTTTCTTTCTGATTTGATACATTAATTCAAAAATCGGATTGGAGAGATTTGGTCAAGAATTGGTTTTAAACCCAGAAGTTTTTTATACATGTTTTGGTCAAAAACTCATAAGCTTTACGACAAATGAAAACCAAATTATAAAGTAGCTAAAAAATCAGTGATTCGGTAATCCGAAAAATTTGATCGTTTAGGATTTTCAGATAAGGAAAATATAACAATACTTGTCACATTATTGGAAATATTTTGCTAACCGAAAATTAATTAATATATAATAAACCTACATCCATTAAAATAACTGGTTTGGAATGCAGATTTTCAATGACATGGAGAGGTACTGTAGTGCCTTTTCCGTCCAGAATTTCAATTCGTCCTAAAATTATTAATTATCTTCCACGACAATTAAAATATATACCAAAACAAATTATAGGTAAAATTATCTAACGTACTTTTTGAACGAATGGATACTTTAATGGATACTATCGATCACCAAGTTTCATATTCCTTTTCAAATGGATAGTCTTTATAAAGAAGAGGGAAAACATACCACTTTCTGAGTCAGAGACAGCCAAAGCGCTATAGAGATCCGTTCCTGAAACATGCCCAGTTATTTTACTGAAATATGACCGTTATCGGCTCTTTCAAGAAATGTTTCTTCTCAAAAAAGTTAGACTGACATTTGTAAATATAACGAACCCTTGTGCACCCAACACAGAGCTCTTGGGTGAAAGTCGAGTTTGAACATATTGATCATATCGAAATTGGGCACATCGAACACTTTTACTGATTTGTCCTGTTTGCAACAAGTTGCCATCAACACGCCGTTATAGTTGACCGCTATGTCAGAAAATTCCTCTGAAATTGTCAATGATTAGCTCAATATTGTAAATCAGACATACTGAGATGACATCGGAAATGTTTGACAAATTCAATTCCCTGGTTGTGCTTCTTTTTCCAAAATTTGAGGTGACCATCCTGACTAGCGGTAATCACAAAATCACTTCTAAAATAACATTTGACTTATAAAGCTAAATTTAAAAGTACCTACTCTGTGGCGAACACATGCGTGATAACATCGCGATGCATGAAAGATTTCTCATACTGCGATGCCCTTGGAATGGACCGCAGATAAGTTTCTTCATACTTCAGAATTTCTAAAATTCATGGTAATTAAAAAGAAACCTATATTCAGCAGGCCCGTAGCCAGAAAAAAATTTCGGGGGGGGGGGTTGAGATTTCAGGGGGGGTTGAGAAGTGAAAAAAACGCATTCTTAGGGGTGCATTTTTCAAAATTTTCTCGAAAATTTTTAAAACCATAGGGGGGACCCTATTGATTTTTTTAGCTTCCGAATTTCGGGGGGGGGGTTGCAACCCCCCTAACCCCCCCTGGCTACGGGCCTGATATTCAGTATCATAATTTATTGGTATTCCTAAACGAATAATAATTTAGCTTAATTAACCACTATTGAGCCAGCTGGAGATAAGGAGCAGTCAAACTGAATCTGCTTAGCCGGAAAACTATTGATTTATCCTGTACAAAGTGCACTTATTTCACTTGAGACGAACTCTTATCTCTTATTAACAAAACAAAAACGCATACTTTTTGGCTTTTTTGCAACAGTTTCTTCATCATGTTTCTCTTCAATCGGCTCGCGTGCACGCTCCCGTTTAGATGTCACAACCTGTTCTTCTATCACAGTTGTGGTCACCTGAGTTATTGATACGCTAGCCTCGCTCAAAATTGGCTCGCTCATTTCTATAATTGCACAGGTTATTTAACAACAGAGAACATATTTTTAAACTCGAAAACTTATTTAACAAATTGAGCTGTACATAAAAGTAACTCAAATAACGGCACTTTCGTTTGTTTACCATTTAAAAATTTTTCAAAAACTGTCGTTTGCTTTTTGGCAAAGTGTGACGAAGCTACGACAATTTTATTTGGCATTTGCCGCTGCTCTATGTCGTGACATAGTTTTGTGGATTTTTCGGAGACACAGACAGTGTTAAAAATATAACTTTTGTAAAACATTTTAGTAACACAGAAGAGGGTTATTTTTTGCCTCTTCCTTTTTTCATATTTATATACCTACTCATTCGCTGTTATTCCTCGCAGATTTATAAATAAGGCTAAAGGAAATTGCCACAGCAAATTCTGGTAGGAATTAATCTGCAGCTGAACGAGGTTATTTAAATTCGAAACATGATTCAACTTGAAAATAATTCAGTATAAAAATACACTATAACAGGTAAACATTTCGGCCAAAATTAGTACCCTATCATCGCTAATATTTATACTTTCTTAATTATAATTTAACGCATTTCCGTAAAGTAATTTATTTGGATTTCTGAAAAAGTAACAACAACAATAATAAAAGTGATCTATAGGGAGGAATCTATTCTTTTTTATCAGTGGCACTATCGTCTTCTGTGTCTTCTACGTGTCGACCTGTATCGGTCCCTGTTTTTCTGCCATTGTTCCATCTTCTGCTTGTCACTTCAGAAATGGCGTTGAGCTTCTTTTGGAAGATTTGTTCTATCCTCTCTTCCAAGTCACGCACTTTTTCCGTGTCCGGAAAATAGCCCTGAAAAATTGAGTCGCACAATTTCAGTTAGAGAAAGCATAAATGTGATATGAAGTTATATTTCAGTTTTATTTAAACATCTTTAGTCAAAACAAATCTATTTTAATATTTTAGCTTTAACTAATTTTATATAACAAATTAAAAATTCATCAGAATACATACCTGAAATCGGTAGCTCAGCCAAAGATAAGCGCCCACTATGTCATGTGCGTCAGTCAGACGATTTAAGGCTACCAAGTTTATGCCAGGATGCTCCAAATAAGGCTTGACAAGATTGAACAGAAAATCGTATGTGACACTCTCTCCATTCATATATTTCTTGACTATGCTCTTGTACATTTTCATACGGTTTTCATCGGCTCTAATAGGGACAAGACAAAAGGTCCACTTATCCTGAAGAAATAATATTTAGCCTGACAATAATTACTAAGTTGTTTTATAAATTCGATCGAAATATTCAAGCTTGTCGGATCAGACGACCAAAATCGCCTATTACCAAGCCCAAAGTTTTCGGTCGCACCGTAAATCGTATGTTATAGCCAAAAGTCAATTGAATATGCCTTTAGGAAAATTAAACTACTTCATTGATTTACTTCTCTCTCTCATTTCATTCATTTTTCAAGCATTCGTCTACCAGGCCTGTGCGAGATGAGGCTCAAACGATATTCGAAACGGAGTGTTAACCCAAAATCGGACTAATAAAGTGATAGTGTGTGAAAAGACCACATAATAGGATCAGAATCCCAGAGAAGAAAAGTAAGGAAATGGGTCAACACTCCGTCTCGAATCTCGTTTGAGCCTCATCTCGCACAGCCCTGATGTCTACTATCATATTTTTATTCTTCTCACCGAAAATTGAATCAAATTACGACAATTGAGTAGTCTCATTGCAGACAAAATACCTTTAGCTGCATAGGAATATCATCAAGTGCCTCAGCAATATTGCGCATTTCATTTGGCAACGATAAAAACAGATTATCGGAAAGATTGCAAATGGAGCTAAATATGTCCAATAAATTGCCTAAGGAGCAGTGCGGCAGTAGAAACGAAAACATCTAAAGTTAAAATGGAAGTATTAAATAATAAGAAATTGAATAAATAAGACTTACTTCGATCTCTTGCCATGTCGGTGAAACGCCTGCTTTCTCAATATTTGGTATTTCTTCCTTGAGTAATTCCTTTATGGCGTCGTTGCTTCTGTCTGATATAGCCATCACCTATAAAAGTTTTCAGATTTTTGAGAAGTTGTCAACGGCTTTGCTTCTTTCAATGTATGTGGATTTATCATTTTGAACTCGAGTTGCATACCTTTCCTTCCTCATGTGCCATACCAAATCGCCCGGCTCGTCCAGCGATTTGTCGTGCGAAGTAATTTGGCATAAGTTTTTCGCCAAGGGCCGCTCTTGCCAAGTCGTGGAATATTATCCTGCAATTGTTGTAAATTATGTCGTTGGTATAACTGATTCAGGTTAAGCAACATTTTCAAACCTTTTTATGTTGAGATTCATACCCATTCCAATGGCATCAGTGGCTATCAAAATCTTGCATGGATGGTTCTGAACAATGGAAAAAGTAAAGAATGTGCGTATAGTGATACCTTCTATGATGAATTTAAAAATACTACACAAACTCAAACGGTGTTTAATAATATTTATTTCATGCATATCCAGTCTTTTTAATACTAAAGATTAATCTAATTCTACTTATAGTACATTTACTGTTTATTCTTCTATCTACTATACTATTTTACAACAGTTCACGTATGGTTTTGTAAAAATGTATTGTCTAACGTTTTTTACTGAATGAGCCTCCATAATAAAAATATTTTTATTTTATTTTACCAGCTACTCAAGTATCTCCCTCCATAATTTATTTATTTCTTTCATAATTTGTATAACCTACCGGATCATTGAACTTTGCTGCCTGTGCCAATTTTGTGTTCGGTGGTAAGTCGCCAAAAATCATAGCACATTCACGGCCAGATATTAAGCCGATTTTTCGAACAAGTTCCATAATGGTCATTTTGCTGAAGCATACAATACAATCGCCATCCTAAAAACGCATTTAATTATGCACTTATAAAATAAAAATTACCTCGAGATTTTTCAAGCCGTTTAATCCATGTGTGCTTATCGTCAGCTTCGATTTCCGCTTGTACCTATAACGTCATATTAGCTAAGTTATTTTTTAAATGGGAATATTTTATAATTCCTGCTTAATGATTTTAAAAATAAGACTCTTAAATTAAATAATTAATTAAAATCCTTTAATTAATTATTTCGTCTTGGACTTCATCTTGACACAGTGTCAGTATTGCAGAACTGTTGAACAGATTTGCTAAATCAAAAAATGCTCAAACAACTTATGGAATGTTCAAAGACTGCCTTAAACTATAGAATTGCTGTTCAAGTTCACAGAATTGGAGGCAGGAGCACAACATACCGAAAAGTGTACACCAGGGGTGGGCTTCGGGACGATTTTGAAATCCCGAAGCCCGAATCCCGAATGCCGAATTGAGATTTTAAAATCCCGAAGGCCGAATCCCGAATTGAGATTTTAAAATCCCGAAGGCCGAATCCCGAATCCCGAATGGCCAAAAGTACCGAATTTTCCCCAATTTACCGAATCCGAATCCCGAATCAAATCTCAAAAATCAATTTTTTTTTCAAATTTTTGCCTGTTATCTATATTTTTTACAATTTTTGGTGCAGTTATATTATCAATTATTGTTTAAATTTACATAAACGTCATTTGTTATCAAGTTCCATTGATATTATCCACGAAAAAACGGTTTTTGGCCATTTTTTAACTTTTTTAGCCATTTTGTCATATTTTTACTTATTTTATTACAATTTTCACAAAATATTGACCAATTTTCTCGAAATTTTGGCCAAAATTTTAGACCAAAAATTAAAATTCTTGATGCGATACGGAAAAAATAATTGCAGATTCGTAATCAGCGCATCGAATACCCTAAAAGCACCTTTACAAAAAAAATGTGAAAAAATCTCGGCGCTATCGAAGGTAGCGCGGCGAAAAATTTTTGACCTTTTATAGACCGGACCGGACTGGAAAAATTTTAATGAACCACCATTCCAAAATGAGAAAATTTTCGCCTGTGGCGCAATTTGGCTACCGTTCTCCTTCAAAATTAAATCTCAAACTTAAACCTCCTATTAAATACTATAATTCGTTTCAATGATTTTTTGGCCAATTTTTAAAGAGAGAGCAAATTTTTTCAAGAATTTTTGCCCGCGGCGCTTTTTTTTGCCCAATACCATTGTATTTTATATAATGGTATATATAATAATTTAATATAATATCATTTGTATTTTATCAGAAAATAAATCACTATTTTCCCAAAATTTTCTCCCGACCGCGCCCTATCGGGCGCGGTCGGGCGAGGTCATTTTATCCAGTGCTTATTCGGGAAAATTCGGGAAAATTTGACGAATTCCCGAAGCCCGAATCCCGAATTGAGATTTTAAAATCCCGAAGGCCGAATCCCGAATCCCGAATGGCCAAAAGTACCGAATTTTCCCGAATCCGAATCCCGAATCCGAAGCCCACCCCTGGTGTACACCGTTGTCATTTATAGAAAAACGGCTCGACATCAAGCTAAGCAAAAAATATCCAAAAAGTGAAAGATGCGCCAATATTTTTCCCTTTAGTACTTATGCCAGCAATCCATAAACCTTGAACTTTCTCGACCTTGGACATCCGTGTCCCCAAACAATAAAGTCACTCAAGGCCTTGACTAAACTTTTAGTATTATGGTCACTTAAAAATTATGCTGAACTCCGACATAAAGAAAATTGTAAAAGAAAATGCACCTTCGAATTTCAACGTGCTCTCCAATTGGATCGAGTAGCCGTTGTACAATATCTATGGCTGCTTCTTCACCACATACGTGAACCTAAACACAAGTATAGTGACATATAAGTGAAGTGAATTTAGAGTAAAACAGAAGTAGAATTATTTTTGAAATCGGTATGGTTACAACTGTTGACACTGGCTTAATCCTTCATTGCTGAGCGTATCGATACGATATCGATTTGCTCTCTCCTTCATAAAAAGAAAGAAACGAATGAGTGTTCATTATTCATACAAAGAGTGTGTCTGTAAATGGATCACATAGAAGAGAAATAAACAATGGCGGCCATCATGATTTTGATAAAGACAGCTCACCAAAAGGAAAGCTAATCGTAACGCCAGAATTCTCCGCAAATTCTATGGCTCCGGCAATGAGGGTTAAAATATGGACAATGTTAATGATCAAACAGCTTTTGATCTTTGGTCCTTATATTTCTCTCGATATTTATGTTCGTCCCATTTGGCATTGATAAATTACAAGCTTCTATAAAATTTATTGACTTAAATGATAGAACGGAGACCAATTTATGTGACTATGTGAAAAGTCTTATTATACTAAAAATTTTCTATGAAGGAATGGCTTACTTCAGGGGCGGCAGCGCCAAGAAGTGCTCTTGTGAAAGCATATCCGCGGATTTCGTCCCGTACCATTTGGATCTCATCAATGACGGTCATGTCAACGGGCATGTGCGGACTCATCATTTCTCTGAAAGTTTGTCATAAATGAAGCCAATAAGTGGCAACGAAATCAATTAACCCACACTGTTGACGCGATGTGGGCGGCAGGCTCACCGTTTTCATTAGCGAATCGCCTATCTTCACCAGTCAGTAAATCGCAAGGGACTCCTAAATAATGAATATATATATAAATGGAAAATATATTGGAGAAATTGTGTAGAGATATAGAACAATAATTTATAGTATAAAAACACACCAGCTTCATTGACTTTGCGGTAAATCTCAGCTGCCAATAGCCTGAAAATCCCAGTGAAAGTAAACTTATGAAAAATTTGACAAAAAAGTTACCGTAGCGGAGCACAGTATGAGCCACTTTTTGCTGAAATAAATATCACATTTTGTTTTAGAGTAAAACAAATTTACCTTCTTTAAACCGTTCTAAAGCTTCGTACGTTTTTCCGCTATTGGTTGGGCCTAAATTAATGATTCATTTTTGCATTATGTAACACGACAAACCTGCGTGGAAAATTATTTTTCTATGAATTGCTCGAGCCGTTGGATACCTAAAATCATCAATTAAACTTTTCGTTTAAGTTTGCAGGCACCAGTTTAGAATTACCAATTATGTATTTGAGTCAAATCGGACTTTTGTTTCAATTCTCGCAGACATTCCAAGTGTGGGAAAATCTTTTTTGCGTGAGCAAAAAAGTATGGAATCATTAAATCAACGCTGTGGCCTAAAAAGATTATTACAATAATATAGCCAGTCAACCTTCGATAATCCGCACAAATCTAGCTAGAACGAATTTGTTCCATACAAATTCTCTCGATAATCCGCATTTTGTGCTGATGTACAAATGTTCGCAGAACCAAAGTGAAATTTTCCATGTAAAAGTTTACCGAAAAACGCTTCTGTTTGTTGCACAAATTTGAATTTTTACAACATTTTTTCTTTTTGAACATATTTTTCGAAATTTTTGCAACTTTTGCCAAATTGGCCAAAAAGTTCGCAAAAATACACCAAAATGTAGTAAAAATTTAAAATTATTGAGGAGAATTCAATTTTTTTTATTTTGAAAAATGACAAATAATATAGGAAAATTCTTTTATCCGCACAATTTTGTAATGGAAGGATTTTTCCATACAAGATTCTCTTGATAAACCGTACTTCGATAATCCGCACAAGATCGGCCCGTCCCGATGTGTGCGGATTATCGAGGGTCGACTGTATTTTAAATGTTCAACCTTGTTCCTCTATGTCCTTCAAAGTGATCTTCAGCAACTCGTCCATAATATCAGGCCTAGTGCAGTATTCACGAAAACTTGTTTCGGATTTATCATAAATCACACCCGTTAAATTTTCTTCTTTTGCCAGCTCTCGCACAATTTCCTTGTTAAACAATAGGTCAAGTACCTTGCGAATTGATCTTTGAGATGTAACTGAGTCGTATTCTTGATCCTATAAATGAGAATGTAAATAGATAAGTAAGTGACAGTAGATCGGTTTAGAATAATAATATGCACTAGTGTTTGTAAAGCTATGGTCACAATAAAGATTGTTCCGATGATTGATCGCTGGTTTTATGAATTCCTATTTTTCGTTGTTTCACCTGTTTTCACTATGAGGATGAAAAGCTGATATAGATGACGCTATATCAACTTTTTATCTACTTTTGCATAATTTCGATAGGCCGAATATAACGTAATGAAAACTGGCCATGAAAAATCTGAGATCAATCGTCAGGTCAATCTCGGGACTGTAGAAATTGTGAAATTATCTGGAAATTTTTTAATAATTCACTATAGCTACTGAAATATTATTTTCGTTTAAAAACTATCTAGGTATGTAAGGTAATTAAATTCAGTATATTAAAATAAAATATATCTTGAGAGTTAAAAATGTACGGGGAGTTATAATATCGATTCATTGCACTATTACTGTATAATACCAATTATTTTTGTTCCAATGAGCCATAAACTAAGTTAAGACAAAATATTTACCTCAGTGCACGACATACCATATCCATAAAAATCCGAGAAAACTGAAAGGCCCCTTGGCTCAATTATATCCTCCAGTGGAAGTTTCACACCTCGCGGATTCCTCCTGCTTCGCATAACGGGATTCGTCGCGCCAAATATTCTCTATAATACCAAAATTCCCATTAAATATACAAAGCACTACGAAATGTTTTAAAACGCTACATTAGCGTGTTTGCTCACACTCTGACTTCTCTCAAAGGGTTGTTTTGTACTTGAGTTTTCCAGTATCACCAGTTTTGTAGTACCCAATCTCTCACGAGAGAATTTAGCCATATTGTATCCTGAGTTCCCCTAAAAACCATACAGATATATATTCACAATTGTATAAAAAGGCTGAACATTACACTAGAGCGTCTTTTGCTTTCTTTTTTAGATCTTCTTTCGGGGCTTTTATCGATCGTAGCGGAAGTGATGCTCCCGCGCATATGCTTGTTTGGAAGAACTGCTTTGCTTTTCGCTCGCAACAACTTCTTTTGTAATTCTAGATAATCCTGAAAATATTTTTCATAAAGCGTCTATGCGAAAATCAAAAATCAACATTTTGGTCGTTTGGTATTTCATCAACTCTCGTTGGCAACGTTCGACGATACTTACTAGAAGCGAGCTTTGTCAACCTCTAAAAAGGAAACTTAATGAAAAACATACAATTTATGTCCATGTTTTCAACCAGAAATTATTACAAAACATTTGAATAATGCTTGTCGTAGTTTGTAATTTTGTTGGAAATTATGAAGAAACACCCCATTTCAAATTCAAAAAAAATAATTACCTATCTTTTTAAATAATTGTGAGCATAAAAGAAATTCTTCAATTCACATGCCTTTTTCACAATTGACTCTATTCAATTACAGTCCTGGGTTTTTCACCAAATATCTTGAGAACTAATATTTAGAGCGACTACTAATTAAATTTTGAAAAAAAAAATACTTCAGGATTTTGGTCACCAGGGCTGAGTTAGCGATAATAGCGAGCTCAAGTTAGCGATAAAATAAAAACTAAGTTGTCTGTACAAAAAGGTAATAATTGAAAATAGTTCACCTTGCTCTTATAACATACTGGAGAATATGAGAAATTGCGATGCAAAGTGGAAAATATTGTCGAGATCTGACATGACACAAATCGACGACTTAGTTCCATGTAACAAAATAAGGCAAAAATTAAGTAATTTTGGAATAAACCTAAGAAATTTAAAAGATATGTAGAAATATTTATTTGAAAATCTTTCTCAGTTTGGCGCAATTTTAAATCTTATTTCGGCAATCGAATTGTTCTTTCGTAGGGTAATCCCCCATATAATTGCAGTAACTCGATTTTTGTCTGTGTGTTACACATTCAGTTGATCTCACATTTGAGTCACATTCAGACAGTGCTGTAGCATAGGGTTAAATGTGACTCAAATGTGAAATCTGTTGAATGTGAATCACATTCAACAAAATCCACATTTGAGACACATTTAGACTATCCTTCAGCACTGTATGAATGTGACTCAAATGTGAGATCAACTGAATGTGGAACGGACAGAGAATTTTCGAGTTACTGCAATAGGAAGTCAGCACATTTGAGACACATTTAATATATGCTCTCTCTAATCGTCTATTCAGTAATTTCTAATCAATTCCTCTAACTTTGATAGGAAATCAATATGAAATATTAGTAAAAAGTAAAATATGTCTCATTTTCTCTGCTGAATCCAAGTTTTTGAACCAAAAGTGATATCTCTAATTCTCTAACCAGTAATTTATATCCCAGGAAAAATTATCCCGGGAAGTATAGCTGGAAAATTTAATATCAATCTATCCCGGGAAATATGCCGGAAAAACTTATATCAGACTATCCCGGGAAGTATAGCTGGAAAATTTTATATCAATCTATCCCGGGAAATATGCCGGAAAAACTTATATCAGACTATCCCGGGAAGTATAGCTGGAAAATTTAATATCAATCTATCCCGGGAAATATGCCGGAAAAACTTATATCAGACTATCCCGCGAAGTATAGCTGGAAAATTTAATATCAATCTATCCCGGGAAATATGCCGGAAAAACTTATATCAGACTATCCCGGGAAGTATAGCTGGAAAATTTTATATCAAACTATCCCGGGAAATATGCCGGAAAAACTTATATCAGACTATCCCGGGAAGTATAGCTGGAAAATTTAATATCAATCTATCCCGGGAAATATGCCGGAAAAACTTATATCAGACTATCCCGGGAAGTATAGCTGGAAAATTTAATATCAATCTATCCCGGGAAATATGCCGGAAAAACTTATATCAGACTATCCCGGGAAGTATAGCTGGAAAATTTTATATCAATCTATCCCGGGAAATATGCCGGAAAAACTTATATCAGACTATCCCGGGAAGTATAGCTGGAAAATTTTATATCAATCTATCCCGGGAAATATGCCGGAAAAACTTATATCAGACTATCCCGGGAAGTATAGCTGGAAAATTTAATATCAATCTATCCCGGGAAATATGCCGGAAAAACTTATATCAGACTATCCCGGGAAGTATAGCTGGAAAATTTAATATCAATCTATCCCGGGAAATATGCCGGAAAAACTTATATCAGACTATCCCGGGAAGTATAGCTGGAAAATTTAATATCAATCTATCCCGGGAAATATGCCGGAAAAACTTATATCAGACTATCCCGGGAAGTATAGCTGGAAAATTTAATATCAATCTATCCCGGGAAATATGCCGGAAAAACTTATATCAGACTATCCCGGGAAGTATAGCTGGAAAAACTTATATCAGACTATCCCGGGAAGTATAGCTGGAAAAACTTATGTCAGACTATCCCGGGAAGTATAGCTGGAAAATTTAATATCAATCTATCCCGGGAAATATGCCGGAAAAACTTATATCAGACTATCCCGGGAAGTATAGCTGGAAAATTTAATATCAATCTATCCCGGGAAATATGCCGGAAAAACTTATATCAGACTATCCCGGGAAGTATAGCTGGAAAATTTAATATCAATCTATCCCGGGAAATATGCCGGAAAAACTTATATCAGACTATCCCGGGAAGTATAGCTGGAAAATTTTATATCAATCTATCCCGGGAAATATGCCGGAAAAACTTATATCAGACTATCCCGGGAAGTATAGCTGGAAAAACTTATATCAGACTATCCCGGGAAGTATAGCTGGAAAATTTAATATCAATCTATCCCGGGAAGAATAGCTGGAAAATTTTATATCAATCTATCCCGGGAAATATGCCGGAAAAACTTATATCAGACTATCCCGGGAAGTATAGCTGGAAAAACTTATATCAGACTATCCCGGGAAGTATAGCTGGAAAATTTAATATCAATCTATCCCGGGAAATATGCCGGAAAAACTTATATCAGACTATCCCGGGAAGTATAGCTGGAAAAACTTATATCAGACTATCCCGGGAAGTATAGCTGGAAAATTTAATATCAATCTATCCCGGGAAATATGCCGGAAAAACTTATATCAGACTATCCCGGGAAGTATAGCTGGAAAATTTTATATCAATCTATCCCGGGAAATATGCCGGAAAAACTTATATCAGACTATCCCGGGAAGTATAGCTGGAAAATTTTATATCAATCTATCCCGGGAAGTATAGCTGGAAAATTTTATATCAATCTATCCCGGGAAATATGCCGGAAAAACTTATATCAGACTATCCCGGGAAGTATAGTTGGAAAATTTTATATCAATCTATCCCGGGAAATATGCCGGAAAAACTTATATCAGACTATCCGGGAAGTATTATGGAAATTCCCTCTAATCGGACTCGTAATCCGGCACCCCTCTATCCGGGATTCGGCAAAACGATCCCCGGATTAAGGGAAACTTATAGTTGGAAAATTTTATATCAATCTATCCCGGGAAATATGCCGGAAAAACTTATATCAGACTATCCCGGGAAGTATAGCTGGAAAATTTAATATCAATGTATCCCGGGAAGAATAGCTGAAAAATTTTATATCAATCTATCCCGGGAAGAATAGCTGACAAATTTTATATCAATCTATCCCGGGAAGAATAGCTGGAAAATTTTATATCAATCTATCCCGGGAAATATGCCGGAAAAACTTATATCAGACTATCCCGGGAAGTATAGCTGGAAAATTTTATATCAATCTATCCCGGGAAATATGCCGGAAAAACTTATATCAGACTATCCCGGGAAGAATAGCTGGAAAATTTTATATCAATCTATCCCGGGAAGAATAGCTGACAAATTTTATATCAATCTATCCCGGGAAGAATAGCTGGAAAATTTTATATCAATCTATCCCGGGAAATATGCCGGAAAAACTTATATCAGACTATCCCGGGAAGTATAGTTGGAAAATTTTATATCAATCTATCCCGGGAAGAATAGCTGGAAAATTTTATATCAATCTATCCCGGGAAATATGCCGGAAAAACTTATATCAGACTATCCCGGGAAGTATAGCTGGAAAATTTTATATCAATCTATCCCGGGAAATATGCCGGAAAAACTTATATCAGACTATCCCGGGAAGTATAGTTGGAAAATTTTATATCAATCTATCCCGGGAAATATGCCGGAAAAACTTATATCAGACTATCCCGGGAAGTATAGCTGGAAAATTTAATATCAATGTATCCCGGGAAGAATAGCTGAAAAATTTTATATCAATCTATCCCGGGAAGAATAGCTGACAAATTTTATATCAATCTATCCCGGGAAGAATAGCTGGAAAATTTTATATCAATCTATCCCGGGAAGAATAGCTGACAAATTTTATATCAATCTATCCCGGGAAGAATAGCTGGAAAATTTTATATCAATCTATCCCGGGAAATATGCCGGAAAAACTTATATCAGACTATCCCGGGAAGTATAGTTGGAAAATTTTATATCAATCTATCCCGGGAAGAATAGCTTGAAAATTTTATATCAATCTATCCCGGGAAATATGCCGGAAAAACTTATATCAGACTATCCCGGGAAGTATAGCTGGAAAATTTTATATCAATCTATCCCGGGAAATATGCCGGAAAAAACTTATATCAGACTATCCCGGAGTATAGTTGGAAAATTTTATATCAATCTTTCCCGGGAAATATGCCGGAAAAACTTATATCAGACTATCCCGGGAAGTATAGCTGGAAAATTTAATATCAATGTATCCCGGGAAGAATAGCTGAAAAATTTTATATCAATCTATCCCGGGAAGAATAGCTGACAAATTTTATATCAATCTATCCCGGGAAGAATAGCTGGAAAATTTTATATCAATCTATCCCGGGAAGAATAGCTGACAAATTTTATATCAATCTATCCCGGGAAGAATAGCTGGAAAATTTTATATCAATCTATCCCGGGAAATATGCCGGAAAAACTTATATCAGACTATCCCGGGAAGTATAGTTGGAAAATTTTGTATCAATCTGTCCCGGGAAATATGCCGGAAAAACTTATATCAGACTATCCCGGGAAGTATAGCTGGAAAATTTTATATCAATCTATCCCGGGAATATTATAGCAATCTGTCTCCGGAAGAATAAATGAACAGGGGTTATTATATGCGTTTATTCACCCGTTTATAGCCGGGTGATAAGTTTATTTAGAGGTTGATAAGTTAATTAATAATCTCTTTATTATAAACGACTGCCTTTAATCGAATATACTTATATTATTTTCGAAATTATATTGCTCACTAAATTATAGTTGGATTTTGTTTATAAGACTTATTTCATTTACAATTTAAACCCTCAGATCAACTCAGTTTATTCGCCCGGCTTTGCCGGGCGATATCGCTAGTGTGTATAACGACAGTAAAGAATTACAGCTTCCTATTGACAATTCGTAATACGAAAACTCACTAATTAATTAAAAGTATGTTTTTATCATTTTGTGAGAAATTGTCATTACTTATCGGAAAATAACATTTTAAAAATTAAGGAAAAATTTTCGTGTTGAATATTTGTTCCTGCATTTATAATTTTGGAATTTGGATGCAATTCCTAGAGCCGGTACATATTATTTCCGACTCAGTTTTGATTAACGTATCACGTGATGTCTGAACGTAACGGAAGTTATAACAACGATAAGGTATGACTGAAACAAACATGTGTGTAAATTTGTTATCTTTTATTAAAAACAATGGCACATAACGATAAGTTCTAAAATAAAGTCAAGAGCATAATAGTGTAAAATCTAATAGCATTAAATGAAATACAACTCTATTTATTAAACTATTTTTCGTTCAAAAGTGTATCCAGCGTATGTAACGCTTCAAGGAAGCACCCGACAGACCACGCTTGCGCAGGGCAAGAATGTAGACAAGGGCTGCCATTTTGGTTGGTTAGTTCCGGAAGAGACCCCCATGGGCTGATCTTCAAGTGATTCGAATATGTGTGAATTCGGGTTTTCATCTCATTCAGAGTATCAATCCAAGCTTTCTCGTTCCGACCGCTGGCTTTCAGACGATGAGCCACTTTGAGTTTGGCGCTGAGGTATATGGACGCCACCCAGAGCCATTCCTTAAATAGTAAAAATCAATGTGGTAAATATTTTAAGCAAGTAGTAAGCACAATTTTTAAAGGTGAAAGTTTTTGCTAATGTTATATTGCAACTCTGGAACATTTCTCGTATAAGTAAAAAACTAAAATTTCACATTCCGGTAATAAATCCAATGAGTTCTTTGGTGAAAATGCTGGCCAAAAATTCGATATGAACATCCAAAAATCGGGCTAATAATATTTTGCAAACGTTGATATTTACTATTTCAGGTATTTGTTGATGGCAGAAAATGAATTTATATGTACGATACCCCACCTTATTATTCATAGCATAAAATCGTTTCTTTTTGTAAACGTTTAAAAGCAGCTTAAGCTCATTATAATAAGCCACTCACCGGACCCTGATGGTAATTCCAGCCTTTTGCGGTTTGTTTGTTTGTGCCATCGTCGTCATTGTTGTAATTGCCGTTATACGCCCAGTCTCTAAAATAATAATTTTGTTAATCCCTAAGCCATTCTCACAATTTCGAAGAGATAACTTACTCCGGATCTAAAGTGCATATACCAAGAGGAGCACCGAGAATTTTGCCTGCAATTTCCAACGCACTCCAGGCTTCCTCAGCTTCGAGTATATCAGGTGCCTAAATGATATACGGTGTTTTACGAAAATTCCATTATTCCGGGAAAACAACACAATCAAAATGAAAAGATGGCAATGTAAAAAGTGCAAAAGTGGCTCATAAACTCACTTTTAATAAATAATTACTTCGTTGATCGTAAATATGGAAAATATGTATATTGTATTTTTTTTTGCAAAATTTTGGTTGTTTAGAATATTTTTTAATAATATGATGTACATTGCCATTTAAATTTAAAGGATTCCAGAACCTAATCAATCATTGCTAAAGTAATACCGCGTTCAGAGCGATACAAAAATTGGGCCGTAGCTGAAAATCTGTGAAGCCAGCAGATGATCCATAACAGTCCTTCACAATTCCCTTTCGGTTCACAAATTTATCATTGTTCTCTTGTCGCACAAAGAACTTCTCTCTAAACGATTGTCGCAATATATTTGCCCATTCATCCCACGTCCATGATTTGCCTTTTCCTGAAGCAAATACACAAATGTTGCGTAAACAAACAAAAAATACCTTCCAAACGAGCATAAGGAAATTGCTGCTTCTTAGCTAGTTCTGCCAGCTTTTTAGCCGTAAACAGAGCCAATCCCTGCAATTCCACGGCAGCTCCATCTCTAGGTGTAGCTGGTTGACCTCTATTTCCTGCTTTGTCAGAGCTTCCCATTTTATCCATCCAGGTGCCACAGTTCCACGGGTTGCCACCAAATACCAGACCGGTTTCATGGTCTATGTAAGCATTTACGTTGAATCCTAAAATTTCTTCATTTCTAACAAAATAGAATAACGCAAATGGCCAAAGATATTGCAATACCTGGATCTGTCATATGCTCATCTATTTGATGACCGGCGTTTCTTTCCCGGAATGAAATTCCTTCGAAGTGTCGCTGGAGCGCCTCATACATTGTCGCATGTAGTGGCTCCTCCTATAAAGCGAGACATAAAACGATATAGATATGTATAAAAATCTGACCTTTTGCGATCCGTCTCCATAGTGAGCATCATCCGTCGGATATATTCTGAACACCGGATCATTCAACAGCTTTTCTCCATTGGGGGCCATTTCCACATATTGGATGATTGCGGCCAACCAAAACCAGACTGCATCTCGGCAGTTATAGCGGGCAGATTTTCCTTCAGCTAGCAAATTCGGAATGAGTCCGTGTCGGAGGGTTCCGGCAAATGCCAAAATAGTGTTTCGTGCCTCGGCAAATCGGCCTGTCAATAAAAGGACGCCTGGAAGTGCGATGAAGGTATCTCGTCCCCAATTACGCCAAATACCTAAACGACTTTATTTACGCTTACAGGTTTTCTCTTACAGGTAAATGTTATGAAAAGATTTTGACCATTTTAAATATGACGTTAAAATCGTGAAAATTTTCCTATATTGTTTCACATCGCACTATAGAGCTTTCCTTTATTTTCTGCATTTTATCACAAACCTTCTGCAAAATGAGGAAGACCCGCAGCCAGCGAGGGTGGATTAAAGTCCTCTGGTGCAATCTTTGAAGATAACTGCGGCAATTTCGCTGAATTTATGCATGCCAAAAAAGACACGGAGGAAAAGGCCAATTTCTGCGTAATGTTCAATTGTGGCACTTTGGAAATTCCACTGAAAATTTGCAAATGGTTAACTTCGTTACAAATTAAATTTAAACTACAATAATTTTTCGCTGAGCACGTTTTCCACCGCTTTGTAAAAATATGAGAAAATGAGCTCAAAATATGCCGGCCTTAGGAAATGCGGCACCCCCTGGGTCAGTAATCCGAATGTATTTTCAAACATTTTCGCCAGATCCGTCAACTCAGGTAGCCGTTTCATGCGGGCAACGGTATAATCGACAATCCAATTTCCGGCTCTCAAATTTGAACAGACTGGATGGCCAAGGTCGTCCGTTTCTTGGATCCGTTTTAATACAGTTTGGATTCCTTGCAGGCCGCAATAAACGAGCTTTTCAAATTCAGGAACAGCGTAAGCTCCCTGCCCGTATTCGCTTTGCTCTTCTGCTTCGCATCGATATAAAAGATAGTTGAAGGTTTGTAGATCCAATTTTCTCAACTGAGATTCCGCTTCTGAAAACATATGTAAAATTTGTGTAAGCAGTTAAAAAAGTTAAAAACTCTCGTCATTTTTTACCAAATATTATCCATTCAGATTACAAAAACCCTCTAATAAATATTTGCCTTTATTGTAAACATGTGTTATTTTCCAGTTGACGAACTAACCTTGTCTCAAGGTCTCATCTTCAACGATTTTTTCGATTGCATCGCAGGCTGTAGCTGTTTCTTTCTTCGGATTTATCCTAAACTTTGGGTTGTTAAAATATTTACATCAACATCAAGAGACGTAAAATAATATTAACTTTGCTAACTGATTTTGTATTTTTCCAGAAGCGCAGCAAAAAACATACCACGGTAGATTGATTTTTGGAACTGGTCGTGATGGGAAACATTAAGTTAAATTTTTACAAAGACTCACTTAAATGCGATCACTGATCCTGAAGTAAACAGTTTGAAATGAATAGAGCCGTGTTGATCAATATCCACAGCGAGGGATTTATTCAGTGGCACATTTTCATAAATTTCCACGGTAAAATTTGAGAGACCGTGAATCCGTTCATGGACATTTTTCTGGACATGCTCTTCTCCGTTGGGCTGGTTGCTTTCAACTGCTTCTAAAACGCCGTTCTCCATGGGTGACTCAACCGTTTTCACTTCGAAGAGAATGCTCGCTATGTCGTCTAAAACCAACCAAGAAATATATTTTATGGCAAGAAAAAACTAGATCCCACCTGCTATATGTATGCTTTTACAGTCTGGCGTCCATTTGAATTGTGAGAAGCAGCAGTGAGAAATGAGCAAAACAGACTCGTGTGTCCTCGGGTTGTGTCTCGTAATTGCTACAATGTCCTCGTTCACTTGATCCACGAAAATCTATAAAACAATGGATTAGCTTTTTGTTGGATTAAATATCAATGAACGAAGCAATATTTACAACAGTCAAAGTGGTATTTAAAAATAAATAAGTTTTGTACGAATATTCCCGAAAAGATAAGTTCCAGAGGATTATTTTGGTCGACAGCACTTTATAAGGTATAAATTTTCGGAAAAATTTGCGATCAAAATAGTCAATCCAGATGAGTTTATGAAATAAACGAAAGAAAACCTCAGAAAAGCCATTAGCAGACAACTCTGTGTGCAAGTCGTTGAAAAGACGTCGAGCTTTTATCATCCCAACAAGATTAGAGTCTGCCGAAATTTCCTCCCAATTGTGGTACAGCCGCTTCTCGTGAACAACGTCGATCTAAATTATGTAAATTAAATTCTTCACGCTTAAGTAATAATTCGCGTGTATGTTTGGAAATAAAATATACTTACATGAAAAGGCACAAATTCGTCGTATCCGCGTGTAGTTCCAGACGCGCAATAAGCCATCGCGGTCATCGCAGCAGTTGGCACATAGTCATAAGCCGTCCTTTTCTATAACAATTTAATTCAATACATCAGATTTTTTACTTAACTGCTCCCATAAGCACCATAATTTCAATTCTTCGGTTACGGTATTATAGTTTTCTTTTTTCTATTTGAGTTCAACGGGAAATATATTTTAAAAATGAGATTTCTAAATACGTAAATTATCTCATATAAGATCTTTCACGATAGAAACATACCTGGAATGGTGACGGATTATCGTGCGTTTGGTCGTAAAGCAAAGCATGAGCCACTCCACCAATGGCCGGACGTGTGGATTTGGAATGAAAAGCTCCAACTGGGTCGCCTCCGTATCGATAAACAAAGCGGCCCTGTTCATGGCTGTCTGGTGCATTTTGGCATTCTAAACATATTTATAATTACACTTCACAAATAATTGAAGCCAAACCTCGGATGAGAGAGGTGATTCCAAGTCGGTTAACAAAAAGATTGTCGAGTTCTTCACTGCCAGTGAACAGTTCCGCTACCACATAGAGATCTTTGCGCACTTTTCTTGCTGCATTCAATAAATACTAAAATGCATTTTTTATTATTATTTCATATTGCAGCGGATACAAGATATAACGCATCATTACACACCTCAGCAACGTGAATAGGAGTACTGTGACAGTTATCGATACGAAAGCCATGAAAGATTTCGGCACATTTTTCGGAATATCTAAAATTATAGTGATTACTACTTCTGATAAATGATGACAGCTGACTCTTTCATATAATTCCACAAATAGGGACAATCTTCTGGTTTCTGGCCATAGTTGAGCTTTACGCAATCACCCCAACAGACTAGCTCTCGACGAAGATACACGTTAGAAGGTGGTTCAGCGAAGTTCACAAGTGGATCGGCATTCATAATCCATCCATTACATGCCATCAAATATTTTGACGTAGCTGGGTTATATGCAAGCTTTTCCTCCTCCTGCCAATTAGTCGGAGTTTTTCGATGTAAGAAATAACTATAATTAAATCTTCTTAGACAGCGCATAAGAGAGGGACACACAAGTAAGACTTTGTTGGATCAAAAGCGGCAATTATTATTACCAAAATATTTTCAGATCTCCTGGAATCAGGAGGATGTTAAGGAAAAATATTTTCTAGTTATGCCTAAAAAGCATAGCTTTGATAATAATACTCAGACCATTTAAAAACGCTTACTTCGTCACAAGTGGTGCTCTGTCGGATACCGCACCTCTCCTTAAATGATTGAGATTGTATTCCAATATATTAACGGACCCAAACCTTGGACCCTCAGCAGCAACTCGTTCATAAGCAACATGGCCCATTACTGCGTTTATGGCTGTGAAACAATGATCCAGCGCTGTTCTAGTCGCATCATCATTTTGCCTCTGGAGGTGTGCTCGAAATTCATCACAACATTTATTAAGCCTGTCTTCTTCGGATGTAGCATCAGATCTATAAAAAATAATAAAGCCAAGAATAGTCTGTAAACCGAATAAAAAGTTTAACTGGGATTATTTTCTAAACCTACTTTGGCAAAACATGCAACACTCGTTTCAAAGGACGTTTTATATGCTGATGCTTATTATCATGTTCATAAAAATGACAGCTTTAAGACAAATGTTTGTGCCTGAATACTACCGGAATCCTATGTATGAAGGAGTATAAGAATTTTATAAGCATATAAAATTACCGAGGGATATTAAATCTTTTCACAGCGTGTTCCAAATTTACAGTGGACCCAAAGCGCCGAAATTCGGGATCCTGAACAATTGGTACGCAGATGCCCATTGCTTTGTCGTCAGCATTCGGTGGTGTGCCTATAAAACAACAGAAGATGGTGTGGAAAAGAAAAATTAATAATTACCTTTCGCAATTCCTCGGAATTCTTCTACGCATTTATTTATATTCGCTTGGAAAAACTCGTAAAGTTGGATCGGAGGAAGCACTTCAGTCTCCAAAATTTCGCGCAAGGCCTAAAATCAAAACGCAACGATAAATTTAAGCAGGCAAATGCGATGTTTGATTCTAGGAGATTTATGTAAGTATGCAGCACACATGAGCATGATTAGCGGAGAAACCTACATTTATATGAATAAGATAATTTTTTAAACTAAATTCTCATGTTTTGAAACTGTAGAAGTAACAAAAATTTGCAGTCATTCAAGTTAAAAAGTTTTAAATGCCATTAATTCCTCTGATAAGTTTAACTGATCAACAATTATTCTTCCTTTATATATATATATATATATATATATGCTAGGAAGGATCTGTTTTAGCAAGAAACATTTCTTGTAATCCTGATTTTAACATGACACTAAATCTTAAAAGTTCAATATTTTGGAATTAACGATTTTGGTATTACCGACATTTACACAAAAATTAATATAACCGAATATAGCAAAGCTTACCACTAAATGTGAATTTGAATCGATAACTGCTGGCAGTCCTCTATGTTCCCATTTGGAGTCGGCTATTTCTCGACTAAATTGTTGTAGGGCGCGATCGACTATATAAGCTGGTCTCAAATGCGGTGAATTGTCGCAATTGAAGGAGCATTCCGGATGTTCCTATAAAAAGAGAGATAAATTATGAGAAATATGTATTGTGCGTACCCATAACCAGTTGGCATTCTTGGCAGTATGATTCCACACGACATCTTGCAGGGTCAACACGTGCCATTCGACTGCCATTTTATGAATGAACTGCTTTAGTTGGTCAAAATTTGCTTCGAAAATTGGGTTAAGACGATGATAATCGGCGATCGAATAACTGAAATATTACATTTCTTCTATTGTTTTATTTGTTTTTATATTCCACATCCCTGTATGAAAATAGAGCTATAATGTAGGAGAAATTATCAGCACAAAATTTTCAGTTTACAATATATTTGTATAAAATCATTAATAACGGAACAAATGTTGCACATATTTACCTGCTATTTGAAACTCCAAGGGTCTGTACCGGAGTCAGGTGGATAACATTATATCCGGCTTCCTTAGCGACGCGCAGTCTGTCCTCCCATTCCGACAAAGGTCCCAGTAATTTGGCCAAGTGAGTGATTACGCTCAGCGCTACAATTGATTAATAAATTAGCAGAATATATATATTCAAAATCTACGGTAGAAAATATAAACTTTTATAAACGATGTTTGTATTGTCTAAAAATATTACCGTTTAGCGACATGATCCTCGACGAATTGGCAATATTCCATTGCGGTACTATGCAAAAATAGCCACGTCCGACCGGAGTGTCTAGGTCGGTCGACAAAAAGAATTCATATCTGAAAATCAAAACTTTAAACAAGTTCTAAATAACGCAAAATTACTTGTAAGCACCAAAAAAGTCGCACAGCAGCTCGTGGACATTTCCTGAGTCCAAATTTGATAGAGAGTCCAACTCATTGAAATTGAATGATATGTCCGTGTCACATATTCGCAAATGCACGCCGTGACCCAAAAGTCCCTCCCCACAAACGAATTGAAGTTTCCATCCTGTAAATAAGGTAAAGCATGTATTATTTTGAGGTATGTTAAATGCAATAGTGACATTTAAATTTTTATTTTGGGATCAAAACACGTTTGTTTTGTTTCGCTTTCATTCTACTTTGCTCCATAGTTTTTACAATCACCACATTAATACACTAGATTAAATTTTTTTCACTAAATGTTGCACCCAAAAGTTACCTTTTTCCAATCGCACCACTCGGCTATCCAAAAACTCATCTTTGTTCAACTCTATAGATAACGTTGTTTGATTAGAAGGTGAAACTCCGTTCAGATTTTTCGATTGGGATAAATTTACGTTAGCCACTTGAGCCATCTTTTGTCGGATATGTCTGCAAAACAATATTTGAACTTGGCAACATTGTGCCAATAATTAATATGCGTAAAATCTTCCGATTTTAGTTGCATTACAACGACGTGAATCAAAATCATAATCCCGAATGATTTTATGAATAAAATATAAAGCTCAAATGTTGCAAAGCATTTATATAAATCGGGCAAAATAAAAATTTGCAAAAGTCATGCAAAGTTGGCTTGTTCCGCCAAACTCTCTGATCAAGAGCAAGTGAAATAAATGTCCACACTGTCTCTTATTTATTTGCTTTGTTTACTGCACAATTTCTTCCGTTCTTTTCTCGCTTACTTTAAACTCTTTCCTTCTCTGCCAATGATTAGCGATCAGTAATCAAACATTAAACTATTCAGTTATCTTCGGTAGTTTTATTTTATTAATGACAAAGCAAACCTAGTGATTATCACATAAAATTCAGAACATGAAAATAATGTTGAATATGATAGACTAAACATGACATTGAATAAATTCTTTGGACTATTAGTGATCAGAAGAGAATGAAGGATTTCGTCTTTTGTTATGTGGGACGTCGCCGTTTAGGATGGCCGCTGAGCTCTCGGATTTTCCACTGCTTTTGGTTCCTGGGACACCGACAGAGTTGGCAATACCGTTTATGCGGAGCTTTGATCGCACTCTGACAAGTGAATTCTCCGCTTCGTCGGCTCTCTCTTCGGCTTGTTCCAAAGCCGTTTGAACATGGCGATATTTTTGGAGATTGGTTGTTGCCACTTCTTCCTAAAAAGCGCTGTTATTTTTAAATCACGAGATAATTTGATTCGACGAGAACGCGATATTCCATCGAAATTTGGATATAAAGAACTGGCATTCCATGCCAAATTGAAAGTATAAATTTGAAAGCTCAAAAGTTAGGTCCTTGCTAATAATATAATACATGATTTGATCTGCAATACTTTAGAACATACTATAGATAAAAATAACTCACCGCTTCTTCGAGTTGTTTCTAAAATTGTAAAATTTTACTTCTGAGTCATTTTAAGATTACGATTTTACTTTGTGGACTTTGATTTTTTGTTGCAATTTCTCTATGAGGTCCTGCATTTTGCCACTGCTCTTCTTATGCTCCTCGAACTCGAATTTGCGTTCACGGACATCACGCTCACATTTATTCAACTGCTTCACGATTTCTTTGTGACGCTTTTGCTCCAAGTCAAGTTCATGTTCCTTAGCTGAAAGAAATTTCTTTTAAGATGTCTTTCCAAAGATTTTTGTTACATCGAATTAATTGTTGCAATTTGTCAATTGCTCGTTGGCCAACTCTATGGGCCTGTTGCTCGGCTTGCTCCAGACGCGCTTGTAATTCCTAGAAAAGATTACAATATAAAATCCGTGTTCTCGAAACTGGCGAAAAGTTTATCGGAATTGACAAAAATATAATGGGGTGCAAAATTCCAGTGGATTGGATATTAATGGAATAATCTTTATTTTAAAAATCAAATTCCATTTTATTTTCTAACTTCCAACGTAGCTTTGAACTATGCTGGAGTTTTTTAATTATAGCAAGTTTTTCTCCAGTTTAGACACTTAAGAATAAAAATGAGAAAGAGTATAAATCTCCAAAATGTTTGGACTAGTTCCAACTTCTTCAAAATTTAAGCTTTTCCTATTCTTCAATCTCAAATTGGACATATCCTTATACCTTCAATTGTATTTCTTGGCCTTTTCGAACACGGTCTACATATTCGTGATGCTGTTGTTCTTGTCGTAATTCTTCGGTGAGCCGGGAAACATCATTGTTCACTTTTTTGAAAGTTTCTTCTGCCTGTTTCAGCTCGCTGAGCGATTTATCCAGCTCATTCTAGAAAAGGTGTTTATTCGTTAATTATAACATAACTGAAATTAAGCATTTATGAGTGAAAAGATCCTTTCTTTGAAATTTAAGAAATATGATCAAGTCTTGAATAACATCTTTGTCAGTCAAAGTAACTCCATGACAAGCAGCTTGTCTGAGAAATTGTTTTATTTCTCTTTTTTCTATCTCAATATATGATTATACATAAAAAAGAACAACTTTCCTATTAACCTAGGAATAGAAACGAAAGAACATTTATTTGATTTTAATTTTATTCAACAGCACTCATAGTTATATCTATAACCATGCCAATTTGTTTATATAAAAACCAAACAAACCTTTGTAAGTTGGAGCTCATTTTCGAGCGATCGGCGAACAGCCGTGAGATGTAAATTGTCAGTTTGGTTCTCTGATTTCTGTGTACGTTGCTCACTAACTTCTGATTCAAGTCTTCGCTTTTGCTGCTCGGACTGTTCTTTCTGAGTTTCCAGTTCTTTTTTCTCGCTTAAAAGAATCTAAAATATCGTTCGTATGCCGTCTTGGTGCTGTATCATAGCATAGGAACAAACCGTTAACTTCCTCTCAGAGCTGAGGTAATTCTCGCGACACTCTTCACGTCCTCTTTGCTCTTCTTCAACCTAAACATGATTGTAACAGACTCGCTAACTAAAATATTGTACTTGTAATTGAAGCTCTTGGATTTGTCCGATCATCTTCTTTATATTCTTCTGGGTCTCAGCATTCGTTTTATTGGCCATGTCCAAACCTAGCTGAAATAAAATGAATTAAATTATTGTATGACAGCCAAAACGGACCTCTAAATCATTGATATCGGTCTCGAGTTTCTTTTTAGACTGCAACAGTGTATTTTTGGCCTTGCTCTCTACTTCGAGTGTCGCACGAATAGAGTCAATTGCTCGTTGGTGATTTTTCAGCGTGTTTTCGAAATCTTCTTCCTTTTCATGGATCCGCCGATCGATGTCAGCGCGAATTTGTGCCACTTCTGCTTGCACTCTTAATCAAAAATATTACTAACCAAATTTAAAACCGGTTATTATGTACTTTATTTGCTTTGCTGTTTTTCGTTATAAAGAGCTGTATCCAGTTAATACAAAAAAGAGAAAATATATTGATTTGGAAGATTTCTTTAAGAGCGTTTGTAAAACTTCAAAGAGATAAAACGCCTGGAGATAGATTCCAACCTCAGGACTTTGCTCTCTTCAACCTCCAGTGCAGCTTCAGCATCGTCCAAAGCGTGTTGCAACTCCTCCTTCTCCAATTCCAGCTGTCGCACTTTTTTGGCCACGTCATGTGCATTTCGCCCGCTTGCGCCAAGTTGTTCCCTCAAATCCCTCAGTTCATTGTTCAGAGTTTTGTTGTCTCTGCGCAAATCTTCAGCCTGCTCATTGAGCGAAGTGGAAGCTGTTTGCAGAGCATACGCATCCGCAGTGGCTCGGCGTGTTTCATTTTGAGTCTTGTCGATTTCCATGGACAAATCGTCGCATTGTCGGTGCCAATCTTCGATCACTTTGTCGAAGGTGGCTTGTTTCTTATCTAATTGCCCAATCAATATACGATTTCGCTCCACATCAGCGTGAGCTTCTTCAACTTCTGTCATCTGAAATTTAAATTTTGTATCGAACATTGAACTCTGAAAAATTGTTAAGATTTTGTTTTAATATACTGCCTATTACAAGATAGGAGGATAGTTTCTCCATTTAATAGCTTTCCCGCCATATGGTCAAAACGCCAATGATTGATCAAAATTACATTCAAAGGAGAATATTGACGCACACATTTCGTCATTTTCTGCTTTCTCTAGAGAGATCTTATCTCTCTTTTTCCTCTCTCGCTCCTTCCCGCCTTCTTCGAATTTGAAATTTGAAATGGTGACGAAACTATCCTCCTATCTTGTAATAGGCAGTATATTCAGATATTGAAATATAGCAAGTTGTGAGATGCATTTTAGCAAATAATAAATATTTTTTAATAAAGCAGTACAGTTCACTATTGTTATACCGTTCCAGGCAAAAAAGGTATAACGATATCGGAGTTTGTTTCAAACTTGGTGCCTTAAATTAAAACGAGAGTTATGCGCAGCGGCTTCGCCGCTAACAAAAAAAATTCCTTTGTAGCCTCAAAAACATGCATTTTTGCCACTTTTTGGCAAAAAAGGCCACTTTTTGAGATCGCCGCTCCCCAATTTTTGAAAACCCGGGCCCTACAGCTCGAGACCTACAAAATGAGCTATCACACACTCCTGTATCGGGGGAACGAAAAAAGTTACGCCGTGTGACAAACGAACGGACACGTGCGACTTAGGTAGAGTGGACAACTACATTGTTGCGAATTGCCTAAATCTCACCAGCTTCGAGGAGGTCTTTTCCACTGCCATGATTTTTGTACTGACTTCCTGGAGCGCATTTTGTATTTCCATTTTCTTTGCGGCGCGTCTTCTGCGATCCTCTTCGATTTCGTCCACTGCCACAAGACCTTCACCATCAAATCGGGCCTTCCATTGTTGGCACTCGGCTTTGATTTTGCTCAGCTGTTTTAGAATATCCTCTTTTTGCTGTGCTTCTTCTTCAATAGCATCTCGAGTTTGCTCTATGTCATGCTCGAGATTTTTCACGACTCCATTAAGTTCTGAATTCATTTTAATAACTGAATTCAACTAAATTTTTAAATATACTTTAAGTGGAGGAGGGATTTATTTCTTATACCATATACAATTCCTCTCCACAATTCTTTTTTAGGGCAAACTCGATTTCAAATTAGCGCCAAAACTTAATTGCATGACAAAGGGGTTAAAAGGGGCCGCTGAAAATTTTTAATGAGGGGGATTACTCGGCAGGGGTATCCTCTAGAGATTGGTAAAAAAATTTGAGTGGGGCCTTATTAGAGTAAAAATTTTCAGTCAACACTTTTCCCTTTTAGAGGAGGCTCTTTTCCTGATGCTGAACAGATCCTCCTCTAATAGGGAAAGTGTTGACTGTGAAAATTTTTATTCTAATAAGACCCCCTGCCGAGTAATCCCCCTCATTAAAAATTTTCAGCGGCCCCTTTTAACCCCTTTGTCATGCAATTAAGTTTTGGCGCTAATTTGAAATCGAGTTTGCCCTAAAAAAGAATTGTGGAGAGGGATTGTATGCGGTATTTCACATTCATGTTACTTTTCATTAATTTTTAAATTGTAAAGTTATTGAAACTACCTTGCCGCTCTTGGTGTTCCTCCTCTACAGTATGCTTGGCATCTTCCAATTGAGCTAACGCCTGGGCTTTGGTTTTGCTCACCTGGGTGAGTCTAGTCTCTAAGTCTTCAAGAGACTGCTCTGCGTCGGCAGTCTCCGTTTGTAGGCGTGATTTTGTTGCTGACAAGTCCTGAAAAGTTGTGATCATGACTGTCTGGAAAAGTGTTCATATCTCACAGAGCCTTAACGTAGAAATATAAAGAACCGTTGTTGAAGAAAAACTTTTTTGAAAACCCTCGTGAAAAAGGAACAAATTAAGGATAGCAAATTAGCCTTTTTTGCTCAATTACCCATAGTTTGTTTATTTAGAAAAGTTCAGCATCGGTTGACTTTTATGTTAGGCTAATGAATTTAGTGTAGTTTACTGAGCATTTGTTGAATTTTTATGTCCGAACCTGGACGAGTCGATGTTGTTCGTCGCATTTTGTCTGCAAATCAGCAACTTGGCTCTCAAAGTTCTTGGCCAAACGATCTTTGTCCGCTCGCGTTTTGCTCTCATCCTGTATTTGAGTCATCACATCGTCCAGCTGTCGCCGAACATTCTCACGCTCTTTGTCAGTCTTGGTTTTGGTCTTTTGGGCGGTTTCGAGACGTTCATTTAGTTCTGTCAAATCATCAGCATTTTTCTTTCGTATACCAGCCAGTTGCGCCTCTTGCCGCTGATTGAGTTCTTCCAATTCTTGACGAAGCCGCATAAGTTCCATGTCCTTCTTCTTATTCAGCTCAATTTGGGCACTAGTTTTGCCGGATTGCATGTCAATACTCTCATTTAATTCGTCTAATCGTGACTAAATTTATCATAATATTAACATAATAGTCTCTATACCGTACCTGTATGACAGAGCGACTTTTCTCCGTTTTGGCCCGAGCATGACGTTCTGCCTCGAGTTCCTCTTCCATTTCGGCGATACGGGCAGCCTGTTCTTTCAGTTGCCGCTGTGTTTTTCCCGATTGTCCCGCATTCTCTTCTAGTTGCACGGCCAATTCGCGTAATTTTTCCTCCACTTGTCGTTGGCGAGCCTCGAGTTCCTGCTTGTGCTTATTGCTTTCCTCGATTTGTTCCTGGTTTACCATCAACTCCGACTCAAGCTTCTTTCGGGCTTTTTCTACCTCAAGGCGATGACGTCGCTCACGCTCCAAACTGTCCTCAATATCCTCAATTGCGCGTTCAAGCTTAAGTTTCGACCGCCCAGCTTGACTATTTTTCTCCTGTTCGGCTTGCATGGCCTCTGCAAGTTTACGGTTTTCTTCCTCTGCTCGTTTTTTATCGCGGTTCGTCTGGCCAATGGCCTCATCCTGTTTTGCAATTGCTTCATGCATGTCGCGGATGCGTGCTTCAGCGGCTTTTTTCTCCTCTTCAACGCGAGCCAGATCTGAAACATGCAAATAATGTACATTTAAACATTGGACTTTATTGAGTACTACTTCTTTTAATTCGGTTTTGTTTTACTTTACCAAGAAACAATTTTCTGAACTTACTTTCATCGAGTGCACTGATTTGATCGTTGAGATGTTCACGATCTTTTTCTGCCTTCCGAACTTGTCGCTGTGCATCATCGGCTCTTTGCTGTTGTTCCGAAAGCCTGTCTTTCAAATCGCCGAGACGCTTTTCCAATTCGACTTTCCCTGAGTTCAGAGTCGCAACTTGCGCTTCCACTGATGCACTTCCTGATTTTACAGCCTCCATTTCCTAAACTCGCAAAAATTAAGTTCCAAAAGACAAAAGTCATATAAAGCGATTCTTTTAGTAAATTTGCATAAATGCACAAAAATGTAAATATTTACAATTAAGACCAACCTCTAAGAGTTTATTGCGTGCTTCAGCCAACTTTGTATGCTCGGCTTCAACGGCCTTCCTCGCTTCCTCTTCCTTGGCAAATGTTTCTTCAACTGCTTTCAGTTCCGCTTCAAGCCTCTCAATATCTTCAGCATGCTTGTTCAATTTAAACATCGGCTTCACTTTTCCGTATAATATGTACCAATCCTTAAATTTTACTTATAGCCGTAAGCCTAACAATACACATCATTTTTATAAGAAATAAATGCACCCTTATATCAACTAACCCAAGATCTAAACAACTAGAACTCTTCGAACGGAGGGGGATATTTCGCCTACAGGATATTTCGCCTACTCATTAGAAATCGGATTTTTCGCCTACAGGATATTATGCCTACTCCCTTGAAAATGGATATTTTTACTGTAAAATTACCCCTAAGGGTAAAAACTTGTGGGAAATTTAAATTTTCAGTCAATTGTGAGCTGGTTGACCACTTTTGATAGTAAAATGGCACGATCCTTTTTAATTTTGCTGTTTATTTCCCAAATGCTATGAATTTTATGTTTTTCATAATTGATGATACAATACGGATTAAGTGATCAATTTTTTTCTTTTCTAGGAATTTTCAAGATTAATGACATCCTGTGCAAGATATACCTCAGGGCATATTTTTACAGATCCGCTGATCCTGACCTGATCCGCGAAAAAATTAATTTTTCACATTTTCTGCGACTTTTAAAAACATACCCAATTTACATCTTTTTACCCTATAACGTATCCAAATGCACAACTTTTGGTCAAAAAGCGGAATACCGAGGTCCGGGACTAATTTTTGCATAGCTGAATTCTCTAAGGATTCTAACAAAAAAAAACCGCGTCTCAATTGGTCACTAAAACCCCAAAACGATGAGGATCGTGGGTTGAGGATCAGGATCATGTCAGAGTACCGGCCCTAATGTCGTGATTTTTAGGCTAAAACAACCCTTAAAAGGCGCCAAACAAGCCATTAGGCTTGGGGCCCCGCTGTGCACGCCCAATACTGACTTAATCTTAGGCTTAAGCTCCCGGACAACCCTTACATTAGGCTTAAGTTGGACTTAATCTTAGGCTTGGGGCTTAGGCTTTAGTGCAGGCTTAGGCCTTATTTGGGCTTTAGGCGCTGTTGAAATCCCTTGATTACCCTTTTAAGCTCATTAAAACCTCGACAGATTTAGGCTTGCGGCTCGAACAACCTGGGGCTACAGAAGGAACTTGGGTTTTGGCTTAAGCTCCCGAAAAATCCTTATTTGGGAGTTTTATTAACTGTATCTGAAAAGTTTGTTGTTATACACTTTTGAATAAACAGAATTGTATCCGAAATAACCGTTTTAAAAAGAGTAGGCGAAAAATCCTTTTTATAAGAAGTAGGCGAAAAATCCTATTTAAAGGGAGTAGGCGAAATATCCTGTAGGCGAAATATTCGGTAGGCGAAAAATCCGATTTCTAAGGAGTAGGCGAAATATCATATTTATAAGGAGTAGGCGAAATATCCTGTAGGCGAAAAATCCTATAGGCGAAATATCCTGTAGGCGAAATTTCCTATTCCCCTCTTCGAAATATCTAAAGTAATATTTACGTTCAGAAGATGGCTATAGGCAATTTTACTTTTTGAATGGATTTGTTTTAATTCTATGACATCACTTTGACTTCATGTAGCTGATTATACTTACCCAGGTACGCAGGATACACCAAGACCGAATGTTCTTCTGGATTGTATAGTAGGAGTCAATGCGGTCCAATCTGCGTTTCAGATCCATTCTGGCCAAATAGCGGCGCATTGCGGCTTGTAAGTTAATGAACAGCTCGGTCTGTTTCACATCTCTCATCTCTTCGATGCTTGCCAATACACCTGACTGAACTTTAGCTATTAAACGATTATATTCAGTTAATTATATGGCGTGTTAAATTCACATTTAGTGCAAAATTCAAACTGAATACATGAGATATATCGAACATTTCAAATGCACACCTTGAAGAAGATTTTTGTATGGCCGACTTTATACTGTTCGGGAGCAAGGAATTTGCTATCTACCAATGCATTGAGAATGTTTGTTGCCGCGGTTTTCGGATCGTCGCTGGAGCGAGCTGCCTCTGCGGCTAAGAGCGAGTAACGGGTCTTGAACTCCCTATGAACCGTTCGGTTGGGAAATCCTTTGCGGCAAATTCGAATGCCTTCGAGCACTCCGTTGCAAGTGAGTTGATTTAATACGAGCGCGGCGTCAATCAGTCCTGATTGCTTCTTCTCATTTGGAATAATACAGCGAATGAAATGAGGATGGGTCTGAAAACATTTAATGTGTCTGTAGTGTGATTTGTTAACCCTCAAAAGATTATACATACTTTATTCAGCATGTTCATGAGATTGTTAAGTGATTCGCGGTACATCATGGATACTGTCATAAATGAGCCGGATTTGCCTTTCTTCTTCGCCCCACCGCCCGACTTTGATGCAACAGCGGCCTCCTCTTGAGTTTGATAGTCAGACCATACCTGATCAAATATTGAATATTGCTCGATTTATTAATTAAACTATCAAAATTCAACAATCCATAAAACATAAATCTACCTCGAGCATAAGTGGATTTTTGCCAGTTTTCATTACAGACACCAACGTGTCATTCAACGGATCTTTATTCTTCTCCAGCCAATTGGTGACATTATAACGGACAGTTCCGGCGTAATGGCGCATGGCGAAGTGTGCTTCAGCCTGTTTTCCTTTGGGCGGTTTGGGCTTCTCAAAATTAGGGTGCTTGCCCATATGTTGTTCACTGAGTTTCTGGGCAAGAGTCAGGTCGGTGGCTTTCGGGACAATGCACTCTTCGTCCAACATGGAAATAATTCCCATAGGCTAAATATGTTAAATTACGTTACGTTTTATTCTCAGGTCATTCAACATTGGAGTTGTGGTCGGGAAAATCACTATATTTAAGATTCATTCAGAAGTAACGTGGTCAAGGTAGAAAGCGATCATCAGTTGGCGTTTGACAACGAATGGACGGGGTTTTAGGGCGTTTTTGGTGTTTGAACAACAAATTTGTATCTAGACACCGGCGCGAAAAACTTTTGTATTTTTTAAATTTACATTGACAAAGTATTGCTAACTTTTACCCATGGTCTTCAGCCTTACACATTTTCTGGATTATCCTTTAGATGTAATTTGCAGTAATATTCCCACATTCTCAGATAACTAACACAAATATTTTCTCTATTCAGCTCCATATATATACCGTAATACCTGTAATTACTCCCCCGGGGGAGTAATTTTTCAACTACCCCCGAGGGGGGGGGAGTAATTTTTCAAACCTCGCCGTGCGAGGTTTGAAAAACGCCAAAAATTTTCGCGGCCCGCCTTCGGCGGGCCGCGAAAATTTTTGGCGTTTTTATCAAAATTGTTGGGACTTTTGGCCATTTTTCTCCAAATTTTTGTAAATTATTTTTCTGAAAAATTTGTCGAAAAAAATCAATAGGGTCCCCCCTATGGTTTTTTTGCAAAAAACTTTCTAAATAATTTTTTTCATAAAAAATCATAGGGGGACCCTATTGATTTTTTGACAGATTTTTCAGAAAAATGATTTTTATACCATAGGGTCCCCCTATGAGTTTTTATGCAAAAAATTATTTTTAGAAAATTTTTTGCAAGAAAACCATAGGGGGACCCTATCGTATGAAAAATCATTTTTCTGAAAAATCTTTCGAAAAAAATCAATAGGGTCCCCCCTATGGGTTTTTATCCAAAAATTGGTTTTTTAGATAACTTTAAGAAATAGCTAAAATAGACTATATTTTGTCTATTTATATTAGGCATACGAAATACTAGCAAAAAAGAGCAAAAAATTGGAAAAAATCGCATTTTTTTGGGGGGGGAGTAATTCTAGGGGGGAGTAATTTTTCAACTACCCACCGAGGGGGGAGTAAATATAGGGGGAGTAATTTTAGGGGGAGCAATTACAGGGATTACGGTAATTGAGCCCATTCTATAATATACCCCTACAGAAAGAGAAATAATGTGTAAAAATGAAAGATCGTATAAGAGTCTCCCTGTAGAGAGGTATTTAAAAAATTAAGCCCCCGGGGCTCTGTTAGAGGAAGGCATAGCAATTGAGAGATATGTTAAATGTTTGGCCAAGTAATAATTGTATTATAGAACTCTCATTTTTGACTTATCACGAGCGATCCTTGAGTAATATCACAAAACTAAAACAACCTTTTCGATCAACTCGATGCATGCTTGCAAATCTAGTCCAAAGTCGATAAAAGTCCACGCAATTCCTTCGCGTGCATACTCCTCCTGCTCCAGGACGAACATGTGGTGGTTGAAAAATTGCTGCAGTTTCTCGTTAACAAAGTTAATCCATAGTTGTTCAAAGCTGTTGAACTGAAATGCTCAGTAATAATTTAGATTTTGTTAATGGTACGAAAAAATTGTACATCGAATATTTCAAATCCAGCAATATCGAGCACACCGATGAATGAATCTCGAGACAAGCCTTTCTGATCCAGAGTCAGATTACACTTCTTTACAAGCCATTCGAAAACACGAGAATAGAGCGCCTTAGCAAAAGCGCCTATAGCCCAGTTGACCTGGAAATGAAGTAACGTTAAATAATATTTATAAGTCCTTGGGTAAAATACTATCGGGTATTTATGACTCAGATCTAATTTTGAAAAAAAAAACTACCAAATTTAATGGCGATTTGTATGCCTACAAATTCAATCCGCTCTAATCATGTAATGATATGGTATGACCTGATTTTCTTGAAATTCTCAAAGTGGACTGCTTAATTTGAGGTTAACATATCTGCCTAATTCAACGGTAAAATAGAAGAATAAAAATTATATATGGTGTGAAAACCAAACCTGGTCCAAATTTTGACCCTTCGAGACCCACTCGTTGCCAACACGCACTCTCGGTTTTATCAGTGAATTCAACAACGGATCCATCTCCACTCCAAACATTTCAGCACTGTTTTGTGCTTCCTCGGTCTCGTCTGCCTCAGCCTGCTCTTCACGCGGTCTTTGCTTGAACTTCATGTTGCCCATGTGCATTATGCCAGACATGAGACGGTAGCAATCGAATTTCTCCTCTTGCGAAAATTTGAGAACATCAAAAGCCTCATCGGTCATTTTGAATTCCTCTTTGTCGTCAACGCCATCGATCGTCAATTCAGCTTGGGCGACAGATCCGTATTCGTTTAGCGGTTTTGTCAGTTTCAGCCGTTTCCTCAAATCGGGCACATGTCCAGAGAAAATTTGGTAGAAAATATGGTAGCATCGCTCGCCAGGCGCTTGGCGGATCACACGTGACTTTTCCAGTAAATCTGTAATTTCTTAATGTTATTTCTTTTCATTTTACAAAAGTTTTTACGTATCTGTCACTAACAATTTAAGAACGAGGAAAATAGGGACATAATTCTGTTTTCGAAATGGTAAAAATAACAGTTATTGGATGAGATGTTCTTTGCTCTTTGGGCAATCCTTTCACACAGAGTGTTGATTATCCATATTTCAATGAGAGTTATGGTGCATTTGCTTACTATATTTCATCGAAATTGACTCACAGTGTTCAATGTCGCAAGACGCCACTCGGCCGGCGCGGTTGAAATGAATTCGAATAAACTTTCCGAAACGGGAGGAATTATTGTTTCGCACAGTTTTGGCATTACCAAACGCTTCTAACACAGGATTGGTTTGCACAATTTGATCCTCAAGTGTGACCGTTTGTTTAACCTTACTCGCACCACCTTCTTGTTGACTCGCGCCCACCGAAGCAAAATATGCTATGACCTTTTTCGTGTTTTCAGTTTTCCCCGCTCCAGATTCTCTGAAATCACAAGGACGTAAATGTTGAACGATTTCTATATCAATATTAATCATTGCGGGATCAGATCTCGAATTTTAATATAAGTAGTAGCTTGCCCAGTGATCAGCATCGATTGATTTTCCTTATTTTGCAACATGTTGCGATAGGCCTCATCTGACACTGCGAACAAATGCGGTGGCATTTCAGTGCGGCGCTTACCCATAAACATTCGAGCTACCTTTAACGGAACTTTTACTATGTAATTGAAGCACAGTAAACACCTACGCTGTCGGTATAAATGGGCAAACGTTTGTATGGATTAATGACCACACAAAATAATCCAGAATAGGTCTAAAAATACAAAGTCCACTTAGCATCATAGTACTATTACGTAGGCCTACGTAAATAAGCATAGCTGCGTATCGAGCGCGCAAGTTGTAAAGAACGGAAGCGTCGTTTAGAAAGGTCAGATTTGACATGTCTTCGGTCTTTTCGTACTTTGGCGGATTCATTTCTTGAAGCACTTCCCTTTTGATAGTTCGCTAAAGGACATATTTATTAGTCGTCACAGCAGCCTACAACTTTTAGCTAAGGTATCTGAAACATTTCAGAAATAGGATCTGGATCGGAGCATTTTCGGATGATATCTATGATTTTTGTCAAATCTTTACAGTATGGCAAGTATAACCTCTTCGCCCTTCACGGTGATAGTAACATTGTCCCCTTTTGTGCCAGTAATCTCCGTTGCTACGTACCCTTCCTATAAATTTTCGTAACTTCAAGTATCATAAAAGTGAATACCGTACCTCAGCATCCGGTACCCACATATTTTTCTTGGAATCATATGGTCGATTTTGTTCCTAAAAGTCAAGAATAAACCATAACTTATATTTATGAAACACAAATCACCGACCGCCAGAAGCTTATCTCGCGCCAGACGAAGAAATTGCCAACCTGGATCCTTTTCGTGTTGGTTCATGTTGCTAACAAAATTTGCTCTTAAACACAATATTTATCCAAGCACAATTAAAATAAATAACTCATAATAACTCCTTCATATGTAAGAAATGAAAACGATTAAATTTTTAAAATAAAACGACAAAATGTGTGTACAAAATTATCCCGGCTTATCCCTGATATCTCAATAAATTCCTGCTGGAAAATCTTCAGGACAATTAAAAACCGTCGCGTGTTAAAATCAGGAAGGTCCGTTTTCATCATATAGAAGACGCGATAACAATTGACCCAAATGATGACTTTCACGTATATTAAAAAATGGGTCTATTCTCGGAAATAAAGTGCTGACTTAAGTCATCACTTTCTTTGCAGTATAATTCGCTATTGTAACTCGTAGGCGTTATCTGCTGAACAGGTGTCTATTTCACAGCTCAACCGGGATAGATCCTCGCTGCCACATCCATTTGGCCCACCTCGGTTGGAGCCGGGCTCTTTTGTATGCTATGCGCTGAAATGAGATCCCTCATTATCATCCGTTGTATTTGCTGGCCCGTCTTTCGGTTTTCTTCAAACTGTGGCTTGCTCGCCGGTAAATTGGCGCACTATAACGAGAAATTTGGTGGGGGAATTCTCACACTTGACTATGCTCATTTAACCTGTGCGGTGAGCACTTGCGACTCTCAATACACCAATCAGCACTTGAGGTGAATGAAACTGCTACTGTGTGAACAACTTGGAACATTTCGAACAACATACACGCTCATAAATTGTTTAATGCTCAGACGAAATATAAACATACAACGCTCATTTATAAGTTGAAGTTAATGTTGAAATGAACGGTTTTTTATATCTAATGAGGGGATTTTTAGGTGATGAAAAGTGCCATTTTAGGTACCTAAAAAGGTGATGAAAAATGGCAAAATAGGTGATAAAATAGGTGAAAAAGGTGAAAATAGGTGAAGCTTTTTGGTCACAATAATCAAAAATTTTCGTCATATTTCTTTTATTACACCTTCTTTGCGCCTAAAACTGCGTTAAAAATCAATTTTTAATCAATTTTCAAAAAACATTTCTAAATTTTCAACAAATTTTTTCGAAAAATTTCCAAAAAAATTCCGAAAAAAATTTTTCGAAAAAATTTTTCCAAAAAATTAAAAAAGTTTTTTTTGGAGATTTTTCGGAAAGTTTTATTGAAAATTTTGAAATTTTGAGCTTAACTAATGAAAAAAATTGCCATTATAGGTGATTTTAGGTGATGTTGGGTCATTTTAGGTGATCACCTAAAATTTTGGCAAAAATCGCATTTTAGGTGATTTTAGGTTTTTTTAGGTAATCACCTAAAAATCCCCTCCCTATTTATATCATACCTTTGATCAAGCTAATAAATCTTGATTAGCAAAAGCACGAATAAACATTTCCTAAAAATAGAATGGAACCGATGGTATACATTTTATTGATATTTATAAGCACCTGGTAAGGTTCTAAATTGTTGTAAATTGTTTGTATGCATTGATGTGTTTTGAAATCTCTTCTATGTAACATTTCTTTATTAGGCAAAACAATAAAATATTATACTTTCTTTCGCTATGTACATAAATAAATGGGTGATAGGCAATATTAAACAGAAAATAGACACAATAAATATCAGTTTTGACAACATTGTCAATCAAAATACAGAAAAAAATGAAAAAGTCCTATATGATCTACACTACAATAAATAAATAATGCAAAATATGATCATTTACAGCTGTGTAGCCAAATAATCGTAAGTTATGATCCCAACAGGTAAGAACTATAAGTACGAATGCATTATTAAGTAACGCAACAATTTCGTATACATTCTCAACGCTCTAAGGGACCCACACTTTCTTATGGCTACGCTCCTGTAAATTTCTGCAAGCAGAGACTATGTTATGTCCTCAGTTATTTGTGGTAATAACGACGAAGAGATAGCCGGCATTGTGTCTTTCGATGGTTACCAGCAAATCAGGCGCGTGTCGGTTGAGATGTCCAGTGGCAAATTCGCTAGGCGGGAACACGTGAGCCACACAAGAAGGATGCATAACGTGGGGTCCTTGATTGACGATTCCGGCAGCGCTCTTGCTAGTAAAATAATCGATAAATGAGGTAGTCATTCTCGACGTCTGTACACTGATGTCATCTCGGTTTCTTCCACAGGGCAGGCAGACCAAAGCTACGTAATTCTCTTCCCGTTCCATTTTTTTCATTAGAGCTGAAACGGAAATACTGAGATCAGCGTAAAGTGAGTGATCATGCCTATTTCAATTGGTGCATCAATTTTATTAAACGTAATTCTTCTTAAAAATAATAAATTGCATTTTTTATCCGCAAAATAAAGTGTTACCTAAAAGTTTCATTGTGATACTACAGCTTATATACAAATTTACTTTCAACTAACATTCATACAAATAATATAAATGTTATTCGCTTACTTTCAAGCTGAGCCGCCTCCAATCGCATTCGCTGAAAATATTTCATTATTATTTCATATTTAAAAAGTCTCAAAATATTTACCTGAGTAATTCGGATCGTGCTAATGCCATTAGTTTTGCTGACCAGTTCCTGATTCGTTATTTCGATCAATTTCTCATTGCCACAAACTCGGTGCATTTGAACGAGTGTGTCCGTATTCTTCATCGCCAGCTGACCTTGCCACAGCACAGGATATTTTTCCTGAAAAGAACAAATCTAGTAGGATCGCTTTTAATTTATTAATCCAGTTAAAAATTATCACTTCACAGTTAAAAATATAACACCCAAATTTCGTAATTTTCACAAATTACGAATTGTGGGTCACTTTAGGGATTATTCTATCTAGCTCAAGTTAAAATACTGAAAGTAAAAACTTAGCACATACATTCGGGTTTCTCGGTTGTTCTATCATATTTTGCTGTTGTCCCATCGGCTGATTCTGTATGACCATTTGCGAAGATGGCAATTGGCTTTGCATACGAGAAGGACCGACTTGCTGTTGCATGTGCGCTACATCTGGAACTTGTTGAACCGAATAATCTATGTTTTGGTTCTGCGCAACCATCGGTTTTTGCTGCATTTGATAAATTATTTGCTGTTGAGGTTGCTGAGAGGCCCTCAAAGCGTTAGTCTGAATCAAGTGTTGCGACTGGGGCTGTTGTTGATGAGCTTGCCGTTGCTGTTGAAGCAACAGATCAGTACCTACAGTGGCACCTTGTTGGGGTTGTTGCCCAATTAAGGCGCTACCCGGAACGGCTGTAGAGCTGCCAAGAGTGGGTGAGTGCATTGCTTGGAGTTGAGCTGCTTGCTGACGGAATAGCTCAAGGGAGGTGGGATCCCCTAAAATGTTATAAAGTTAACAATGTGAGTAATCGCTTAACACAAAAGCATTTCTATTCCATTTCGAGGTATGTCACATTTATACGGAAAAATATTTTGGAAAATATTTCAGTTTTTGATAACACAGAGAATTTCGCTTACATTGTTTAGCCAATGGCGAATGCCCGTTCGGCTGGAGACTACGTGTATATAGAGCGGCATTTTGTTGTTGTTGCATGGTTAATCCGGGATTTATGAAATTCAGCTGGTTGTAAATGGCCAAAAGCTTTTGCGCATTCACATCAGCTGGACCCTCGGTCATTCGCACTGCGGTCACACCAGGCTGTTGTGACTGAAGCTGCTGCTGTTGTGCATGAACCCCAGATTGCTGTTGGCTTGGAGCGGTCCTTTGCTGCTGCATTTCTTGTGCTGCCGACCCAGGCATCGTTCCCATAGCCGTAGTAGTTGCAGGCGGTATCACCGACTGCGGTCTTGCTAACTGCTGCTGAGATTGAGCCGGAATTTGGGCTTGTGTCTGACTTCCAATTTGTGGCGGAATCTGCTGTTGAGGTTGCGCCACTTGGCCTGTTTTGGAGGATTGCTGGGATAACATTTGATGCTGTTGCTGAGCCGCTATCATTTGCGCAATTTGAGATGAAGACTGAATCGCTGACGACGAAGTAGTGGTCGCAGCTACATTTTGTTGTGACGAAATTACATTTTGTTGCTGCTGAGAGGGAACTTGCTTCATGGTCTGCTGAGGATGTTGAACGTAGGAATGTGATGGGTGTGCCTGCGCATGTTGGATGTGGGACACCTCCTGAGTGGAGCCCTGGTTATGATATATGATGTACTTTTGAGGTTGCTGTGGCTGTGTAGGTGCGTGTTGTACCACAGAAGTAGCGACACTCGTCTGCGGTGGCTGTGTGACATTGTTTGCAAATGCACTGGGCTGTTGTTGCGCCTGTTTAAGCGGCGTGCTTCTTCCAGCCATTCCGGCACCAGCATTTTTAGCTGGTTCTTCCACGATCACAGAAGTTGAGGTAGGAGCGATAACATTCCTTTGATGTTGACCAGCAGTATAATGGTGTTGTTGTTGAGACTGGTGATACTGAATGGCCGAATTTACTAGAGATTGGATCGGCGCTGAGGGGGTATGAGCCTGAGGAAGTTGTTGCTGGCGAGACGGAGCCTGCTGAGTTTGTTGCTGTATCGGGGCCGCCACTGCCACTTGACTGGTTATTGGTACCTGCTGCTGTACTTGAGGCTGTTGACAGCTCATCATGTTTTGTTGGTGGTAACGATCGGCAGAGTTAGCTGGGGCAATCACGCTCTGGGCAACATGTTGTGGAAGATGTTGGTTTTGTTGAACATATGTAGGTTGCGTCTGTTGAGCATACATCTGACCCTGCACAGGCGAATGGTACGTGCCACCAAATGAGTGTTGCTGTGGGGGCTGGCCCACTTGCACTTTCACAGTAGGCTGATCTTGGTTCTGGGCGTTACCATGCGTTTGCAGTGACTCGACCTGGCTTTGATGCTGTTGTGATTTGATAGGCGTTTGGCTTTGAGTGGGTATTACAACTTGTTGTACCAGGACACTGCTTGTAGGAGTTGTCGCTAAGTTGGTGACAGTTTGATGTGTACCTGCTGTGGACTGAGGTGTCTGCACTTTCATTGTACTCGCTGTCGAGAGAGTCATGCCGTCTGTGCCCACAGCGTCGGATATAGCAGATTGTGGTGTGCGTGATGAGTCGATGCTACTCTGCATATGAACCGTGTGATAAGGCGAGGTGGTGTCTGAGCCCGCACCCCCGACTGCTGATGCGCTCGTAGTTGATGTCTGCCTAACTGCCGTGGCAGCAGCTGCGGCGACGGCTTCCACGGTCTCTTCCATGCGGGCCTGCATTTCTTCCTCCTCAGCCTTACGACGGCGCTCCACCTCAAGTTGATGCTCGAGCTCCTCTTGCTCCTTTTGTTGTTTCAGGAGGGATTCTGCGTCAATTTCCATGTAGCCTCCGCCTCCAAGATGGCTTTCCATTGACTAAATATCACCAATTAATAAATTGACTGATTGAATTGATTGAATTACAATTCGGCATTTTAAATTTATAACTGAGTACGTTTTATCTACGCCCTTCTCAGATTGCTTATGTAGGATGTATCGGCTTAAAAGCACTTAAAGAAATAAAACACTTTATTTTAGTCGGCATATTTTCATATTTGTGTTCAAGTTAGCTATATTTTTAAGTATAAACAAGATAAAAAATATTGATGATAGTGAAATTGGCGGCCTAGGTACAAAACTGTAGGATTTATGACTGACCTCATTGGAACTACGACGTTCAACCGGCTCCATTTTTGTGGATTTGCTATTCGCTGAGTTTTCCTCCGTTTTCTGCACGACGTCATCGATCTTCATCTCGTTCGCGTTTGTCTCAGTTCTAATTATCGTAGTAGAATCGTGATTTTCTTTTTGTGCTTCACTTTTCGTTTGCGGTTCATGTTCTATATGCTCTTCTTTGAATTCTGACGCGACTGGTTTTACTTCTGGTACTGTTTCCTAAAAGAATGAAGACCATTACCCATCACAATATATCATGAAAATATTGTTAAGTGCATAATATTTGGGTTCCATGGTTTGTTTCATTATATTTTGTTTTCGTTATGATACTTTTTTCATTAACATTTTTGTCTGACTTGGGGATACTTATTCACATTCCTGTTCAGTGATATGGGATTTCAATATCTGTCCAGTTTTTAAGGAATACACGATGCTGAATGTTTTTTTTGTTTAAATACAAATTGTTTTAAAACGCATTTTCTTTTCCTTATCAATTATATTTATATATGGATTACAAAAAATACGTATATGCAAAATATTGATTCATTGTTCCTCTAAAAATTTATTTTTAGCTTCTATGTCTGCGCTCATAAGTTAATTGTGCGGTGTGATTCACAGAAAATTACAAACTACTAACAACAACTACAAAACACAAATGTACCTTTACAGTGTTGGGTGGCGAACGCACTACAGATTCTGAAGCAGCTGGGGAGGCTCCAAAGGGGTCCGCATCGGTAGTCAAGTTCATAATAGCCATTTCCTCTTCCTCGGACATTTTCTTCATCAAAGCTGCCTCCATTTCATCCATGTCAATGTCTTCTTTTGACTTGGCTTCAGGAGACTTTGGTTTTGGAGGTTCTTTTCTAGCCACTGGCGCTGTTTTACCGCCTCTTTTACCAGCAGGAGGGCGACCTCTTTTGATAGGTTGTTTGGATACCACGGGTGAAGTTGAAGAGGTTGCCATTGGAAATTGTATTGGTGATTTCAGACTTTCTGGCTCATTCTTCATGAAGCATGAAACCTGACCACTCGGTTCTTTGGAAGGATATATGCGAGATGGAGAGAGTATGGTGCCACGATCGATCACTTCAAAATCAGTGGAGCTATCCACACAACCAAGCTCAGCGGCCAACTTTTTAACGTCATCTACTGCCGAGTTTTCTTCTACGCTAATACCCATATTACTCATCGAGGACTGGCTACCAAATGTATTTCTACTCAGTGGCGGTGATCCGATGCGAATTGTAGACTGCGGCAGAGCATTGAGAGGTTTGTCCGTGGGTAAATACGTTGACTCTACTACAACTGATGCATTCTCGGCTTTAGGGGTCGCAGGCCGCTTCTCAGGTTGTTGGGTCTGACTGGAATCAGGTAAGTAATTTGCCACGACTTCATCATTCTCAATAGTTGCCAATGGTTCTGCTGCTGAATGACTGAGGATTTCAGGTGTTTTGACGTCGATCGATGAAAATGAGTCGTCTGAATCACTGGAAGAAGAGGCTTGAGAGGAAGACGTTGAACCAGTAGACTCTTCTGACGGTGCCAATTTTGCTGGAACTGTGGCTTTGCTGGCTTTCGTGGGCGTCTTGAGCGGTGATACGGCTGACGATTTCTTGGGTTTCTAGAAAACACACACGGTCACAACAAATGTCACAAAACAGCAGCGATGGGTTTCAATAAAATCTATCAATTTCGGGGTTGCAATTTTCGAACACAACCACCACACCCCCGACGGACACAAAGGGAGTGGTTATGTGCATGTGGTCACACCCTTTGGATTTTGTTGTTATTTGTGCATTTTCCCGCAGGAGGTTTGATTTTGGAAACAGAAGTCCAAAAAAGGCTATTCATATAACTTTCTAGTCAAAAAGGAAATTGTGAATGCTGCCCTCCTCATTCTTCCAGCTTTTTATGTTTGAATTCGACATAAAATTCTCCCACGATGCTCTAGGTAAAACATGTAGCAATTACAGATAAATGACTTTATGAACCACTCAAATCTAGGTTTTAAATAGGTGGTCTATGAGTCATTTTGATTAGATTAAAATAATTTGCTTTCTGACATTCATTGACACATTGCGTCGAATTCAAACAAAAAATAGAAAGAGAGGAAAAGAGCACAAACCCCAATTATTTTACAGCTAGATTTTGTTCTGAGAATAAATTATACCTGCAAAGATTGCATAGATTCCTTGTTATCAGATTCACCTGACTGATGTGGCACGGAGAGATCCTTATCGATCGTTTTTTCAGGCACTTTTTTCGTCTCTTTGGCTAAGTTTTTCATTTCAGTCGGTTCAACCTTGGTGCGTTTCGCGCTAGTTGTGGAATCTTAATAGGTCAATATTATATTAAACATGAGTAAATCGCACAATCCGCAAACCTTGATCGGCATCAATAGCCTGTCGTTTCTTAGATGATTTAATTTCTTCTTCATCATCAATTTTGCGACGCTTCGCCTCAGATGTGGGTTCTTGGGCGCGCCCCAGTTCCTCAGACTTTTTCTTTCTTTTTGCCGGCTCATCATGGATTTTCGTCTAAATTCAAGATTGTTACTAAGATAATTATCCGATTCGCAAATTGGAAATGATTATTGTATCATAATCAATATTGTAATATTATTGTACCTGTTCCTATTTGCATACAATTTCATTAAATATATTTCGTTTAAACATGAAGTTATCAAATTCAAAAATCTTAATTCAAAATAATGCATCACATGTTGTTTTCTGCGTATAGGTTAATAATTGAAGACTTAGTCTTAGGCTTAAGCTCCCGAACAACCCTTACATTAGGCTAAACAACCCTTATAAGGCGCCAAACAAGCCATTAGGCTTGGGGCCAGGCTGTATGGGGCCTAAGGGACTTAATCTTAGGCTTGGGGCTTAGGCTGCTGTGGCCCTTAGGCTGCTGAGGCCTTATTTGGGGCTTTAGGCGCCTAATAAGGGTTGTTTTAGCCTAAACAAATTGCGACATTAGTAGACCATTTTTGAAAGTTGACATTAGTAGACTACCGACATTGAAAATGGTCAACAACTGTGGGGCGGCCTTTGTAAGTCGGGATATTTGAACGTCTGAGATTTGTACGTTGGAGATTTGTAAGTAGGACATTTGTACGTTGGACATACGGAGCCAACGCTTCAGACTTTAGAACCCAATGCTTTAGTCTTTGCTGTGTAACCTTTAGTTACAGCTTATTTTTGACAGTTTTAATTATTCAATTTTGTTGTAGCAAAAAATATTTTATTACATATTTCTAAACTTAAAAATTTTCAATCCATAGACGCGCGCGGGCCGTGCCCGCGCGCATGATTATAAACCTAGTTTCGTTTAAACATGAAGTTATCAAATTCAAAAATCTTAATTCAAAAGAATGCATCACATGTTGTTCTCTGCGTATAGATTAATAATTGAAAAGCGATAAGAAAGTTATTAATAAACAAACCGATTTTGATCTGTTATCCTTTTCTTTTGGAGTTACTTTTGCAGTTTTCGGTTTCCCTTGTGCTTGCTTGATGAATAGAGCATCTATAGAGTCCGTTTGCTTCTTTGCGGTTTTATTAACAATTTCGGGTTTCTTTGCACTTTGCTGAGAATTTGCTTTAACAGATGCAACAGCAGTTGGTTCGCTCGCAATAGGCTTTCCTTTCTCCTTGCTTTTATGTGCCTTTTCTTCGTGTTTCGGTGCCTCTTGCTTTTGAAGCGCAGTGTTAACTTTTTCCGGCATTTTCTCGTCGTCCGACGAATCCGCTCCAAATACATCGTCCATTGACAAACGCATAGTATTTTTCTAAATTGTTTGAATTAATGTTGTCACAATGCTCATAAATTGTAAACTAGACTTTATAAACTATAAAACAACTTTTTTATTCAAGACTAATGCATTGTTCAGAAAGTGGAGTATTAAGTGATAAAAATAAGAGAATTAAGCATAATATCCACCAGTCTATACTTTTGATATTGCAAATGATGATGGGAAAACATAAAATGTTTTTTATTTCACAGATTGAATTTTTTATCAAGTGATATTTGCTTCGTCGGTTGATTTTATTCAATAACAATTTTTTATTCAATAATTTCTTAAGCCAAACCTGAGTGGGCTGCTTCTTAATATCCACCTTTGCCTTGGCCAATTTGCTGCATCTCTCTTTTGAAGCATCTTTTTCCTTGCTTTTGTTTGCACTACAAGATTGTTCCTCGTCACTGCCGGCGGCACCGCTATCCGAACTCGAGCTTCGGCATTTGGAAAATTTTTTACGCAGCTAAATATTTTAATGAGTTGTCTTCATAGTGAACAAACTGTATTCTAAGTTTATATAAGTTTTTCAATAAAATTGTGATCTTTTCTGTTTGAACATTACATTAAAATGAAGGATAAACATTTCTCGATATGTATATTGCTAACTTTGCGACACAAAATGCGTTGTTTGTAAACATGAAATTTAAATATGTAGTGTATCATTTTACAAAGGTTGGACCTTTGATGACAACCAACCTTTTTTATGAAGATATCTCCGTCTGTAGAGCTGGCGTCACTATCGTCTCCATCGCTATCCGAACCACTCGACGAGCTAGTAGACGACGAAGATGAGGGCGACGGTAATGGCTGCTTGACACTCTTTTTGTCCTCGCTCACCTTTTTGGTTTGCTTTTTCTCTTCTGCTTCCTTGGATGCCTGTTTTTGTTCTTTTGGAACCTCATTAATGTTTGGTTTCACTTTCTTCAAACCGGAAGTAGGCTTCGGTTTGCTTTCTTCTTTGGACGTCTTTTTAGCAGGTATTTCGCTCTCAGAATGTTTTTCGGGCTTCGATGATTGTTTCTTCTGTTTTTTGGAACTGGTGCTTTCTGCCGTACTAATTTTTTGCGTAGCAGAAGTTGCAGTTGTGAGCGTAGTTGATTGCGAAGCGATAGACATTCGTCCGTCGTCAGAGTCGGCAGTCATAGACTCGGCATCACTACGGCGTGATCTTCCTCTTTTCGTGAGCTTGTTCTCTCTAGTAACGTCTTTTTTAGCTGATTTGGCACTAGTGGAAGCCGTATTTGCATCGCTTTCTTCTTTATCACTTTCCAATGGTTCCATTTTCCGTCGTTTGGTCTCTTTTTGGTCTGTGATGCTTCCGCCTGCCTCCTCGTCGGATGAAGAAAGCTGTATTCGTTGGAATTTCTTCTAAATATATATTTATTATTTATTATAACTACTAATATTATAATTTTAGTAAAACTAGTTGTTGGAACCTATTAAATTTTTCAAACTGATGATTTCCACTTAAAATTAATGTTCGCTTTATTACTGAACGTCTTTTGTGGATTGAATTTTGGTTCTGAGAATAAATATAACATTGTATAGAGAAAATATGCCATTTTTTTAAACGTTTCACGACAAAAACTAACCTTTTTGCCACTTTTTTCTCGTAACTGGTCTAAAGCTTCATTTTTCTTCTTTTCATCTTCAGCCTTAGGCTTTGAAGATCGACGTTTCACTCTGTCGTACATAGACATTCCGAAATTGCCACTTTGGATTTGTTTCAGAAGACGCCGTTGTTCTTCCATATCAATTCCGGCCTAAACGAAAATAATTATTTTAACTATTATCCAAAATCAGAAAATAACCAATGCAAACGAATCAGATATGTCTGAAGCAACGGCAGCGTCTTCTTCGGAGTCTGACGATCGACTGGTTTGGCGCTTTTTATGTTTCTTCTCTTTTTTGTTCTCCAATTTATTTTTTGATTTTTCCTGTAACATAAAGAAATTAATATTTGCAGTTTTTAATTTCAAGATTAATAAATTACCGCTTTGTCAGATTTGGAGGATCCTTCCTTATTCTTTCTAGACATTCCTTCTTTCTTTGCCGATTTTGCAGATTTCTGTTGCTCTTCCTTTCTTTCCTTTTCGTTATATGTCTTCTGATCGGGCTTTTCCTTCGCGGGTACCTGCAAAGCGAATGTAGAATTTTTTGTTTAAATCTCAGTTGTGAATGTGTTTTGGAACATCAGTTTGAAACTCCGGATTATTAAAAACTTAGTGAAGCGTCCAATAGCGACAAAATTAAAACACTTTGCTAAATAAACGGATCTCTACATATTGTAAAACCGCTCCATTCGCCTTTTTAACGGTACGCCGCGATTTTATACATGGTTTATTCCGAATCTGAGGTCTGATGGTGCCACAGCATATCCAACGCTAAAGCTAGTATAACGCGGTCGAAGATTTTAAGGGTACAAAATTTCAGCCGGGGACCCTTAAAAGGCCATTTTTGAGTGCCTGCACAATATGCAGAGAACCAAACTGCTCTTTTATACGCTATGTAGAAGAAAATGCCAACCTTATCTCTAGGCGGTACGCAACTTTTTGCACGTTGTTTGATCGATTGTAATTGCTGAGAATCCTTGGGTTTATTTTCCTCTGCACGTTGCTCTTTTTTTACATTAATTGCGTGCTTTTCGATCGATTGTTTCGCTTTTTGCTTATCAACCGATACAGCATCGAAAGATATTTTATTGAGTTGAGCCGAAGTCTAAAATCATGTTTTCTCAGGTGAAAGTTCAAAATGAGCTTAATCATACGTTTGTATTATGTGAGACCGAGGCAACAGAGATTTTTTTCGTCGGATCCTTGGGCTGGATCTGAGGCAGATTTTCATTTGGCATTGCGAAGGATATGTTTGATTTCTTCTCTTTGCTTGCCGAAAATTTCTTTGTATCGTTCGCCTAAAAGTAAATAAGTGGTAAATAGTCGTTCTTTTTAAAGCAATTTCCCATTTATACAATCTCCATTTAAAAAAGCATTCTACTGGCCGCTGAATTATTCTGAGAATTTAAGAAATTAAAACACTAGTATCTTTTAATTAAATTCTTCTGTTGGAAATATTACATGGATCATATAGCACAGTTCAAATGTTTTGATATGTTTTAGGCGGCTGTGTGGATTTGATGGCCGTGAATATTTACATAGTATTTTAGAAGACAAAATCCTATTTTGATAGCAAAGCACTGAATATATTTAATTAATTTTTGGAATTTATCGCAATTAATATAAAACAACTTACCTGTTGCCTAAATAAATCATCCAAGATACGATTTCTGTTACTATCCTTTGGCGGGGGCATATGTGTGGTGGCTGTTCTGGCAATAGTGTTAATTGGAGACTCGCTTAATCTTTCAAGAGATTGTGTAGTCTTCATGCTTGGCGCGTTATTCGCCGTAGATTTGCTGATATTTGTAAATGTTGTTGGCGAACTTTCCTTGTTTTTCTCACAACTTTCCCCTTGACTAAAGTGAGAAGTGACAGTTCCATGCTTCTCGATTGACAATAAACTCGGGGCAGCATTTTGTGTGTTTGTTGCCGGCGAATGGTCCTTTGGGTGAGAATTTTCGACCGGTTTTAGTTCCATGGCCTTTGAGATAGGCGTTGTAATAGAAGATTTCTGAAAAAGTTATCAATATAAACATTATAGTTAACTATTATAAAAGCCTTCGGAAGTAGTTGCAGAATGAAGGAACTAATAAAAACATTCATCTCCTACCGGAGACTAATTTCAAAATCCGTCACAAAACAAGAAATCTTGATTACGAACATTGATTGTCTTCTACAGAATGTTTATGCTTAAAACGCCTAATTTATTGGAAAATATTTGTTTTCCACTTATTTATTCTTGAAACCCAGAAAGGAAGGTTGCCATAGAATTTATGATGAAAACTGGGCGATAACTACAAGGTAACAATTAAGAAAACGAACAAGCGGTTAAAAAATAACAGCTAGTTTATGAAATTTATCGCGTTTTTATGCTTTTTGGATTGCTGCTGGCTAGAAGTACACTCTTAGTTAAAATTGCCATGTGTGCATGCGGAAGTCTACTGTAAGGCCTTTCCGATAATTATTTGCTTACTATGAATTATTCAATGTGTCCTTAGCAATTATAGTAATGCAAAACTTTTGGAACAACCCAATATCTTGGTTTGCCTCTTTAATTTTAGTCCCATAAATTATGAACGAAGTAAAAAAATATTCAATAAAGTTAAAAGTACCGGTGTTGAGGTTGATGCACTGCCGGCCGATGATCCGTCCAATGTGGACTCATACTCGCCGGGTGGAGGAGAAATCTTGGGCACTACAGTAGCGCTACTCAATCGACCAGCTTCAATTTTAATGGCTCTTTGAGATGCAGGTTGAACTGCAGAGCTGACATGTTGTTGACATGAAGAGGGTGATGATGTAGACTGCAGGATTGATGCTGATTGCGGATACACGGTCGAAAATGTCGAAGATGTGGCCACTGAGGGAATGTGTACCGACAAAGAACGTTTGGACAGCGATGACAATTCGGCTGCGGAAAAATCATCTACGGTTGGTGAAGCACACGAACCAGTTTTCATTCTTATTTTCTCCAATTCCTTTTCAAAGCTGTCTGGCTTGCGACCCAATAATGCCGAAAATGACGCGGTTCTGGATTGTGGAGGAGTATTGTTTTGCCCAGCAGTTCCAGTGAAGACATTCTGAAATTAATACAATTGTATGGTCTGACTAAATATCACTATTTGTGACTAAATTGGATTGTCATATTTTTAACGAATTTATGACATGGGTCATCTTAAGATTAGCGACAAAAAATGTGAAATCAGTTAACTTTTTAATTACATGGAATCTTAAGAATATTATTCGTTACCTCTTTCATAAATCCTAGTACCATACCCATACGTACTTCAAAAGTGTCAGGACTATGTTAATAAACCATACTTATATATATAATCGATTTGCCAATATAATTTCGGTTATCTCTTAAGACTCTTCTAAGGACAGTGTCTTCCCTTGAATTGTTCTGTTATTCCAGAAGCATGCTGACCCAACTCAAAAGCATAAACGAAAGAATGAATCACGATAGGAAAGTATAAACAACTGTGCTCTGACGCGATTTTTCTACATAGGAAAGTAAAGTTGCTAGCAAGCCGATATAACTGCCAAGTCATTTTGCTAATAAAATATAACTTTGAAGGAAGGGAATAAACCGTCATCGCATCTCCTCAAACATTTCATAAGGGAAAAAGAGAAGGGAACTTCTGTAATACTTTTGTCAATGAATCAGGAGTGCTAAATATACTCAAATTATATTTGTACACACAGAGTTCTACTGCTAAGAGCATTATTCTACAAAATAATTGCTTTTCGCAATAACTGCCAATCATTTTGTGTACAAAAGATTCAAATTTAAATATATTTTGCCCTTGATTCTTTATGTAAAGACATGGTATAAGTTCGCTTGTATTTTTCTCTTATGAAATAATTCGGGATGTTGCTTCGACTTACTCCTTCTTTTACTATATACCTGGAAGTTTTCCTTTGTGTTTTTCAATATAGAACGGAGTTGGTTCATGCGCTGCACCATAGATGAGTTCTGTGAAGTTCCCATATTTTTCAAATGGTCTACTTTCTTAAGCAATCCGTCTACTGGTCTCTGATCACTGGTTCCTTTTAAATTCATAGCATTCTCAGCTTCTAGATCACGAAGCTCGGCTTTGATTTCCTTGTAATCCAGTTCCTCGGTTTTGATTTCAGGTGTGTTCTTTGATTCCGATTGCGTCGGCATAATGCTAGGTTTCACATCCTTGCCCAAATCTAAATCAAAGTAACATATAAACAATGCTTATAAAACTTATACACATTTCCCTTGAAGTAATATTTTTGGCCCATTTTCAAAAATGTTATATAATCTCCAATATCATTTTTATATTTTCGGGCAGAGGTCTTACAAGTTTTTTTATTTAGAGCGTTTATGTGTGACTCTCATTCTTTGCTCTTTCGCTAACTAGTCGCAAATACAAATGACAGAGGATTGTTCTCAAACTGTTCGGTTAAAACAACACATTGTTTACTGCCCGATAGACTGCTTCTACATTCGGTACACATACACCTTATACGATTACGTGAACAATATTTTCATAACCTGTTCAATAGGGTGTGATCCCCTCCCCGCGGGGATCCCCGTTCCCCGGGGATCCCCGTCCACGTTTTTCCCCGTTCCCCGTGAGCCACGGGGATCCCCGTTCCCCGTGTGCTGTTCCCCGGGGAACGGGGAAAAACGGGGATTGACAAGCACCCCTAAGAATGCATCCGGCCGCGCCCGACAGGGCGCGGCCGGCGAAAAATTTGGCAAATTTTCGACGAATATTCAAATTTTTCAAAGAAAGTTGACCCCAATTCTCAAATTTTCGATTACGTGAACAATATTTTCATAACCTGTTCAAATTGCAATCGAATTGGCGGAAGTGCCAAGCGTTGAGGGAATGTGAGGGAGAAAAATGGTCCTATCTCTCAACACTAATGCATTCGCTTTGGACAAAGACCGTTTAAACAATTTATGAAAATAGCGTTCACGTAATAGTATAATCATTACCAGAGAAAAAACCACTTGTTGATTCTGTGGATGCTTGCATTACGGCTGAAAGCGGAGGTGATCGCTGAATAATGTCCGAAAAAGCAGCGGCCGGTTGTTGAAAAGAAGCATGTCTTTCTTTTACAATTTTACAGAATTCTGCAAATTTGGGTAGTGGCAGATTTTCTGGCAATTCTATAGTTAATTTCTGCTTCTCCATACGAGGGTCTTTCATGGTTTCTGCCATTGTCACCACATTGTAAGGAATCGTTGTAATAGGCCTGACAAGTTGCTTTGGAGCGGGCCTTGTTGGAGTGACCACTTCGGCTCCCATCGATGTACGTCGATTTATCGCGTCTCCATGGCTTGCGGAATTGCTATTACTGGGTAGAGGAGCGGATAACGGCGCAGTGCCAACAGGTGTTGCTGAAACAGGCGTGATACAGGTGGAGGTAGTTGGGAGAGACGCCTGCTGTGTAGGGCCTGTCGAGGGCGTGCGAATCGTTTGTTTTTGATGGTGCTGAAAACATTAAAGGTTTATATAAATTGCTAGCACCAACAAACATGTTCCAAATATTTGTCATATTTTGTATGGCTCTTAAGTTTATACTTCAATTTTTGGTCTTTCTTATTCTTACAAACCTTCTCTGCTAAAACACACAATTTTTAGATTACATCCAAATATGAAAAGGACATTGTTATAGCGCACTATATAATAAAACTAAGTTATTGCTGAATAAAATTCAACCTCAACCTGCTGCTTTTGTTTTCTGATTTCCTCATCCTGTTTCGAATGAGACTGAGGTATTATGGGCTGCGCCGATATTGCGTTTGGTTTTGGCTGCTTAATTGACTCCTTCGAATCCGTCATGATATTCTGAGCTGATTCTCTCCGCTGAGGCATTTGATCAGTTTTGCTCTGTTCCTTTTTAGGTGGCTTTTGGGGAGGAATTGAGCAAGACGCCGAGGAGGAGTCAGACGTTGTGGACGAGTCACGAACTCTTTCACTTCTGTGCAAACGCTTGCCTTTCGTGGATGTCGATTCAATATTTGGCATTGGTGGAGGCGGACATAGGGGCGAAGGTGGACCACGATCAATTCCTATAAGAGAAAGGAGATTTAGGCTTCTTCAATTTACTATGGTTGCCTTTGTTATTAAAAATAACGAAAATAAAAATTTTTTGTTTGAGTGAATTTATCCAGTCTTTCTTTTGAAGCAAAACATAATTCAGGTAACTCATAAACGAATATGGTGTCTTAGACCAATTTTCAATGTGATTAGCAATACCATGATAACCTGTATATTTTATACGTAGAACCACATCAGTATCATTGATTTTACTCTCGACTACAATTAGAAACAAATTAAACCTAACTAACCTGCATTCTTTTTAGATTTCGGGGTGGTGCTACGTCGACTACCTTGGTCGTTAACACTTAATGTATCCATTCTATCTTTAGCTTGAGGAGTAATAGCTATTCCATTTCGGCCATCTCGACTTTGCGCTGTCACTTTTGATGCTTTTGAAGTAGCGGAAGACGATGTGGTATGACGCTTAGGACCTGTATTTGCGTCCACGCGATGTGATGAGTCCTTCTTTTCCAACACTTTTTTGGAGCTGGACTTCTCGCCCTTTGCCCTGTGCTTCTTTCTATGAGATCGGTGTTCCCAAGTATGCCTTGGCCTACTCATAGTGCCTTGGGACGAAGAACTGTCTGAATAAGTGGACGAGTCTGAGTCAGTGGACCCAGATGAAGTTGCAGATGAGCTTGGGGAGATAGTTGGACGTCGAATTTTGTCACGAATCACCCCGGAGCTGGAAGAAGTAGCTTGGCGTTGATGATGCCCTGATGTGTGCACATACTTGGATTTTCCGCTTTCAGAAGGTAAAGGCTGACGTGACTCATGTTGCTTGCTTTCGCCAATAACGCCTTCTCTTCGACTTCCTTGGAGTTTCGAGTGATTTCCTGAGGCACTACGGCGATCTCGATCACATCCACTTCGTCCATCCCTAACAGACGTATGTTCTGAAGCGCTGCGATGGTCGCGTTCTTTATCGCCGATCGGTTCCCGGTGTTTATTGGAGCTGGTCGTGGATGTCTGGTCGTGTCGCTGTCGAGCAGATGCTGGGTCAGGCGACAACAACTGATATGATTTGCGATGGGACGTGGAGTTGTGTTTATGATTTCCGCCACTTTGTGACCTTTCGCTCGTGCTAAAAATTAAAAATAACTTTTAGTTTTTATTGGGATATACATAGTTTCTATAAGAAATCTTTATTAATAAATTTTCTTAATTTTGTTTCCCAATTTTCTCAAATCTATGTGGCGCAACTGTGGAATGTGCATACCGTTATGATTAAGCCTGAGTAATACAATTAGACTTTCCCAGGCGAACGGGAGCGAAATAGAACCGTTTTGTCAGAAATAGCACTTTTTGAGCAATTCAAAAAACATATATTTACAAAAGAAATTAAACATTCGTGTTTCTCGTATCCAATTACATCTACATGTACAACACTATTGCTAAAAAATTTCAAAACTTCAAAAAATTGGTTTTTAGATTTTGTGAAAATGGATTTCAGCGCGCTAAAAACATTTTCATAATTTCTGGACGAATTATCCCCTTTTCAAAATTGCGCTGTTCTGCAGGAAAGTATAACCTAGTCATTGCTGGATCCGGTGGTATTGCACTATTTTGATTCCCGGAGCTATTTGAAGCATCGATGCCTGTGTCAGAATAAGTTGCATTTTCCGTTTTTCTTGACGATATCGGTGGTAAGTTCTTCGGGGGATCAGGCGGTGGTGCCAGCAGTAGCGAATCCGTGCTTTCATTCGATCTTTGATTTGTCGCAGTAGTTGTCACCACTTTCGAAGAAAGTTTCGGTCGATTTGACGTCTAAATTTTTGTTGGTTCAAATATAAATAAGTACTGAATAACAATACATGTTAATAATTGTGACTTTAAAAACTATTTTAATATTTTTCACAGCCTTGCGTTAAACCAGTAACTAACAAAACATAATACATCCCGGATTCTTTTATCGGAATTTCTCCAACTTTTCGATCGCTCGTAACCTTGTCAACTTTCAGAACCAAGACTTTTTAAAGTGTTTTCGATTAATTACAAGAATTGATCAGAAGTATTCAAGATCGATTTCCGAGAATTTTTTCAAATGTAAAAAATAACGCGAAAATTGAAAATTTTGGCAATGTTAAATACGGCCTAAATATAAAAACAATTTGTTACGGATTAAAACAGTGAGTTCAGTTTATTTTATGAAGCATTTACATTGGAAGATGTTATGACTTCTGAATTCGCTACAGGAGGCAAACTAGACCCGCTAGCTCTTCCGAATTTTCTGTCGACGAAAAAATCGTGAAGTTTTTCCGAGCAATAATCCACTTGCACGTGAGTTGCACCTTCTTTTTGACTTTTTTCTGGAGGAAACGTCCTACAATTTGATATAATAATAAGTCAAACGACCAAGTTTTCACAAACAAATTAAAGCACTCACAGAACGCGATTTTTTATTTTGGTGCAAGCTAACTGGGCAGCTTCATTAGTTTTGAAAATCACAATAGTCTCGTTGTACTTCGGATCATAAATCACTTCTGTGACGTCATCAGGTGAAGAGCAGCAAACAACCCGCATTTTTGAGAAAATGTATTCCTCACTGCATGATTTCGGCAAAGCACCAATCCACAATTTGTTGCTGCATATAGACTTGCCCCAATTTGTCTGAATTAAAAATATATTATTATACAGAGTGGAAAATATTTCTCCCCTATTTGTTTTTAATTTTTGAAGCACTTTTCAATAAAGTTAAACTTTTCCGCCACTTTTCTGATACCAAACGTAGCGAATTGTTTCTAATTATTAGTAAAGTTATTTAGGAGCTTATCGATGCGCTGATTATTGAATAATACACATTACTAATTCACCTCAACAAATCGGCTAATTTTTAATGCTTTTTCTATTGACAGTCAAAGTGACGCTCTCAATGAAAACGTCAATTTTTTCAATGCAAATTTTAAGAGTATGGTTTCGATTATAACGTTCGCATGAATGATAAAAGGTTAAAGGATTTGCTTGCCAAGCCAGAGCTCGCTCTTAACAAATTCCTGAAAAGAACTAGTTCCATTCTTTGCTTTAAATAACTTTAATGTGTTAAATATGAACTTTTAAAAAAAGTGACATACCTTAATTATTTTTTGTCCAGAGGAAAGCGTATTGAAGTTGAAAGGAGAGCTGCCACTTGGATTAGTGTCGGCTGACATCGAAGGCGTTCCTGGTGAACCTTCCGAATCATTAACCGGCGTGGCCTGGCTTGTTGACTTACTCATTTGACAAGCACGAATAGCGGCTACGACGGAGTCAATGTTTGTGAATTGAATGAAGGCAAATGGGGAAAGTGTGTCACGATTTTTCACGTCCACTTCGAGAATATGGCCGAAACAGCCAAAGCGAGTCTTTAGGCTTTGATCCGTTATCCTTCTCTCCAAATTGCCGACATAAAGCGTACGACTGGCATTTTTGTGCAAAGGATCGGGAGTTACGGCTGAGGGCATCCCATAGCCCATTGCGGACACGGAGGTGGTGCCAGAGCTCGAGGAAGGCGTTGAAGAATTTTCATTAGTTTTGCCTGCCAGGAGAGCGGAAGAGCTCAGAGAGTTAATCTTGGAGGTGCGCAAACTGATTATCTTCCTTTTCTCGGCAGTTGGAGAGCTTTGAGCAGTGTTGTTGGCAGTCGGCTGGTTAGCTATGAGGCTCGGGATAGCCGGCGGGGGAGGAAGTGAAATACCTGCTACTGTGGCACATGTCGCAGCCAAGTGCACATTATAGGCCTCTACGGCAACTGTTTGATCGGCTACGAATGCCTTGAGCCGCGATCCGCTCATTTGACTCAAATTCAGGGTTGTCATCAACGTATCCATGCTTTGTACTCTGGAAAAGACAAAATCTTAGTTTGCGCATGAGACGTTTAATTGTTCTCGATTTTATATTTCATAACCAAAAGTATATTAGTTGGTAATAATTGGAATTTATTGTCAACTAATGACTAAATCACACTGAATAAAATTGGTTCTAAACTTTTGGTTAAGTAAAATTTTAGCTAAAAATATTAAGCCACTAACAATTATGTTGCCAAAAGGTTGAACATATTATGATTTTTATTATATTTATTTATTATATATTATTAATTTTATCTATACTGTTTTGTCTCACGAGGAATATTCAAGGCTAAAGTCTTTCATCAATTCATGAATTAATAACTCTGTTTTCAATCTGTTCTGTTTTCAAACTCGCGTACAATTCACATTTTATTCTAATTTTACCTAAAATGTTTTACCCTATTTTGTCATCAAATAGTCGTAAAGGTCTGATTTGACCTAACTTTATGACTAAGACCCAAACATTGTCGGGTGAAACAAGATTGTGGGCGAAACGCTAATCAATAAAACGCTGATCTATAATATTAGGACTACAAATAATGTAACATACTTTTGAATCAAAACAAGCGCTCGTCTTTCTTCTTTATTTGGAGCATTTCCGGAAGAAGATTTTGCGCTTTCTTCTGCTGGCACAATTTCAAAATTTAAAGTGATAACTGTTGCATGCTGTCGTATAATTGTATTCAATTGTTCGCGTTGAGCCGTTTCGGACATTAATTTTAGCGCAGGGAGGTTGCAAACGTAAATGCCCTTAAGGCCTTCTTGTTCTAAAAATTGCAACAATATTCGTGATAGTCACAAAAATAAAGTTTTATGTAACATTTATATAACAACTATATAAGGGTGTTTTCTACTGAGAAATTTACAAGCACGTATAAATTCCAAAATACGCAGATTTCAATGGGAGAAACAAATGTTTGGTGAGCTATATCAGAAAATTAATTTTCATGCTGAATTTATGCTTGTGAAATTTTTCTTCAGATCATTTTCAAACAATTAATAAAGTTAGAATAACCAAATCAGAATTATAAAAAAGTCATAAACTGACCATTTTGGGAAGAAGAAGGCTGCGGTCCTGAAGATTGGCCCTTTTGATCAGTGGTACGAACTGCATTATCTTTACTTCCTAGTATACCGCCTGTTATCGGTTGCAAAGGAGAACTATCAAATCCTCGCGCTTTGATATCCGGCTTTCTCAACGGCGGGTTGGCTCGATTTTGGGTGGTTTGCAGGCTGAAATATGCAACAATTCAGTGGTGTCCATAAATAAAATAGTAAAATTCTATTCAGAGCGATGTTGATGTTTTCTTTCTAAGAATGGCATTCGTAAAAATGTAAGTACATCTTTTGTCGGAAATGAATGCTGCAAGCAAGACAAAATTGCTTATTAATAGTGCAACAATCTTTGCATACAACATGAGTAATTCTTGAATCTTACCACCTTGCTGCCTAATGCTTTCCATAATTTTAAGTTCTCAACGCCACAATTATACACAAAATAGAACTTTTCAAAAATTTGCTTCATTTCGCAAATTACCAGTTTAAAGTTTCGCTAACACAGACAAATTTCTGGATGAAGCCTGATGTAGCGATACTAACTGTAACACATAGCAAATTAAACCATTTCTTTTTCTTCGATATGAATGAAATCCTTGATATCCTTGTTTTAATTTTTGTCTAAGCTTAATTTTCTTTACTTTTGGATTATAAGAGAAAGAAAGATAAGTGGTTGTCAAATGGTGTCCCCTTTCAAGTAACCTCATTATTGTATATCTGATCGCATTCAACTCAGCTTTCTCACCTGGAGTCTTGAAGGAATGAGAAATCACAATTCTCGCCATACAAATAGATATTGTCGTTTGAAAGTTTTCGCATGATTAATAGAAGAGAAAAAGAATAAGATACGAATAAGAGAGTTGAAGGATGTCGTTTGCCAATAAATGAAAATACTTACGAAGTTGGTGGAACGACAGAATTCGGCATCGGAGTAGAGGACGGACTCGGCTTGGTCACAGTGGAAGGCGTTGCCTGGTCAACAGCAGTGTTTACAGAAAGCCGCCTGAACACCACATATAATTACATATTAGGAACTTAAATTCAAGGCATTTTCTATTTTTACAGTCATCATAAGATATATTCCGGCAAAACACAAGAAAACGTAAAAAGTATCGTAAAAACTAAATTAAACACTATTAATTATAGCAATTACTGACGCTTTTTAATTCATTTTGTGGATATTTCGCTACTTTGTTGCTCTGTTTTCGCAAATATTGAATGAACTTTTCGGAGGAAGGATTATTGAACTTTGTGACTCAAACTCCCATAAATATTATGGTAGAAATAACTATTCAATATTTAAATTACAGTTTAGTAAAAATTACCTTTTCTCTGTCGAACTCTCGGTGGAAGAATGCGAAGCCGCTGATGAAGGCCTAAGAATAGCCTTGCCGGATTCGTCGCGTGATACAGATTCTGAGCTGTCCGTACTCCTCACTAAAGGCGATGAAGACGGTCTGAAAGAAAATTTATTAATAATGTGAATTTTAGAAGAATGAAAAGACAATGAGAAAGAAATGTTAGTGATGAGAGATAATGAAGGAAGGACATAGAAGAATATTAGAAAGACATGAAGTGATATTGAAAGACTGAACAGCATAATGGTCGCCGCAGCTATCAGACGCACACACACATACATTTACTCACAATCCTTAGCAAGGGATGAGCCAATTCCGGAGCGTAATGAATATTGTCAAATTTATCAAAAGTGACGATTTGAGTCGTTTCAGCACAACATCAGAAAACTAGAAACAAAATACTTAATATTATATTCTTTTTCATCATTGTATATTCATGTATTCTTGTAATTTCATTTTAGACGCTTCACTTTATCCATAAGACATATTATCACAATCGATAATTCCGTCGCTTCCCGAGTGATTTTGGCCAATCTAGATTGGTCCGGACTACCGAGCGTAGATAGTATTATGTTCTTCTATTCTAATTGCTATATTCACTAGATTCACAGATGCACCAACGATTTTAATTACCTGTGCCCTAGAACTTTTACGTAGCTAAAATAGAAAATTTGTCTCTACAAAAATAGGATTTAACTACCGTGTTTTCTCCAAAAACCGGGCCCTTATTTTTCAATGACCCTCTAGAAAGAGCCGTTGTTGGAGGGGATATGGAGGATCCTTTTTGGAGGAAATATGATGGTGCAATTTATTAACCTCGTCGACTTAGATTTTATTTTTGTGTTTTCTTTTTATACTTAAAAGAAACCTCGAATTTGTAACCAAAAATACAAATAAAATTAGTTTATAAAATTTTTTAGGAAATTTCTTTGTAATATAGTAAATAATTAACCACAAATCAAACATTTTGTAGAACTTTTTAGACAAACTGGAGTTAAAATGTAAAAGCAGAAAATCATGACAGTCCTCATTTGCCAACCTTTTTCGCTCCACTCTCGGTTAGTGTTCTTTATCACGCTTTCAGGAGTCGACAACATTTAAATATACATGGCGACGGCGACGATTATGCTGGGGTCGGATAAAAATCCGACAAAATTAAGATAAGAAGAATTAAGAAAAAAAGTAATTGTAAAACAAGAATTAAAACAAAAAAGTAGCTGTCCGAAAATCGGACATTGGATAGCGACGAATAGAGATAGATAGGTGGCATTAATAGAAATAATACTGTCGCCGCATCTTCACCACTTACGTCCTTTTGAGAGGCGCTGTTGAGGAGGTTGCAGGCTCGTGGAAATACGTTCGGAAGGAGTGGCCGTCTAATTTTCGTTCTTCTGGCTGCTCACATACTTTCTGCGCAGTTCGAACATCCATAAAACTGACGATCACTGGGAATGTAGAAGAATTGCTATTAGACGGCCGCGTTACTTTTTGAACTCGACCGTACCTAAAATAATGTTAGTTTAGTAGCTGCGTTCGTAAATTGGAATAACTTTCTACAAGTATTCTCACTCTTATGAATCATCTTAGCAAACAAGCCGAATTTAAACGAATTTATGCGTTTAAATGCACCTTCTTTGCTTTAGTTAAAATGGATGTTTAAGACAACATTCAGTTGGATTCGGTGGGGGAAATTAGGTGACGCACCGCAAACAGTTTCTAGGCTAGATTTAAACAATATTTTGGGCACAGTAGTATGCCCTAGCTATCTAGCAGTAAAATATACCAGTTTTAACTGAAAAAAATTCCACCCACAACATATACTGTTTTGTTTTTCCTCAATTATAGTTGGTCATTGCTTTGGAGAACCCAAATAAATTAGTTTTGCTGAATTCTGCTTTGTAAATTATTGTGCTATGTAAATTATGTTTGTTTTATAGAAACAGTAACATAATTTGAACGGCTAGTCTACTTCACAAATTATGTTTATGCTTTTATATATCCTCAATATACTATCCGCACACAAGCTGCACTTATTTTTATGTTCAAATTTTCTTACAGTATTATAACTTTACTGTTCAGACAGGAAACTCGTGATATTTTAATGACACATTTTGTGTGCCGCCTAAAGATAATTTTCCTAATTATATGTGTTGGCATCCGGCAGTTAGAATATTGTGAATTTGTTGTTACCATAAATGTACACGTACGTCGTGAAAAAATTAGATATTCGCTCAGAGCTGAGATTCTCTGGCAAACCGTCTACACGCACATGTCGACTTTCTCGCATTTCAGATTTCTGCGTACTGCCCGCAGATGACGATGCTGGTGAGTCTTTGCTTTCGATGCGGCCCCAAAAACTGACAGTTTCCTTTTCTAAAATTCATGGCTTTATTTAAATTTAAGACTCTCAGTTAAAACAAACCAAATGCTGAACAAGAAGAAGAGGACTCTTCTTGTGCGGGGTTTGTACTGTTAATATTGTTTGATGAGAGACGCGGCTGCTGGGTTTGGGGTGTCGATAGGGGTGGGGTCGGTGGTGGAACGACGATTTCTTGTTCAGTCGTGATGTTGTGTTGGTTGACTGCGAATTTTTGCTGTGGTGAACAACCAATGACCATTCCATCAATCGCCAACACGAATTAGGTTGCGCGCTCGAATTATCGCGCGGTTTCTACTTGGTGATGCTCCCGAAAGTTGAATCTACCAGATTCAGGCTATAATATTGATTTGTTTAAAATTTGCCTTGTATAAGACAAGAAATTGACGTTTCAAAAATTGTAGTTGAAATATTGACGATAGTATATTATCATCCTTTATGATTCTACAAACAATTTTCGTTATTGATTGGACGTCACGAGAGATTTGATAGCATTTAGTATGACTCAAATGGTTACAGCGTTAATGGCAGTGGTTAACGGATTTAGATGATGTGGTTGTGAGAGGAGATGGTTGGGCATGGCATAGAATCAATCGGGCAATTACTGTTAATAACAATTTTACACTCGACTGAATAAGGTAAGTTTAGGGTAGAGGGGATTGTCGGATTATGAAAGTATTTAGCGAAAATAGTAAATTCGATCAGTTTGGCAACAATTTTGCAAATCAGAGCAGGTAAACTTCTTAATCTTGGACATAACAGGGACCAATTTTGCGGTTAGATTCGCTTTGAAAAATTTTCGTTTAAATTAAGTGAAGCGTGAGTCTAAGCCGCCAAACTGATTTTTCGTCGCAGAATTTTGTGAATTGCAAAAAAAATCAGCTCTAAAGCAAAGTTTGAAGATAATTTTTACAAAAGTGTTTTAGTTGGCAATGTGATAATTTGAACAGTACCAATATTACAGGTTTTATAATAACTCTACATATTAAATATTCATAGAATAGAATATTCTACATGTAGAACATAATTATATTATTAGTAAAATTATTGTTACTGATTTATACAACGGACAACAAACAAGAATAAGTTTTGAAAATTACCATGGAACTCAATTTATCTAATACTGAAATCTTATCGTTAAACGTTTTCGATTTGAAGAGGACTTTGTCTTTCGAATTCTCAGACAAAACGTTTTTATTTCCATACGAAGTACCAAATAGAATTTGAGTTCGGTGGCACAGAGTTTGGTTGTCTATCGGATTATTTATTGAGCATTATATTTTTGAGAGAAAATTTCACCCAAAACCTTATCAGTCTGTTTCATATACTTTCAGAATTTTTTTCATAAATCTGATTTTAATTACACCCCATTTATGGTAAAATACTCTAACAAAACAAACAATTAATAATCGCTGTCAAAGAAAATTTCATAATAGCATTAATGGGCGGGTGCTTATCAAATCGATAATGGAGAAAGCAATATTTCCTCTCGTGCAAAACACAGTTCCCTGTCCATTTGGCAAAGCAGGCAGATGAGACGTCCGAAGTGTTTTTTTGCGGGAACAAGGATAGCGCAATAGAGATGGGAGAAAGGTCGCTCTGCTGTAGATTTTCGTGGCCAGATGAGAATTAGAGCACATAGGTTGGCGCTGCAGCGGACACAATCCTCACATCCCCCGACCCCACCCCCGAATGCCAACGCAGAGAGTGAGGGCCGCAGAGTTCATTCCTATCACAGGAAATGGCCTTGCCTGTTCTCACTCATCATCCGAAACAGAGGGCGCTGTGCGAATCGATAATTAAGGACCGCCGCCCGCGTCCCAGCCTCTATTGAGCACACAGAAAATGGATGGTTGGGGACTGCCTATCGGGTGTGGGCACGCCAGGGAGAGGGGCTGAGGGCCGTGAGCCCGTGCAATGGAACCAAAAGGAATAGTGTCATCTCCCCTGCGCATCAGCTTAGTTTTAGAAGAATACTCACCCTTTACATGCGCTATTTCTCCGTCAGAGAAACAGGGACATGTGTCGTATAGTGAAATGGGGCAATCCAATCTTTTCCTCATCCGCATAGGAAAGAAGAGAATGACGAAAGCCCTCCAACGGAGCAAGGCACGCGGTTTTATTGCAGTGAAAGTTCATTCGTTGGGAGAGACGCAGACAGTCAGAGTTGTTTGGGGCTCAGCCTGTGTTATATAAAATGTTTCCACTTTCCTTTAACAATAGGGAAATTTCCAGTAGCGCTGGAAAGGGTCCAGTACAGATTCCCATTCTCAAATTGATTTGTTTTTAAAAGGGAACTGTGTTGTTTAGGTGGATTTAGGTGCTAATCATGGACGAAAATAAGTTAATATCCCATTTCGGTAAATATTAAATTCACACACACGACATTTCACGTGACGTCCCGTCAAAATTGGCTGTTTACAAAATTATCTTGAAGCTGTTGAAAGGGTTTCGATAGGGGCGAATTAATCGATTATATTGATGTGTTAGATGTTGTTAGATGCGAAAATGTTATATATTCATGCTACAATTGCAGTTTAGTTTGAAAAAACAACAAGTCATTTGCCATGTTTTTTTTGGCAGTCATTTTCAATTTTATCAATGACATGCTGTTATCATCGCATCCCTGTATAACAGTTATCGGGCATACAGTTTTCATTAAAACAAAAAATATCAAATCCTCAAATTTTTCTTCAGAAGTCCTTATGGAGTGATAACTTGTCAACAAATAGGATGCGGAAAAATTTTGGACCTTTTCTGTAATTAAAATATACTGTGTATAAAATGTAATACTTATATATGATGATATGCGTGGGATTCATCATTCAACTGTAAAGTTTTGTAAAACATCGCTCCATTGTTATGTTTCCAAAATTTTCCGCACTCTGTATATTACTTTTGCCGCCGAATTGTGTGGTGAAGGTTCATGGATTTGTACCAATCATTACATGCTCATTATTTACTCATTCATATGAAATTAGAATATAAAATAGAACGGAAATTCCGAATACACTGACGAGAAAAAGTTAGTTGACACTTCATTTTTGTCTGTTTTCCTGATAAATTTTTTTAAATATCCACGGAAAAATTTAAAAAAAAATCCACTTAGTATCATAACCGATATCTTTTCATATGTAACAGACCCGAAGTCGCTATCTCATTTCTGTCACGAGAAAAGTCGAAAATATATTGGCAAAGTAAAAGTTAGTTGACAGCGATAAATTTTTGAGGCGCGGAAATTCGAAAAAAAAATTTTCCCCCTTATAACTTGAGCAATACACCTTATTGTATGTATTCAATAAGAAATTTTGAAAATCAATGATACCGCTCTAGCATTCATGTTCAAGGGTTACCATAATTCGCTATTATATGTATGACAATAAATCGATAAAAGTTATGGACTAGTTTTGCAGAGTTGCTTTTATCATTTACATTTTATCATTTACATAGTTTTACAGAGATGGTTCGAAAATCGATGCGAGGTGTCACATGGTGTCTTTGGACAAAATTTGTTTACGCGATTTTTAGCCAAAAATTTTAGTGAACACAAAATTTCTCCCGGACTTTTCCGATCAAAACGGTTCACCAACATGCTTGATTGTCGTATTCCCGCCATAGGCATTTTTGCATAAATGTGAAAAACTTGCCATAAAAGACTAAAATTTCTAAAAATTTCGAAAATTCGAGAAGAAATTGGATTTGCTGCTGATTTTTGGCAAAATCATATTTAAAAATTAATTTCTGAAATGAATTTTCATCGTTTTTTGGACAAATTTCAAAATGGAATTCTAAAATGGAAACATTAGGTATTTCACTAAGTTTTGACACTCGAGGCAGGGTTTTTTACGCGACACGAAAAAACCAATTGCAGATTCGGAATCAGCGCATCGAAATACCCCTAAAAACACTCATTGCAGAAAAAATTTCCACATTTTCAAAAAAATCGATTTTTTCGGAAAACCATGTGGTCCCCCCTATGGTCAAAAAATCAAATTTTTTCGGATTTTTCGGAAAACATGGTTTTAGGGGTAATTTGATGCGCTCATTCCGAATCTGCAACTGGTTTTTCGTATCGAGTCAAAAATGGCCATGTTTGGGCCATTTTTGACCAAAAAGGCCATTTTTTGAAGAAAATAGCGGTTTCCCGTGTTTTCGTGGCGGGACCAACTAAAATCTGACCTCAAATTCGGATTCCCCGCATCGAAAAACCCCTATATAGGTGAAAGCGGCAAAATTTCCGGACCCTCGATTTTCAGGTAAAAAACCGTACCTCGAGTGTCAAAACTTAGTGAAAAACCTAATATAAAGATGTAGAAAGGCAATGATGTCAGAGAAAGTATGGCGCCTTGTGGATTTCTATGTCACATGAAAGCACGTTTCGGCTATGACATGAAAGCCCTCGCGTACGAAATAATATTCTTCAGGTGCAATCACAATATAAAAACAGCTATTAGGATTCACTGACTATTTTTCATGTCTTGGTGCTCATTTTTTATTTATTTCCCCGTGACATTTCGACTTAATCTTCGATATTGCATCTCTTCGCTTCAGTAATAAGAATGGACATTTACCGATATGTTGCGTTTTAAACCGGTGATTAATGTTATTAAAGCTGCCTATGAGAATAGTTAGAAAGCTGAAATAAATTTAAGTGATACAAAATTAATTTACTTACTTAAAAAAATAAAAATGATAATAGAATGTGTAATTTATGACTTCGAAGTTGTGTCTCTCGACCTTGCGACAATGTTTAAAACTTCAATTTGCTTGTTCAGTAATTCAAGTTCACTTTTGACATCATCGGACGATGCATTCGGAGCCTATCTGACTCACCCATACAACAAGAAATATTGGCGACCTTCACTTGAACTTGAATTTGTAAATCAATGTAATATCGAGGGTTAAACTTAGCGTGTACATAACTTATCGTATACATTAATATCGGGTAGGCATACTATTTTTATGCCGTGAAAGAGAGGTTATGTCAAAACATTTTATACATAAAATATGCGTATACACCGCGAGAGCGGCGGCGTAGGACAGCTAGTTATTCATACAAAGAGTGTGTCTGTAAATAGATCACGTAGAAAAGGGACATAAACAATGGCGGCTATCATGATTTTGATAAAGACAGCTCACCAAAAGGAAAGCTAATGGTAATGCAGACATTCTGCCTTTTGTCTATGGCTCCGGCAATGAAGGGTTAAAAATATACTTCGACATATTACAAATCCAAATATGCTAAATATTTTCCGGGCTTGATTTTAAAAATTACAATAAACATTCGAATGAACGAAAAACACTTATGGGAGCAGAGCGCTATAAGCTGCGATTGCAATGCATCCAGTAAGGTAATTACTATCATCTGAATTTCCCTTTGGTAACAGAAAACAACATGAATGATGCCTAGAATGATATACTATAGATAAACCAAATGAGAAATTTTATTAATATAAAAATAAGATAATTTAAGAGCTAAATTTAAAATATTAAAAAATTGCAATTCAATAGGTATTGTTATTTCACAAAAATAACATACTTATTAAATATATTTTGTTGTAAATGTGTTGCATTATCAGTTAAAAGAATAAAGTCTATGCTTTATTCCTTTCTTTGCAAAATTTCTTCCTAAAATATGCATCTTCTCACGAACTCACAGTCAGAAAATTTGGATATTTGGGTCATCCCATCCTTTCCCTTCCCTAGGCGGTGAATTTCAAACGTATTGTTCTTTTCTGTACGTCCATCAGAGCAGATGCGTCTGTCGGTATATTCGGAAATATAAAATATCGATTAAACCTGCCTTTGTCGGTCATTAATATAACAAAGTTGGTTATTGTCACACGACCGTTTGATATGTCTATTGGTTCTTTTACTCGTTAATAATTAACTGAAATGAAAAAAGATAAAATTATGCTTTCTTTGATTATTAAATTCGTGGACGGTCTCCGCCTCTGTCCATTATTCAAGTTTTGGCAAGCATTTCTGCATTGCACTTACGGTGTGCCTGCTATGTACTATTTATGCATATACAATACCTTGTTCCTTTTTTATCAATTCCTCAACGTATAGTTCAGCATGCACTTTGAGGTTCAGTAGTTCAACATGAACTTTTGTTTCTTTCTTAGAACATCTAGCGCTGAACTCCTTTATATATATCTTCTTATACCTTTTTTTGTATTCTTGAGACAATTTTATGCTATGTTTTTATTTAATTTCAGAATCGCCTTACGCAAAATGCGCGGTCTGTACTTACCTTTTTGGATAAAGGTCTGGCTTGGAATGAGTGCTGTAGGTCCGAAAATTTCTCGATTTTTAGTTTATTGCAAATTATTTAGGCTATTTGTACAATGGATGTGGCATATACGATACTTAGTAAATATATGTTATAAAGGTAACAATAATCCTTAGTTGTGCTTAGGACCTGCATCACTTCGAGGTGGATCTTTGGAAAGCTGGTTTCGTTTATGTGAGTATTTTTGAACTAAGACTTTGGACGTTGCGTTATAACTAGGGCCAGGATTTTTAGGTCCCAAAAATCGCATTTTAGGATCCTAAAAAGGTCCCAAAAAAGGCCATTTTAGGTCCCTTTTAGGTCCCACCAAAATGGTCATTTTAGGATCAAATTTCGCCCAAAAAGTCATTTTAGGACCGTATTTTACATCGAATTACCAACTAACAACCAACTGTTTACCTTTTTTACCATTTTTTGCAAAATTTTTCCCAAATTTTGCAAAAATTTGCCAAAGTTTTGTAAAACATGGCAAAAATTTCGAAAAAATTCAAATTTTTTTGGGCGGGAATTCAAATTTTGAATTTTTTTTTGAAAAAATGACGAAAATTTTTGAAATTTGAGCAAAAATCCCAAAAATTTGACGGTTTTAGGCAAAATAGGATGGGACCTAAAATTTCCCAAAAAAGGCCAAAATAGGTCTTTTTAGGTTTTTTAGGTTTTTTTAGCTTCGAACCTAAAAATCCTGGCCCTAGTTATAACCAACAAATATGAAATCAAAATTTCTAGCTATTACAGTATAATTGATATTATAAAGCTTTACAGGGCATATTTATGCTGATGTGGATCTTCGTTATGCAGCACCTAATGATCTTCTGACTCATACAACAGGTATTGTTTTTACACGAGTGTTATCAAAAGGAAGCGTTAACCCTGCAAATACCGTAAATCCTCCAATAATTCCCCCTCAATTAAGTCCCCCCTCAAATAAGCCCCCCCTCTGGACCGCTTGCGAAAAAATAAGTATCCCCCCAAATAAGTCCCCCCCCCCCAAAAAAAGTCCCCCCCCCAAAAATGGGTATTTTTCCAAGTTTGCTATTTTTAACAAAATTTTGTCAAAAAATTGAAAAATTTGCAAAAAATTGGCAAAAAATCGATCAAAAATCCAAAAAATTCAAATTTTTGGAAAAAATTTTGGCGCCAATTCAAAATTGGTTTAAATTTTCATAAATTTTCCCATATTTTGGCAAAAAGTCCCAAAAATTTTCGCCGCGCCTTCGGCACGGCCACGAAAATATAAGTCCCCCTCAATTAAGTCCCCCTCAAATATGTCCCCCCTCTAGACCCTTTACGAAACAATAAGTCGCCGGGAGATTTATTGGAGGATTTACGGTAAGTATGTATTCATCAGAGTAAGCTTCTTAACTTTCAAAATGGTTCACTAACTATATTATCACTCTAGGTCGTTTGATGACCGTAAGTGCATTTTACGTTAAATTATTAATTATTCCATGCTCGTTTTGTTTGCAGATTGAGATTGTCATGAACGTCGTTGCACTCGTATTGGTAAATATTTAAATGCTTTTTTAGCAATTTTTTAAACTTTCAAAACTATATAAGAAATATTTTGTGAGCAAATGATTCAATTGATCGGGATTCTTCAAAGAATCTTCGTTACTTTCATTATATTTTTCTTTTATAAAAGCACGTTGTATTTTAAGGATGCGCAGCGATCTAAACACGCAGCACTGACGGCTTTTACGAGCACTGCCTTTGTTTTGTGGAAAACTATTATATATTTGTTCATGTATATTGATATTCCTGAAGGTACATTTCACTCATAAGACTGAAATCTGCATTTAACCTGTGCCAGTATAGTAGAAATCAAGATTAGTAAACTTGAGAGAAATTAACTAAAGTTGTTTATAGGTAATGAATCAGCCTTCGCACCTGACATTTCGTGGTGGAGATTATTTTTGGTTTTCTGGACCATGAATGGTAATATTTTAGTATTACTTTTTTCACTGCAGGAAATAAAGTTATTAGTTTAAAAATTTTGATTAATTTCTAATTCTAATAAATTTGCGCAAATCGTTCATAATAATACGTGAAATTTCAAAATTTTAAAACGCACATTTAATCCAAAAAATTTCTTTTGGAATTCACAGGAGTTGCTTATAACTTCAAAATTTTTTCACATTCGCAGCTAAACGCCTTGATATACTTAACGGTGGTGTTAATATAACTCAATTTTTAGGCATTTGGGTGGTTGTTCCATTCGCAGTCATGATCCGGCTTTGGCAAATTATGACGGAATCAATGTCTCTGCGTGAGCTAAATAAGAAAAGCGTTGAAAAGAGTTCTTTGCTCGGTGTTATTTCGTCCGATTCCAACAATTCTAAGAGCGAAAATTTGAGTACTGAATCTACAGATTAACCCAACCAACAATTGAGAATAGTCACGGGTTGTTTGTATCTCATAATTGTTTCTTTCTTCCTCACAAAAAATTTAATTTATGAAGAAATGTTATGTTTTTAATCAAAATAAACCAACATTATTTCAAATACTGCATTAAAACTATTAATTTGAATGTATTAAAACGATCTGTTGCGTCTAGACTTATATATTGCATGGTTACAATTGGGAATAATTGCGTAGAATAAGAAATAAAGACAAACCGGGTATATGAAATTTCGCCTACTGGATATTCCGCCTACTCCCTTTAAAACGGATATTTTGCTTACTCCTTATAAAAGGAAGTTTCGCCTATCAGACATTTCGCCTACCCCCATTAAAATGGACATTTGGGCTTTAAAAGCCCTGGTAAAAAGCCCAGATGCCGGGCCTAGGCCTCAGCTGGGTCTAAAATAACGCGCAGTCTAAAGACCCGCGCAGGTTCCTCGGCAATGCGCGGCATAGCCCAGTCTTAGACTAACGCATAAAGTATGCCGATTATCTATATCAATTCAAATTCAGTAAGAAATTATATTTCTATATATTACAGTTAACCCTTCATTTCCCAGTGTATCTAATTAGATACGTAAACTTTGGAGTAATTTTTGTCCAATTTTTTGGCCTATCTCAAATCTGATATTGCTCTTATATAGCCAACTTTTTGTCCTGAATGAGGACATGTAATTTGTTTAGCCACTTTATCTACGATATTGCCCTGAAAAATGGCCATTTTCGAGACACACCCCAGAAAATGGAAGAAAATTGACGAATTTTGGCGGGTCAGCGTAAATTTTGTAATTTCTCAAAACCTTCGTAACTTTCGAAATTTTGCACCTTTTGCGGAAATTAAAAAAATTTGCCGAGTAAATCGGCTATGCGGAATCCAATAAGCTTGTCAAATTCCCTGCAGGACCTGATTTTTTCGGCAGAAATTTGAATTCGCGCCAAATTTTCGAGTTCCTGAAAATCGCCATTTTAGATCGAATTTCGAAAAAATAATATTTTTCCCGTTATTAGTGACCCCCAAGGGTCCCGAAAATCGAATAAAATCAAAGATCCTACGGTTCGGCAATGAAGGGTTAATAGTGCTTTTAAGCTAACAATGTCTCAAGATTGTGTGAGAAATCTTGGGCCTAGTGCGAAAAAACCAGACACGACGACCTGCGGGGTATGGTTAGACTTAGTCCATGGCCGCATTTGCGTCACGTGCCCAGGACTTACGTGCCCGAGCGGGCCGGCCCGCGGCGAGCTCGGGCCGGAATATGAGCTGTAGCACTATTAACTGGAAACACTATTAACTGCAATATACAGGGTGATATTCAGAAAAGATATTCAGAAAAGAAAAGTGCGAAAATAAATTGATCACCTTGTATACAAAAATCCTCACGTTTGAAGAACTTACTATAACCTCGATTCTCCAGAAAACAAGAAAGTGACAAAAAAAAGAAGTGATCAAAAGGAGAGTTCACCTGTACCCGATTGATACCATTTTCTGCGCCGTCTTGGGCCAGTAATCCACCAATAAGAAACTCAAACATTTCTCTTTTCTTCCGGTTTAAGTTTATACTGGTATTTTCCTTTAAGAATAATAATGTTGCATAGCCCACACGGTTGCAAGTTTTCATCTATCAAATTTCGCTTTACTTAAGTTCCTTTTCCAGGAAATGCTCCTATTTGGTGCGGCCTTTAATCAGCCCGTCTAGTTGGGTAACCTGGCAGAACTTTGGGGTCGAATAGTCCAGTTAGCTTTTCGTAATATATCTCGAAACACCGCGACCAAGCGGGCAACTTCACGGAGGCATTTCCTCTCAATTACACCAATAATGGAATGTGTGGCCTTCGGTTTGGCACGTTTCTCGCCACTCGTGTCCATTATTTTATTACGCCTCAATCAAGAGCCAAATGCGTGTCTCGTCGTGCTGCTAAAAAGCCGTTAAGCGCTGTTTTGTGGAAGTGAACGTGCTGGTGAGGAAGTTGAACTTTGAGTTATGAACCGGTTTATGCAAAGACCAAGGTGGGTGGCCTCGAGGGAGCCACAGCTATTTCCTGCATGCTTCAAACATGCTTTATAAGGCTAGTCCTCTTGATTAAGTTCTAGTATTTTTCGAATATGAGTTTTGCAAACTTTGCGTAGTAAGGCTAGGAAAGTCCGGCAATAGTTTCTCTTGATCAAGATTTTTCAAACGCATTTCTGTGAGGCGGTATTGAACAAATTACCAATTAAGTACCAATCTAGCATGTAGTCAATTTTTTCCTATAGAAAATAAGGCTTGTGTTAATAAAATGTGTATAGCACAAAGGTTAACTCAAACTTAATCAAAACAAACTTAATTAAGGGTTCCTTAACTAGTAACTCTCATGGCTAAAGTTTAGTTAGAATACCTGATAGTTTTTGCACTTTAATCATATTTTTCATTAGTTTCGAATCCCTTTTTCGATATTCAGTCGTCATTTCCAAGTTCAAAGGTGCAAATTTCAGCGACACGGAAGATGAGTCAATGCCTATCGCTTTCCCACACTCATTTTGGGCGCCTCATCTTGCTTGCTCCCACATTTTGCCCGTCGCTGCCCATAAGATGCCATTGTTTATTTGTTTTATGACTGTATGTCAACATATTTGACATAATCGCGACTCAAATCGCAAACACCCAATTTTTTACTTACGTACCAATATGTATTTTGGAAGCCTTAATTATTACTGAAAATACAATAGTACTGTTATTTATTTATTATATTTAAAGAGCGACATTTTTAATATTCTTCGGCCGAACAAATTCTGTTGCATCTGAGACGTTTCCTGTTTTCATTGCTTTAGGCTATAATAATATTCTATGCCACGAAATATCCCTGACACTTTCTTATGTATTCAATTTCATCCATTGAAACACCTACACAACATAATATTTGTTTTCAAAATTTTGAGTCCTATTCAATTTAGAATATGATGACTCATTTCGATTAAAATTGGCTTCACAGATTAATATTTCACTATCATATTCCAGAAATAGGAACAAAAGTTGACGTTCTTGAATCTAACTATAATTTACTGGATGATTTATTGAAATATAGCTTTTAAAAAGTTTTTGCCAATTCGTAAAATCTTGATAATATTTTTTTATGGGGAAATTCAATGATTCGAATTCTTTTATTTTGCTGAGAAATAGGTCATTCAGAAGAAATAAAAATATAAATTCCAAACCGTTTTTTCTCATAAAATATTCGGCGTTATAGATTAATATTGTCACACTTTATTCGTTCTCTGTTGTTTCTTGTTCGATTTTTCATTTTATATTGACAAAATTACGCCATATAATTCATATGCAACCTATTTTTATATGTTGTTGTTATTACCAAAAACGCCGATATGATGAGCTCAATAATGACAAATTTTGATCTCTGATTTAAATTATTTTGGGAGTATTATATCGAAACGTAAACTGAACTACATACAACGTCCTTTATACAAATACTTAGTCCCAGTCATCTTAAAATGCACCTTTGCAACAATCCAATTTTGAATCAACAAAACTGCAGAGCTGCAATGGCTTTTAGCAGATTTTTAACGTAAAGTATTGTTTTATTCGTCACATCTGAAATAATTCGGGGCAGCAATAATGTGCACTGGGCTCTTGAAGCATCCGGTGTTATAAGTGAAGTCCGTAAATATTTCTTCAGCTAGCCACTTGTAATTGCAGCGCTACTTTTGCCCATCCCCTGTTCATTTAGTAAATGACGCGTTTCTATGTCAATAAATACAAACAACATAGACTGTTGGACTCTGAACATGTTTAACTGTTACAATATCTAAAATTATAGTCGCGTTTGTTCCACACTCGCTAACAGTGATCGACTTGTCTAATATTGTCAAAAATCGTATTAAACTTCAGCATTAAAAATGGGGGCATGGAGTCGTTGATCATAATCTACGCTATTGCCGATCTTTGCCTGGCGTTGCATATCACCGTTTCTAATTTGCTAGTAATTGTTGTCTTTCTTCGCCAGAAACATGTGCGCACACCAACGAATACTTATATCGTAAGTGCTTTGTAAAACAATGTTATATGAAAATTTATTTCGCTATAATCATATGGATTATCGCAATCTTTAATCATTTAAGTATGTTGCAAATATTTAATTTCTTACTTTAATTTGAAAACATAATTTTCATGATTTTTTCATTGAACTTTTTGATTTCCGAGAAATTTTGGGAAGGAAATACACAACGTGCAATACAAATGCTAAAACCTGTAAGGGGTATAAAATCTCACCGCTTAAAAATGTAATTGTTGCAGTTGAACAAAATCTAGAGAGGGACTAGAAACTTCAATCTAACAATTTCAGTTTTCACTCGCTGTCGCGGATTTTCTGGTCGGGTCGTTGGGAATTCCAGCAACGGTAATCTCAACGTATATTTCATAAACGATACCTATTTTCTCAATTACAGGTATACTCAGTTCTAACTCGCCAACCTAGCCACTTCCTCTCTTGCCTATCAGTACATTTAATTCTGTGCGTGCTATGTACAGTTTCAACCTTCCATATGTTGTCCATTGCCATCGACAAATATTTGACTATCTGCTGCAAAAGGTCAGTTCATTTCTGAACATTTAAACTGAGTAAAGGACAATTGCAAAACCTAATTTGGCAACAATCATTTGTTGCCAAAATTAGTTGGTATAATACCTTTATGTGGGATACGTAGGTCTACTGTTGAGTTCCAAAATTTTATTTATATTTATATAGAAACGTGGCGTAAAGTGACACATTTGTACGAATAAGAGTAGTTTTATCAGTTTTATAGTTATAAAACGTGGATTCATGTGTCATCTTAGGTGTCAATTATTCGACAACACACACCATTCGAGCAGACAAGTCCGAGCCAATCGATTCATATTTCTGTCGTGGGTAGCCGGCAGTGCGATTGGCAGTATGCCTTTAGTAGATGCATTTGGGTTTGCCTCACAACGGATGCCATATTTTCTCGGAGAGTGTCATTTCACTGTGGTATGTCTGTTTACTTTATGCAAAAATTTGTTTTGTGGGAAGCACATGTCTGCTAAATTTTCGAGACATTTCATTTTAAAACATTAGCAAACAAAAGGTTAAACGGCCAAGGTGTAAAGATATCAAATGGACTTCCTTACGTGACAAATTATCGGAAGTTGAAACGAAGAGGAAAATATAAGAAACTATAAACATTTTTGGAAAATGTTTTGTATTTACAGGTGGTCGACTATCGTTATTTGGTCTACGTCATCTTCTTCGCCACAATTATATTGCCCTTCCTGGTAATCGCCTATTGCTATGCCGCCATATACAGCACTATTCGAATAGAAGAGCGTCAAATAAAATGCCTTTTAAGGGCATCTGAGAGACAGCGTCGTATCCACAAGCGCCGGAAATTGGTTCGGATTCTTCTCATTCTCGTCCTTACATATGCCTTCTGCTGGTAATATTTTTATTGAGAAATTAGACTATTACATGTAGCTTACAAGACTTATTATTCAAACAAAACGTTACAAATATATTATGAGTATATTTAAATATGTTCCTAAAACGGACTATATTTACAGGTATCCGTTGTATTTGCTCAACACTGCCGACTTTTTCCTGCCAGCTGAGTTGTTTCACTCAGGACCCACAGCTACACTCCTTACCGTACTCCTATCTCATCTCAATTGCTCCTTAAATCCTCTGATCTATGCTTACGGTGTGCCCGGCTTTAAACGCTCCCTTAAGCGCTTTCTGCCAGAATGGACGTGCAAGCATGGCAATGCCAACTCATTATTACCTCCGATAAAGTGTCCTTCGTTAGCGACTAGGAGTAAACGAAAATCTACAAGTGGGGAAGCCGAAGATGGTCACGGGTGGGATAATGGACAGAACGCGGACGATGCTCTAGTTCGAAACTCTACAACGAGCTCATCTGGTGGATTTCCCGTTAGAGACACGAGCTCTTTGCAATTTTGGGTAAAACAGATTTAACGAAATGGAAGACGCTCAGTAATGCAAGTATGCGGGTGTGTATAGCGCGGAGTTTAATAACTTATGATCCTAAGAATATTTACAGTAAAAGTTGTGTTTATATACCTGAATGGTATTGCGTATACTATGCTTTGATATGTATATAAGACATACAAGAGTAATAAATATTATTTATTTTTAACGACAATTTATATGTTGCTGTATTATTCGTTGTAAAACATTGACGATAAAATGCAAGGATATAAACGATGCTATCCAAAGTAAAACACTATTATTTGTTTCAGAAAAAAATTATCTCACAATTCGATCTATCAGACTGTCAGATTGAGAATTAATACAGTCGAGTCTCTTTATAACGCGTCTCTATATAACGGGGATTGTTTTCGGAATATGCTCTGAACTTAAGTCTCTATATAACGTGGATTCATATTTTCGGCCCAAAAATAGCAGAATTTCTCAGAAATTTACAGAAAAATTACCAAAATTTGTCAATTTTTGTGAAAATTTTCTACTTTTGAGGTCTTTTTTGGTAACTGCGACTTAACTGTGGGAAAATTGTTCCTGGGGACCGGCTCAGGGTGGGAATAAAAAATTGGAATTTTAAAGGAGTTTCCATACATTTCTCGCCGTTCCAAATGAAAGTGGGATTTAAATCATTAAATAAAAAATCATTTCATGGGATTTTGGAGCATTTTTCGCACTTTCTCAGTTGCCACCGTCATCAAATTACCCCTAAAAACGCGGTTTCCCGAAAATTGCTTCGGATTCCTGCGATTTGCCTGAAACTACTAATCCCATCAAGACCGCAAAATTGTTTTTTTCTCGACGATCGCAAGGATTGTGTAAAGAAAAACAGAGCAAGATCAATGATTATTTCAAGAAATTGTAATATTTTTGTTGTCAAACCATAAAAAGTGTCTCTATATAACGCGGATTTCGTCCGGTCCCCCGACACTCGTTGTATACCAGATGGCGAACTAATTCCGTGGAAAAAGATCGTTATCTCATTTTTAAATTTTGAATTTTGCCGGCTATGCGGCCGCGGCTGGAACGTTCTCTTCATTGAGAGAGAGAAGAGACGACAGACAAACAGAGCGTGCGCCGCACACTAGCACCGAATTGATATGCATTTTCCAATGCATATGCAGTGGGAAAAACCAAAGAGAGAGTATGAATTAACCAAAGTCACACTCTCTCTTTGGTTTTTCCCACTGCATATGCATTGGAAAATGCATATCAATTCGGTGCTAGTGTGCGGCGCACGCTCTGTTTGTCTGTCGTCTCTTCTCTCTCTCAATGAAGAGAACGTTCCAGCCGCGGCCGCATAGCCGGCAAAATTCAAAATTTAAAAATGAGATAACGATCTTTTTCCACGGAATTAGTTCGCCACCTGGTAGATACTGGATTTTGAAAGAAAGAATTCAAATATTTCACCACTAGCGCGCTAACGCGCGCTAGCGCGCGGGGAGTCTATATCAGTATGCCTTTTCTGTTCTAACTTCACTCACATTCCAGTGGGGAAGGTCGGGTGCTCCGCGCCCGACCACAGGATTGGCTCGCCACCTGCGGTGGCTCGCAAACTCAGACTCAGTCTGAGTTTGGCTCAGTCTGAGTTTGGCTCAGTCTAAGTTTGTCTCAGTCTGAGTTTGGCTCAGTCTAAGTTTGGCTCAGTCTAAGTTTGGCTCAGTCTGAGTTTGTCACAATCTGAGAAAGCACTGGTAAAGAAGAACGACCCTTCCAAAAATTGTCACACATTTGTGACCGAGAATTTGCACTGGTAAGAATGACCCTTCCAAAAATTGTCACACATTTGTGACCGAGAATTTGCACTGGTAAGAATGACCCTTCCAAAAATTGTCACACATTTGTGACCGAGAATTTGCACTGGTAAGAATGACCCTTCCAAAAATTGTCACACATTTGTGACCGAGAATTTGCACTGGTAAGAATGACCCTTCCAAAAATTGTCACACATTTGTGACCGAGAATTTGCACTGGTAAGAATGACCCTTCCAAAAATTGTCACACATTTGTGACCGAGAATTTGCACTGGTAAGAATGACCCTTCCAAAAATTGTCACACATTTGTGACCGAGAATTTGCACTGGTAAGAATGACCCTTCCAAAAATTGTCACACATTTGTGACCGAGAATTTGCACTGGTAAGAATGACCCTTCCAAAAATTGTCACACATTTGTGACCGAGAATTTGCACTGGTAAGAATGACCCTTCCAAAAATTGTCACACATTTGTGACCGAGAATTTGCACTGGTAAGAATGACCCTTCCAAAAATTGTCACACATTTGTGACCGAGAATTTGCACTGGTAAGAATGACCCTTCCAAAAATTGTCACACATTTGTGACCGAGAATTTGCACTGGTAAGAATGACCCTTCCAAAAATTGTCACACATTTGTGACCGAGAATTTGCACTGGTAAGAATGACCCTTCCAAAAATTGTCACACATTTGTGACCGAGAATTTGCACTGGTAAGAATGACCCTTCCAAAAATTGTCACACATTTGTGACCGAGAATTTGCACTGGTAAGAATGACCCTTCCAAAAATTGTCACACATTTGTGACCGAGAATTTGCACTGGTAAGAATGACCCTTCCAAAAATTGTCACACATTTGTGACCGAGAATTTGCACTGGTAAGAATGACGGAAGATTCGACCGCACGCGCCTGCACGCGCGCGCGGTCGAATCCGACCTCAGATTCGGACTCAGCGCGAAAAACTACCTATATTACATGTCCCGCGCGCAAAAACTGGGAAAAACGCCTCTCGCGCGCGCTGCGCGCGCGCCTGCACGCGCGCGCGGTCGAATCCGACCTCAGATTCGGACTCAGCGCGAAAAACTACCTATATAACATGTCCCGCGCGCAAAAACTGGGAAAAACGCCTCGCGCGCGCGCTGCGCGCGCGCCTGCACGCGTGCGCGGTCGAATCCAACCTCAGATTCGGATTCCCCGTAGTCGAAAACCCCCGGGTCCGAAAATTTCGACCTGAACTGGCGAAAAACCACGAACAACAAAATTTGTAGTTTGTAGTCAAAAATTGTCACACTTTTGTGACCGAGAAAATAAGGGATCAAAGATCAACGTCCGGCGGACGCACGGAGGGAGAGACGTCACTAACTTACTATAAGGATCTAAAAATAGTTATTGAGATGATTGAGACAATTTTTGCAGTGAATTTTCAAATTGGCGCACTTTAAAAGAATTGAAAAGGACGTATGAAAACAGATTCATGTCTGTTGTAATATCGACAGCGTTATTCAAGTGTGCGTAATGGGTTTTTCGGAATAGCTGTTTGGAGAAAAATAATAAAATTAAGGGTCTTCTTTACCGTTTCTTTCATAGAATAAATATTTCCAAGACAAAAAGTATTGTACCATTTTTTCCATTTTATGAAGATATTTGACACATTTGCGTGATTAACACTATTTAATTTACAGGTAGAATTCTAGGCTAACGCCGTACTGACCTGAATCAAACTGACTCTCTTTCCGTTATGGATTTCAATTGTGCAGGTATTCTCTATTTTTTATTGAACTTGCACGAAAAATAATTTTATTCCATATTTCTAAAATAATATTTAACCCTTCATTGCCGAGTGTATCCGATCGGATACGTTTTTGATTTGCTAAAGACTTCACAAAAAGAAAGAAACGAATGAGTGTTCATTATTCATACAAAGAGTGTGTCTGTAAATAGATCACGTAGAAAAGGGACATAAACAATGGCGGCTATCATGATTTTGATAAAGACAGCTCACCAAAAGGAAAGCTAATGGTAATGCAGACATTCTGCCTTTTGTCTATGGCTCCGGCAATGAAGGGTTAATAATAATAGCTCCATAACTTTTTGACGAAATATAAGGAGCTAAAATAGGTAAAGTGCAACATTGACGCCTGATGCTGTTCGAACAATTGAATTTTGCTATTTTTATACTATTGGTACATTTTTGTTCGTAAAAAAGATTTGTGATATTAATCGATTAGAAGATAATAGATGCTGAAAATATTTCGATTCTGTAACGATAAATACTGGTAAAATTAAAACGAGACAAATTAGGGATACGACTACTATTTCTAATTAGTACAATGTGAATATAAAGACGAGACGAATTACTTTCGCGAAATGACGCTCCGGAAATAAAAGGTGAATCTCACCGTTTCCGGAGCGGCGCTCCGCGTTCGGTATTTTTTATACACTGTATATTACCTTTTGATTGTCTATTTTCAGTATACCACTGTCACCCACATATATTTATAGTGTTTATAATGAATACTGATATAGGTGTCGAAAACGAAGAGGGATATGTCTACTTGAATGCTGGCAGTGAAACTGATGTCGATGCTCCTTCAAAAGAAATATGTGTGCATATACTAATTGACGGTATTCCTATTGTGCTGAAGATCAGAGTCCCGAGCAAGGAACATGACGACTTCCGAATGCTCGATCTGTACATTGACGGAAATCGAATTTGTCGTAGGAGTCCGCGCGTTTCTCATGTTTCCCAGCAATAAAGTCATTTCGAGCTCAACGTGACATCAAAGCCAAAGCGTGGTTCTGTCATACCGGAGATACAATCAATATAAAACTCATAAAGATTTTTATTCTGTAACATGTAATTTCATCCATGAATAATTGCATTACTACACAAGGCTAATAAACAAATATACGTAACGAACATTATTATGTTAGTGAGGTAATACAAATAATTATCAACCAAGATTAAGTTAAATGTTGTTTGCTGATGTTCACATACTGAATATCTTACTCGGGATATAATGCATTATCATGAAACATGTTCCTTGGATTAATGGATTAAAGCTGTGTTTCCGGTCTTTTTGCCAGATACGACTGCAGTTGAGGCAACGCATGAACTCGATCACAGTGAGCTTGCAATTCCGGGTAATTCTTTGCAACCTCCGGTGCAAAATTCTTAGTAGTGAGAAACCAGGACGCCAAGGAAAAATCGACCCATGACACGCCCGACTTTCCAAAGAAACCGCTTCCTGATTCATTCAATAATTTTACCAAGCGAGGAAAATGACGTTCGGCGGCGGGCAAAAATGTCTCCTTGTATATTTTGTCCTATAAAAATCACACCATGAATTTTCTAAAGATTATATTGAATATGAAAATACCTTGTCGCCTTCACGACGTCCTGCGGCTACCATGAAATAAGGAATTACCTAAAACATTTGTTTAACACGAGGTGAAGATAAGGTGTAATGTTTACTTCGCCTTGGAAGTCTTTCTGTAAATCGGCAGTCGAATCCAACAGTGCTGATTCTACGTCAGTCTTGCCTGCCAACCCTTAAAAATCAATTTGTGAAATATTAAAATGCCTTTAAGGGGAACATTATTCAAGAAAAAGTTTCAAAAATATCGGGCCATATACTTAATTCTGAATAACTAATCATACAATAAAGAATGTTGAAATTATATGCAAATTTGTTTCAGAACCACTCACCAAATCGTCTTGCCAGAAATCGAGCTATTGCAAAGCTTTGTCCGATCTGGACGCCATCCACTTCAAGCACTGGAACCTGTCCATACGGTGTTTCTGAAACGTTTGTATTGTGACATTTTTTTAATTTTACAGAATATTGCCGTATTTTTTTATCATAATTCTGAAGGGAAAAGAGCCATAAATAAATAAGAAATACAAAAGTGCAACAAAATCTAACTTGGCTTTAGAGCAGGCCATTCTTCAGCTGTTATGTGAACATCCTCGAAATCGACTCCAGCATAAGCCAGAACACATCTAAAGAATTAAAATATTAAATATGCGAAATACAAATATTGAGATTAGACTCTTTCAAATTCACCTTGACATCTCAGCCAAACCACGGGTGCCAAAATAGGTTATTTTGTAGTGTACCATTTTAGTGCGATTGTATCTAAATAATTCTATTAAAAATAACCAAATAGTCAAATTTTGTTGTCAGAAACAAAGTCTGTGAGTTGTTTCCTGTCAGTCTATTTATACAAGAGAGGTGTTGCACAAATAAAAAGGAAATTCGCAAAAACTATAATGAATCAGTACACAATTCTGCCCAAAGGAAGGGCTCATTATGTTTGATAGCCAGACAACCGGAAAGATTTTCTACGCCTAACTGGCCACGCTGCCACGTTTTTGATCAAAAATAGAGACGATCTTTAGTCTCATTTCTCTCTCAGATTCATACCAAACATTCCCCAAAATATTAAACATGGAAAAGGAAACAGGATTTCAATTTCCATTTACTATTTTATAGAAACATGTGTCGCTGAGTATTGGTGTTGTTAGACCTGTTATGCTGTTCAATAGAAAAAGGTGAAATAACCCAGATTAAAAATTCACCGAGATTTAATTTTCAATCTAGTTACTAGTCATACTGGATTTAGTTTGGAGTTTATAGTTGAACGAAAAATCAACCTCTCTCGAGATATCTACATTGTGCTACATAATTGCATTCTAGTTTTAAACCTTAAATTGAGAGATCGCCCGTCCAAACGATAAATAATTTCGAATGAAACATGTAAATCATTCGCATATCATATAAGCATTAAATGAGAGACTATCAAACCGCTCTGACAGGATTGAAATAAAGTCTGCTGTATTATTTTGCTATTTTCTTTCTAATTTCGGTGTGGAATGTAAACTTAGCAATTTTCGTTGTCATCAAAGAGACATATACTGACGCCATTATTTTATAGAGAACTTATAAAATAAAAGTCGCTATTAAAGTACTGTAGGATAATGTATGAGCAATATATGCATATCAGATCGCTATCAATATAATATTAAAATGTCTTAGAATGGTTAAAAATAAAGTATTCGTCGTAGCAAATCCCACCATTCACATCCATACCAATCACAATATAATAAAAAACAGAAGGCATAGAGATGGTAACGAATGATTAGGTTAAATTGGACTGTCCTTCCTCTGTGCCAAATACGACTGCAATTGCGGCAATCCATGAATTCGGTCACAATGGCTTTGCAGTTCGGGATAATTTCCCACGAAATCTGGAGCGAAGTGCTTTATAGTAAGGAACGCAGATGCCACGTAAAAATCGACCCACGACACGCCTAACTTTCCAAAGAAACCGCTTCCTGATTCATTCAATAATTTTACCAAGCGGGGAAAATGACGTTCGGCGGCGGGCAAAAATGTCTCCTTGTATATTTTGTCCTATAAAAATCTCACCATGAATTTGCTAAAGATTATATTATTGAATATAAGCGGGCAAGAAAGTATCGTTAAAGAGCTTTTCCTAATCGCATATTAAAATTTTAGAAATACCAACAATGCTTTCAAACTTATATGCACCTTATCTCCTTCTTGAAATCCTGCGCCTACCATAAAGTACGAAGCTATCTGAATAAATTAATCTTGCTGAACGTTTTCATTTTATAATTTTCTCACTTCGTTCTGGAAGTCCTTATGCAAATCGGCAACTGAATCGAGGAGAGCCGACTCGAGATCACTTTCGCCGGCCAACCCTTTGAAAGTAAATTTGAAATTATGTAAACATAAAATTTGTTTCTAAACTTGAAGATTGTAAACAAAAAAATACGACCATTCCGAGAATTCTTATTTTAAGAAGTTTAAACATCTAAACTTGAAGACACTAGCTATTATACTCACTTTCACAACTGCTTACTTGTCATAAAATGATATAGATGCAAAATAAAATGTTCATATCGCAATATTTTCAAGATACTCACCGTGCCTTCGAGCCAAAAATCGTGCGATTGCGAAGCTCTGTGTAATGGTAATGCCGTCAATTTCGAGCACTGGAAGCTGCTCATAAGGCATAGCTAAGAACATGTCATTACAAGTTTTTACAAGCAATATTTATAGGAATGTTTTCTGTAATAACGGTAAGAATATAGGCGAGAAAATAAAGTTACTTTTTTTCAATATTGGCCAATCATTTAGTGGTATGCGATAATCCTCGAATCGTACTCCTGCATAGTGCAGAACACATCTATAATGAGTAGATAATTAAGGCTTAGGTGAATAGTTCCACTGTATTAAAGTACCTCGACATCTCCGCCAAACCACGAACGTCAACAAATCCAATTAGCTTGTAGTGTAGCATTTGAAAGTTGGATTCTAAACATAAACATTCTAAAGTATAACATTTATACTTGTGTAAAAATAAAAATATTTCGCATTTCCTCCAAAGAGAGGCCCGGGCATTTATTTTTCGTTGTCTCTCTAAGCGGCTCCTTTTTGTATCGGCGGAGGGCCCTATTTTCACTCTCACCAGCGAAGCCGGCGAGGACAGTAAAATTTCACTTTCCTACTTCTTTGCCAAAATTTCCTATTGTAATATAATTAATATGTGAAGAAATATAACGTGAACAGTCCCCTTTAGAAATTGGAAATCAAGTTCGGTAACGATCTTCTGTACGAGTTCGTTCTCTCTGAGAGCAACAAACGCGCCAATTTTCTACATTAACAGGTCAGCAGTACTGACCTGTGCTGATTTTTGTCTACTTCTTTCACCTTTAAATTTACACGCAACTGAGAGAAAATCACGTTCACACAGCACAAAATATTTCCAGGTGAGTCAATATCATACGAAGCGGCTCACTTTTGTTATCTCTCACCGAGAAATGATAAGTGGCCTCTCTAACTGGGAAAGAATTCTTTCGAATTTTCTGTTTTATGCTCACTTTTTGAATTAAATCTTCTATTTATATATCAATTTCTCTCCTACATTTGTCTCTCATTACCCCTTAAGTTTGATATTTGCGAAGAGTCATGTAGCATTAACTGATGATGACCCGACTATATGACATATCTGATTCTAACTATCTAAATTTAGGGTCGAAACGGTTAGAAAAACTTTATTTGCTTTTAAATCATTCTTTCGTATACCTTCATACCTTCCTACATTGCCTTCCTAATTGTGCACTTTATAAATGTCTGCATTTCAAGCTTTTTTCTTAAAGGAAGTGGGCAAGATTTCCTGTAGGCGAAATTTTCTATTCCCAATCCTTCTATGGTTGTGTGATTCTGACAACAATAGAACGCCGGAGCATTTATCTCTTAATTATTGTTAAACACATGTTACAGGAAATGTCTTTATTGATTAACATTGACAAATAAATAATGCGAAGATTATTGAAAGAAAAAACTTGAATAAAGTCAAACATAGTTTTCTAATGTCTAGCCAGTTATAAAGAAAGGATACATTAAAAGGAATGATAAATAACTGACAGTGATCAAAAGAATTTAATTGCTGTTGTTGTTTATACTTGAGTCTCTTTTCGCTTTGCCAAATACGACTGCAATTGCGGCAATGCATGAACTCGGTCGCAATGGCTCTGCAGCTCGGGGTACTTCTTCAGGATATCTGGCGCAAAGTGCTTAAGAGTGAGTACCGAAGACGCCATATGGAAATCAACCCAAGATACACCCGATTTTCCATAGAAGCCACTACCGGATTCTTTTAGCAGTTTGATACAACGAGGAAAATGACGTTCTGCCGCTGGTACGAAAACCTCTTTGTAGAGTTTATCCTATAACATTGACAATTTTATTGACGATAAAAGCTTAGTTTAAATGTTTTCTCAAGCTATGATCTGGATGTTTCATTTTATTTAGCTTGAGGTTATGGAAGCAAGGTGAGCTAAGGTGCACATATTCCCGGCGAATATATTACAAAACGAGGTTAATTGAGAATTATGTTAGTTATCAGGTACACCCCAAATATTCATCAATTATTGCAATTACACGATTTAAATATTACCTTGTCACCCTCTTTGCGTCCCATGGCCACCATGAAATACGAGTGCACCTGAATTTACACTTTGAGTAAAACCTGTAGCAATAAAAAATATCACTTACTTCGACTTGAAAGTCTTTTTGCAAATCCATGATAGAGTCTAGCAATGCAGATTCGACGTCAGTTTTGCCAGCCAACTCTGTAAAGTGACATTATAATGGCATAATGTGACAATTGATTAAGAGCTTATTTAAATTTTAACAAATAAGTTAAATCGACAAAACGTTGGAATATATTAAACGTTAATATTAATTAATGACCAACCAAATCGTTTAGCCAGAAATCGGGCGATCGCAAAGCTTTGCGGAATCTTCACGCCATCTACCTCGAGCACTGGCAGTTGTTCATACGGCATGGCTAAAATATAAATAAGTAAATACTAAATCGTATCTTCCTGCTAATTAAATAATTAAAAAATCGTTCATGCAATTAAATAAAAGTTGTCTGGGTAGCTTAGGAAGTTTAAATTCTTAAAAGAGTTCCATCTTTAAGTTCAGGAGCAGGCAAAAATTTCATGTCCGGATTCACCGCATACAGAAACTGCCTATCACATGCTTTGCATCGCTTTTTTAGCAATGCAATTTTTGAAAACATGAAATAATCATTTTTCGGTTTTACCTCTAGAGAGAGTAGTTTTAGAAGATATAAAGTACAAAACAGTAAGGTGAAGTAACTAACTTGGCTTTAAAGCAGGCCATTGCTCATGCGTTATGCGGTGGTCCTCATACTCTGCTCCAGCGTAGGCCAGAATACATCTACAAAGAGATTAGGCTGAGTTATAGGTAATCATCACACAATGTTTTCGTATGTTAAAATTTCTGAAAATTACCGTGACATTTCACCCAATCCGCGGACATCAAAATATGTTAGCTTGTATTGTACCATTTTCGAACAAATTATTCTAAAACGCAATTGTAAAATTTATAGCTTAACAAGGTATTATCAACTTTAAAAGTGTTACGAATAGTACTACTAAAAAGCGTATAGCATTATATAAGTCATAATATTGTCTCTGAGCGTATATATAGGGAGGTTAATGCTAGTCTCACAAACTCCGATGAAACTACAATGCTGTGAAATTGTTCTGCCCTGTCCCAAATCAGGCCCATTACTCATAAAGGGAAACATTTCGATTTTTACACGCCCAATCGGCCATGCTGGCTCCCCATATTGATCAAAGGACAGATGATTTTTAAACTTCATTTCGGCACACAAGTAAATACTCAGCTGGAATAATGAACATAACACAAAAGAGCGCTGTGACTTGCATTTAAATAGAGGCGGCTGGTAGGGGACATATTTGCACTCCTCATTGTGCATAGTCCATAACAACGTGGGAGACAGCGAGGGGTGGGAGAAGAACGTGCTAGAAAAGCTTAGTTTCTGCTCTAGTTGCTTTCTAGCCCAGCCTCATAGTTTCGAGTTTGTATTCAACGACAGAAGCGAATGCCTAAAATAAATTGAAAGTATCCTTTTCTGTACAACTCTTATCCCCAGAAATGAGAAAATTCATATCCAAGGGTACAATTATCTGAGGAAGTTAAATCTGAGGTACTTAAATAGCTCACACTATAGGCGACTGGAAAACGATTTAGCGTATAATTTTTCATAGGTTCATTTGGTAATACGATTCAGTCGCATGACAATGATGCAACATAAAAGTATCACAAGTACGAAATAAAAACAGCAACATTTTCATATCGTTACTAAAATCCATGGATTTATTTATTTATTCAATCTAACATTATCAAAAATTATAATAAACGAATCTAACTCCATGTATCATACGAAATACTTTCATAGCAACATTACTTATGGTTAATTATATACAGTCGGACCTCCCGATAACGCTGATTTCACACATAACATTGTCTGTGTATTTTTGTTCTTTGTGAAATCAGTGTTATCGGGAGGTTCCAGTGATAATGTGTTTGAAAAGACACTTTCTCTAGCAAAGGAAATATCGTGCAAATGAAGAAGACGCTGTGTTTAAGCATAGGACGAAATATAAAACAGCATTATCAAAAGGTTCGACTGTCGAGTCCCTCTAAGGCGCACTGTGTCAGTGGACAACGAGCAGAATTTTTCGCGTCGCAGCTCGGTTCGGGGCGTGTGATACGTCAATCGCTTCGTCTCGACGAGCTGAGTCGATTGGTACCGGTTTCGGCGGGCAGATCGGCGATTTCCGGGATTTATGGCTTCCGGAAATCCGGAAAATCCTGGATTTTGGCAGGTCACAGATCACCAGTCGCAGCTCGGTTCCGGTCGTGTGATACGTCAATCGCTTCGTCTTGACGAGCTGAGTCGATTGGTACCGGTTTCGGCGGGCAGATCGGCGATTTCCGGGATTTATGGCTTCCGGAAATCCGAAAAATCCTGGATTTGGGGCGTGGTCCGCGGCGCAGCCGCGGGTGGTCTGCGGCGGAGGCCGCGGGTGCGTCCTATGGAATAGTAACTAAATGGAGACATTAATTCAGTTTAATTCAGAGTAAAGTACTATCGAAAAAAAAGCTATGATATTACTATATCATTTAAAAAATTCCTTAATAAAGCGATTCACTTAGCTTCTTTTCGGTGCTTTGAAAACACTGTGAAAATCACAATTTTATAAAAACGATTTTCGAACTTTCCTAAAAACGCCTCAAAATCGTTTTCTATTCGTCTACATCAGATAAAACATGATGAATTATTCCCTTTATGATGCTTGTCTTACCTGATGTAAACCAATAACAAATAATTTTGAAGCATTTTTATGAAAATTCGTAAATTTTGATTTTGCACTCTTTTTTGCACAAGTACCTTCTTTTCTTGTCACCGGCGGTGACAAAGAAACATTTTCACAGTTAACACTTACATAGTCAAGGTTGTTTTTTTAATTTAGCCCCACTCTCGAATTTAGCCCCAGTCTAGAGTGGTTGTATAATTTAGCCCCAAATCAAAAGGGACTACGGTATTTTTCTGTCAGGCAAACCGATATTAATTAAACACCACAATATGTTCTGTGAAACAAAACGTATAAATTATAATAATTATGTTATGCGAATTTTAATAATTCAATTACTCTAACATAACTTAATGATCATTTATTCTAAATGAGAGGAATATCACTAACATTATTACGCATTGCACTATAATTCGAAATAAATAATTTTTATTGGTAGCATGTTACGCCTCTTATGGAATTCTTCAGACTTGTGCTTTTGGACGAGATTCGACATACTTCTTAATTTGTGGCACCGAATGTACCTAAAAATAATGAACAAACAAATCCAATTAAAATAATGATCACTAATACCTTTTCAACGTATTTGGCCAGATCCGGATACTTCTTGGCTAGTTCTGGATCAAGGCCATTAAACGTGGTAATGACTTCAGCTAAAACAAAGTCGACCCAAGTTAGACCGCTTTTCACTGCGAAACCGGAACCGGACTCTTTCAGTGATTTTTGAATAATAGGATAACTCTTCTCAATAGCAGGAACGAATATTTCCGCATGCAATTTCGCCTAAAATCATTGACTGTTTCGTTTTTTAACTGGTCGGCCTATTTTAAAATAATCTACAAATATATAATTTGTGTAACTTTACTAAATCGAAATTAGCACACCTTATCTCCAGGTTTGAATCCAAATGCCACCGGAATATAATCACCCAACTCCTTGAAAATATCACGGCTGAAATCGGCCAACTCGTCGATTTTAGCCTGTTCCCAATCATCTTTTCCCGCCAATCCTAAAAATGGGAAAATAAAAATTTGAACACATAAAATGGCGTAGAAAAGAGTTCGAAATTTGAGTGGGGCCTTATTAGAGTAAAAATTTTCACAGTCAACACTTTTCCCTATTAGAGAAGGCTCTGTTCAGCAGCAGGAAAAGAGCCTCCTCTAATAGGGAAAAGTGTTGACTGTGAAAATTTTTACTCTAATAAGGCCCCACTCAAATTTTTTTACCAATCTCTAGAGGAGACCCCTGCCGAGTAATCCCCTTCATTAAAAATTTTCAGCGGCCCCTTTTTACCCCTTTGGCTTGCAATTATGTTTTGGCGCAAATTCAAATCGCCATTTGCCCTGTCGGAACTCTTATCTACGCCATTTTACGTAAAATACCGTGTTTCTTTGCCAAATAACGCGAAATGGCGAGACTTTGGCCAAGCATCTTTCCATCAACTTCGAGCACTGGCAGCTTTCCTTGTGGGGTTTCTGCAAAACCGTATTGAAACATAATAAAACCAGAAATTTAAGTGAATTTGTAATAAATAATTTATCCAGCTCTCTTTCCTTCTCTAAAAATTTGCATGCGAATGGAAATATACAAATGAGATAAATTCACAATTTTATCTGATTGCTGTTTTTACTTAAACCACGGAATGCCAAATTTTATATTAAAACTTACTCGGTTTCATGGCTTGCCATTTGCTTTGGTCTGGTTGATTCGGGAGCGGATATCTCACATCCTCGAATTTCAATCCATGGTAGTGCAAGAAAAGGCGTATCGGTTCACCGAAGCCGCGCACATCGAAGTAGTGGAGCTTGTAAGAAGGAGCCATTTTTCGCGAAAGTATTTAAGTCTAATAAGCTGAATAACGGCGTATCAAGGAGCGCCTTTATAAAGACATACAGCGACAGTGGAGTTTCTGACCGGACACGAACTCTAACTGGTCCAATAGAGTAAAAATTGACTTTGCAGAACGAGCCTATCGCATTTGTGAGAATACGTTCCAGTTCTTGGTAATAGGAAACCCAGGCAACCAAAACACAATGCTGACAATTTGAGCCATTATTTATTAGAGCTATTATTACAATACTGAAAATATTAGTGATCAGTGTTGCAACTTTTTCAAAAGTCGCCTCCGCCTCCGGGCAATTTTCCGAACGTCGCCTCCGCCTCCGGCTATTTTTGATCGCCTCCGGGTCGCCTCCGACCAAAAATCGCCTAAAATGCCCATTTTAGGCATGTTTGAAAAAAATTTTCCCAAAATTTTCAAAAAAATTTTTGAAAAAATTTTTTGGCGCCAAAAAATTTTTTGAAAATTTTTTGGAAAAAAATTTGTCAAATTTTGAAAAAAATTCCAAAATTTTTCTTGTTTTTGTCAAGTTTTCATTAAATTTTCGCCTGCCGGAGGCGCCTCCGGACATCCCCGGAGGCGCCTCCGGAGGCGCCTCCGGCATATTTTGAGGGTCGCCTCCGCCTCCGGAGGCGCCTCCGAGCATCCGGAGGCGGAGGCGTTGCAACACTGTTAGTGATTAAAGTGTCACGTGCGGTATCAAATAATTACGTGAAAATTGCGGAGTCTTGCGTCAAGAAAATATTCAAATTTAAATGCACTGAAACCAGCGAAAAATAGAAAATAATTAGCAAATAAATCTATAGATTCTGAAGAGCAATACCGGTAAATAAGACTTGGGCTTGTGTTCGACAGAACCTTAAAACATTATATAACTCGGTAAAATGTTGGTATTTCTAAACTCAGCAACGGAATAAAAAAATGGCAATTTGGTATGTTTTTACTGTATTGCCTTCTTTGGAAGTTAAGCCATTTGTTTTCCGTATTTGGTGACTTACTGAATTAAAATGTTGTTGTTGTAACTTACTGAAGTTATGCAAACGTATTTTTATATTCCACAATTAGGAGAAAAATATATTTTTTGGATTATTTATAGTGCAAAATTTTGGTTGGTTTTTCGAAATGATTATTGATCCCAAATATAGTGATAATCTTTGCAACAAAAAAGTTTGCACATTCTGGACCGCTATTTTTTATAGCGGTTTTATATACTGCTATAACATGTTGCTATAACAATTTGTGACATGTCACATATTGGATCATTCAAAACGGAACCCGCCATGGCTGTAAACAACCATTACGAAATTCGATTTGAATGTGCCTCTTTTCGCGCCTTTGGCATACAGTCCATGAGGTATTTTGAGGCATTTTGAGGCTTTACAAGGACTCTTGAGTCAATATGATGAAACCCTTGGAGAGTAAATCGACCCCGCTGAGTCCGAATCCGGGATCAGATTTGAACTTTGATCTTTGATTTTTCAACTTTTTCCTTTAAATCCTGGAAAAATCCAAATTTTAAAGGAAAAAGTTCAAAAATCAAAGATCAAAGTTCAAATCTGATCCCGGATTCGGACTCAGCGGGGTCGATTTACTATCGAAGGGTTTCATCATATTGACTCAAGAGTCCTTGTAAAGCCTCAAAATGCCTCAAAATACCTCATGGATTGTATGCCAAAGGCGCGAAAAGAGGCATGTTCAAATCGAATTTCGTAATGGTTGTTTACAGCCATGGCGGGTTCCGTTTTGAATGACCCAATAGATTAGTACTTTTAGACAGAACTTGAATATAATATTGTTCTGCAAATGAAATGCATTGGAAAATTTATGCACAATGGATTCTTTATATTCAAAGAATAAAACAAAAACTCTTTTTTGCAGAGCCATGTCTGATCAATATTTTAAATAGATTCACTTGTCCAATTCATAGATTTAAGTTTTATTCCTGGGACTAATTTTTCAAGAGCTTTGATTGACCAAAATTCATACTTCAATTGAGACACAAATTTGACTCTTTAGCTTATATTTCTATAAAACTTTTATTTCTTGCTCTAAAGTTTGAACGATAAATGAACTGCTCATAAATTATATTATAAATATAAGCTTATCGAAATTTATAAACTTTGCGTGTAAAATATATTTCATACTCGTCTAATTTCAGAACTACAATTTGGTAGCAAATTAATTTTGATCAGGAGCATTGTTCTTCTTACCAGGACCTCTTTTGTGCCAATATTTGCCGCAAAACCGTAAAAGTATTGCCTAGTGAAGGCCTTCCGATGGTACGTCACAGCAGTGAAGGTCAGTCACATCTATTCGATAAAGGATATCATCTGCGCAAACGATGGCATATCCAGGTAGTCTTTTTTTTCTGAAATCGATGTAGCAATCGACGACAATTCAAAGCAAAATAGTCATTAATGGCACACGCCCTAAACGACTAAACCCAAAACGACTAAAGTATACCGGGGTACTAAATGAACTTTTGTGTAAAAATGAGGATTTTTGTTGTAAAAACCATATAAGAGTAAAAAATTACGGGGAATCCGAATTTTCTATTCATTTATTGAAAAAATAGCAACTTTTTCTCGATTTTTCGCCATTTTTCTCTGTTATCGCTCTCAATCCAAGGCTTAAGTGAGTGATTTCACTTGAAATCTAAGCATTAAGTGAGAAATCGAGAGAAAGTAGCGATTTTTTCAAAATTTGGACAAAAAATTCGAATTCCCCTTAATTTGTTTTACCCTTATATAGTACTTTTTGCAACGATAATCCTCATTTTTACACAAAAGTTCATTTAGTACCCCGACGGTATCCTTTAGTCGTTTTGGGTTTAATCGTTTTGGGCGCATCCCGTCATTAATATTAGGTTGGAAACAAAGTCACGGCTCGCAAAATTTGTGCCAAAAATTGAAAGTGATGTAGAAACGAAATGAAATGATGTAGAAACAGTCGGAAAAGGTTGGTTATAGGTTCTGATGACATAATCAAACATTTTCGTGCATGTGCATGCCAATTTTTCAGAAAAAAATTTTCTGAGATTTTTCAGCAAAAAACCATGATACTATGGTCCCAAAAATCAAAACATTTTTATTTGACAGATAAACGTGTTTTTAGGTGTTTTCGGAACCGCTGATCACGAATCCGTAGGAATTTTCACGATTGGTGGTGTCTATTTCGAGATATATGCCCCAGGGCATGGAATAAAGTAGAAACTTTAAACCGTTATAACTTTTTTGCCAGTTTACCGTTTTTCGAAATTTTTTCGCCAAAATGTCGGCAACAGAATGGAAAATAACTTGTATTACCACTTTTTCAATCTTTACAAAATTTTTCTCAAAACCGCCCATTTTGGACAAAAAAATCTGAAAAAATTGGCGTTTTTGTGACATTTTTTGAGAAAAAAGGCGTTTAAAAAAGTGGTAATACAAGTTATTCCCCGGTCAGTTAGCGACATTTTGGCGAAAAAACTTTGAAAAACGGTAAATTGGCAAAAAAGTTATAACGGTTTAAAATTTGGCTGATGAGTTGATTTCAAACATAATGTTTTCAGCAATATTTTAGTTATGCGCATTTAAGTTAGTCTTGCTCTAGAGCAAGACTTCTTATTTCGACTGCAAAAATAATTATTTGATTGATTTAAGTTGGTGACCAATATACGGCCATATATCGCGAGCACTCCCCAAATGGCTTAAAATATAGCAACTACATTTATTAATGAGTCATTTCGAGTAGGTTCAGCAGCATTTGTTCAATATTCCCATTTTTGGCACAAGTTTTGCGAGCCGTGAAAATTTTGACACTCGAGGCAGGGTTTTTTACCGGAAAATCGAGGGTCCGGAAAATTTGCCGATTTCACCTATATAGGGTTTTTTGATGCGGGGAATCCGAATTTGAGGTCAGATTTTAGGTGGTCCCGCCACGGAAATTGGGAAAACCTCTATTTTCCTCAAAAAATGGCCATTTTTGGTCAAAAATGGAGTTTAGGGGAAACTGCTCTTTTACCAATAATATTCACTCAAGCTTAGGTTTCCTTTGTATAAATTATAGTTACCGTACTAACTACAAATTGCCATTGCAATGGAATAACTACTTTAAGACATTAATATTTCTTGTAGGAAATGCTTGGCAAGGGCGGTTATGGGCAAATATATTTGGCATATGATCAGTTGCTTGACACAAAGGTTGCAGTAAAAGCTGAACCAACTCATAGAAATGGTCGCCGAGCCCGTCGCATGATATTAGAACAACGAGTGTTGGTTAAACTTCAAGGTTAGAAATTTGGCTAAATGTCTTCTGATATTTCCAGTGCTTTCGGAATTCATAAAACCGTATCATTTTCTGAGAGTGAAACTTAATGCAATGCATCCTTAAACTACGTTATCAAAAATCGATTTTCAATTCCATTTTGTATATTTTACATACTTATAAAAGTGTATTAAAATTTTACATGCCCTATTCACCGGTTCTCTGCTGTAAATGTTCACCGATACTTTTTTCCTTGTTATATTTGTTTTCAACGCATATGAGCATTTTAGGAACAGCGCACACACCCATTCTGCTTCAATCTGGGCTGGAACGAGATGTAAACTTTTTTGTACTGCAATTACTTTCTCCGAACGTTGGTGATTTCCGGAAACAATCTCCCATAAAACGTCTATCAAAATCGACCACCGGGCGAATTGTTCAACAGGTCAGCTCTTCAGAGTTAAACTCCTTGTGAAAAATATGCATGACGTCATTGATTATTCGATGCTTTATTTTATGAATTTGATGAATATTGAAATTTAGGCGATATCTGGTTTGCGTGATATACACAATATCGGTTACATTAATCGCGATGTGAAACCGGCCAACATGTGTTTTGGAGTCACACCTGCAGTAAGTCAGACTTGTTAATAAAAAAATAACCTTTGGCTAACGAATATAGAGCACGAATAAAACTCAAAAAACAACCAAAGGACTGCCTCAAAGGCAGTCCTCAAAATATCAAAGATATTGTGGGGATACATATAGAAAGTACTTTTTGTTGAAAAACATATCGAAAATAAACTGCAGCAATGTTTTTGTACTAACCTAAATTCTTTACTGTAGACAAGACATCGCCTCTTTCTAATCGACTACGGATTAGTGCGCCGATTTAAAACGTATGGTAATCAACAGCGTCCACGGCGAGCACATGCCGGATTCCGAGGTACATTGCGGTACGTCTCCCTCCGAGTGCATGCTCGAGAAGAGCCTGGTCCTGCAGACGATTTGGTTTCACTATTCTACTCGATGATAGAACTAATCCGTGGTTCAGTGCCGTGGCGATCATTGCATCATAATAACGATGTGTGGTTAGTCAAAGAAAAAATTGTAGGTTCATTTAGACCGGAATTCAGAAGACCAAATTGGAGAATCAGATATATTTTATTTGCCCGTAATATCGAATACACAATTAATACTTCTAAGCACTGCGCTTAATTTAGCAAGCTGATTCATTTGAGAAAATATCCGAAAACATCAGCGAATCTATAAAAGAATTTGGGAAAGCTGTAACTTCTATGGGCCCCGAAGAAGAACCGGATTATACTGCACTGCAAGAATTATTGAAGGTGGTTTTTATTAGTATTGATGCATCATTATTTATTCGGGATTTCAGGACATGGTTGGTGACCAAAGTATAAGCTCACCGTACGATTGGGAAAATGGTTATGTCGATGCTTTGTCCGATTTCACAATGACTACAGCAGTACAATAGAATAACATGACTTCGTCGATAATATTCGTAATAATATAAACGGAATAAAGATTGATAACCTTAAACATCGTTCCTTTATTTGCGGTAGTTATGACGGTATTGACCGCTGTGCCGAGGAAGCCGCAATCAGTATGCCAACGCTTAAGCCAATTAGTAACCAGTCTTAGACATAGCAATTTGGTCTTTCTCTCAGCACACGAAGGAATGTCCCTACGTGATCTTGCCCATGTATCATAAATAAACTGTAGACGAGTCGATCCGCATTCCAATTCGTAATTTGCATACGACATGACAGGTGCGAACAGGGTTCGCAACCTCATAGGATTCGCACACCTACCCTATGACATCTAACCATCTGTCTCACTGTCTTTTTAACCCTCGGAACCCTGGTCGGACCAAATAGTTAAATCGACACAACTTTTCGTCCTCTACATCACTGTAAAAACAGAAAAATTCAATCGTTCGATTTTTTTGGATTCATTTTGAAAGTCACTTATTTTGACAAAAAATACGGGAGGTGGCTGTTTTTGGAAGACCATATCTCATTTCTTCCGTGATAACAGACTGGAGTGTTATATATGGTTGGAATGCCTGTTACTCAGGCTACAACTATAGCTGGTTTACAGGCCTTGGTCCCACAGCGAAAATTTTTTCAGACGGGAAATTCAAAATTTTCGATTTTTTTCCAACTCGATCTGCTCGTACATAAATGGTCATAACTTTTTTATAAAGCCACTTCCTCTAATACGGTAAAAAGCTATGTTGTAAGGGAGAGTCTTGCGAACATTTTAACGCTTTTAGTTCGTCTCGTAACATGCCAAAAAATTATGGAAAATGGCTTTATAATGCTCAGATTCTATGGAATTTTGTGTCATTTTGGTACTGTCCGCTAGTTTTATTCATTTTTTGCAGCTATTTGAAATTTTTGGCACTTTCTTGGCATAGTGCCCAAAACGCGTATATTAGCACTATTTTACAGATTTAGAGGTTTTTGAGGTTGCTGATCCCGAATTTTATATTATTTTGATCTTTTTGTATGTCTGTCCGTGTGTAACGCACTTTCATGCATGAATAATCCAATTCAAATTATTATTTGAACTACAAATATATGGTGAGTAATTAATTGGTATTTTATTCATGCAACATAGCTTTTTACCGTATTAGAGGAAGTGTCTTTATAAAAAGTTATGACCATTTATGTACGAGCAGATCGAGTTGGAAAAAAAATCGAAAATTTTGAATTTACCGCCAGAAAAATTTTCGCTGTGGGACCAAGGCCTGTAAACCAGGTATGGTTGTAGCCTGAGTAACAGGCATTCCAACCATATATAACACTCCAGTCTGTTATCACGGAAGAAATGAGATATGGTCTTCCAAAAACAGCCACCTCCTGTATTTTTTGTCAAAAAAAGTGACTTTCAAAATAAATCCAAAAAATCAAAAAATCGAACGATAGAATTTTTCTGTTTTTACAGTGATGTAGAGGACGAAAAGTTGTGTCGATTTAACTATTTGGTCCGACCAGGGTTCTGAGGGTGAAGAGGCGTGGGAAAATCGAAAATTTTCGAAAGAAATTCAAAGTCCCGCAAAATTCTGCTGGTAAGATTGCGTTGCTAGTTCGGCATTAAAAGCGAGTGTTCAGATGCGTGATGGATACCGTATTCCCTGTAATTGCTACTCCCCTGAAATTATTACCCCCCCTCTAATTATTACCCCCCCTGGAGCTCGAACGATTTATTATTACCCCCCCTCTAATTATTACCCCCCTGTAATTATTACCCCCCCCCAAAATGTGCCAAAAATAAGCCAAATTTTCTATTTTTGTTGTGTTTTTAGCTATGATTTCGTATTTCAAACTTAAATAGACAAAATATAGACAGTTTAGTCTATTTTTTACTGCTTTTAGCTTAAATTTAGATTATTGCCATATTTTTTTTGCAAAATTTTCCTAAATGTGGCCAAAAATTGGCCAAATTTTGAGAAAACAAGAGAATGACGATGGAAACAACCGTTATTTCTGTTCTCGTTTTTATTATTTATTTAGACATTTCAGTCCATTTTGTACTATTTTTTAGATAAATGTATATTTTTGCCACATTTTTTGCCAAATTGTGGTTAAAAGTTGCAGAATATTGCAAAAAAGTAGCAAAATTTTAGGAAGTTTTGCTTTTTAGTTTTAACTTCAACTAAAGGTAAAACTTTTGTGAAAATTCCTTTACAACATTTTTATGTAAAGTTAATTTTAGGGATTTAAATCTGATATTATTATTCAAAATTTTGGCAAATTTAAGCAATATATTTAAAAATCTGCTGAAAATTGCCAAAAATATAATAAAAATATAATTTAGTTTTTTAATAGTGTTTACTTAAAGTTTAAAATTTTTAAACTTTTTAGAATTCCGTTTTTGTATTATTTTTACTACACCTTTATTTTGTTCCGTTATAAGAATAATAGAAAAATAATTCGTATTTTCGAATAAAAACGAAAAATTATCTATTTTTGATAGAACTTTCCATTTTCGATTTAGTCATTTTTATATTATTTTCAAATTTATATTGAAATTTATTTATTATAAACCAGAATCATTTATCCTGCATTTTCAAGATTTTTTGAGAAAAATATTATCCATGCCTTTAGCCTTCAGTCAAATTATAAAAACTTATGAAAAAATTGTAAAAACTGAAAGGAAAAAATCGGTTTAAATTTTGAAAACTATTTAAGAAATATAGCTAAAAAAGTAAAATTCATAGTCAACAATGATTCAGAGCAATAAATGCGCTTAAAAATTAAGAGATTCATTTTTAAAATCATTCAGAAAATGGTAAACTTTCATAAAAATCTCACGAAAATTAGTAAAATATTGATAATAAATTAGAAAAATTCAAATCTTGACCAAATAATTTCGGCCGCCAATTCAAAATGGTTTAAATTTTGAAAATTATTCGAGAAACTTTGCCAAAAATCCGAAAAAGTTTCAGAAATTTAGCTAAAAAGGTAAATTTTGACGATAAATTTTTGAAATATTCAACCCCAGAACACTGAAAAATTTTAGTTTTTCGTAAAAAATGTCTCAAAATTTTCGCCGCGCCTCCGGCGCGGCGATATTGAAATATTGTTACCCTCCTGTAATTATTACCCCCCCTCTAATTATTACCCCCCCTGGAGCTCGTTTGAAAAATTATTACCCCGGGGTAGTAATTACAGGGAATACGGTAGTTAGCTTATTTATTGTACATCTAAATATGTTGGGTCTATTTTTGGCTCAATAAGACTTATTTTTAATATTTGAACTTCATTATTGAGTTGCGAAACTAGAAAGCCACAAAAGCATAATCCTTATTATATTATTTCAATGAAGTTCAGGCGTATGTTATAGACAATTAAATACAATGGTAGTTTTAGTACAGGCAGGAAAGCGATGTCGACAAGAATGGGCTTGGTCTCGTCGCTTCACGTTCTGGTAGTCGTTCTTAGTGTTCTCGTTGTCATCCTGTTCTTCGCCACTATCGCAGAATGTATTGGAACTATTATCTGGATAATTCAATTTTGCAGCGCTAGGAAGAAAAGGGTGTTTCTGGTTTTCGTTTATGGTTTTACAAACTTGCATATTTAGGTAGCGATTCATAACGGAAAGAAAGCCAGAAAACAAGCAGGTCACGAGAAGGTAAAACACAAAATGAAAGGCAAAACGTCTCTGAAATCAATCAATTCAAACCTAGAAAAGAGGTATGCTAGAATTTGCACAATATCGTATTTTAGCTTCATCATTTAGATCTCAATCTGGATCTCTGCAGAAAGGGGTCAAAGAAAGTTCTACTACGTCAACCAGCTCCATGAAAGCACCACTTCCACATCACAGCCGTTCCATCTCGGTATCTTGTCGGGTCCCTCTAAGTTGATAGGTGTCGTTCTGTCTTCCCCCCCCCCCAATAGAATAACCCACTTTTTGGGGGTCCCGGACCCCAAACTCGCGAGTACCCCCCCAAAACCCATGATTTTAGGGGGGGTTATCAATGTCAGATTTGGGGTGGTCCCGCCACGAAAAGCGAGAAAACGCCATTTTTTCAGCTTTTGGGGGTTTTTACAAAGGAAACTTTTCGGGATCAGCTCCTTTCTGGACGCATGATACGTCAAAATGCTCCCCAGACAATGCCAAGAGCGAATCTGCAAAAAAAATCCCGTGCAGATAACACGAATTTCAAATCTTGGCCAAAAACGTGCCAAAAATGGCACTTTTTGCGCTACAAAGAAAACTTTTCTTTCTTCAAAATTCTTAGGGGTGCTTATTTTGTCCGTCATGTCAAAATTTTTGGAAAGTTGATTCTTAGGGGTGCTTATTTTGTCCGTCATGTCAAAATTTTTGGAAAGTTGATTCTTAGGGGTGCTTATTTTGTCCGTCATGTCAAAATTTTTGGAAAGTTGATTCTTAGGGGTGCTTATTTTGTCCGTCATGTCAAAATTTTTGGAAAGTTGATTCTTAGGGGTGCTTATTTTGTCCGTCATGTCAAAATTTTTGGAAAGTTGATTCTTAGGGGTGCATGTTTGTGTCCGTCATGTCAAAATTTTTGGAAAGTTGATTCTTAGGGGTGCATGTTTGTGTCCGTCATGTCAAAATTTTTGGAAGTTGATTCTTTCCAGTGCTAATGAAGATGAAGTGCAATTTGCACAAGATTTGCTAAACATCGGAGACGCATCTGCCAACGATGAATCAGGAAAAGTTGACTTGGCAAAAATGAATCTTGAAAAAAGCAGTATCACAAAGGAAAAATTATCTAAGGAGATTTTCCAGGATCTAATAAAATCCAAGAAATGGGAAGAAGTTTCCAAATGCGCAATATTGTCGCCCTACAATGTAGAAACTGAAATGCATAATGCCGAAGTGCTAAAAATGCTTCCCGGTAAAGAAGAAATATACGAGAGTCGAGACTCTCAGAATAAGGATGCGCCGCAATTATTGGCCCCTGAAGACCTCAGGACTTTTAATAAGGCAAATTTTCCGCCCTCGACATTGGCACTGAAAATAAATGCCATAATTATTTTGCTAAGAAATTTAATGTTGCAGAAAAGACTTTGCAATGGAACACGGTTGCGAGTCAAAACAATGAGTAAAAACATTATCCAATGTACCATTGTTTCCAACAACGTGAAGGACCGAAAAACGGTATTGCTCCCACGAATAACGGTGGTGGACGACAAAAACAGATTTGGATGTCATCTGTATAGACAGCAATTCCCAGTAAAGTTAGCATTTGCCATGACGATAAACAAGGCCCAAGGCCAAACGTTAGACAAAGTCGGACTTGATTTGACCAGACCAGTGTTTAGTCATGGCCAGCTATACGTTGGAGTTTCACGTGTACGGTCTTGGCAACATATAAAAATCAAGCTGTCTGCGAAACAAATTGAAAATGGCGACTACAAAGTACCAAATATTGTGTACAAGGAAGTTCTATAAATAGAACATAAGAAGTAATAAAGGCATGAGGTTGAAATCCCCGGGGCGCCAAAGACCCCTTAAATCCCGATCTTTAGCCATAGAAAATATCATGGAATTGGTCTTTCTATGGCTATATCTGAGGAGCGTTGACGTCGCGATCGGGCTTACCACTAATACCTCAGAAAATTATAACGGAATTCAGTACATATCTACCAAGGCATACTGATATGGGCGGGGCGCCGCCAAGCGGCGGAGCCGCGGGTGCAGTCCTATGGAATTATATTCTATTCCATTTCATTTTTCAGCCTTTCACCATATTTGTAAATTTACTTTAAAAACGATTATGTTACGTTATAGCTAGAAAAAATTGTAAATTTGTATATAATGTGTGGAATAACACCATTTTTATCACTAAAAATGACATATTTTGCAGCGGATTAAATTGGCGTTTTTATGTGTTATTTTTTTTATAACAGTTGTTCCTCGGCCGAAATTTTGCATCCTATATATGTTCACTTTATGCGCTTATACAAAATCTCTGCCGGAGAACACCTGATATTAAAACAATGCAACACATGAATGAATGTTTTGCTTTTTCAAATTTGTTTTAGGAATTTGAGAAGCTGTGAAAAGTTATCAATTTTTCAGTTATCTCGACCAGATTCAGCCCAGCAATCTATGAGTGGTCATGGCATGAATGTGACAAACGGCAGCTGCAAAGAAGGTGATACAAAAGAAGTTCCGCCAAATGATCGTACTTTTCCTGGCAATTTGAAAGCGTACGTTCTTTTCTTCTCATTTTAAACCACGTGATTGTTCTCCCTGAACTAAGCAGATTAAAACTTTATTATTTTAATTAAACGTAAAATCCAAAATTTTTAATTCGTCTTTCCCAAACATTTTTAAATTCTATGTTTCTATGTACTAAGTTATTTAATAAACTCATCCTTCGACTCGGGATGTAGAAAAAATGTAATTCATGTCCCATATTTAACTAACTAAAAATCATTCTGAAAGAATTCCTTGTTTATTCCCCTAAGTGTTCACAGTGTATGTATTCTATTTTAAAGTAGATAGATTCAAATTGCATAAATTGAATCATGAAATATTGCCGGTTACTAGAAGTGCCTAAGCGTTTTATACTCATAATATAAGTATACCGTAAATTCTCTAATTTAACCCCCACCCCTCCAACAGAATACCAATCGACGCCTTAGCCACATTGAGTAAAACTAAGTGCATATTTGTGTAGATCTCGTTGAGTTACGTTAGAAATCCCCAATGCCGGAACTTTGTAATAAAATATATCAGAGAAAAATCATTTTGAAATTTCAAAATTTTTTGCGGTTGAATAACTGAACCCCGAGGGTTAAATTAGAGAGTTTACGGCATTTATTATTAATATTTAGTAATGACATGCGTATAAATATGCCTGATATGCTGGAGGTGAAGTCCGCTGAATGGGAGAAAGGAGCACATCCGAACACTCTGGTAATGCCAAAGGTGAAGTCCGAGGTCAGCGCGGTGCATTCAAATTCGAAGAATGAAACTGGCAGTTACAGCCAACTTTCTCTGGATGACAATGCGATTTATTTCGAAAATAGTAACTGTTCAAGTGTTTCAACTGAATTAGCATATAGTAAACTACACGATAAAACAAACAACGAGTTCGGGTAAGTACAACTTTTGGCTACAACATGTTCAAACCATAAAATCTTAATCATACAATTCATTATTCCAATCTAAATACCACGCCATATTTGTATTCTAATTATTTAAACTTATATTATTTTCGTTACAGATAAATAATAACTCGCTCTCTTTGGATTATCGAACTGCAATTTGTTTAAAAGTTTGCTTCTAAAAGATTTAAATTTACCACTTCTAAATTTTTCATATATTTTTAGTAAGTATAAATTTATTAAATATCAGTGCTTGTAATTTCGAAAATTTTCGGTAATGATTTGTATAAAAACTTTTTGTTTAATAAAACATTTAAAAGTGGATGCAGATAATTTAAAAGTACCAATTACAACTAGAATTTTTCCTTAAATGTAAATCCGATTTAGGATCAATTCGAGAGCAACACTTGGGCAATTTGAGGTCGATGGACAAAATATAAAGAAAGGTGTATTGCACAATCAACTTCAAGGTCGCAAAATGATTTCTTCATCAAATAATGCGAATAATTCAACATCTGGAATTGAGAGTAACGGGAAGCCATCGAACACAATTGATTTCGGCCAATTGGGCCAGAATTTGGATTTGATTTCTGTCGCTAAGCCTATCGAAAATGCGGAAGTGGACCGAAACGCCAATGCAGCAGTTATGAATTTTCCTTATGGTTCGCCAGTTTAGAATCTTGTGTTCATTTGTTAAACAATAAGTTTTTACATCGCTCTACCTTTTGTTTTCATCTATAGTGTTATATAAATAAAAAAGGTAAAATGTCGATCTTATGTAACTTTTACAGCTTAAGTGCCTTATTACGTGCCTCTTACCTCGGGCCTGCGGCCCTCGCTCAGCTTCGCCCGCCCTCGCGGCGCTTCGACGCGCGAAGCCTTATTACGTGTCCCCCAGTGCCGATTACCTCGGCAGTGGTTTTGTCAGTGAGACTCGCGGCCTTCGGCCGCTCGAACAAAATTTTTTTGAAAATTTTTCGTACCTTGGGCTACTCCTAGAAATTTTTGACCCCGAATTCGGATTCCTCGCTCCCGAAACCCCATCGTGCAAAAAATCCGCACCAGAAATGCCAAAATACCTTGAAAAAAAATTTTTGAATCACTTCGTAGAATAAATATATAATAGAAATAATATCGTTAAATATTGTTTTTGTGGAAAATGTTTGGTTCTATGATTCACTATGTTGGCTATAAATCTGATGTTACTGTCCCTAGATCAACTTGTACTATAGATTCCTATACCTAGATAAGGCAACAAAAATTAATTTTTCACCTGGGATCCTCTGCTTTTTAGAAGCACGCTCCATTCTTCCCCTATTCTTTGCACTAATTTTGAAAATTTAGTAAACATACCGTATTCCCTCTAATTGCTACCCCCCTGAAATTATTTCCCCCCTCTAATTATTACCCCCCCCCAAAATGTGCCAAAAATAAGCCAAATTTTCTATTTTTGTTGTGTTTTTAGCTATGATTTCGTATTTCAAACTTAAATAGACAAAATATAGACAGTTTAGTCTATTTTTGTTACTGTTTTTAGCTTAAATTTAGATTATTGGCATATTTTTTTGCAAGATTTTCCTAAATGTGGCCAAAAATTGGCCAAATTTTGAGAAAACAAGAGAATGACGATGGAAACCACCGTTATTTCTTTTCTCGTTTTTATTATTTATTTAGAAATTTCAGTACTATTTTGTACTATTTTTTAGATAAATGTATATTATTCCCATATTTTTTGTCAAATTGTGGTTAAAAGTTGCAGAATATTGCAAAAAATAGCAAAATTTTAGGAAGTTTTGTTTTTTAGTTTTAACTTCAACTAAAGGTAAAACTTTTGTGAAAATTCCTTTACAAAATTTTTATGTAAAGGTTAATTTTAGGGTTTTAAATCAGGGATTTAAATCTGATATTATTATTCAAAATTTTAAAAAATTCCGAAAAAAATGGTTATTATTTAGGAAAATTGAGGTTAATTTTAGGGATTTAAATCTGATATTATTATTCAAAATTTTAAAAAATTCCGAAAAAAATGGTTATTATTTAGGAAAATTGAGGTTAATTTTAGGGTTTTAAATCTGATATTATTATTCAAAATTTTCCAAAATTTTGGCAAATTTAAGCAAAATATTTAAAAATCTCCTGAAAATTGCCAAAAATCAAATAAAAATAAATAATACGTTCCAAAAAACTTGAATTTGAATTCAAAATGTTTTTTGAGATGAATTCTTAAAAAATTCGAAAAATTAGATATTTTTGTATAGAACTTTCCATTTTCGATTTAGTCATTTTTATATCATTTTCAAATTTATATTGAAATTTATTTATTATAAACTAGAATCATTTAGCGTGCATTTTCAAGATTTTTTGAGAAAAATATTATCCATGCCTTTAGCCTTCAGTCAAATTATAAAAACTTATGAAAAAATTGTAAAAACTGAAAGGAAAAAATCGGTTTAAATTTTAAAAATTATTTGAGAATTTTAGAGAAATTTAGAGATTTATTTTAAAATCATTCAGAAAATGGAAAGCTTTCATAACAATCTCACGAAAATTCGTAAAATATTGATAATAAATTAGAAAAATTCAAATCTTGCCCAAATATTTTCGGCCGCCAATTCAAAATGGTTTAAATTTTGAAAATTATTCGAAAAACTTTGACAAAAATCCGAAAAAGTTTCAGAAATTTAGCTAAAAATGTAAATTTTGACGATAAATTTTTGAAATATTCAACCCCAGAACACTGAAAATTTTTAGTTTTTCGTAAAAAATTCTCAAAATTTTCGCCGCGCCTCCGGCGCGGCGGCATTGAAATATTATTGCCCCTCCTGTAATTATTACCCCCCTCTAATTATTACCCCCCCCTGGAGCTCGTTTGAAAAATTATTACCCCGGGGTAGTAATTACAGGGAATACGGTAATCGTTTATCCTTTTACATACAACTTGATAAATGATTCTGGATTAGTAAAGCACTTTGTCTCACAATGGAGCCCCTTTAAAGGCATAAAAAATTTTGGTGGTTTTATTTTATGCTGCCAATTCAAATATTTTTTTCTACATATTCGGCTGATGAAATAGCTCGGTCACCAGAGGTCGCTTATTCATCGCATCGGTGGTGGTCACCTAATATCGAATGCAGAGGATCTTCCTGCTTCCTTTCTTTCTTTCCGATGTGTCCACAGCAACCGACTTTTTTTGTTTCCCGTGTGCCACACTAGCGGTATTTCTTATAAATACCCTATTTTGTATACTTAATAATAGCAAATGGACGATGAAGATGAGCGAAATTTGCTCTATAAGCTATGTTGCAGGTGAGTAATTATTTAAACTAGGTGATATTAGACACCTAGTAGTGTAAAAATTCCAACCAAAATTCCAGTAATTTGTTTCAGACATTACGAAATAAAATCAAACGCAACGAATTTCTGTATTTATTCGATCTCGAAAGATTTTTTTATTTAACTTCGAAAGTAATTAAACGTTTTTTATGTTTGTAGAGAAATAAATATGTGCCTATATTATAATGGTTGAAGTAACTAAACATGACATTTTTACCCTGTTTCCTAGAACTAGTGCATTATTATTACGTTAAATACATCTAACAACCTGACTTTAGTCGACCAAGGCCAGCAGATCCAAAACTGGCCAAGTACCGCCTTCGTTACTTCGGTATATTTTCTGTTTGACTAATCTTGAACTATGTAAATGTCCTTTCATAAACCGATCTCTAGATATTAGAGGCCTAGGCGAGCCCATCCGAATGATCTTTCACTACGCGCAAGTGCCTTTCGAAGATGTTAGGATATCCCAAGACGAATGGTCCGACCTTAAGTCTTGTAAGTGTTTAACAAAATATAGCGATGAGCGAATTGTCTAAAATTTGAGACAAGACAGCGGTGAAAACTAGGGTAACTTTGAGCAGCTAAAAAACCTTTCCACTTATTAGGTACTATAAATTTTGCATTTCAATGGTATTTGAATGATAAGCCCACCAAATAATAAATTCTAGTATTAAAAAAGATCTTCATTGTATTACTTCAATCAAATTTAAAAAGCGAGACATTTTTTCTTCTGTGAAACATTTTTGGTCTCAAACCGAAAAGAGACCAAGGTCTAAAATCTCTTTGAGACCAAAAATGTCGCATAGCAGACCAAATGGTTTCAAGCTTTTTTAAATTTTATTGAAGTCATACAATGGAAATCTTTTTTATTTGATGGGTTGATTGTCCAATACCATTACGATAAAAAATTTATAGTACCTAATTAACTAGCAGCAAAGCTGCTAGTTAACCGTCGCGTGAATGAATTCGTTGAACTCAATAAATTTTTTGCTTTAAAAATTGCTTCTTTGAACTGGTCTATAAACGAACTCAATTTTTTAGAAAGAATTTAGAATTTCCATCATATGACCAATTATTAGTTCTATTCAAACAAGAATCTTTAGAAGATAGAAGGCTAAAAGCCGACCTAAAAATGTTCCATGACATAATTCATGAGAAAATTTCTATCAGACATAACAACTCTTTTTACTTTGAGAAAACTATTACTAGAGGTGATTTATATAAGATAAAAACTAATCAATGTTCTACTAACGTCCGGGTCCATTCTTTCTTTATCCGTACTGCTAGCCTATACAGTAAATTACCAATTCATATTCGGAAAACATCCCCCAACGAATTTCACAATTTAATTAGTACAAAAGAAATCCAAGAAATCTTCCCCCTAAATGAACTTGGCTTGTCATACACTATCACTATTGAGATATGTTGTCTTCGCTTGATATGATCACTTGTTGCATTATGACATTTAAATTGTTGACTATTGTATATATACCCATCGCTCCAAGATGAGCAAATAAAATAAATAAATAAAAAACTCGGCCTTAGGCCGTCTAGAACATAAAAAACACCACTTTCCCTGGCCAAAACCCTTAAAAACACGTTTTTGTGTTTTGGCGCGAATTCAAATTTTCAAATTTTGAAAATTTTTGGTTTCCCCATCCTAACTTTTCGAGACCTATCGATTGAGCTATCACTCGCCTCTGGCTAACGACTGGATCGCGAGATCCGGGTGGTAACAGACATCCGCACATTTGCCGTCGCTTAGGGCCATCAACTTTCTTGTTTGGGGGATAATTTTTTAAGCTATTCAGAGTTACCCTAATTTTAGTATCTTCGCTCATCCCTGAAAAAATATTTAGAATCCATTTTTCCTTTTAGCAACTCGATATGGCAAATTGCCGGAACTGGAAGTAGAAGGAAAAAAGTTGGCGGAAAGTATGTCGATTGCTCGATTTTTGGGAAATAAATTCGGTTTGTTCTTATAAACTTCATTTCAATCACATATTTATTAAACTTTAGGGCTTGGCGGCTCAGACGAATGGCAGAAACAAAAAGTAAGTTATCGAAAATGGAGATAATTGCCAGTAAACAGAGATATTAGAAACTTTTCTTATGCCATCTTTTTGTGCCAGAGTCAAAATTAGTTAATTTGCCAATGTTAATTGTTTTATAGAAAGATATCACGCACTGTAGGAAGAGCTTATTAATAAACTGGTGATAACTGAATTATGGGACTGAAGTTCATTTTAAATTGAGTTGGTACTCTATTTAGTATTTTCATACCATTATACTATATTTATATTATTTTATAGATTGATGAGATCAGTGATATACAGAAAGATTTGGCACATGAACTATCATCTTTCATTGGTACTGCCTTGGGAATGCGCGAAGGAGACAAGGTAAATATTTCTATTTGCCCTATAGACTGTCGGATTCGTTAATTAGTTATGGTTGAAATGTAATTAATCAGGGAAACGGGAACTACGCTAAAAGATCGATATTCACTTTTATGAGCGCAGGTTGGCTTATTTTACTGTAAGCAGCGGCCCATAGTATGAACCACCTGCATATCAAGTAAAATAACCCAATCATCGAAAAGTGAACAGCACTCCTTATCAATACCGTCACTAATTTAATTTCATCCTTAAGATGAGATAGTGGCAATATTAGTTTATACTGCCAATAGTAGAAGATAAACGTATGGATTTTCAGAAAGCTTTGAGAAAAGAACTTTATTTACCAACAATCAGACGCTATCTTCCAACCTATGTGAGAATGCTTGACGAATCAGGTTCAGGATTTCTGATATCATCAGGCCCGACATGGGTGGACTTTTTTGTGGAAGAATATCTCACAACACTCAACAACGTTGACCCAAAATTGTTCAAAAAATACCCCAAACTGGCAGAATATGTTGAGCGTGTGCAACATTTACCTCAGCTCAGGTAAATATATTTATATTACGAAAATGCAAAGTCAAAATATTTTGGTAGAAGCAAAAAACATGAAAGAAGACTGCTAAAATGTTTCAGTTCAGCTAAAATTTAGCAGTTTTGATGAGAATCATTAGTCATTTTACAAGTAACGACTGGAGGTGGCGCCTCCGGCGCCCCTTTGTTCGGCAGTAAGGGTTGTTCGGGAGTAGAGCAGCATGAGACTATTTCGGGCCTGCGGCCCTCAAGTAGCTGTTGTTCGGGAGTAAGGGTTGTTCGGGAGTAGAGCAGCATGAGACTATTTCGGGCCTGCGGCCCTCATTCGCGGCCTTCGGCCGCTCGAACTGAGTTTGAAAAGTTGAAAAAAATTTTGAAAAAAATTTCCAGAAAAAATTTTTTTCGTAGCCCGGGGGTACCCCGGCAATTTTTTTCACCCCGGATTCGGATTCAGCGCCCCAAAAAACCCCCGGGTGCAAAAAATTAGAATCGCAGACGCCCAAATTCCTTCAAAACAAAATTTTGAAAAATTTCGTACCCCGGGGGTACCCCGATAATTTTTTTGACCCCGGATTCGGATTCAGCACCCCAAAAAACCCCCGGATGCAAAAAATCAGCTTCGGAAACGCTCAGAAATCAAAAATCCATTTTAGCCGGTTAGAGAAAAGAGAAATAGTGTGTAAAACTGCCTTAGGCCATAACTCTCGATTCAGCGTGAAATGGGTCAAAATTCCAAAAAATTTCGCCTAGTTGGCTCATGAGGAGCAAAATGAGCTATCACACGGCCAAAATTATCGAACGCACGAATAGGTCCGGACGTTACACAATCCCTATATAATAACAGGCAACCGCGTTTCCGTCTGTCTGTCCGACAGGTAAATGTTCGGCACCTTTCCGTGGATAGATCGGGGCGAGTGATAGCTCATTTGAAAGCCCTGAGGCTGTAGGTCCCGACAAAACTTTCAGACCCAAAATTTGAATATTTGAATTCGCGCCAAAACCGAAAAACGTGTTTTTAAGGGTTTTGACGGGCGGGATGTTTAAGGGGCATACTGAGCGGCGTAACCGCTGTGGCACTTCCTAGCGCGGCGAGTTTAACTAGACGCGAAGCGTCTAGTTACAATACTATAAAAGATCACATTTTTATGCCAAAATATATGTATAAATATTCTTTTTCGTAATTTAGGTCCTACATGAGCACAAGGCAATCCTCTGTAGTCTGAGACGAGAAATACACAATGTCCGCTTATTGTGTCTTCTATAAGGAATTAATATCAATATATCCTCAGATGATATCTACGATGTATTCGCCAATTTGAATCTCAAACGTATGAGTTGTACAAATTGTCATTACATGGTCATTTTCCTGTATCATGTCTCTTTATGGCCAATAAATTCTTAAAAAAATAATATGTGTGTCAAAAACAATAGAACGTTTTTATTTAAGAAATAGTATATAAAATAGGTTATCAAAATATTAATAATAATGAAATTCCAGGAATGATATTCCAATAATGATGAAATTCCAAGAAATTAAAATGACACAATTTATTTTGCTTATTTGTTTTAAATTGCGAATTTACAACATTCACGAATTTATTGACCAGGTTTAGATTCCGAATCAGGTAACAATGTGGCGTTTTAAATAACTTTCATTTGGTAAATACTTTCAATTATTTCGTTTTGAAAACCTGAATCTGGTCATGTAAATATTTCGGAATGCATTACACTGGTTGATGTTCCCTATTGGCAACATAATCGAATATTTGGGGCAAGGATTGCACTTTGCGCACGAATTTCGTGATAGTCGGATACTTGTCCAAAATGGCCGGTTCAAAGTGTTTGATGGTGGTCATGTATTCGCTAATTACGAAATCGATCCACGTGAGACCACTGCTGATGAAGAAGCCTGAGCCGGATTGTTTGAGGATGTTCACATAAACGGGGAAATGCTTCTCCACACCGGGCAGAAAAACCGCCTTCCGCAATCCGTCCTAATATAAATAATCAGGTTATAAATGCTCACTGAAAATGAGCACAACGGAGCTGAAGCGTTAGAACTATAGATCAATAAAATTATTCTGGAGCATTTTAGAAGGGCTCCTGCATTAATAATGGTTCAAATTAATGCTGGTCTCTGGGCTGTCCACTGAGCCATTACCCATCCTTCTAGAATGTTCCATAACAAATATATCGCTTCGGCGAGAAATTTTACAATATAAATTTAATTTCTTTGGGGTCAATTACTGTGAGCGTGAGTTTATGTTACAATATGTTGAATTAAATGACCTAACGGTAAATCTTCCTTGTATGAAAAACACACTTACTCTGTCACCTTGATGAAATCCAGCGACAACATAAAGATATGGCTAAATTTTATGTATTAGAATAAAATGCGCACAAATTGATACCTGTAGATCCATCGCTACATCACTGTGGAAGTCGGATATTTCGTCAACTTTTGCTTGTTCCCAGTTGTCCTTTCCGGCAAGTCCTAAACGATGTAAAACATCGCTGCAGTATTATTTGAAGTAACATACCAAAGGTGCGAGCCAAATACCGCGATATCGTGTGGCAATAGGTAAGAGGCTTTCCATCTACTTCCAATATTGGCACTTTGCCATACACCGTACCTGACATATGAGCATTTGTCACTTATTTCTGCTTTATATTTCAGTTTTAAACGTTGTTAGTTTTTTAACACTGAGCAAACGTTTATGGTCAAATTAAATTTCTTGAAAAAATGTTATCTCTATTATTTCAACATAGATATTTAAATAAAAGTTTTAAAATAATATAAACTTAGTGAGTGAAATTTGCTTCAATTACACATTTTATTGACTCACTGTCTTTCAGAGCCAACCATTGTTTACGACTAATTCTTGCATCCTCGAAAGGTATCTTGGTGTAGTGGAAAAGAAGGCGAATGGGCTCACCTGCAATAATAATTATTATTGTCGATTAAAGACGCAAATTTAACTTACAAATTCCTCGTGCGTCGAAATCTAAATAATATCTATACAGCAGTTATATTGGTCAACTGCCTATTTATCCACTGGAATAATCATCAAGCGCCACAAAATGTCGTTTTGAAAGAATTTTCGGTCCAAATTTTGTACACATGTAAGTTCTTGACTCCGCTGATTCCGAATTTGGAAATGAGTATTTTGGTATTGAGTATACTGTAGTTCCATGTTTCACATTCTGCCCTATTTGGATATATAAATCGATAGAATGCCAAAAATTGGTACTAAGCAGAAACTGATCTCGAATTTAGAATCAGGGTGGTCGAAAATCTGTAAAATTCCGACAGAAAGCCCCTTACAATAGTCTTTTTAGTCAACTGATTCCGATTGATCAATATTTCGGTTTACAATATGTAGAGACCCAATTTTATTCATGGAAATTTCCAGGAGAAAATATTTTGTCAGAAATAAAGTGGAGAATGTTATCGCTAAAGTAACACCAATAAAGTTAAAATAACGTACATATGAGTTTATAATTTTGTTTCGGAATCGGCGGTGGCGTGGTTGGAATTGGCTGAAAATTGTACAAATTTACAAAATACATTTGCATAATACATCACAAAATGAATACCAAAGACGGGGCTGGAATAGCGGGCGGTGGAGGAGGCAGTTGAGGCGCTGGCATCGGTGCCGGGGGCATTGGTTGCTGCTTAAATATGATATATTCTATTTTCTCAGCTTGTGTCAGAGAATTTACGACACGACAAAACTCGTATTTGGAATGTTACCCTTGCTGGGATTTTGTTACCGAAAAATTGACGGAAAAAATAAATTTTTTAGAAACAATACAGATCAGAATAAATTCGCCACTCAAATTTTTTATTAATTGTATTACTTGTGTTATAACGCTTGTAATAACATTTTCTTACTTCAACTTGGACTAACTGTTTGCATCTTATTTTCAGATATATTTTAATATTTGATTCTTTATAATATTTATTTTTTCTAACTACGTAAACGTACCGGTTGCGGAGGCATGGGTGATTTTGGCGGCGATGACGGTGATCCTTTGTTGCTGACGCTACCTTTAACTGAAGGTTGCGCAGGGGTGCCTCCTGCGACATTTGATCCCTTGTTGATAGTTTGCTTGGGAACTTTTGGCTGCTTCGGCAGAGGTGGCGGTAATCCACCCGACTTTTTTGTAGCACTGTTCATCTCCCCGTTTCCGGCATTCCCTCCATCAATATTGCCATTGGGCATACCACCTCCACTAGGTGAGGGACTCGCAGGGGATAACGGTTGAGTTGCTGGTTCCCCGATACCTCCACCGCTTGGGGATGCCTTACCAATTTTCGAAAATTTAGTACCTTTGGCAACATGTCCGGACGGTTTACTGAAGGAATGTCTACCTAGAGATGGCTGCTTTGTCCGATGTTCTTGACTATCTTCTAGACGATGAGGAGATCCTACTAACGGGAGCTGGACTGGCCGAGGCATCATATCGTCGTTTCCATCGTCGTCTTCGAATGATTGCTGAGATCGGATCCAACGGACTTTGGTCATGTTGATTGGCTTTGTGTGACGTTTATTATGACCGGGAAAAGGTGGTACCACAATAACTGGTTTCATTGGTTCCTCCTCAAAAGTGCCATCTTGAGGATAAGCTTGGCGATGCATTGTCTAAAACACAATTTTGGGATTCTTTAGCACAAAACTCACTTAGGTTATTTTGATACAAAAGAATAATACATTTTTTGTTGTAATGTCTAGCTATACCTGCGCACGGTTACGTTTTGATAGAAATATGAACACCTCTCTTGTTTTTGAGTTTAAAATACAGTCGAACCCCCGAATAACGCGGATTTTTTCGGGTCTCGGTTGGTCGCCAAAGAAATTGTATGAGTTAGGACCCCCGAATAACGCGCCTGATTAACGCCTCCCCCGAATAACGCGGATTTTTTTGGAAATTTTCAAAAATACAAAAGGGTACCCCCTCTTGTTTTGGTTCCGGCAGAAAATTTTGGAGAAAATGTTTTCCATTTTTAGCCAAAATGTAGCTAAAAGTGGCTACATTTTTGCTAATTTCATAATATATGGCTAAATTATTGTCTTCTAATCTATACTCTAACTAAGTCGCATGTCTGCATGTGTCCCGGAAAAATTTATTTGTCTCAGATTGGGCTGAAATTTGGGGAACCCCCGTTTTAGGGTAGGTTTACTTTGTGACATTTTTTTTCAGACCCCCTGCTCACAAAAAAGTGGCTTTTTTGGCCAAAAAGTGTCATTTTTCATGTTTTTCTGGAAATCGTCATAACTTTCCGAGTTCTGGCTAAAAGCCGAGGTTAAGGCCCGTACCCGCGGCGGAGGCCGCGGCGCGTCTCTATTTTAAAAGACTAAAACGTACAAAAAACACCATTTTTAGGCACTTTTGCCCTTGAAAATGGTGACCCCCGAATAACGCCCCCCCTCGAATAACGCGGATTTTGTCCGGTCCCGAGACTCGCGTTATTCGGGGGTTCGACTGTATGTGGAATGCTATATAGTCATGAATTTTCAAAGATTTTGTTTGCTCCGAGCCTGTACAGATTTATTTGAGAAAACTTTGAGGCTATTTTGTCTATTTCCCTGACATGTCTGCAAATGATATTTTATGGGAAAGCACAGTCCACTACGACTATTATCATTTGCAAGGTTTTAGAAATTGTTATAAAATGTACCTGAAACGCTGGCCGGCGTTTATGATTCATTTTCAGTCCATTCTTTCGAGTTGGTCGTCGGTGTTTTCTTGGAGGTGGTTCACTGTAGTTGGCATCATCGTTGAAATAATCTAACAAAAATTCGAAGTTATCTTTCAAATCTTGTTCCTGCAGCAATTTGATATCCCGCTGGTTAGGTACAGCAAATATTCCATTCATCCATACAGTCAGCAGTAGAAATACAAGGTATTCAAATAATGTCATTAATGCTTTCAGATTTGGATAAAATTCAGACTAAAAATCTTGGACAATATTTATGAATGAAGATGAAATACGGAATAGCTTGACCTGAGCACATCAAAAATAGCTTTCATACGAAAAATAATACAGTGAACAGATGTTCAAACGTGAAGAAAATAGCGGCCGACATCTTCAAACCGTGGTCACCATTGACCAACACGGGCATGTAACGGGTCGAGACGACTGACCATGGCTGTACAAATATGCTTCGCGCACAGAAAATGTTTTCTGAGATAATAAATGTCATTCCGTAACTGTATGATTAGTGTACAAAACTATGAAGAAATGCAGTTCGTGATACAGTATTTCATTGAATGTGTTTACACACGGTAGTTGTACACACATTTGATCATTAAATGACGCTGACATATCAAAAATTTGTTGCGATGTCTTAAGGTGTATCTTAGAACATGTTAAAGTTGTGACATGCGACATGCCGGGTAATAGTATAAGACTGAGAGGTAGAAGACAAAACAGTGGAGGAAAGTAATGTTATGAGTTGTCAACAAATAAAAAAATTACGCGCGCATAATGAAAACAAACAGATTTGAGCATTTTTGCCTCTTCAATAAAAATATATCTCCAAAAGATGTACCAAGTCATTTGAATTTTCTGTTAATTTTACAAATAATTTGCCGCAGATTTCGATCATCTTTATTTCATTGTTAAAAGTCCCATTCGCGTATACGAAATCGTGACGTGTTCATGTTGACACCGTGTTATTTTCGAAACTTTTATAGGTAACTTACTTTTTTTAGGTAACTACCTTCCTTTAATAATTTCTGTGTTTAACTTACATGGCTAACATTTAATTGATTTGATCGCTCAGAAATATATTTGGGTAATTGTAAACAAAGAAATCTTTGTTCGTCAGGAATATTAGCAAGTTCAGCATTAAAGCAAATTTTGAGCATTTCAGAATTAAGAATGATTTTCACAGATAAAATTCGAATAAATTTCACGTATTTAGTTGAATCTGTTATGCTTTTTTAAGTCTTTTTGTCGATTTGCACTTTGATTTATGTCATGTGTAATGATGGAATGTGATCATATTTCAAAATCCTGATTGAACTGTAAAATTAAAGTCAGTATAAATATATAGGTTGCACTTATTACTGTGTTCAGTTAAGTTAATACTGATGTAGCTCACGCTTGAGTCCGAGCCCGGGCCGGACAGGCAAATTTGGCCCACGGCCTCCTACCGCGCCCCGCAAGTTTCTCCCAAGAGTTTTCACATGCTACTGACTCAGTATTAACAGTTAGCATAAGTATTAACTGGAGCTCTCTATTAACTGCAACACATATAAAGTTCGTTTAGTGACAACAAGTGGTATTCCTTTTCGCTGATGGCTTCTCTAAGCGAGGGTGATCGCATTACAAATATGTGGACAGTTTTAAAGAAACTAGGCGAAGGCGGATGTGGAACTGTTTTCGAAGTCGAGAACAATGAAGTAACTCTATTTTATACTGAAGAACTAACTTTCCTTTTTTATTATAGGACAACTGCAAATATGCCATGAAAGTAGAGCCAACTTCAATCCGACGGCGGGACCAATTGCTGAAAACGGAAGCCTTTATCCTGAAAAAGATGCAATTCTCGAAATATGTCCCGTCGTATCTCGCCTTTGGTTTGTGAATTATGGTTCATGTCTGAAAAGCGAGGGACGACTGGATCTACGCCAGCCCCAAGTAAACAAGTAAACAGGTCACAAAAAGGGCGGCAATTTGAATGGGTATTTTTTGGTTAAAACCCAAATTCGGTGAAATTTGGCCCGTGTGATATGCTGAGAGGAGGTCAAATAAGGGCTAGTGTGCGGCACACCGAAAAGACAACGCAAAGGTTAGAGCGCAGAGAATGTCTTTGTCTGCCCGGTTATTTCCCATTGCTTTACAGAGGAAGTGGGAAATAACCGGGCAGACAAAGACTCATTCATCAGATTCATAGTACATGAACTAGAAAGGGTGCCCAGCGCCTCCGGCGCTGGCGAGAAGCCCCATATCAGTAGCCCCTGCCCAAAATTCAACGGGGTGGTTTCAGTGGGTGGCCTGCTCACCGTTCAACGCATTGGTTCCTTCCCCCCCTCGCCTCTCTTTTCCACGCGGTGTTTACATAAACATGTTTACGATTGCGTAATGAGAGGGAGGGAGAGAGGCTGTTTACTCCTTTCGACACACTCCCCTGCGCATCGGCTCCTTCCCTGTGTTAGCGCCGCACCCTCCCACGGGGGATACTCAGTCCCGTAACTTTGAATAGGGTGGACCTAACTCAGGTGGGTTTTTGTTTGCGTCATATAAGTCGACCCTAATACGCAACTTGCCCAAGTTACTTTAGTGCCGACCATAGGGGTAAAAATCCGTGACCACTGACAGACACTGGCGCTATAGTATAGGGGCATTAATTGTGTATCACTAAGCTAGGTAACAGTATGATGCCAATCTATAAAATTCTTTCGGATTTTAACAGGTAATAAGTAATCATTAAAACCAGGGATGTTATATGTCCTTATTTCTAAGATTTGTCCTTATTTTGAGGGTCCAAATCTTAGAAAAATAAAATGTCCTTATTTCTAAGATTTGTCCTTATTTTCGGCCAATGTCCTTATTTTGTCCTTATTTTACGCAATATCCAATTTCAAATGGGAATTTTTGAAATAAAAGCAACTTTTCCTGAAAATTTTCGCCAGCGGCGCTATTTGGAGGCCATTTTTCCTCCAAGTATTTTAAGAAATAGTGCAAATTTTTATGAATATCGCCTAAAATTGAAAAATTTTCGCCTGCGGCGCTATTTTTTCATTCATGCAGAATAATATATTGGCATTATAGTTTCGGCGCGAATTTTAAAAATTTGAAAAAATGCACCCCTAAGAATGCACTTGGAAAAAATTTTTGCTAAAAAACCATAGGGGGACCCTATGGTTTTGAAAAAATTATAAAAATGTCCTTATTTTTGACCCCGAAATCTTAGTTTTTGGGGCAAATGTCCTTATTTTTGGAGCCGAGTCTATAACATCCCTGATTAAAACGTAAACTCATAAAAGAAAGTTATTTATCAGTTATAGAATACCTGTTAAGACAAGGTATTTGCTTGTATTCTGTACGTATCATTTTCATTTTAGATCGGACATCAGATTTTCGGTTTCTTGTTATGGAGCTATTAGGCAATTCTCTGCATGACTATATACATTCATTGCCAAACAAGCGCGTGAGTGTGAGCACTACTCTCCGAGTTGGTTTATTAGCACTGGAGGTTATATAAGTTTGTACGCTTATGTAATTATAAGATACTTACTTTCCAGGCTATAATTGATATGCACAAAATTTTCTTCGTTCATCGCGACATAAAGCCAGCAAAGTAAGATACCGTATTCCCTGTAATTACTACCCCGGGGTAATAATTTTTCAAACGAGCTCCAGGGGGGGTAATAATTAGAGGGGGGTAATAATTACAGGAGGGGCAATAATATTTCAATGCCGCCGCGCCGGAGGCGCGGCGAAAATTTTGAGAATTTTTTACGAAAAACTAAAAATTTTCAGTGTTCTGGGGTTGAATATTTCAAAAATTTATCGTCAAAATTTACCTTTTTAGCTAAATTTCTGAAACTTTTTCGCATTTTTGTCAAAGTTTCTCGAATAATTTTCAAAATTTAAACCATTTTGAATTCGCGGCCGAAATTATTTGGGCAAGATTTGAATTTTTCTAATTTATTATCAATATTTTACTAATTTTCGTGAGATTTTTATGAAAGTTTACCATTTTCTGAATGATTTTAAAATAAATCTCTAAATTTTTAAGCGCATTTATTGCTCTGAATCATTGTTGACTATGAATTTTACTTTTTTCGCTATATTTCTCAAATAATTTTCAAAATTTAAACCGATTTTTTCCTTTCAGTTTTCACAATTTTTCATAAGTTTTTATAATTTGACTGAAGGCTAAAGGCATGGATAATATTTTTCTCAAAAAATCTTGAAAATGCAGGATAACTGATTCTAGTTTATAATAAATTAATTTCAATATAAATTTGAAAATGATATAAAAATGACTAAATCGAAAATGGAAAGTTCTATACAAAAATAGATAATTTTTCGTTTTTATTCGAAAATACGAATTATTTTTCTATTATTATTATAACGGAATAAAATAAAGGTCTAGTAAAAATAATACAAAAACGGAATTCTAAAAAGTTTAAAAATTTTAAACTTTAAGTAAACACTATTAAAAAACTAAATTATATTTTTATTATATTTTTGGCAATTTTCAGCAGATTTTTAAATATCTTGCTTAAATTTGCCAAAATTTTGTAAAATTTTGAATAATAATATCAGATTTAAATCCCTAAAATTAACCTTTACATTAAAATGTTGTAAAGGAATTTTCACAAAAGTTTTACCTTTAGTTGAAGTTAAAACTAAAAAGCAAAACTTCCTAAAATTTTGCTACTTTTTTGCAATATTCTGCAACTTTTAACCACAATTTGGCAAAAAATGTGGCAAAAATATACATTTATCTAAAAAATAGTACAAAACAGTACTGAAATGTCTAAATAAATAATAAAAACGAGAACAGAAATAACGGTTGTGTCCATCGTCTTTCTCATGTTTTCTCAAAATTTGGCCAATTTTTGGCCACATTTAGGAAAATTTTGCAAAAAAATATGGCAATAATCTAAATTTAAGCTAAAAGCAGTAAAAAATAGACTAAACTGTCTATATTTTGTCTATTTAAGTTTGAAATACGAAATCATAGCTAAAAACACAACAAAAATAGAAAATTTGGCTTATTTTTGGCACATTTTGGGGGGGGGTAATAATTAGAGGGGGGTAATAATAAATCGTTCGAGCTCCAGGAGGGGTAATAATTAGAGGGGGGTAATAATTTCAGGGGGTAGCAATTACAGGGAATACGGTATATTATTTCGGTGCAGTAGCTAGTGGGCAGCTACTGCTAAGTGGTCAGTAGTGGAAGTTACTTTTCTAAAATGATGCAGCAAAAACAATTATAACAATAACAAGTCACTTGCTGAACTGTAACATGAGACTTAAATGTTATGCATATTTAGCTTTGCTTTTGGATTAGGAGATCATTCACGGCGAATGTACCTAATCGACTTCGGAATGAGTCGTAGTATTCTGAATCCTCCTGATAAGCTTCGTAAACGACGAGCCACAGGCCGAGTATTATTTCGTGGAACTACTCTTTACTGCAGCCCAAATATGCATATGAAAAAGGAACAAGGTCGACACGACGATCTATGGTTAGTTTATTTGTCTCTTTGGAACTGACTAGGATTGTTACTTATGCCTAAAGATTTGAATGTTTTTGACTTATGTTGAATGGGATTTGGATCTCCTTCAGGGTGTAACCATAATAAAATCTTCACTACATACTCAAACGAAAATATCCCACCCTTTGGGTGCTCTAAACATTCCTGTGACGTTTCCTTCGTTAAAAAGTCTAAAACGCTTTCGTAGCAAAAATCGAAAGTTTTTGACAAATTCGGGAAATCCCATAAAATATCCCCAAGTAAGCTAAAGCCGTTACTCCGTCCGTGCGGTGTCACATGGTCTTTGCTGCCTTATTTTCTCCATAACCTTTTTCTGCCAAATTTTTGACTACCAATTACAAAATTTGTAGTTTATGGTTTTTTTGCCATTTCAGATCGAAATTTTTGGCACCCGGCGGTTTTAGGCAACGAAGTATCCGAATTCGGAGTCAGATTTTGAGTATCTGGATTCAGAATCCCGAGTTCTGATGCACCGTTGACTTAGCGTGAAAATGGTACCAAATCACTGGAATTCGGCGAGCCAGTTATGTGGGGACACGGACGTTTCATCACACGGCCGTTTCATCACAATGACCATAACTAAGTCTACACTTAAGCTTAAGCTTTAAGTTTGGTCTGAAAATGATCCTAGGGATTAGGCAAACAAGTTTAGGCTTACGCTTAGGCTTGCGGCTAAGCTTAAGACTTCGGTTTAGGTTTAACACTCCCGAACAACCCAATTTTCACTTATTTAGGCTCAGGCTTAAGTCTGATCTTAAGCTTAGGCTTAACAACCTTTGTAACTTTGTTTGCCTAATCACTAGGATCATTTTAAGACCAAACTTAAAGCTTAAGCTTAAGTGTAGCCTTAGTTATGGTCATTGTGATGAAACGGCCGTGTGATGAAACGTCCCGTACCCAGTTATGGGGTCGGATGCAGAGCGCCCGACCACTTGGAATGTGAGGGAACTTAGAGCATATAGTCATTCATGTATACAAAATTTTTAGTCAGACTCCCGTATGGAGTGCCAGCCGCTAGTATGCGAGTAATTATACTTTAATTTCACAAGTTAGAAGACAAAATTTAGTCTTTAAATTGAAATTTCTCCAGGAACAATTTAGGGCGCTGCTTTACATGTGTACGGAGATGATCACAGGACGATTGCCCTGGTCACGTCGAGGACGTCCAAATGCTGCCGTACTAAAAGTTGGAATTTCTGGCAAGGAACTTTTTCAGGTAGCTCTGACTTCTACAATTGCTAATAACATTGGTACAGATGTCGAAGTCAATTACCTGGTTTTATAATAGTAAATACATAATTTCTATCGAGTTAGTACCTTGTTTTTGAAATTACTAATTTGTTTTAGGGATGTCCCAAAAAATTTGAGGTGTTACTGGAATATTACCGTTCTCTTAGCTACGAAGACAGGCCAGACTACGATGGTGTCAAGGATATATTCAAAAACTGCATGAAAGCACGCCAAATAGACGATGACGATCCTTTTGACTGGGAACTGGGCCATGTTAATGTTTCGAAGCATCCAATAAAACAGAAGGTTATGTTTTTAAGTAAATCGAAATAACGTTAACTTTTCAGGCTATACATAGCTCGGAAAGCATCGATTCTTCGTCTAGGACATGCGATGACATAGCCACAGGTACGGATGATTCACTTTCACTTGAAGTTTCCAGCCGATAAACTGAGTGAGAAACTATCGAATATTCAAATGAATGGAAAATTGGCTTAGGTTTATTGGCTTTATTATTTTATATTGTAACAAAGTAGTTATGTGGAACCAACTGTAAATTATTTTATTCTGTAATAAAATATAAATTAAGTAAATTATTATGAATGGACTATTTTTGATTAGTATCACATTTCGGTTCATATATTAACTGGAATATAGCACGTGGAACATATATTTATAAATAGAGGCAATGGCTTTGGAGTTTGTATAGAGTTGCAATAAATTAATATAAAAGTTTGGCTGGAACTACCCGCGATTTACAATAAAATAATTTCTATACAGATTGCTGGACAGGGCTCTATTTCTCGTATAAAAATCTTTCTTATAAAGAAGTTGATTAACTTAAAGTAGAAAACAGGGCTATCACATTAATATTTTGCGAATGGCAGCACGTACCAACTGAGCTGGTGGACTAAATTGAGCAAATTGGGAACTTTTTGGATGTTGTTCTCAGCCATATCTGAAATTTCAAAATACCTTTTTAAGAAAATTGATAAACGAATGTAATGCAAAATGCATTTAAACTAACGTTAATTAGCTTTTCGAAATTTAACTTACTTGAGAGATAACCAAAAGCGTTATAGAGCGATACAATAACATCGAAAGCAATCTTTTGCACACTATGACTTTCTATTTGCGAAAAGCATGAAGAGAGGATCCCGTTTGTAATTATAGAACCTTCTACTGTCATCGGACTGTAAATGCCGCGCGCAAACCGTCGGCCAACCTATAAGTTACGATACTTTCAAAACACCAAATAATATTTCAAAAACTAACCTTTGTTATTCGGTCAATTGCAACTTTGTGTCCAGTTGTATCGACTGTCAGTAAACATTCGCCAGTGCGCGCTTTATGTGCAAATCTAAAACTGTTTATATAAAAAAATACGTTGATAAATTTTTGGCAAAATTAACTGTTTCTTGTGATGGTGAATAAATGGCATTTCTTTTTAAGATTCAAAGGGAAAAAATACCTGGCTTTTCGCATCCATTGTTGAACACCTTCTATGTCCAAATTACTAGCCATAAAATCGGTGCAATCCGCAAAAGGCAACAAATGTAACGCTAAAATAAATCTCTATAGTGTTATTGATGCAAATGACATTTTAAGAAGGAATACTGACGTGTTAACGACAGAGATTTGCCAGACTCAGTCTCAATTTGAATAAATTTCACGTAGGTGTCGGGTTCTCTGTGATAGAACATTTCAACGCGCTCATATTTGAGCAAATTACCACTGGCTGGGACAAGAACCTTAAAATACACAGTAATCGTTATGAATAAAATGAAAAATGAGAACCATATCGCCGATTTCAACTTCGCTCATGGGTTTATCACCGCTGATTGTCCTCACTAGAGTGTCGGCGCTGAAGCAACTCCTTTGAGCGACAGCTGGCTGTACTCCTGGAACATCCTCAAATCTGAAACGGGACGAAATTTTAATTTTTTCGTACATAGAGTCGTTACTCAGTAGAAAGCCCCTCCCTTTGAATTGCCGCGTAGATATGCGCATCAAAATGGTAAAGACGCCGCGGTTTGTTTATTACGAAATCGTAAACAAACCGCGGCGTGTTTACCATTTTGATGCCCATGTCCACGCGGCAGTTCAAAGGGAGGGATTTTCTACTGAGTAACGACTCTATCAATATCAAAATTCATTAATTATTCACAAAATGGTCCAAACTTCAAAACTAACCTGAGTATTCGAGCACCGGAAGCGGTATGTGTTGGTTGAGCTGGCTGCGGTGCTGGTTGCGGTGCTGGTTGCGGTGCTGGTTGCGATGCTGGCTGCGGTGCAGGTTGTGGTGCAGGTTGTGGATCCGGTGGCGCTGCTTGTGCTGGTGGAGCGTGAACGGGCTCAGGTGCCGAACCTCCAGAAGATCCTCCACCTCCAGGCGATCCTCCACCTCCAGAAGATCCTCCTTCCGCACCGGCTGCGGCACCTCCGTGTTCTGTGTTAACTCTAGGATTTACTTCACCCCCTTCGCCGTTCTCTCCCAATCCTAAAATTTTCAAAGTAAGCAACATTGAAAATCATCTTACTAACAATTATTCTCGGGGTAGTGCATTTATGAAACTTCTTAAAATTTGAATTTTAAAATTGCAAAATTGGAATCCTGGTAAGTGAGGAAGAGTTTGATGAAGAAACTCAGGACACATTATGGTAAATAATATCTCAAAATGCATGCGTATGTGAATTTTCTTGTTAGATAAATTAAAGATAAGGGCATTTGAATATGTTTACAGCATAAAATCGCAAATTTACCTCCTTCTCCACTGCCTTCACCTGATCCGTTTTCTTCGCTACTATCCTCTCCGTGGCCCTCTCCCGATCCGTCAATTCCATCCCCTCCTCCATGTTCTCCATGATCACCGCCACTTGCTTCTCCCTTGCCTCCGTTTCCGGTGCCGCTGTGACCGTCGCCTCCAGAATGTCCTCCATGATGGCTTGCTCCGGCACCCGCACCACTTCCACCGGCACCGCTTCCTGCTTCTACACCAGAGTGATCTCCATCACCTTCCTCCCCGCCGGTCTTGAGGCCTGCTTTCAGATCAATGGTGGCCACTTCTTCTCCTTGAGGTTTGCTGATCTCCCCTCCGCCGTCAGAAGGCGTCGGTGCCTCTGTTGAACTAGAATTGTCTGCGCCTGCCTCTTGACTGTCGTTAGCACCATTTTTGCCAGCACTACTTGCAGTGCCATCACCATCACCGCCATTTTCGTTGACGTTATTACCAGCGGCTGATACGTCGCCATTGTCCACAGATTTCGTTGAAGACTGAGGCGCGCTTGTGGATGAACCTCCACCATTGCTACTGTTTCCGTCTTCATCTCCACCTGTTGGCTGGGTTGAATTTGAGCTAGTGTCACCGCCACTTTGTGTGCCTTTGCCGTTGCCACCATTTGCAGAGCCTATAAAATATATTTTATAATGCAATGTGATTCATACTAAAAATTTTCAGACTAATGCATTATCGAAAAGGAGTACATATGTTGTGAAGAATGAATTTCGGACAAAAATATACACAGTTTACGCCCTATTCTGGGACAAAATTGTTTATATATACTATATTTCGAGAACATATGCTGAAGATTTATTATATCTATGAACGCGCTCACCTGAGTGCCCATCTCCCAGCAAGTCCTTATCAGATACATCACCACTGTCGCTATCTCCGTTGTCGACTTTCGTTTTAGCTTTATCTCCGGTTTCATTTCCGCTGCCTTCATTTGACGCTTGAGTGGATTTTCCAGCTGGTTGTGTACCATTTTCATCGCCATTGCTAATCTCTTTAGAAGCACCGGCTGAATCGCTATGCACGCCGAATCTATCCGCAGTACCTTCTCCATTACTCTTGCCGTCGTTGGTATTTCTGTCGTCTTCCTCGCTACTTTTTTCTTCGCCACCGACGTCTCCATCGTTCCCGCCATCCTTTCCATTGTCCTTATCACCCACGGCATTGCCGCCCTTTTTTCTGACACCATCACCGTCGCCTTTGTCGTTGTCCCCTTTATTTTTGTTGTTGCCAGACCCATTCGGTCTTCCCTAAAATACAGTCATTATGTACAATTATACTGTATAATTATATTGAATAATATTTTGCAAGGATACAAAATCGAAGTTTTAAATCTTGCCAAAATATTGCGGGCATCGATTTTTTAATATAAATTATGAACATATTTAAAATATTTCTACCAACTAATGGAAAACCTTTGAGTCTATTACCTTCTCTTTTGTTGCTCCATTATTGTCGCCATCTCTGTCACCGGATCCTTTCTTGTCTTTATCGCCATCATTATCACCGTTGCCACCACCATTTTCACCTTGATCGCCACTTCCTGAACCGTTACCATTCTTTCCTTTTCCTGCTCCATTATTTTTGTCACCTTTATTGCCTAAAATATTTAATTTTATTCCTAGATCTAAAGAATAAAGTGCTCCAAGTTAAAAAATAATCACTTCCGAAAAACATCTCTCATTATTAAAAAATGTTTCCCTAGAAAATAAACTAGTAAAAATAAATCGCTTGGTGTCTCTAATTTTAATAGATAATAATTTGAGACACTTACCGTCTCCCAACCCATTGGCTTTAACGCCTTTGCCTTGCGCTGGCCCGTTTTCATCAGAGGATGGACCGTTAGCTCCTTTCCCATTATTTTCATCGCTATTTGCTGGTCTTTCTCCATTGTTATTGCCTCCTTTATCGCCCTCATTACCATCTTCCGGTCCATTTCCGACTCCTTTACTGCTGCCTTTTGGTCCATTTTCGCCGCTTTGATCCCCGTTATTCCGTCCGCTGCCTTTTTTACCACCCGCAGCATTTTTGGTTGGACCAGTTCCACTCGTTTCTGGGTCTTCTCCAGAACCATTACCTCCATTTTTCTTCTGTCCGTTTTTGTCCAGTCCATCATCAGGTTTTCCTGAATTCTGACCCTTTCCGTGTGCTCCTCCAGATCCATCGCCATTCTTGGATCCATCGATACCATTTTCTGGCTTCTGGCCCTTTGCACCTCCTTTTCCATTTTCGTCGTCACCTTTTGGTTTCCCAGCCCCGCCACCTACACCAACTCCGATTGCAGCTGCACTTCCATTCCCAGCCGCGCCTGTTCCGATTCCAGCGCCCCCAGCACTCGTTCCTCCATGGCCGCCCTCTCCTCCTGTGACATTCAAGTTGATGTTATTGTTTATAACGGCGCCATTATCTCCCTTTGAAGCGCTTGCGGGTTGCAGAGCAGGAGCATTGCTTCCGAGGCCTCCTTTGCCATCAGAGTCAGAGGCCGATCCAGCCACCCCATTTACAACAGCAGAAGATTGGGCATTGGCCTCGGCGGAAGCAGAAGCTTCTCCGCTTTCTTCGCTGCTATTTTTGGAATTTTGTCCCGCTCGGGTGCGGTTTCCTCGACCATGCCCTCTTTTACCGGAACTTGAACTATTGTCCCGTCCGTTTGCATTTTCGAACGTTGCAGTGCTCCACGATGTCCAACTGTTACGGGAAATATTGTTTATTTCATTTAATTTTGAAGTCTAAAATGGCTTACGTTGATGACGTCCACGAACTCCAGCTAGCTGCTGCCCATTCGTCAGGCTTTGCGACGGTGTTTTCATCTACAGCGACCTCTGCTTCGCGATTGAACTTTCCGCACCGCGGTCGACAGATTGTGACGCGATAACCTTCTCTAAATCAAAAAGGTAAAATATGTAAAATATTATTTAACAGTATCCCAATAGTATTCAATAAAAACCGAAAATATCACTTTGTTTGCTCTGTATTTAAAGGAAATTAATAAATAAAAATAACAAATACGGTAAACCCTCTAACTACTCACCCCTCAAATTAGTCAACCCTGTATGAATATTTACTCCCTGGTTCGATTCCGCTCGAAGCCCTTGTCATCTTAACCAAAACTGAGTGTATATTCATGTAGATCTCATCGCATTACATATGTTTAGCTAGTTTTTAAAATATTTTGCCCTCAAAAAATCGGAGAAAAATGTCTTCGAAATTTGGCATGGCCCAAAAATCCTTATGAAACAATAAGTCACTCGGGTGAGTAATAGGAGGATTTACGGTACATTATAAACTGAAAGTCACTGACATTTGATATCAAACATTTTTATCGTCATTATTTTACGGCACCAATTTTCGGAAATGTATTAGTTAAGGAAATACTCACGGAACCCGCTCGATTGCTTTGACGACTAAAGTGGGCGGTGATTTGTTTCTCAGGAGAAACAGTTTCATTCTATAACCAACATAGCCATCAAACTGCTCTGGAATCTGTTCGGCGTTCTGCAATACAGTAAAATCATTTGAATCTGTCGAATGGACCCTCCGTGCTCTTGGTAAGGAACTTTTAGAAACTGGCGACCCATCTGGCAATTCATATACGAAGCAGTCGTTGCCGTCGTGACCGGGCACACCGGATTTGGAGCTTGAGGAGGTCTTTAGCTCGCAGCAGGTATGCTTTACCCTAGATCGATGTATTTTATAGAAACATGTCAATTGAGCTACAGGAATAGCTTACGGTCCCGTAGGTGTCACTTGATTCACGTGGGCAACAAAGTTGTTTTTACCGCCGCATGTTTCTTGTTCGTGGTCATAATTGCAGCTCTGAAAAGGATACATATTATCTCTCCATATAAGATGTCCGTTAAAGAGGATATAGCAATGGTGACATAAGAATTAATTTAGGATCAAAATACTACGCCGCTTGACATAAATGATTTAGTTTTTTCACCAAACGGACAATGGTGCAAAATACGCAATGTAACAAAGGAAAAGAAATATTTTAGAAATTGAAGATGTTCTAAGTAAAATTTTAGTTTTTATTATTAAAATTTTGTACGTATCGTTTCTGATTTCAAAAATGTAATGTTTGTAACAGAATAATTTTAATTGAAATTTTGTTGCCCATGTAAAATTACGATTATAGTACGGTTCTAGAAAATCAAATAATTAAAAAGTTACCAAGCGTTCGTTGCCGCAAAGGTGTAATCGTTGGCAATGCATTCTGATTGTGTCATTACCGAAATTTTGTACGATTAACACCTGATTGTTCTCGCATCTGTAGGATATAGCTGTTGCTAATGAGGGAATGAATAAACATAATATAATTAAACACGATGTGAAATTCCTGGATGACATCGCCTTTAATCGTGGCGGGAGAATCCTGAGCCATCGCCGACGTTTTGGGCGCCTGGCTGTTTCGCAGGCATTCATCCCTGTAACAGTTATACGTTAGACCCTTTATGATACTCTATACTAGCGAAGTGGGGCCGCTTCGCGGCCCTCACTTCGCTAGGAAGCGGTTAGCGTGCACAGCGGGAGATTGGGTTCGTCATCGCTTCGCGCACCGCCATCAGTATGCCCTCGTCTGTATCAGTATGCCCACCGCCATCAGCGGTCAGATTGGGTTGTTCGGGAGTAAGGGTTGTTCGGGAGTAGATGTTCTAAGTTCCCTCACATTCCAAGGGAGAGGGTCGGGCGCTCCGCGCCCGACCACAGGACTGGCTCGCCACCTGCGGTGGCTCGTGGCATATGGGGTAAGATTGGGTTATACCCTTTTGTGATCTAAGTTCCCTCACATTCCAAGGGGAGGGTCGGGCGCTCCGCGCCCGACCACAGGACTCCAGGGTGTATCAGTATGCCCTCGTCAACAAAAAGATAAGATAACAGATAAAAATTCCTTCCACTGAAAGCGTGACAAAAAATTACAGAAAAAAATAAGCACCCCTAAAAATCCCTTCCACTGAAAGCGTGACAAAAAATTACAGACAAAAATAAGCACCCCTAAACATGCCTTCCACTGAAAGCGTGACAAAAAATTACAGACAAAAATATACACCCCTAAACATGCCTTCCACTGAAAGCGTGACAAAAAATTACAGACAAAAATATACACCCCTAAATATGCCTTCACTGAAAGCGTGACAAAAAATTACAGACAAAAATAAGCACCCCTAAACATGCCTTCCACTGAAAGCGTGACAAAAAATTACAGACAAAAATATACACCCCTAAACATGCCTTCACTGAAAGCGTGACAAAAAATTACAGACAAAAATAAGCACCCCTAAACATGCCTTCCACTGAAAGCGTGACAAAAAATTACAGACAAAAATATACACCCCTAAACATGCCTTCACTGAAAGCGTGACAAAAAATTACAGACAAAAATATACACCCCTAAACATGCCTTCCATGAGAAAAAATGGCCTTTGGAAAAATTTGTTTAAAAAATTTTGTCTAAATTTGTCTACATTTTGTCTAAATTTTGCTAAAAACATACTCAGCTCGTCTATACGAACATTTTAAGCTATCACTTGCCATAAAAACACCGACGTAAGGGGTCTAACGGCCAGGTTGGGACGCACGCACGCACTCACAGCTTTCGCTTACTTGGGGGATTACCGATAAAAGGTATATAACACCAATAAACGTATTACAATAAAAGAACCAAAATTGGCTTATGAATCGCGGTACGGCAAACCGTCTTTAATGGATCGAAATACGACACTGCAGGTATGCAAATCAAAATAGCATTCTTGTAATAAGAATATAACCAGAAACAAATAATTTGAAATTTCTATTATTGGATAATTTACACCTAATTTTTTAAAACAAAGCTGACTGCTTTAAACGAAACATAGAATCTAAAACAGTTGCAACAACAAATCGGAACCAAACCAAATTCAACCCACGTAGTTCCATCAACGTCTCAGATATATCGATAATGATATTTTAAACTCAAATATATTATCAAACATGAAAGTGAAATACTTTCTTGTAGCTTCCTGCTTGCACTCTTGGAGCAAGATGGAGCTTTGGAGTGAGTGTCAGTGAAAACTTGAGCAAATAATTCACGGATGAGGTGGGACGACGAATATGGAGTTGTCGTTAGTACTCCACCCATTGGTTATTATCTGCTCTTCCGTGCAAATTCCATCGGAAATACATTGAGGAAATCCGACGCTCATATAATTTTTTATTTGCGAACAATGAAATTGAGCGTGTAGGAGAGAATTGAGTGTTGAGCAGTCGTCTTCGTTTTTATTCGGGAAACTCACCTGAGGCAAAAAAAAGAGTTGCTCGCGCCCAATTCTGTGAATAATTCCAGATCGGCAGTTAAATTGCGCATAGTTTTTCTCAAGAAAGCTCATATACGATACTATCAGTGACCGGAAAACTCGAGGTACACTTTATTCGTTTTAACAGGGCGTAATGTTTAAAATACGAATAAAACGGAAAGCAAATGGATAAATGCGATATATTTATTATTGTATCAAACGATGCTTCAAGGCTTATCGGGTAAGACAAGACTAAGAATTAAATAAAATGGCACAACACCTGATGCAAGTTTTGTGAAATGCTAACTCTCTGATACATGCTATAGAGAATGTAAAAAGTTTCCAGTACAACAAATACCATATTTTTGTATTATAGCCCATCCCTGTTTTGGAGCCTCCTGGATGTGTATTGAAGAAAGAAATCCCAATTTAATAAAGCCTCGCCCAAAAAATTTTCGGAGGAATTTCTGGAAAATTGGCATAAACCCACAAAAAATCGCGCCTTCGCCGCGATTCGAAGAATTCTGCGGCCTATTTTAGAGCCCCCTATAATAGACCGGCACCTAGAGGTGTATTGAAATAATAAAGCCCCCAAGGGCTATAATGCATAAATATGGTATGTTCCTGCAAATAAGCGTTTATAAGACTCAGCTGGTTTATAAATGGGCATGTAAGGTGACAGTAGGGTTTAAATAAATGCCATTAAACAAAATCAGGACATTCGGGATTAAACGACACTTGCTTATAGAGAGTGACATTATTCACAGAGGCGTGACAAGGAAATATTGATATGGGTATGGTTATGAATTCGTAGAAACATTGCACAACATATTTTATAAGCGTAAAAGTATATTTAAAATATCACGATTTTAGAATAAAACAGAAATGTTTCTTTAAACAAATGGTTCAGGTATTTGAGCAGGAACACTGTAAGAGAAAAGCGGATAATATGATTCACTTATCGCTTAATTAAATGATTCGGCTGATAGGTGAAACGTTCTCATGATTATAGTGAAGGATCATAAGGAAAGAAACTGATCAGGGGAGGAAAAAATCGGCGTTCGCCGTAGATGTGTTCCGGATAGAGCCGTCTTCCGTTAGTTAGCCGCCACAAAATTCATCATGAAACTGACGAAAGAATCAAAGAAACGTTCTAAAGTGGAAAACGATAGCCAATCCTCCAAATTAAGCGATTCTTTTCAGGAAGGGCGACGAAAACAATTGGGCGTCGAGCGGCAAGTGCTGACCGACCGGTTAGTGCTTTACTTATTTGTCCAGTGGCGGAGATTCCCGTCGCCGACTAATCATTTTACGTCTTTCCTTTCCCCATAAAACCAACTATGCATTCACATTCAAAAGTGAATGGGTTTAAAATTCCATTGTTTTTGTACTATGAGCGTAGACTATTTAGAATACGCGGGAAGCGAGAGGAGGCTTGAAGAGAAGAAATTGGATTTAGTGAAATCGGACTGGAAAGTGAGCAGTGGAGCCGGTGTTTGCGCCTCCGGCTGATTTTTTCTGGTAGGACCACAGAGATAATCGTATTGATAAAATCGAGTGACAAAATTCCGGATAATAATATAATACCACCAAGTTGCATTTTTATAGTATATCGCAAAAGTCATTATTCTGGAGTTTTATCCATAAATTACATTATACAAATTTTGGCACTTCCTCCTCCATCCCATTTGTAATCAAAGCTAACCTAGGGAGGGCAAATATTTCATAAAAAATATTTTTTTGTTATAAAAAAGTGTCAAATTTAGCTAAATTTTCAAGTAGAATACGAAAATACTCAAAAATTGGGGAAAGTGGAACAGTTTTGACAAAGGGTACGCATTATTTTATTTTTACATGACGTAAACAAAGTGCAAATAATTCATATGGATCAACCTCTGTTGAGTAGTCTTTAATACGGTTTTAGATTTTTTCTTATTCACTTTCGATTTTTGAACATCAATCCACAAATTGACTTTATCAATGGTGTCGAAAAAACTTCGCGCTCCAAAAGATCGTATAATAAAATAGATGAGGGGAAACCGTTAGCTGGGATGATGTCAAGATATCACCCGCATGGTTAAAGGACGGACAACCCTCAATCATATTTGACAGCGAAGACAATAGCGGCCGCAGAAAACAATAATTTCATTGAGACGGTTGGCGCCCCACCCAAAAATCTACTCTCCAATTTTGACCCAAATATTTTTCTCTACCTCCTCCTTCCTTCCTTACGTTTGGATCTGTCGCCACCGATCCAGCTTTGCGGCTATTCGCTCCCGTCTCGTTCCTGCTCATTTCAACTCCCGACGCAGCCTATTCCCGGTAATTGCGAGGCGGGCATAAGACTGCCATCACACCTAGCTAATTTTCTCCAGAAGCTTAGAGAAGTTACAAGTTAATCTAATTCACAGAAGGTCAATTCAATAAAAACGAAATACTAAATAATTGTACCTTGTCAATAGCAATTCTATCGCTTTGCGTAGAAATTTATTTCAAAGAAACACAATTATATTCTCAGCCGCGAATAGAGCAAGGATGTTACAAAAACTATCGAATTCTATAAAAGGAATCGAGCCGTTCGTAGCGTTAATAGCATATCGTATTGATCCATGTCATCCTTTTACAATAATGGTTCAACAATACTTAATTCTTGCTTTTCTTTCTTTTTGGACCGAACGATTCGAAAAACCGGAAGCAATAGTCAAGGAACAGTTATTTTCACTCGAAAATCGACTATGTCTAATCTGACGCACACAAGCTCAAACAAGTTATTCTAACTGTTGAACAATTCTTACCCAAACCTATTATTATGTATACATACAGTACAAACGTAAGTATTTCGAGCAGTTATTTTGCAAGTGATAAACATATTTTATGCAAAACACAATAACAGTAAATCCATGAAAGGAAAGTATTCTGAAGCAATGCACATTCAAATCAAGGAGTAGAGCGCTCCAACGTAGTTGACCCATCCCTCATAATTTTCATTTCGACATTCCACTGGAAGTCCTTGCTTCAATTCCAATTTCTCGCCCGAAGTCTTGTTCGTTTTGACGAATTCAGTTAAAAGTTTATGACATGGTGCTCGAACAAATACGACTTTGAAGGCGTTTGGTACAACGGCAGTTGAAAAGTCCTAAAAATTTATAGATGTAAAAGATAAGCAGTAAAGCAAAAAAAAAGTCGAATAAAGTAAAAATTCAAGCATCATGTAATTCGGTGCCAGGAAATCACATGAAAAAATCCACAAAAATTATGTAAAATTTGAAATGAATTTTTCAGTCATATTCTAAGTACCATCTGACTACTGTCTATAGTTCTCTAGATTCCTCGTTATTTTAGCGACACTACAAAATGTTACAATACAATCTACAGCAACGCTGCATTTTTATGTTGCGATTACATATGGGACAAGAAAGGTTTCAGATATAGCTTAGGTAACTGATTTTATTTTGCATTAAAAATAACGATGTAAACAACTTCGAAGAAAGTTTTTACAAGGAAATCTTTGCATTAATAAAAATGCAAATTACCTTGGAAAGTCGGTCGAAAATGTCGAAATTTTCGGTATAAAAGTACTGAAAAACGACGACTGCTTTGACTCCCGGATGCTCGAGAAATTGTTGCCAATATTGCTGCCAGACCTCAACATTCTCTTTGTCGTTATGAAGTGATTCAATAATTTTCACAGTGTACAAAACTTTGAAGTCTTTGAAGGAAAAAAGTGCATTGGTCATGTGCAATTTTCGACACTGCAGGATGGTCGGCGAATTGAGAATCGGTTGGAAATGTTCGGCGTCAATCCGGGACAAATTATGACGAATGCTGATCTCGTAGTCACGCCAAAGGTATGCTAAGGACTCCATTTCGGCGATATGCTCAGGATTGTATGTGAAGTCTCCAGCTACGTCTAAGGAAGTCGTGTTTATGCGAACAGTCGGTCACAAATAAGGACGCATTTCAGCTAATGAGTAGTCATTCGAAGGGCCTGTGTATGCCTGACCAGCTTAAATGATTATTTCAAGATTACTGGGTACTTGTCGGTTATCTATGTCTACAAAAGTTAAAATTTCAAAATAGTCCACTCAGTGCCTTCAAAATGATTGTAAAAGTGATGAGTCATTGCTTTATAGTGGTTGTAATTTGTAAGATAGAGGAATAAAAGCAATGACTCATCACTTTTACAATCATTTTGAAGGCACTGACTAGGCTATTTTGAAATTTTGACTTTTGTAGACATAGATAACCGACAAGTACCGATTACTGTATATGACCCATAATGCAACTATCCATGATTTTCAAAACTTAAACGATTCTAAGTTTTCTTTTTCTAATTTTTAGCAATTCATTTAACTCAATAACGCTTTTTATTTGATAGTTATACATTGCTAGAATTATTTTGGATATTATGTAGATAATTTGGGAGACATTGGGACCTCATTCAAAGGATTTGCAAATTCGCTAACTTTCCCCAAACCATTTTCGTATTTTATGAAAAACTGAAACTTCGACCAATACATCTTTGCATATTCGTATAACGGTTTTTAATGATTTTCCGGCCAAAATTTTCCCCATTTTTGTGCGCTATTTGTAGGAAAGAACTCAGAAAATGATGGGTCAAAAGCATATACGTGTTAAAAATGTCTGCTAGATTCGCATTAAAATGTCATTTTTTGCGAAATTAAAATTTTATGTTAAATTACCGCTGTACGAATATGTAGAAAGCTATACTAAGAAATTGTTGTACGCTGTAGTCGCCTTTGTTGGGATGCCATCGCACATCGTTGTGGAGCAACTGATACGATCCTGGGCGGATCCGTAATTGATCAAAAACGCGGTACGGCTTTGAACCAAAATATTGCTGAATGAAGTTCTTCAGAGCACGACTCACGATCGCGAAACTCTCCAATTGATATCGGTTTAAATAGTATAAAGAATCGCAGACGAACGGCGGCAAAGGTTTTGAGCAGGACATTGGCATAGACTTTGTTGGAATAAGCTTAGCGGAATAATTTAGGTCTCTGAAAAGTATAAGAGATGTTTTAATTAACCCTTCATTGCCGGAGCCATAGAACAAAAGGCAGAAATCTGGCGTTACCATTAGCTTTCCTTTTGGTGAGCTGTCTTTATCAAAATCATGATGGCCGCCATTGTTTATTTCTCTTTTCTATGTGATCTATTTACAGACACACTCTTTGTATGAATAATGAACACTCATTCGTTTCTTTCTTTTTGTGAAGTCTTTAGCAAATCAAAAACGTATCCGTTCGGATACACTCGGCAATGAAGGGTTAAGAACAGTCAGCAGTTAAAATGAATTGGAAAGGTAAGTAAAATAAAGAAATCAAGAACCAAATAAAGAATCAATTGGTGCCCATCCAATTCCGAAACAGGTAACAATTTTTTAAAATTCCCAACTGTTTGGCACAAAGCGGGGCTACTTCGGTTTAAGGTGGCAAATGACAGGAATCCGAAAAAAAATTTTTTGGGAAAACACATTTTTAGGGGTAATTCGATGCGCTGAGCACGAATCTGGCGTTAGTTTTTGGTCCTGACGCGATTTTTGGCCATTTTTCACGATACTTCGGTTTAGGGTGGCAAACCGAGAAAATCCATAAAATTGCTATAAAACGCCATGGAAAGGTGTTTTCTGGGGGTTTTCGACCCCGCTGAGTCCGAATATGACATCAGTTTTGTGGTGTCCCGCCATGAAAGTGGAAATTTTTCAAAAATTTTGCATTTTTTGACCTAAAATTGGTCAAATTTTGCCTGATTTTGTGATTTTTCGTGCCTTTATTGATTTAGTTTGTCCCCATTTTTCTTCATACACTTTTTATTATGTTAACAATATAATCCGCAACACTATCAAAGCAATAAATCTAAATTAAGCAAATTAAAACATAGTCTTTGTGTCTGTGGAACAGATGCTTTCAGCACACAGCATTGGCTTTAAACAACAATAAAACTGCTTTGTTCCCTTGAATTAAAATCCGTTTTAAAGAAAGGAAAGAACCTTCTTAGTAAAAAGGTTCTTTCCTTTTTTGCGAAAATACGGTAAGAAGTTCTTACCGTATTTTCTTTAAAATAATCGAAGAACTTATATTTTTCAATGTCCCTCTAGAGAATCTTACCGTAAACTTTCTAATTTAACCCCCGGGGCCAGAATTATTCCATCGACCTCTAGGGGGGCAAAATTAGTGGGGTAAAATTAAACCGATCGATTTTTCGCGCCGCGCGAAAAATTTTTGGGATTTTTGCTCAAATTTCAAAAATTTTCGTCATTTTTTCAAAAAAAATTCGAGGGGGGTATAATTACACGATCGACCTCCAGGGGGAGCAAAATTAGAGGGGGTAAAACAGGAGGGGGTTAAATTAGACTTTACGGTATTTTAGAAAGCAGTTTATTTTAGAAATGGGGCTTATTTTGGAGAGGGACTCATTTTTTCAACCCTCGCCGGCGAGGACCGAAAAATGTTTCGGCAAAAAACGCTTTTTTAGCACCTTTTGGGTCGGGAACCTTATTTTGGAGTGGTGGCTTACCGTATTTTTCCAATAAAAGCCCTCCCAATAATAGCCCCCTCTAAAGGGACATTTAAAAGTAAAAGTCACTCCCATACAAGCCCCCTATCCAAAAAGTGCCAAAAAAGGGATTTTTTGCCCTAAATACCGCTTTTTATATTTTTCAGAGGGTTGAAAAATAAAACTCCCACTACAAGTCATCACCAGAAGGACATTGAAAAACATAAGCCCCGGATTCTATTGGAGGAAATACGGTACATTTTCAATTCCCTCTATAGTGGGGGCTTATTTTAGAGAGGAGTCTTATTTAGGAGAGGGGCTTATTTTGCAGAAAATACGGTACTTTAAAATCACAATAAATGAGGAAGAAATCATTGCTCAACTTTATTGTTTAGATTGTTATGGCGCCTCCGACAACCTACGAGAAACCAATTTGTATACTACGCAAAATCCAAATTTTGGCTCAAACCGATCCACGCATAACTCAACGCCCCCGGGGCGTTTTCCCCACGTACGTACCCATCAATCCTCGGGGATTCCCCACGTACGTAGCCCTAGCATTATGGACACTGAACATTATAAACATTTTATAACAATTATTGTTAACATAAAATATACATCCAATGTCGAATAAGAACAAGTCACTTTCTGATGTAATTATCATTTTTTCGAGTCATCTTTATCGCGAGTCATCTTAAATTACGAATGCAGTCGGGATCTTACCATGCTCAGGATGATGAATAAGATACCTGAAAACATTGAATCAGTGATGTCAGTATCTATGAAAAACAATACTATAGTTTAATAAACTATATTATAGTTTTTCATATATTGACTATTTCCGGAATATTCTAGAAGTAGGTATATAGGCCCAATTTAAACCTGACTCTGAGCTTGCGATTGTCATTACTCGCCAGAATGTTCCAGGAGCTGCCATTATCAATGGGAATTATAATATACTTTTCGGAAATTCATACCACATCTCCAAAAAACGGGGTGGGCGCTAGAATACCGCCCTTTCCAAATCTCCGTTAGAATAAAAAATTTACCAGTCATGGACATACATAAGTATTGCCATCGGTTGACCAAGGATTAAAGAGAGCCAAACGACGATGTTACCAGCACGACCACCCTAAAATTTCAAGGAAATCAATGAAAAATAATTGAAAGTAAAGCACACTTTCAAATATCTATCTGTCAACAAACTCAGCGGAATTTGCGCTAGCATACCATGGAATGCCCAAAGACGAAGCATGTGCAGTGGAACAGAAACCTGAACACATATTATTTGGTTATATTGAAAAATATTGAAAATATATATTGAAAATAAAATTTTACCAAATATTCGTGGAAAAACGCTGAGATTGTAAAAACGACGAAAGATGCTGTAGTTTTAGAATATCCGTTGCGCACTATTGGCTTGTAAACATGACGAACTGCCCTTGAATAATAGAAAAATAACAGATAAATAAATTTACATTTTACATACAATTCACAAGTTTGTATGTCTTTTTTCTATCTAATTAACAATATCAAAACGTAACTCTGCTTATATAATTTCCGTTATGTTCAATTTACTTTCTCCGGTAAGTTGTTCATGCGATCTTCTAAAATATATTTAAAAAAGCACCTACCAGCGATGAACGGGAATGTTCCATGTTTTCCAGAAGGCAGATATTGTTTCGGCATTCCAAAAGTCTCTGCGATAACGATTTATTAGATTACATTTTTTATATGAAACTTACAGATAGAACTTTCGATCGGCGAACTGCATTATTTCGGCAATAAGGTTGAATGCCGAATGGAAAACAAGATAGAAGAGAATAAGCCAAATCAAAATATTTGGAATTGCTAGCTTCAACACCCTTTCGAGGCAAAGCATAATATTGATTTCAGAGAAAGGAGCAATACTGTTCTTCACTAATGGCATGACCCATTGTTGATACAATGCAACGCTCACGAAAGAGAAGCCGATGAGCTAAAATTAATTTAATTTATTATAGTATTAGGATGGTATCTAGATTTTTTTCTCCGCACTCTAAATCGCGATATAGAGCCCGGATTTTTTTCGTACGGACTAAGTCAGCTATAAGGAAGGCCTACAACCGGTTTTTAGACCGATCTGAGATCTAAATTTAGACAAAAGTGTATTTTCAAGGAAAAATGCACCCTAAGAATGGCCTGAAAACACCGTCGCGGAGAAAATGCACCCCTAAGAATGACTTGAAAACACCGTCGCGGAGAAAATGACGATTTTTTAGACTAAATTTTAGACAAAAGGTCGATTCTTAGGATTGCATTTTCTCCGCGACGCTGTTTTCAGGTCATTCTTAGGGGTGCATTTTCTCCGCGACGCTGTTTTCAGGTCATTCTTAGGGGTGCATTTTCTCCGTAACGCTGTTTTCAAGTCATTCTTAGGGGTGCTTAATTTCGATTTTGAGGTCAAAATTTAGCTAAATTTAGACAAAATTTTTCGGAAGGGGAGCACATTTTCCGAGCGAGGCCCGCAGGGCCGAGGTAAGGGGCGCTATGCATACTGCTTGAGGGCCAAAGGCCCGAAATAGTCTCATGCTGCTCTACTCCCGAACAACCCTTACTCCCGAACAACAGCTGCTTGAGGGCCGAAGGCCAGAAATAGGCTCATGCTGCTCTACTCCCGAACAACCCTTACTCCCGAACAACAGCTGCTTGAGGGCCGAAGGCCCGAAATAGTCTCATGCTGCTCTACTCCCGAACAATCCTTACTCCCGAACAACAGCTGCTTGAGGGCCGAAGGCCCGAAATAGTCTCATGCTGCTCTACTCCCGAACAACAGCTGCTTGAGGGCCGAAGGCCAGAAATAGGCTCATGCTGCTCTACTCCCGAACAACCCTTACTCCCGAACAACAGCCGAGGGCATACTGATGGCGGTGCGCGAAGCGCCGCTGATGCACGCTTCCCGCGGACCTAGCTTGGGAGAGCCGCGAAGCGGCTCCTCCCAAGCTAGTAACCTAAATATTTGAATTATAACCACGCCCCGGATATCAAAATACTATTTTTGGCAGTTCACGAACAGCCAATTCACTGATGTAATATTCATACTTCAATAATACAGTACATAGTTTTGTATATTTTGTACGTATTTGCTATATTAAAATAACCATACCTCGATTGTTCGGTTGAAAATAAATGACTTTCTCAAAGTCGAAGTTCTGGGAAATTCCAGTTCGTAACATAATGTAGGCGCGAACATAAAATAGTAGAGGTCGTATATCGTCAAGTTCCGAGGATAGCGAAATGATTTAACTTCAACATCTTCATTCTTTTCCTTATTTGCACGAGTAGCCTAAAATTATTCGCTTGGAGTGCTTTCATTTGAAAGCTAAAGAAATGAGTGCTAGTTTGATAACTTATATGAATTGGCAAATCTCCGAGTTACTCGACGTTTTCTCTGTATGTGTAATATGTTGTATGTATAACTCATCGGATATAATTCTTTATATGATATACCTGCTGAATATGCTTAATTTATGAATAGAGAAAATATGTATAAAGTATCTAAATTCTAGTAGCAAATTTATAATCAAACTAACATTTGCTAATGAAAACAACGAAATTTTCTTCTAATATTGATTTGTAAATTTCGAAAAAACTTAAAACCAACCGAAGCGTTAAAATTTGGTTTTAGTCTGTCCCAGTAGTTAACATGCGCATAGGACCACAACTTCAGTACTTCAATAACAACTATAATAAGCGCCAAGGACGAGTAGAGAGGATTGCCCTGAAATGAACAGTATTTTTGTAAAACGTAACGCGGTTGACATGTACATGATTTATTTGTTTAGGATAGATGGTATGTGCATAAAACGGTTATTATTTGATATGCGTTTTTAACAAAAAAGAGAAGTTATGTTAGAATAATTTAATATACCAGTAAATTTCTAATAATGGCGTTGCTAGTGTTAGCAAAGACCCCAATTAGGTTTCACTGAAAAATTAATATCAGTGTCAGAATTCGTAACTAAAAAAATATGGAATTTCATACAAAATCTCTGTCGCTTGACTATTTTTTGTACTTTTAAGGGATAATGAATAGGGTTGGATTCATTTCCCTCCATAACAGCCTCGGCGTTTAACGCTGTCTCTCTTTGTGGTGCAATGATAAACAAAATCTCTAAATCATCATCTTTTACACAGCTCAGCTTGGGATTCTGTCTTTGTCCTGTCTTTCTTCATTGTGTACAGACAACGAATTTGGTGCAGGGTATATAATTCGCATTCTGGAACAAAGAGGAAATATTCTATCGATTGAAAATAACAAGCTGAGCTGTGTAAAAGATGATGATTTAGAGATTTGTGTTTATCATTGCACCACAAAGAGAGACAGCATTAAACGCCGAGGCTGTTATGGAGGGAACAAAATCCAACCCTAATAATGAATGAACGTTCAGAGCAAATTATTTACCTGAATTTCAATAACCATTATAGCCGGTATGACGATATGAAGTGTGAAGATCAAACTGTAAAATGGAACGGCAACACTGTTATTAAATGTGTATTTATCTGAAATAAAATTATTAGGTGCACCAAAAGAACGGGAAGCAAGCTAAATTTACCTAGGGCTTTTTCGAACAAGTAACTTGCCAGAATAGTTACGTTTGAAAACATGACGATTGTTAAATTCGGCCATGTGTAGTATGGAGAGGACATCCAGAAGTTTCTGATCCATTCAATAGGAGTAACGAGAATTCCATACTTGATCAAGTTCTCTAGCGCCACGCGTCCATTTGATATTACAAGCAGGAGCATTGCCAGATTGACAAATCCACGATAGTCGCTCCAACCAGAAGTAGCGCTAAGCAGTGAATCTTGAGCGAGGTGGACTGGTCGCAAATATTCCTGCATCTTTTGTCTATAAATATAATCATTATAAATATGATGACTACGGTGTGTATCAGTCAGATGTAGTAATACATTCAGAAATTTTTGTTTGCATCAATTATATTTAAAACAAATTATATAAAGGCCAGACTATCGTCAAAATCACCCCTTTGCAGCTTATGGATAAATAATAATCAATCTCTAAGGAAATAATTCGACAGTGTGTTTCCTATGCAGTTATGATTCCATTTTCGTTCTAGGACAACAAAATTTCAAATTATCGAACATAAAACGAAGGTACTAAATCTTTTTTAGCTTATAGCTACCAATATTGGCTTGGCCGGACGGTTTTTGGCGGTTATTCAAACTCATTTCTCATTTTTATCCAGTGCAAAACTTTTCGTGGGTGCTATATACCGTTGGATAGCCCATTAATTTCTCTATTAGACTGTGTATAACTAACTGTTCAATTATAGGATAATATTATATTACGGTAGCTCAAATTAAACACACCGAAAATGTTGCCATCTTGGTCATTTTTAGCAATTTTTATGAATAAAATTCCTAAACCTTTGCCACTATACAAAAATGTAAGTTTTAGCTGTTGTTGTAAAAGTCACATTTTACCTCATACTTTTTATTATCTAACTTGTACTTTGACATTCTGCGAGATATGACCGCTTGAAGAAGGGACATAAACCGAAAAATTTAGTAAAATCAAATTTTTTATGTTTCAGCGATGTTACTTAAAATGGGCATATCTCAGCAGCCACCAAATGAAAAAATTTTCTGTAAAATGTAGCTGGTAGCACACATGTTACTCTACATTACCGCACGATAGAATTTGAGATATCTGAGTTTTTCACAGATAAAAGTTATAAAATACCTCGAAAATATACATTTGATGGAATCATAAATATCTAGTAATTTTTAGGAAGCAAAAATAAAACGTAGGCATGGCTCCATACAGAAAAGTTATGGCTATAAAATGGTATATAACAGGCATTAGTAATCTTACACTATGTAAAAGAAAATTTATTCAAAACAAAACAGACAGTACTTTCCGGCCTAACCATTATTTATGATTCCGTTTATAAACCACGAAGGATACTTATTGTAAAAGTATTCTTCCCGGTTTTTATATCATTCTGATTTCGACGCTAATTCGCTCAATTTCTTATTCCTGAAATATTATTTTTGTATATTTATGTATGTTGATTTATATAATATCGACACATATGGAAGTCTTCCACCCTAGCATAGTGTATTAAGTGAATTTTAGCTTTGATGATCAATTGTTAAGATTAATTAATTAAATTAACATCTATGAAGATCAAATTGTTCAAATATTACATTTACATACTTCAAATTCATTACAGTAATACCAGTTGTATTGGTATTTTTAGTGTAAGTGTATTTATTTTAGCTCAATTGCTCACCTAAAAAGGCCTATCATAAAAGGGTTTTAAACGAGACTCGTTAGTTTGGCATTAAACAATTTTTGGCGCTTTGCCAATTGCTCGCCTATCTCTCGTTGGATTGGAGTCATTATGAAGCAGGAACCAGCTAAATGACGCGATTTTTGTCATTTAGCTTTAAGAAAAAGCAAAACTAATGTAAATGCTGAAAATATAAATGGGCATCGGATCGTTCGTTCTCCAACTTGTGCTGGTCTTCTGCTTGACCGTTTTCCTGTTGAATAAATATGGAAACTGGCGGAAACAACACCTGATTGTCTCCATATCGACCTTTGTTGGATGGTATTTCTCATTCTTGATCATTCTCGTCCTTCCGCTCGATGTATCCATTGTAAGCTAAGTTTAAATTTTGAACAGAAACCTATCCGACACTGTTTTGCAACAGATAATTTTGTGAAGATTCTGTATAAATTTTTGTTCCGTAAAATATTACTTTCAGAATTCTTCTGCGCACTTTCTTTTCCGTTGTAGATTTTTGTCATCCCTTTCACAAAGCATTTTATACACCTAAATATGGCGTTGGCTATTTCTTATACAATTTTGTTTCAGTCTTGAAAATAGTGTACAAATTTTTACCACGGGCAAGTTTAAACATAATAACTGCAATAATTTATAGACTTTCTTCAAGAAATGTTTGTTGGAAGAAGTTCGTTTGAACAACGCCACTGGATCCACAGCTGCGGAAAACATATCCCTGGAATGTGAAGAGCCGAAAGGGCATGTGGACGATAGCGTGCTGCTTGGACTTTGGCGTGTCGTCTATTGGACTTCACAATTATTGACATGGTTTGCTGATTTTTTTAATTTACGTATTACAAAATTCTTCAGGATCGTGCTGCCATTAATGCAAAGCTATTCAAAAGCCGGTGAATTCACAACCACCGGCCGACTCAAATCTGCTATTTATAACAACGCGATTTACTATGGGACGTATGGATGCATTTTTTTCTTTCTGCTTATTTACGCCGTTTCCAAAGGAGTCTCTTTGAATTTGTACGTAATCTTTAAATTTTATATAATTGATCGTAATTTCGTTTAGTGAGCACTTAAAAGTTTTGCTTGTTTCTGCATCGAATACATGGGGCCTCTTTTTGCTGGTGGGACTATTAGGATATGGACTGGTCGAAGTTCCTCGGCAATTGTGGCAAATGGGTAATCGAGGTTTGTATTCATTTTTGGTGACTTGGGATATAAAAGTAGTCTAGGATACCGACTGAGCAAGATTTATTTTGACATTGACAAACTCTCAACCGATAAGAATGACGCTGAAGAGACCATTCAGGAAACGTATCGGTTCGCCTACTTTTTTTAAGTAGAATTTTACACATATATGTTATAGGGAAGCTAAAGAAGTGATGAATGTCCTAAAAAGTATGAGAGGAAATGCACGAGAGAAAGCCCAGCAAATTATGTCTAAGGTAATTTTCTGCACAATACATATGCACAATATTCAGTGGTTGCCATTTCAGTTCCCACACGAACTATCTAGGCAGTTGAATTCGTCCCGAGCAGCACCAAATTTTGGTAATTCATCTAACATTACTGATGCGGATGCCTCCGTTGTGGGAAACGAAGCGTATCTGGTTCGTTTATATACAGCTTCAAATCTATTTCAAAAACTAATAATTCCAAAATAACCGCTCATGGGAAGCTCTACTATATCCAACTATAATTGGTCTATAGTAATAATCTTGATTCATATTTTTTGTTTAACATTTGCCCGTATTTTATTTAACATCCAAAATTGTCTGTATAATATCGAAAACATCGTCGAATTTTATAGTCCAGTCATTTTGAGGATCATTTGTGAATTTTCTATTGCGCACCTTAAGCAATTGCTTGTGCCCTTTCCATAAGTCGCCATATTTGGCATCGATTCTAAGGGCCTCTTCGTGATTCTCTCTTCGGCATTCATTGTTTCCAGCTTGCTCATAAATTTCTCTAAACGATGTCAATTCTTGTTTATTAACTAGAGATGATGTCTGACCTGGGCGCTGAAGAAAGCAAGATTACCCAGTCATAGCGGTTCAAAATGTCATCTTCCGTAATCCCAACTTTTTGCAATATTGCATTCCAATGGTTGTCGCTCGCAGTGAATATTTTTGGGTCCAAACCGCCGCGGTCACAAATTATTAATGTGTTGAATACCTCCTGAAGATTATCCTTGATTTCAATTGTGCGAATATAAAAGAACGGTCACCTCTGTCTCAGCGATGTGTTCGTACACATTTTCCAGCTGAATTATAGTTCGCAAAATGTCCTCCTGCCACTGTTGAATTCGAGCGTCGTCCATTGTGGAACGCTGTATACGTCCTTGATAAAGGAACGTGGCAGCTTCAGCCACTGTGAATACCTCAAAATGTTACTTTAAACATATATTGTAGGGATTTATATCGTTCCTAATGGTTGATGATAGTTTTTAGTTTTCTTAATATTTGGCATTTATTGAGAAATATAAGACTACAAAATTAACAGCAACTAGTCAAGTTGAAAGGGCGCGGCAAAGCCGCGCCCGTCGTTTGGTATTAGTTATCATATTTTTCCATTTTTCAAATTTTCGATTTTTCAGGTTTATTTTTTCCATTTTTAGAATTTTTCAGTATTCTTCAGGATTCTTCGGGATTCTTTCGGTTTTTTCCGTTAGAATCTCTGGTGGTTTGGTATTAGTTATCATATTTTTGTCAGTTGTCCACCCCAGGGTTGGCCGGTTGTCCTCCCCCGGGTTGGCCAGTTGTCCTCCCCCGGTTGGCCAGTTGTTTTCCCCAGGGTTGGCCAGTTGTTCTGTCTCGAATCATGGATTTGGTAACTTAAATCTCGAATCATGGGTTTGGTAACTTAAATCTCGAATCATGGGTTTGGTAACTTAAATATCGAATCATGGGTTTGGTAACTTAAATCTCGAATCATGGGTTTGGTAACTTAAATATCGTATCATGGGTTTGGTAACTTAAATATCGAATCATGGGTTTGGTAACTTAAATCTCGAATCATGGGTTTGGTAACTTAAATCTCGAATCATGGGTTTGGTAACTTAAATCTCGAATCATGGGTTTGGTAACTTAAATCTCGAATCATGGGTTTGGTAACTTAAATATCGAATCATGGGTTTGGTAACTTAAATCTCGAATCATGGGTTTGGTAACTTAAATCTCGAATCATGGGTTTGGTAACTTAAATCTCGAATCGGTCTCTGTCAACTTCAATCACAAATCATGGATTTGGTAACTTAAATCTCGAATCATGGGTTTGGTAACTTAAATCTCGAATCATGGGTTGGTAACTTAAATCTCGAATCATGGGTTTGGTAACTTAAATCTCGAATCATGGGTTTGGTAACTTAAATCTCTAATCGGGGCTCTGTCAACTTCAGTCACAAATCAGGGATTTGGTAACTTAAATCTCGAATCAGGGCTTTGGTAACTAAAATCTCGAATCGGGGCTCTGTCAACTTCAATCACAAATCATGGATTTGGTAACTTAAATCTCGAATCATGGGTTTGGTAACTTAAATCTCTAATCGGGGCTCTGTCAACTTCAGTCACAAATCAGGGATTTGGTAACTTAAATCTCGAATCAGGGCTTTGGTAACTAAAATCTCGAATCGGGGCTCTGTCAACTTCAATCACAAATCATGGATTTGGTAACTTAAATCTCGAATCATGGGTTTGGTAACTTAAATCTCTAATCGGGGCTCTGTCAACTTCAGTCACAAATCAGGGATTTGGTAACTTAAATCTCGAATCAGGGCTTTAGTAACTAAAATCTCGAATCGGGGCTCTGTCAACTTCAATCACAAATCATGGATTTGGTAACTTAAATCTCTAATCGGGTCAAAAATCCAAAAACCGAACCCATTTTCGGATTCAGCGTATCGAAATACCCCGTTCCTGCAATTTTCAGCTTTTTCGGCCTTCAAGAGTCAAATTTAAAAAAAATGGATTTTTCTGGATAAAGCCACTTTTTGGGTCAAAAATCCCGAATCTGATCCCATTTCCGGATTCAGTGTATCGAAATACCCCTTCCGTGCAATTTTCAGCTTTTTCGGCCTTCAAAAGTCAATTTTTCAAAAAATGGATTTTTCTGGATAAAGCCACTTTTTGGGTAAAAAATCCCGAATCTGAACCCATTTTCGGATTCAGTGTATCGAAATACCCCATTCCTGCAATTTTCAGCCTTTTCGGCGTTCAAGAGTCAAATTGTCAAAAAATGGATTTTTCTGGATAAAGCCACTTTTTGGGTCAAAAATCCCGAATTTGAACCCATTTCCGGATTTAGCGTATCGAAATACCCCATTCCTGAAATTTTCACCTTTTTCGGCCTTCAAAAGCCAAATTTTCAAAAAATGGACTTTTCCGGAAAAAGCCACTTTTTGGGTCAAAAATCCCGAATCTGAAACCATTTCCGGATTCAGCGTATCGAAATACCCCATTCCTGTAATTTTCAGCTTTTTCGGCCTTCAAGAGTCAAATTTTCAAAAAATGGATTTTTCTGGAAAAAGCCACTTTTTGGGTCAAAAATCCCGAATCTGACCTTCAAAACGTCTTAGGATCACTTTTTCTTGCATTCCGAGCGTTTTTGGTTTTGGACCCCCCCCCCCTGGAAATCGAAATAAGCCCCCCCATGAATTTTTTTATTTTTTTCCCCGATAATTTTTCACCCTGAATCCGAATCCGTCGTCACTTTTTTCCACCGCTTGACAGATCTTCAGATATAAGCCTTCCAGAGTCCACCTGCACATTATATATAGGACAATATCACCGATAAATACACATGCATTTTTATTTTGATGATTAAAAATCAAAAATTATATGCACATCATAGCGCATATTTAATGCATAGAACACCAAAGCCACCTTTACGATATTGGGGAAAAATTATATTACGATCTCAATACCACATTACCCTCATTAGAAGAGCGAACAGGAAAGATCGAGTAGAGAATTACGATTTTTAAACTACAGGTAAAATTAATTTTATTTCGTAGTTACTTACTCTCCATTTGCCAGCGTATTCTGCCTTTATTCGATCTACAATCAGTTTTTGAGCCGTCGTCTTTCCTAAAGCAATCCATACTAAAAGCGACACTAATACCCAGAATACATTTACCTGCGCATGGCCCACCCGTAAGAACTATTTTGCACCAAATTCGGCCAAACTGATTTTTTCTCATAGTCGGACAATGAATGAAATGTATATTTTAATATAACGCGCGACAAATTATTGGCTGATCTGATGAATGAAGTGTTCCCTGCCAACGAAGAGTAGGTGTGAATATTCGGAAACCTGTTGTTGCAAAGAGAGAAAGAGACAGTGGCGATCAAAATTTTCCCACTATGAATTTATTCAAAGGAAAACATTGTCTGGAAATGTATTTATTTTCGACTCCGTTTCAGCGTCGAGATTTATCTGTAATCGTGTACCCAAAAATAATCTCGTGCCTTATCAATTTCTTTCGCCTTTCATGGGAAAGAACGAGGACATTGAACTCTGCCGCTGTTTTAGTTCCAATAGTCGGGATAGCTATATATAAGGATTTTGTTGATAAAATAATACAATACAACTAAGGAAAACAGAACGAAGGATTTTAAGCTGAGAATACAACGAAAATGAGAAAGTCGCTTAAGAAATTGCACATAAAAATTCTTCATCACATAAATAAGTGTAAAATTAGTAAAATTATCAAATATAAAAACACCCATTGCCAATACATTTGCGTTAAAACTAACTAATGCAATGCTAAATAACAACATAGGACTTCAATCTAAACACACTCTTTTCAGATTAAGTTACACAAGCGAGTTCTCGATGCGGTTCAGGATCATCATAGGTGAAATTTTATTTGAATAATGAGCCGTTTCCTTTATTTTATACATGTTTCAGATGTCAAGCGCAGTGGCGCGCTTTAATCAACAAAGCTTTCTACCTGGAGGATGTGGACTTGGCTGAGGCCACTCATCAACTTCCACCAAAATGGACAACAATTGCGACCGATCTTCCTACGTCCGCCAAATTCAAAAGATCTGGAATGATGGGAGGGAAGGATATTGTGCTACCGCATTCAATGCGTTATGCTTGGCACATAACACTGAAACGCCCTCTTTTCATGGTAAAATTTTGTTCATATATATGATTTTAAAGGACTAATGATTCCAAAATTATTTAAAATGTCGCTTTATTTTACAATACGGACTTTATGTTTTACTATTCACTATTTATTATTTACCATACTTTTCCTTTCATTTATACTATAACCTTAAAATATATCGGATTTTTTGTTTAGGCTTTCGGAGTGATATGCGCGGCAATGACCTGCATGATAATGTGGAGGTATTGTGTTTATTTTTCATATACGGATTTAAAATTCCAAGCTTTTACAGTGAGTGCACTTTCTTTGTCATCCATCCCCAACTTTCAATCGCTGCACGCATATTACATAGTGCCGCTCGGGGTTATCATTACAAATACATCCAGGTAACATTTAAGCCTATTATTTCACATTTTATTTATGCTGATACATTTTAGATTTGTGCCGTATTTTTAATTTTATATCTCGGTGTCTGCGCTTATTATACTATTTTCCGACTGCGCATTTATCGCTATTACCACTTGGACCCCAATCAGATGACCGATGAGAACAGTCTGATTTTTAGTGCAATGTAAGTCCAGATTGTAATATTTTATAATCAATTTTATAATCAAGTATTGCTACATTTTTATCCCGCCCTTATCATGTTTTTAGGTTATTATGTCGACTAACCTCTCCGTTGTGTCTAAATTTTCTCGGCATGATCCATTTGGATTCTCACATAACCTCGGATGCGAAATTTGGTGTAGAAACTCAGTTCACAAAGGTAATTATATAGTTATCAAAACTGTAATTAATCAAAAATATTGACAGCTGATGGGCCATCTCGATGTGATTCCTTTGCTGGCTAAAGGCATAAATATTTATCTACCTATGTTTATTGTGCTCTTAGCGTTGGGTACATGGTTTCGGTAATATTTAAATTTCTGATGATAATAATAAAGATACCATTTAAGTCTTGGCACGAGATTATTGCACTATTTGGGAATTGACCAGTTCTTGGACGATGATGAGATGACAGGAGATATGGTTCAGGTTTGTTATTCATACAACATTTGTTTCGATCTGATCAAATGAGTATCTTAACTGATTCTTAGAATGTTACGAGTACTAATTAAAATAAAACACCAATAAACATCAACGCAAAACATACTGAATACTTGAATTAATTTAGGGCGGAAAATCACTCGTAACACTTGGTAAGCCCTGAATTTTGATATCTATATGTGAGAAATTCGAATCTCATTTTTAGAGCGCAATCGAATTAACCGGGAAAGAAACAAAGAAGAACGTAACAGAGGGTGGACCAACTCTAAAAATACTCAAAGTAATAATATTTAAATAATATAAAATGATTTATCTTTTTTACAGGTTCATATAAAAAACAACCCAATACTCAAATTGGAATGGAATACAGTGATCGTGACCAGCTGATCCAACATCAAGATAACAATGCAATGTTCGATGATTACATTCAACCTACAAATGCCTCTCTTCTAACTGCTCTTGAAGGTAAGTATCGTATGCTTTATTTCGTACATATTATTTTACCTTATCCAATTTTAAATAGGTCTATATAGTAAAAGTTTTGTCAAGCGAAATGAATGATTCCATCTAATGCTACAAACTTCCATCGAATGTGAAATTCAGCATGCGAAACGAAACAATAGTGTAAATTTGCTCAAGTCAATTAACTATTCATTTAGACAAAAAAAAACTTATGATAAAATTATTTGACTTTTGCAGTGTTAAAAGAAATTCCAGCTGAAATATAAATTTTATATAATTTGTAGTTTTAATTAGTGGGCATAGGCAATAAATGTGACAACTATTGCAATTGCAGGAAGCCCAAGTTCTGCAAGGAAGACACCATCTCTAGCTGATCTTGAATTTGGAACTGCCTTTGACGCTTCTTCGCAGTCTCTACAGAGTGCAACATATTCGAGGAAAAATGGAGAAAAGGGTTGTCCATCACCGTCTTCAATTTTTGATGATTTGTAACAAACGATAAACTACTTATATTTTCAGTTCCGAAAATTGATCTGGTTTCTGTACATTATTATCACAAGCACAGCTAAAAGCTTTCAAAACGAGGAGTTTTAACTTGCGATTATTCCTACGAATTTTGAACAAATCGAGGATTTTTGGTGCAAAAAAGATTTGTTATGTATTTGCTACTTTATCCAATATCTTTCCGATATTTTTGAGCATGCTTTCTCTGTGTTACTCATCGGAAAAGATATTACATGAGAATACACTTTCTAGTCTTACGATTGTCCTTTCAAGATCGGTTTTCATTATTGCTGTCGTGATTAAATACATGATCTCCCATTTTCTATTGCCATCATGACGTGTTGTATTTATGTATTCACTGCGATAATTAAAGAATAAAACTTTGGCATAACCGGTAATTAGCGTGCCACAACGTGCTACTCACACACTATGTCTGAACATGTGCTTGCACCCTGTGAACGTAGACAAATTATTTCATAGGATAACATTTTCATATTTTGTAATGATCAAAATTCCACCAAAAAGGGAATTGATTTTGAACGAGGGTTGTCTTTAATAAATAAATGGTTCTCAGTAAAATATTACAAATGCACTAATCGTTCCTTAATTTAGCCCCGGCATCCTTTTTCTTATATTTTGCTTATTGCCTTTTGTAATCCGAAGTGATGCTGGGACCGTTTGCCTTTTATCCAACTCTCGGATATAACTTGCTCAGGTAATGTCATTATAATATTTTCTTATACATTTTTGCAAATTTTAGAAACTATTTGCAGCCTTTGAAATGGTCTTGGTACAATCGAATCGACGACGACGTTATTCTTGGAGCGCTGCCGTTTAAATCTATGGTTGAAGACTTAAAGGCATGCATTTTCTATATACCGTATTTTCTCTAATAGAAGCCCCGGGGCTTATATTATTTCAATACCCCTCTAGGGGGGGCGTCTATTTCAGGGGGCTTCTATTATAGGGGGCTTTAATTATTTGGACCGCGCCTTCGGCGCGGTCGGAAAAATTTTCGCAAAATTTTCGCTGATATAAGTTGAGTAACATCAGATTTATGGCCAACATAGCGAAAAATGCTCCAAAAATCCCCCATATAATTGCAGTAACTCGATTTTTCTGTGTCCGTCACACATTCAGTTGATCTCACATTTGAGTCACATTCAGACAGTGTTGTAGCATAGGGTTAAATGTGACTCAAATGTGAAAGTTGTTAAATGTGTCCCACATTTAACGAAATCCACATTTGAGACACATTTAGACTATCCTTCAACACTGCTCAAATGTGACTCAAATGTGAGATCAACTGAATGTGTGACGGACACAGAAAAATCGAGTTACTGAACTAGGAAGTCAACACATTTGAGACACATTTAATATATTCT